>CM038147.1:148785370-149385370 GCA_021437245.1 Aegilops speltoides
TAGTGTGTGTGCATGCATGCACGAGAGAAAGTTAGTGGTACAATTATAAAGAGAAGACGACTGTGTGGGTGTAAAAGACTAGGTGAGGTCATAATCAATGTAAAGTTGAATTCAAATATTTGAATAAGAGATCCTGATGTTTGAAACCCACGCATGCATGAAAATAATGGAGATCTGCACGGTGTGGTTTGGAAACGAGCATGTTGTAATGTATACACATTGAACAAGGTCGGACTGATTTGAATTTGACATACCGATGGCGTACATCATTTGGCCACGCCGCATTCGTGCATGGACACACTATTCTAATTGGAGATGATGGGCGGCTTTGATCATATATCTATATCTATAGCCCTATATATATATATATATTATATTTTTTATATTGTGTGCGGTAAATTTAACTTTGAAAGATGGTCGTTGGATGAGGCGAATCTGATGGTCCAAAGATGGCAAATTTGAGCACTCTCGGCGTTGGATATCATCTAGATTCCACCAGATCTCGCCACATGTATAATCTAGAAGACTCCATGGTTGAACTTAAGCATAATGCACAAACATCAAAACACAAGCACTTCTTATTTGTTCTAGAATCTTCCGTATCGTAATTGCCCAAATGTTTTTCTACATGATTTGCCATTATTTGTTTTTACTTTATGTCTTACAACGCACAATTCCATGAATCTTAAAATAGATTAGCTTTCTTATAAAAACTAGATGATTTTGAATGAAATGAACTATAAGAATTAAACGAACATCTACATCATGCATATATGACTCAAAGCTTACATGCTATAATGTGGTATTTATTCATAATTTGGTTGCCAAATCACATGCGTGCAATGCACGGTACCTTACTCTAGTCTAAATGGTGTTTGTGTGTGTGTTGTGCGTGTTGAGGTGCAAATTGTCTTTTTTGGCAACACGTTAAGCTTGTTCTTCCGAATTTCAAGCCGCGCTTGTTATGCCGAAAATTCAAGCTAGCGCGTCTCTCTATCATGCCGAAACTCTTGCCTCTTCAACCCGCGCTTTTTAGCCGAAATATTTAAGATATATCTTTGTCTCGTTGTGCTTCGACAACTCCTCCATCTCAACCCGCGCTTTGCTATTCCGAAATTACAATGCGCGTGAAAACTCCCACCTCCTGTGAAATCCCGACACGCAAAATGCCTGTGGTACCCCTGAACCAAAAGAACTGCCACAAATCGGTGGGGGTACTTTTGTAACTTACCCCACATTTCGTACAAGTGCGTCCCTAAGCCATGGCTCTCACTGCCATCCCATCCGCCCACCCATTCGTACACCAAGGCCGCAAAAACCCGTGATTTAAACCCCCCACCCTGCTCATCCGCCACCCACCGGAGCCTCTTCCCCGACGATGTCGTCCACAGTAACACCTCGACGTCCCTCATCCACCGTACTGGATGAGGATCCATTGTCGATCTTGTCATCCCGCCGGTTCAGCCACCCCGTCCTCCACCTCCAAGGAGCTGCCCCGACGTTCCCCTCATCTTTCGCGCCACCTCCATTCCCACACCACTGCCTTCACCTGCACCACCGGAAGAGCATCATCATCACCGTTTCCTCGGATGAAGGTGCGGCCTAATCGGCGCCACCAAAATGTAGGATTTGTTCCTTTAGTGTCTCCTTGAAAGAAAAACCGTAGGAATTCTAATTTCCACTTCTCCTCCTTTTCATATTCCTATTCATCAATCACAAGACTAAGAGATAGTAGCATAATAGCATTATAACCGTACATTATCTTGTGGTTTGACTTAATCTCACCATGCTTTTTTGCATCCTGTGATCTTCAATTGTTGTGAATCAAACACCCAGTTGGCGTAAATCTTGTGTTTTTAAATTCTCTATTTTGCATGTGCATTCCCATCCTATTCCTGTCTATTTCCTATCCCTGCATTGTTAGAATCCTCAAATTCAAACAAGCCCTTACTCAATTACTTCTATTACAGATATGTGTCAAAGAAAACCTTGTGTGGTTTGTCTGCTCTGCATTGGCCAGGTTCCACCCCACTCACCGCTCCAACGACGGAAGGGTTCACCACAGCAGGGATCCGCTCTCCGACTGTCTTTCGCCGCCTCGAGATCTTCTTCCCGCTGCCGCAGCCATGACAACTGCATTACCATCATCAATCGAAAGCAGATGACCTTGAGGACTACACGGTCCGCAAGAGAGGTCACACTCTTCCGTGTCCGCTTACGTTATGCATTGCTTAATATGATGACTTGCTACATTATCATCGTGTTCACCTATTAGACTCGAGTTAGGTCCAAACTAATGTGAAACTTGAGTTTTTAAATGGTTGTGGGGTACATATTGGGGCAGCAATCAATACTATTTGTCTACTATCTAGTTAATCTCCGGTGTCTACTATGAGTTTCATGTTGGGTGCAAACAAACATTAAAGGAGCCATTATCTGTATTTTTAACTAAAGCTATTATCCGCTCGCTATCATTGGTTTTGGGTCTATCCACGCTTGCTACCATCACTCGAGTTTGCATGCACTCCTTACATAATCTCACTATGTTTTATTCCTATGCATGCCGCTTATTGTACACAATGAACTGATCATGTAGAGCAAAAGAGACGAGCCTTGCGTGGCAATAAAATTTCATGCGACATCGCTCCATGGTGGGCGCAAAGGCAGCCCCCTCCACCCATTTCGATCGTAATCAAGAGGAAGATAACTATTCGAGGGGGATTCGTAAGGAGAAGATCACTCCTATTTATCCCATGAGGTCTTCGCTCTAACTTGGCATGCTGATGTTGGTAATATCATGCATATGGTGCCTTGCATTGCTTACTGTATACATTAAAGATATCATCTGCTTACTTTAGACATGCTTTGTGTCAATGCCCTCTGTTTAGTTTCTTTATCGTATATGTGGATCATGCAATGCCATCTTGTTTAGCCAAGCATCATATATGTGAATTTTGCAATGCCACCCTGGTTAGCCAGGCATCTTATATGTGAATTATATCATGCCATCATTTTTTATTACCTGTTAAATTTGTCAACAATTTTAGTACATTCAATTACTCTTCCTGTGCATCAGCCATTCGACATGGTCATGGAAAAATCTGGAGTGGAAACAAGGTCTTGAGAGCGCATAATGCTATCTGACGAAGCGCATGTCTTGTCTGGTTACCGATAGCTCCTTAGAGGAGGATTCGAGACAGATGACCACCATATCCTCCCCGAGGTGCATGCCCTAACTTGGCAGGTTTATGTTTCTCATATCGTGCGTATGGTATCTTGCATTGCTATGTCATTTGCTTAGTTTAGACATGCTTTGTGTGAATGCCACCTGCTTAGTGTCTAATTACCATATATGTGAATTATGCAATGCCATCTTGTTGCAAGACATTATATATGTGAATTATGCAATGTTATCTTGTTGCAAGGCATTATGTATGTGAATTATGCAATGCCATCCTGTTTAGGCAAGCGTCATATATGTGAATTATATCATGCCGTGCTTTTTTTGTATTTCTCATTGCTTTTGTCGACAATGTTTGTATATTCAACTGCTCTTCCTGTGCATAAGCCATTTGAATTGGTGATGGAGAAATCGGAGTGAAAACAAGGTCTTGAGCGGATAATGCTACTCGCTGAAGCAGATATCTTGCTGGTTATAGATAGCTCTTGAGAGGAGGATTCAGAGGCGATAACCAGTCCTATTATCCCCATGAGGTGTATGCTCAAACTTGGCAGGTTATATTACTCATATAATGCATATATTGTATTGCAATGCTTAGGTTTTACATCATATACACAATATTGAATGCCATCTCCATAGTTGACACATCATATATGTGATAGCCCTCTGCTCACTTCCTTAGTATATAAATCATATATTTGAATTATGTCATGCCATGATGTTTACATAAACAACATGTATCTGAATTATGGCATGCCAACCCATTTTCTAAAGACATAATTTAGTTATATCACCTCATCCTGCTTACATAGTCATCATATTTTAAATTATGTCATTCTATCCGTGAATTATATCATGCCATCATGTTTCCATCGATGATATGTTTGTGATTTATGGCATGCCAACCACTTTAATAGACACATCGTATAGTTATATCATGTCATCCTGCTTACATATCATCATATTTTGAAGTATGTCATTCTATCCTGTTTAGTTAGCCATCATACATGTGAAATTGTGTCATGCTATCCTGCTTAATTAGCCATCATATATGTGAAATTATGTCCCGCTATTCTGCTTGCTTAGACAACATAAATGTGAATTATTTCATGCCCTGTTTTCTTCCTACTATCCATTGCACTGCTCTATCTTACAATCTCTGACATTCAATTACTTTTCTTGTTTATCAGCCATTTTAATTGGAGGGAGTGATGGCGATATCTGTGGGAGTAAAACACGGTCTTCGAAAAGATCGTGCTACCCGTCGATGCAGATAGAACCACGGTTGTACTTGCCCAAAAACCAGCCCCACCACACATAACCCACACTCATGCAGATTGTACCCCTACCCGCTTGGACAGAGAACCAGCTACACCCTTCTACCCCAACCCCAGATGATAGACACCCAGGTTCCGTTAACACAGACCGCCTCCACCGCAGAGCACCCAAACACGAAAGCAGCTAGTAAGGCAACCGCAGAGCCCAAATCACGAGGACCACCACTTCAACCCAAGTCAACGCTTAAAGAAGAAGAAGAATTGTTCCTGTGTCGGGTTCCGTAGCTATGGTTCATACTACTTTGCTCTTGCATCACTATATTTACTGATACCAACTATTTTCAAATTTAAAGGATGCAATTGAAACTCCAATGGCGCAACAGTATGTTTCAAACCTGTTTCTTCAACGTGTTTGGCTGTTGTAACTTTCTCTATGTTGATTTCAGTTTCAATTGAATAAACAGTTATGTTCTCATGCCATGCACATTACAAGTGTTGTTATTGTTGTGTAGTTTCCCACACTTATATTCTGTCTATGCTACTTTGTCTTAAATAGATATGATTCGAATCAGATCTATCTTGATTTGGCAACATAAACTAGAATGATATAGACCATACAAGGACCATACTACATAGATATATGTTTGTTTCATCTTGTTATCCCGTCCACCTTACTACTTGAACTGGTTGACCAAAATGAGTTTCATATACTACATTGTAAACCTGAGATGTGTTTGTTTGCTTTCCATTTAAAGCGCGGATAAAATATTGGAGAAGAGTGCCTGTTATGCAATGGTAAAGGAAGTAATGTAGATAAGGTTCAAGATAGTGAGACATCCTGTTGGTCTCCAAGAAAGCTAATAAAACTATATTGAAGACACTAAGACAACCCCAAAGTCATGTCTTGATGTAGTGTTTGAGTTACTGGCTACCACTGCTGGCACCAGCTCTTCGAACTCGTTGCTGAATCGGTTCAGCTTCTTGAGTCTCAACTTCAAGTTGAAAGACATCGATCGAGATGTTATCGACGAGAAGCCAAGGACCGAGGAAGTCCTGCAGATTCAGATGCATACTTTCGGTGCAACAAGCAAGCACTAGAGGACTTAAGCGCCAAACAAGAGAAAGTTAATAAGCTTGCTAAGCATCTTGCCAACATTATGGGTAACCAGGATATTGTTTCTTGAGCTCTTCAAGTGGTTTCATTCGGACTTGTTTTGTTGCGGCGTTTATATGTCATTGTGTTCCCTATATTTGCACTTGTGGCGAACTTTGATGCCCAAAGGATGTAATATGTAATAGCCGTGATAGCCTAGCGTAAGTTGCTTGCTTATTTATTTCCTTGTTGTCTTGTTTATTTGTTTGCTTGTAGTCGCAGTTCTATTTCCGCGGTTTGCTAGTGGCTACAATAACCTATTTTTTAGAACTAGGCCACAATAACCATGGGCTAATATTTACTGTAGTGACACTGGGCCTCCTACGGGCCATAGAAACCGTGGGCCTTCTACGGGCCGTAGAAACAGTGGGCCTTCTACGGGCCGTAGAAACAATGGGCCTTCTACGGGCCATAGAAACAATGGGCCTTCTACGGGTCGTATCGTCAATGGGCCTTATACAGGCCGTATGATCGATTGGCCAAACATGGGCCAAACAAACCGCATTATGGCTGTAAACGGGCTAGAGTTGAAATCGTCCATTCATGGGCCGGCCATAATGGGCCATCGTTAATAGGCCGTATTTGATGACGCTATGAAAACGGCCCAACGTATTAACGGACCACAAACAGGCCGACTATAAGCACGGGCTGAATTTGGCCCACAAGCGTAAAATGCGGTAACAAGCCATAAGTAAATGAATGCGGAAATGAGCCCAAGAATAAATGGGCTCGAGAAGGCCGAAGATAACATGGGCTGAAACAGCCCAACGGAATAACGGGCCGTTAATGGGTATAAAGTGATACACGTTTTACGGGCCGCCACCACGGGCCGTTAATGGGTGTAAAGTGATACATTTGTTCATTACGGGCCGCCACCACGGGCCGTTAAGGGTATAAAGTGATACATTTGTTCATTACGGGCCGCCACCATGGACCGTAAATAGGCCAAGAGTTACATAGGGCCTCATATGGGCCAAAAGACGTCACGGGCCATACATGGGCTAGAAGTGAAAATGGGCTGGAATCATATTGGATGGCCCAGATGATGCTACTGGGCCTAATTCGGATAGGGAGTAACGGGCCTTGGGTTAGCGGGCTGTAAATGGGCTATATGCGAACAAGATGTTAACATGCTTTCCATGGGCCGACCCGCCACCTTTTGACGAAGTCAAACGGGCCAGCCTTTTCACAGGAATGGGCCTCTGTTGGGCCGTGCCACGTGTTGACGTATCATAGGCGCCTTCTGTCCAATGAGTGGATGACATCTGTCCCAGCGATGAGCCAACACGTGTTTCCTCCACCAATGATGATTTTACATGTGGAAAATCTCCATTGGTCGGGCTGTTAACGGGTTATCGGATCCAAAACCCGACCCAATAGCTTAATGGTGTTCTTACGATGGATGCCACATGTCACCACCCTTGACGAAAAGCACTTCGTGACGCGCGATTTATCGTCATAGAAGTGGACTCTTCCGTGATGATAATTTTGGCAATGTCATGGAACACTTCTACGACAAAGACATGTATGACTATCTTGATTACGTCATAAAATCGTCATGGATGTACATGCATGACAAAAACACGACCTCTCGTGACAAACACGTATCATCACGGAAGTGCATTTTTTGTAGTGAATGATGTTGCAAGCCTAGTGGCATGTCCCCTAACCATGTATCTTCTTGTAACCTAGTAGTTAGGCCATTGCCTATCACAACTGCCCCTTTACACAAAAAGTCATTTTTGACACCCCATGGGACCTTTCCAGTAAGGCTAGTCTGTTTGTTTGGCCTCAACCTCCGAGAGGGTGTTAGAATGTAGGTACTTATTCCTAAGTAATTTTGCCAATTTCTCTCCTTAATAAGTATCTTGTATAGTCATTTGCTAAACAAACACTTTTTATAGAGAAAAGGCATGAGACCGACTTTATAAATAATGCCACAAGACAGAGTACCATGAGGCACAACCAAGAGTTCACCCAAGCACCAACCACAGAGACCGCATGCCATGAGGCTCAGCAGAACACAATCGAGATACAAAGGCACGAGGCTCAAAACAGGCCAACAACCATCTACTAGGAAAGGGACCCAAAATAAGGACGATCATATGGAGGAAGAAGAGGACAACAAGGTTCCCGACGCCCAAACTTTGTTGATCAGCTCCTCCAAATCGTCCACTTCTGCTGGCTTAGTCAATAATTTCCACTACTACAAGAAGATAGAAATTTGAAACAAAACATCAGCGGCTTGTTAGGGAAAACACCCTCAATGCTGAATTTGTTCCTAATAGTCCACAAAGACCAACAAAGGCCCCCCAACCCGATCCGGATTAGCCTCTTCAATCGGCCCTGAATGTTAGCAGTCAAGGACCACAGGTCCGAGAAGGAGGCAGGGTCCCAAGAAACGATCATCCACGAGCAGACACCTCCCCAGGCCAACTTGGCCAAGGGACAACCGAAGAAGATATGATTGGTATTCTCAACTACAGAGCAAAGAGCACAAAAGGTAGAACCAGGCCCATTCCTCTTACGTATCTAGTCGGCCGCAGGCAAACAACATCTAATGGCCTGCCAAAGGAAGATGTTAATCTTTGGAGGGATCATGGCCGACTAGACCTGTTTAAACATGGAGGTGGGGAACCATCTATAAGCCTAGCATAAAGAGACTTGCATAAAATCTACCAAAAGCGACGTGGGGCCAAGTCACCGAGTCCTCCTCCTCCAAGAGAATAGGGAACAAAGCAGCAAGCCAGTGCCAATCCTCCAACTCTGCAGGAGAGAGGGTTCTTCGAAGACCCAGATCCCAACCATTGCGAGAAAGCTCGGAGATTGAGATCCCAGCCATCGGACAATAAGAGAACATAACCGAAAAGGAGGATGCCAAAGGTGCATCCCAAGTCCACCAATCCAACCAAAACCGAGTCGATGCACCATTCCTGATGAGAAACTTAACATGATCACGAAAACGTCCGTGACCTAATATGATCCCTCCGAACTAAGACCCATTGGATGCCGAGGCTAACATGGGGTGACGGAAGGGAAATATTTAGATTTCAAGATATCGAACCAGAGGGTACTAGGGGAAGTAGGCATAATTAATTCTCCACCACCATTTAACTATGAGACATTTGTTCATCACCATGGTATTAAGAATCCCAGTCCCCAAGGCTTTTAGGCCTACAAATGGCCTTCCATTTGACAACCCTATATTTATGTTTGTTATCCGAGGAATTCGAGTAAAAAGCACCACTATGTTTATCTAAGCCAGCATGAGTGCCCAGGGAGAGCATGAAAAAACCCATAGTAAACATCGGCAAGGAACAAAGGCAGACATTGATGAGGCAAACTTTCCCTGCCTGAGTATTATATCTGCCATGCCAAGGCATTACTGTCTTACCCACTTTAGCTACAAGGGGTTTGAATTCCTTTGCATGCAGATGGTAGGGGAGATAGGCATGTCCAGATACTTGAAGGGAAAGAGCCAAGCGAGCAATTGAGTAGTTAGGCAACCCCGAGGGCTGCACACCAGGTCAACCCCAAATACAATCACCTCACTTTTGGAGAAATTGATCTTCAGCCCTAACAAGGCTTCAAAACAAAGCAAGATAAACTTAAGGTTGGAAAGACAAGCCTCATTTATCTCCACCAAGATGATCATGTCGTCGGCGTATTGGAGATGCGTATCTGCGTGGGAGAAGGTGGGATACAACAGGGGTAATATGACCAGCCGAGGCCGCACGATCCAACATACAAGATAAGCCATCGGCCACAAAATTAAAGAGGATAGGCAAAGCGGGATCCCCTTACCGTAGTCCACGACCATTGACAGACATTTTGGTGGTCATGCCATTCACATGCATAGCCTTGTGGCCCCCAAAAATCTGTTGCATCAGTTGATGCACCGCACCCACATCAAATCCTTGGGCCAAAAGGACCTGAGGAAGAAAGTCCCAACTAACACAGTCATAAGCCTTCCGAAATCAAGTTTGAGAATACGAGCGCGGGAGCCTTGCTACTTCTTGAGCTTGCGTTGATTTTTCCCTTGAAGAGGAAAGGGTGATGAAGCAAAGTAGAGATAAGTATTGCCCTCAAGTAAGAACCAAGGTATCAATCCAGTAGGAGGCACAAGCAAGTCTCCAATCTATGCACCGCACAAACTAACAAACACTTGCACACAACGCTAAAAAGGGGTTGTCAATCCCTTCACGATCACGAACAAGAGTGAGATCTAATAGAGATAGCTATAAAAGATAAACAAAAAGGCAAACTAAAGTAAATATAAATAAATTGAAGCAAGGTACTTTTGGCTTTTTTGGTTTGTAGATCTGAAAATATATGATGGAAAATAGACCCAGGGGCCATAGATTTCACTAGAGGCTTCTCTCATGAAAGAAAACATACGGTGGGTAAACAAATTACTGTCGAGCAATTGATAGAAAAGCGCAAAGTTATGACGATATCCAAGGCAATGATCATGAATATAGGCATCACGTCCGTGTCAAGTCGACGAATCCTGCTCAGCATCTACTACTATTACTCCACACATCGACCGCTATCCAAAGATGCATCTAGAGTATTAAGTTCATAAGAACGAGTAACGCCTTAAGTAAGATGAGATGATGTAGAGGGATAAACTCAAGCAATATGATGAAAACCCAATCTTTTTACCCTGTATGGCAACAATACAATACGTGCCTCGCTACCCCTACTATGTCACCGGGTGAGGACACCACAGGATTGAACCCAAAACCAAGCACCTCTCCCATTGCAAGAAAAATCAATCTAGTAGGCCAAACCAAATTGATAATTCAAAGAGAAATACAAAGATATTCGATCATGCATAAAAGAGTTCAGAAAAGAATCAAATAATATTCATAGATAATTTGATCATAAATCCATAATTCATCAGATCTCGACAAACACACCGCAAAAGAATATTACATCAGATAGAACTCCAAGAACATCAAGGAGAACATGGTATTGAAGATCATAGAGAGAGAAGAAGCCATCTAGCTACTAGCTATGGACCCGTAGGTATGTGGTAAACTACTCACGCTTCATCGGAAGGGTAGTAAGGTTGATGTAGATGCCCTCCGTGATCGAATCCCCCTCCGGCAGGGTGCCGAAAAAGGCCCCAAGATGGGATCTCACGCGAATAGAGGCTTGCAGGGGCAGAAAAGTATTTTGGTGGATGCCTCTGATGGTTTGGGAATATTTGGGAATTTATAGTGCAAGAATTAGGGTTAGGAGACTTCCGAGGGGCCCACAAGCAGGCGTGCCTAGCAGACTTGTGGCCTCCTCAGAGTCCTATGCCCCCCTCTCCAAGTCCTACGGGTGTCTTCTGGTCCAAGAAAAATCATCACAAAATTTTTATTCCGTTTGGACTCCGTTTTATATTCCTTTTTGTAAAATTCAAAAACAAGGAAAAAATGTAAACCGCACTTTGGGCTCTAGGTTAATAGGTTAGTCCCAAAATAATATAAAATAGCAATTAATGCATATAAAATATCCAAAACAGATAATATAATAGCATGGAATAATAAAAATTATAGATACATTAGAGACGATCAAGCCTCTCCTCCAAGATCATGCAAAATTTAGTAAGCAGAGAACACCATCAAGGATGAACCTACCCTTGATGCACACAGTCTGGGTGGGACTAATGATACGATGGGCCACCAGCGATAACCTAGTTGCAAACTCAGGGAGTCCCTGACTAGGGGGTGTCCGGACAGCCAGACTATCATCGTCCGCCGGACTCCAAGACTACGAAGATACAAGATTGAAGACTCCGTCCCGTGTCCGGATGGGACTTTCCTTGGCATGGAAGGCAAGCTTGGCGATACGGATATGTAGATCTCCTACCATTGTAACCGACTCTGTGTAACCCTAGCCCTCTCCGGTGTCTATATAAACCGGAGGGCTTTAGTCCGTAGGACACAACATCCATTACAACAATCATACCATAGGCTAGCTTCTAGGTTTAGCCTCCTTGATCTCGTGGTAGATCCACTCTTGTACTACCCATATCATCAATATTAATCAAGAAGGACGTGGGTTTTACCTCCATCAAGAGGGCCCGGCCGGGTAAAACATCGTGTCCCTTGTCTCCTGTTACCATCCGCCTAGACGCATAGTTCGGGACCCCTACCGAGATCCGCCGGTTTTGACACCGACATTGGTGCTTTCATTGAGAGTTCCACAATAGTCGCCACCGATAGGCTCGATGGCTTCTTCACTCAACAACAACGCCGTCGTGGTGAGACTTTTCTCCCGGACAGATCTTCAGATTCAGCGGCCGCAGATGCGGGCCAATTCACTTGGCCATCCGAGCAGATCGCTACGCCCGCCGTCGGGTCGGTTGGAAGCCTAAACTTCACGGCGGACATCCGCGGAGACTTGATCTTCAATGGATCCGATCCGCAACCGAAGCGTGCCGCCTTTATCACGATGGGCATGATCTAACTCTGCCGTCGGACAGACCTTGAGGTCGCACATGAATCCGCTCCGACCCATAGTCCGGAGCCGATCGCGCAGACGACGACGGATGGTTGGACACCTCCTCGAGCCGCGACTTCCACGGCGATGGAGCCAACACCGACCTTGTTCCCTATAAAGCTCGTGACTCGAGGTGCCGGACTCCTGCGGACTCGGACCTCCTGCGCCCGCCAATCGAATCCGAATGGGCGCCGATCATAGAGTTCACCGCTGACATCTTTCAAGACTCACCCTTTGGCGACATCTTAAATTCGCTAAAACATCTCTCGCTATCCGGAGAGCCCTGGCCGGATTAATGCCAGGATGGTTGGGATGCGGACGACAAAGAAATTCAAAGCCCACCCACCACCCACTTTTTAGCCACTGTCGACGATCTAACCGACATGTTAGACTACGACTCAAGACATCGGCGGTATGGACGACGATGCCGAGACGATCAAGAACCAGCGCCACGAGAGCAATCGGAAGGTCACCCGACCCATGATGTATATATGGTGGATACCCCAAAAGGAAGCGATAACGAGGACCAATGGGGCGCGGCAAAGGATAATCCCGCCGATAAACAACCAAAACGGCGACGCAGACGCCGCCCTAAGTCCCGCCTCGACAACAACAGCGCTCCTAATGACCCAGCAATAGAGCAGGGCAAACCAAAGGATCGGCGAACATGCAGCCAAGCAACCGTCCGAACAGGACAAGTCGATAATCAATCCATGCCCGGCGAAACCAACAGTCCGCATTTACCTCACGCCGGACACACCCACGGAGAATAAGAGCCTTCGAAAAGACTCGCCGCCACTTCAAGAAGTTTGAAGAAGGAAAACGGAAGCTCAAAACAGCGGAAGACATACTCGAGAATAAGGTGGAGCAAAGTGCTCAAAGTCATGAGACAAATCGGCAATGGCCATCAATCAAAGAGCTACCGAAGCGCAAGTTATCGCCAAAATTTGACGAGGAAGCCATAGAGCCCCACAACAAAAAACAAAGAGGCCGCTGGCGGATAGATGGCCGATGATAGGCCAAAATCTACAAGCGGCGCCGCACACAAGCCGACTCATGACCTGGAAAACAGATGGCCTAGCCAGTCCATTTACGGGCCAAAAAGAGGGCCCTGTGAAGCAACATAACACGCCAAGTGTTCAAGACAGCGGTACACCCAAATACAGGGCACCGCACACCCACTATCTTTCACTAATGAGGTGCTGGATCATGAATTCTCAAAGAGGGTTTAAACCCGTAAACATAGAGGCTTACGACGGAACAATGCACTCGGAGTCTGGATAGAGGATTATATACTACACATACACATGGCTAGAGGAGATGATCTCCACGCCTTAAAATATTTACCCTCAAGCTCAAAGGGCCATCCGTCATTGGCTCAAAAGCCTCCCGAAAAACACCGTTGGAAGTTGGGAAGAGCTTGAGGACGCGTTTAGAGCAAGTTTTCAAGGGACTTATGTCCGCCCTCCGGATGTAGACGATCTAAGTCATATAACTCAACAGCCCGAGAGTCGGTAGCAGAAATTCGAACAGGTTCCTTACTAAAAGAACCAAATAGTCGATCGTCTCGACGCCAAAGCCTTAGCAGCTTTTAAACACAACGTCCGAGATGAATGGCTCGCCGACACCTTGGCCAAGAGAAGCCGAGGACAATGTCCGCTAACAAGCCTCATGACCCGCTTTGCTGGGGAGATAGCTGGCTAGCAAGATGCAGCACCAGCGACCCGAGTACATCCGAGATTAGAGATGGAACGGAAAATCACGCGCAGAAAAGGATCAGCGCGAAATAAAGAAAAATCCCAAAGAATACGGCGGTCAATGCCGGATTCAAAAGCTTCATGCCAAACAACAAAACACTGCCTCTTAAGGATAACATTGATGAGCTATCCAACTTAAACAAAATTTTGGATCGGATATGTCAAATCCACAAGACGCCCGAAGGCTCGCAAACCACACCCACCAAGATTGTTGGGTTTTCAAACAGTCCGCCGACTCAACACCAAACATAAGGGCTCGACGATCAAGCGAGGATGATGATAAACCCCACCAAGAGAGCACCGAAAACAAAAGACTTTCCCACAAGAAGTCAAAGCAGTAAACTCACTTAATGTGATAATACGGAAAAACAATGCGGCACCCGCTAAGATGGGTCTCGCACGGTCCACCCAGTGAACCTCGAGATTGGATGTCAAAACCAATCACTTTTGACCACCTAGATTATTCTAGAAGTGTTCGAAATGCAGGATGGACTACTCTGATATTGGATCCTATAATCGACGGACTACAATTTACACAAGTCCTGATGGACGGCGGCAGCGATTTAAACCTGCTATATCCGAACACAATCCGCAAGTTGGGGATAGAGCTTACTAAAATTCGACATAGCCGCACTTCCTTCAAAGGAGTGACGCCAGCGCCACGCCAAGTGCACAGCTCCCTATTACTAGAAGTTGTGTTGGTCACCGACAACTCCCGACGCAAAAGCTAATCTTCCATGTCGCCCCATTCAAAAGTAGCTATCAAGCACTCTTGGGACGCTGAAGCTTTGTCCGCTTTAACGCAATACCACATTACGCGTCTCTCACACTTAAAATGCCTGGTCCACGTTGCATCATTTCATTAAGAGGGTCATCTAAAGACCCCGGACACGGCTAGACGAGTCCGGCATAAATAAGCTAGGGGCTCCCTAGCCGCGCACCCCGTCACAAGGGGCTGTGCGTATAAGCAATAATGAGCTAATATAGACTCCGCTTTATTTATTTATTGATATTTTTCATACACTTTTTCGCACGATTTCCTTTCAAACTAAGTTCCTCTCTTTTTACATATGAACACCGTGCACACCGTCCCAGATAATGGCACAACGGAGACACATGTGCATACGTGCGAGAGGGATCCGTTGCTAGGATTCTTTTCGATTAAGACCTGCGTAAACCTTTTTCTGTCTCTTGTTGCTATAATCCCTGGTTTTTCATGATAACCGAGAGGATATCGATGTTTTGGCATCGGCCGTCGCCAGAGGACCTCGCCTGCACTGACACAAGGGGTTTAGGGCATTGTTTCGCCGTTATTATAAAAAGACCGAACACCATAGGGAGTGTTCGCGCCTCGAGTTAGGCCTTATATGCATCAGCTCGAATCATGTCTTTGGTCAAATGTTGGGTTTGCCTGCTCCGTGTTTTGCTGCCTTACGCTCCGTATCATCGGCTAACGTGGCACCGGGAGAACTCTGCGACAGTGCCCCAGCCTGGTGTGCGAGCACCTCAATAGAGAAAGCCGAAAACTTACTATCATGATACAACGAGACCGGTCAACCACTCGATTGACCACCGGAATGTTTAAAATTCCTCCGCTTTGACGAAGGACCGTTTCCCGGTCAGGCACACACGCGCCCCGAATTCGGAGAGCGCGATGCCCCTAGGGGCTATATCGTAGCCCCACCCTCGAACTCCAATGGCTAAGTGAAAGTGATAAAGCATCATAGTCCGGTTGCCTCGTTTGCTACGCTACCACCTCCTCAACAGGACCGAGACGTCGGATTAAGTGTGAAAATGCGCTATTTTGCGAACACCCCGGACCTTGTGCGTGGGGGCTGAAGTCAAGACTGCCATCTTTCGGGTTATACACACGATACATAAACGGCCGATAGGAGATATTTCAATACTTGGAACTCACAAGTATAAAAGCGATTACATCATAACCATTGTTTTACAAAATAAAACTTTCATTTGAATGTGACATTTTTCGAGCATCGCGACTCTATTACACGAGCACCACGCATAACTTCCCCAAAATAGTGCTCGGCGGGTAACCGCTTTCATCCGAACCACAGGGTTGCGATAGCGGTGGCATCCATCTCTGCCCAATGTGTCTTCACACGGGCAAGGGCCATCCGCGCACCTCTATGCAGGCCGACCACTTCATCTCCTTGATATGCGGCACCGCCCCAAGAAACTCTTGCAATAAGCCAAAATAGCTCGTTGGCTTGGGCCTCTCCGCCGCACATGAGTCACGATATCCATCATAGCAAGTCGGACAACCTATTCAGCTCAACCCATTCGCCAACAGATCGGTCGCCAGAAGTGAACGATCCGAACTATGGAATTGAGACCAAAATAGCTCTTCCGCCTTGTGATCCTTCCGACTTGGAGTGCACAACGGCATCCGCCGCACTCGCCGCTAAGTCCATATATGGATCCTCGGACCCCACAACCGCCAAGCTGGGCATACTTTGATCCGTAAACTGCGGCGTAGCGAAAAAGGCTTGCCACCACAATGTCTCCGCCCGACGCAGCTCCTCCTTCATAGCTCGCGCATTGTAGAACGGGCATCCTTGGCTTCGCGTGGCCTTCCCAGTCTTCTCGCCCGATAGGCGCCCTTTTCAAGAGCCGCATTGCGGTCGGTACCATCCTTCAATTTAACGGCCAATTGGGCCATCTCTTCCCTGCTTCGGCAGCAGCCCTTCGCTTCTAACTCCTCGGCCGCCTCGAGGCAGCTGCATCACTCCTTCCGCTTGCTCCTTGGCTTGAGCAAGTTCGCGAAGGCTCTACACAGCAGCAGCACCATCTGCGTCAAGCATAAATATTATAAGAGGTGGGCTTTAGCTCCCTCAATAGGTGACTACGGAGAATCAATTTACCTTGCGACTCGTCAAGTCGCTTGTCGACTAGCGCGATGTGCGCATCCGCCACATCGAGTTGCCGCATTAATTCAGCAAGTCCATCATCCGCTAGCCCCGGACTATCCGCCACCGCATAGGAAAGGCGACACTCAATACCTGCGATTTTGATCCTCGACGCGCGTCGCTTCGACAACCTACCGAGTCTCGGGGCTACTATCTATACAGGCACACTTTCATGTGCAAAACTGTCAAGAAGGCGCGTCGTTTTTACGTACCTCAAAACCCACCAAAAACTCCGATCGCATTATGCAATCCGTTTTCGGCGACGAAATCCTTCCAATCACCATACTCATCAATGCACGGTGATCTTCCGAGATGGACGCCTCTCAAGCAGATCCTTCACTCCCCACCAACACTAGTCGGCGCCCGAACTCGTCGGCCTGCCGACTCGGGATACCCTCCGTGACGATACTTTCAGGTTCGTCCGCCCTATACGACGCACTGCAGACGGAGGCGTCTCGCTCTCCATCATCTCCTGACGAAGATCCCCAAAGACGAGCTCATCTCGAGAAGGTCGGAGATCCGAGCTACAAGGTAAAAACTCGATTATCCTCGGAAGCACAAATAGGGATGTCTCTCGTTACCAAACTCCCTTTTACTCACGGCTCATTGGAGGGCTGATGCTTTAGGGAGATTGTGCGGCGGGCCTCCCGGACGCAGGACCCTCTGGTGAAGATTTCTTCCCCGCTTAGGGGCTTTGGCCTCCGGATTGGGAGGCGGTCCTCTTCTCCCCACGGAGGGAGGGATTCTCGATCCCCCTTCTTGGAGCGCCTTAGGCGAGTGGTAGCTCCTCCATTTTCCCTTCGCCTTCTTCAAGGCGCAACCTCCAACATTCGACCAGCCACGGGCCCGGTGTGGTCTCTGGGGGGGCCGGATACCGTGTCGCTTTGCTTGCGCTTATCCACTCTGTTGAAGGATAACGGGTTAAAAGGCGAATTGTAGAAAGGCAAACAAATGGTACGTCCAACAATGAGCTACTTACTTGAGTATCCGGGCGATTGCAGCTTAGGCGGCATCCTCGGTCAATTCGGACACACCTCCTATGATCCGAAGAACAACTTGTACATCTCCACGGTGTCGTACCCATGAAGTGTTGGAGAATCCGTGGTCCCTCCGGATTGAACTCTCATAGCCGAGAGGACGGCGCTTGCGAGGCAGGAGATGCCTAATTAGCATGACCTGCACCACCACGACTAGATCGATCTCCCTCGCTTGGAGGTCTCGAATCTGCGCCTGCAATAAGGGCACGTCTTTTGACGGCCCCCAATTGAGCCCTTGGTTGACCCACGACATCAACTGTCGTGGAGGTCCCGAGCGGAATGGAGGCGGCGGCTTCACTGCTGCCCTTTAGAGCGGTGATATAGAACCACTCCTGCTGCCACAAGCCGAGCTCCTCTTGGAAGGAGCCCTCGGGCACGGGCATCGGCCTCCTCCCTTCTGGCCGCCCCGCCAAGACTCTCGCTTGACGCCCCAATCATCTTGGCTCCACATTGAAGGTCTTCACCACAGGGCGAAGTGGGGGGTGACGCGGAGGAAGGCTTGCAGACGACGATGAATGCGGAGATATGGAGGATGGACTCGGAGCCAAGTATTGGAATTCCAACCCATAGTAAAACATGAGCCCTCTTACAAAAGGATCCGTCGGAAGCCTAAACCCCGACGGAGGTGGGATACAAAGATTACATACTCGCTGGGCTCGGGGTGGGATGGCCTGCCCTTCAAGGGCAACCTGTGCGAAATCTCGAGGGGCAGTGCTTGGCTTCTCGCAGCTTTAGCATGTCCTCCTCCATAACGGAGGAGGGCATCCACCGCCCTGAAGGTCGGAGCGGACATTGTTGAAGGTCCGAAGCACTCGAATCTGGGGCTCTAGGTGTTGGAACTTGGAGCAAGGAGAAGATTCGGTGGAAGATTGAAGAAAGGAACGAGCCTTGGTCCTATTATAAAGAGGAGAATACCAAGAGCCGTCTCCGTGACTGTTCGGGACTCGCCGATAGAGGAGGCGTGGCGACGGGCGCGTTGGGTTACCCACGTCTGTATTGATGAGAATCCGGAATAAGGGGAACACGATCTCTGCTCGACAAGACGCGTGCCAGGAAACCGCTTAAACGCTACCGAGGAGGTATAATAAAAGATGATTCAAGTAAAGGCTTGGTAGTGGTGTGATGTCACGCCGCAGAATACGTCGGCAGATTGAACTTGTGCACATATTATTCTCTCTACGGTGGAATGCGGAATTTATTTTGCGAGCGGACACTATCCAGTGTTCACAATCTTCTATGGATTATTCAAAGGAGGAACCCTCCTTGCAATGCCGAACATTATCTTGCGCCGACTCATCGTCATTAAAGCCGGGTTCAGGGCTCTCGACGGAGTCTCGACTAGGTGTCCGGACAGCGGACTATCATCGCCCACCGGACTCCAAGACTACGAAGATACAATATTGAAGACTCCGTCCCGTGTCCGGATGGGACTTTCCTTGGCGTGGAAGGCAAGCTTGGCGTCTGAATATGTAGATCTCCTACCATTGTAACCGACTCTGGTAACCCTAGCCCTCTCTCGTGTCTATATAAACCGGAGGGCTTTAGTCCGTGGGACACAACATCCATTACAACAATCATACCATAGGCTAGCTTCTAGGTTTAGCCTCCTTGATCTCGTGGTAGATTCACTCTTGTACTACCCATATCATCAATATTAATCAAGCAGACGTAGGGTTTTATCTCCATCAAGAGGGCCCAACTGGTAAAACATCATGTCGCTTGTCTCCTGTTACCATCTGCCTAGACGCACAGCTCGGGACCCCCTACCGAGATCCGCCGGTTTGACACCGACACAAACCCTTCGGAGGGAAACTTTGCAAAATTATTAATCAAGGTAATAGGGCTAAATAGGGAGATATTATCAGCACCCTTAAGTTTGGAATAAGAGATAGAATAGTGTAATTCAAATGAGAGATCTCAACCATCCTGCATGTAAACCTTGGATGACAGCACAGACCAGAGGGTGCAACACAGGCCAAAATCGGCGGAAAAGCGGGATAGAAAAGCCATCAGACCGGAGGCCGAGTTAGAGTTAGCAGAGTTGATCGCCCTTTCGATCTCCTCCATAGACAAGGGATCAAGATCATTGTTTTCCTCGTCCAAACTCGATAAAGGATCTATCCGAGATTGGGAGAAATAATAAAACCGAAGCCGCCTAGCTGCTAGAAGCCCGCAAAAAAATCATGGACATGTTCCAGAATGACATTAGGATCAGAAACCTTGTTCCCATTAATGACCAAGCTATTAATCGTACATCGACGATGCCGACCGCTAGCAATAGCAAAGAAATACACACTTAGGGAGTCACCTTTGAAGGTCCAAGCAATGGTACCACGCTGCTTCCAAAGACACCTCGGCCGACAATGAAGATTCATAAAACGAGCCTCCATGTCATATCACTACAAAAAAATACACTTCCGTGATGATACGTGTTTGTCAAAGTAGGTCGCATTTTTGTCATGCATGTACATCCATGACAAATTTATGATGTAATCAAGATAGTCATACCGTCTTTGTCGTAGAAGTGTTCCATGACATTACCAAAATTATCATCACGGAAGTGTCCACTTCCATGACGATAAATCACGCATCACATAAGTGCTTTCGTCAAGGGTGACCGACACGTGGCATCCACCGTGACGGAATGCCGTTAAGCTATCGGGTCGGGTTTTGGATACGATAACCCGTTAACAACCCCGACTAATGGGGATCTTCCACATGTAAAATCATCATTGGCTAGAGGAGATACGTGTCAGGTCCGCGCTGGCACGGGTGTCACTCATCCAATGGGCGAGACGCGCCTATGATATGTTGACACGTGGACCGGCCCATCAAGTTTAAATGGGCCGGCCCAACTAAAGGCCCACAAGATTTTGCGGACCATAATGGGTCGGCCTAGCTAAAGGCCCACGAGATTTTATGGACCATAACAGTTGGCCCAAATTAACGCCCACAAGATTTTGCGGGCCATAATGGGCCGCCTGTAAAGGCCCACAAGATTTTTGTGTGCCATAATGGGCCGGCCCAAGTAAAGGCCCACAAGATTCTTGCAGATCATAATGGGCCGGCCCGGCTAAAGGCCCATGAGATTTCGCCGACATTAATGGGCCGGCCCGCTAAAGGCCCACGAGATTTCGCCGACATTAATGGGCGGCCAATTGTAGGCCCACAAGAATTTGAGGACCCTAGTAGGCCAGCCCATTAACTGGTTGCCATGTTTTGGGCCAAATGCCGGCCCATATTTGATCCAGTCCATTAATGGCCTGCCACGTTCCGGGCCTAATAGTGGCCCATATGAGATCCGGCCCGTTAAAAGCCTACCACGTTCTGGGCCAAATTACGGCCTAGATTTGGTACGACCCTTTAAGAGGCTATGGGCTCAATTATGGCCCATGTCATATTCGCCCGTCAACTGGACACTATGCTTTTGGGCCCACTTGCTAGAGGCCCACTTAGTAATTCGGCCTGACATTAGTTATGGCCTCTTAAGGACCCGTTTAACATTTCAGCCCTATATTAATTTCGCCCGTGAAATGCCCGCCATATAGTTGGGCCTAACTACGGCCCGGTTTGCATCCGACCTGCTCAGAGCCGATATCCGATTGGGCCAAACAAGGAACGAGACAATTTTGGCTGTTAAAAGCCCGTGATTTGATTCGCACAATCATGGGCGGGGTTCATTTCGACTCTTGCCGCCCGTTAGCTGTTTGACACGCTTTGTGCCCAACCTACATCGTGATTGCATGACGCCCGATTATGTACCGTAATTTTATGGTTTGGCCGGTTTATCGTGAAGACAGGATAAATATACAATAAAATAACCGCAGCATCGTGAATAAGAAAAACCTAGACTATACAATAAAGAAATTACCATATTACATCCATTGGGCATCAAAGTTCGCCACTATGATAATAAAGCACCAAAGCAGACAATAGATTACATACACTGGCATCAAAGATCGCCACCATTGCAAATAAACACGCCGACAAAATAATATACAAAACCGACACAGACTTCAATAGAGTTCAAGAAAGGTTAGCCTCTTGGGAGCTACAACGCAAGCAGCGGTGAGCAAGATGATGAGATCTGCTTTTTCAACACTTAAATCTTCCTCACTCTGAAAGATAAACAAGCGATGATGACGTGTTTTGCACATAAAAGTATCGAGTCTTGACAATTCCTCACATTTCTTAATGATTTAATAAAGTGACATAGTTTAAAATTGCATTAACACAATATGGTATTGTTCAGTCAAGACATGGCAGGAAATGACATTGTGAAGGAGTTGGCAGCTTCACCACCCCACCGGATTACGATCAAGAACTCATAAGTATCAATGGTTAGTGTGTTGTCAATTTATCCCATTTCATATTGGCAAATAAAGAAACGGTTTAAATAATACTCCCGTTCGAATTACTTGTCATCAAAATGGATGTGTCTAGAACTAAAATACATCTAGATACATCCATTTCAATGACAAGTATTTTCGAACGGAGGGAGTAGTAGAATGATATGACATTGTTCATAGTTAAGACATTGCGAGAATATGACATGTTGTAGTGGGTAGGTTCACCACACCACGGATTACGGATGAAGAATGTAATACATGCAAAGGCAAAAGAAGATCACTTGCTCAGATAGTTTAATTTACATGGTATGAATAAGGAACTTGGTTGTACAACTGAAAACTTAAATTGAGAAAGGACAAACTTTTGTTTATGAACTACATAATAAACTTTAAACATGCAATTTGATGCAAACACCAAAAATAAACAGCTGTTGCAGTCATGCCTAACCAAATATATACAACAAAGTTTGAAGGCTTGGATGGAAAAACTTACATTATTGGTGAAGACAGGCTCTATAAAGGTCTTGTCCATGCCGATGGGGGGGCAATTCAAGAAGTTTACCACAAAATCTTCTTCATAAGCATTGCCTTTATTCTACATTTTGTTAAGAGTAAATATAGATGTGATAATATACGAAAAAATGGAGAATATTTAAGATAAGATCAAGAGTGATGCTACATAACCAAGTAGCTATAAATGTAAGTGTAGCGATACAAGCAAAAGGTACAGCCAAGAGCAATGCACAGCTAAACTTCTTCAAGACCAACCTTATGGTAAGAGTAAATATAGATCCGATGTGTAGAAAATGGAGGGCAAAGGAAAATAAGCTGCAGAGTGATGGTACATGAACAATCGCTCATCATTATAAGTACAATGATAAAGGGCAACATGTACTTACAAGAACAATGCGAGCTAAAAAACATTGGCATTGGATATATTCTACACTAATGTAACCATTCATACAGATCGATAATTTGAGAGAACAATCGATAAGCAAGCTATCATGCATACTGCTGTCACATAATGAACCAGGTATGTATGCAAGTGCAGTGATACAGACAACAGTACTAACAAGAGCAAAGCGGCGGCGAGCATATTTGCGATCTCCTGTCGTTCTTTTCAAACCGAATTCTTCTTCGAGCAGATTTCCGCAAACAAGATCCGTAAGGCACATGCGGAGAGTAGAAGTTCAAATTGTCATGTGATTTCATAGACAAGACCTCATCCCGGAATGAGACCCGTGCATAACAAGGTTTTTCCATTCAATGTCTTCTAAATTTAGCACAGGAGACTTCACCAGAAATTTGTTTATAGATTTGCCACCTAAGTGTGATTTCCTCAGGTAACACCGACACTGCTGCAATGCTTCCTTGAAAAGCACAAGCAAGCTATCTAGATTGACCCTCGCCTCGTTACAACAATGTAATGTAAATCATTGATGTGTTCAATCAAGAGAAAACAGGAAAATAATAACCATGAATAATAACACTTACACGTAGTTGGACAGAAGATGTGAAAATGGTGTTTGTCTTCACAATAATCTTCCCATGATGGGAATATATGCACGTAGTCCCTAACAACATTGAAAGCATTGTCTTTAAACTGGGAATAAATGGAATTGGGTTCCAATCTGCAGGAATTGGCCGTCTCTGCAGCTTGGGATAGGTCTTCGTCACCGGACTTCTTGTACATTTTGTCGAGTGGGATTTTTCTCTGTGGTACACCGGTGCTATGGCAAATGAAATTGGTATACCTTTTGCTTTGGAGTGCAGGTCCTGTGTGGTGGGGCTAGTGGTGTGGCCAAGAAGTATGGGTACAGTCTGCTGGAGTTGGTCATACGTTTTGTGTCACCGGGTTGTACAGCCAATATAAGTGGGGTGTTGTCTAATTTCTCGGCACCACCATGTTTTTCAAGGACTTTGTCTTTGGTGCTCCTTCGTGTTCGGAAATCACCCTCTTCCTAACAACATTTGAGTGGAAAAACATGGTATGATGACAGATGGAATATGTATTGATAATGGATGTGAAGGAAATATGCCCTAGAGGCAATAATAAAGTTATTATTTATTTCCTTATTTCATGATAAATGTTTATTATTCATGCTAGAATTGTATTAACCGAAACATAATACATGTGTGAATACATAGACAAACATAGTGTCACTAGTATGCCTCTACTTGACTAGCTCGCTTATCGAGAGATGGTTATGTTTCCTAGCCATGGACAAAAGAGTTGTCATTTGATTAACGGGATCACATCATTAGGAGAATGATGTGATTGACTTGACCCATTCCGTTAGCTTAGCACTTGATCATTTAGTATGTTGCTATTGCTTTCTTCATGACATATACATGTTCCTCGCAACTATGAGATTATGCAACTCCGTTCATCGGAGGAACACTTTGGTACTACCAAACGTCACAACGTAATCGGGTGATTATAAAGGAGTACTACAGTGTCTCCGAAGGTACATGTTGAGTTGGCGTATTTCGAGATTAGGTTTTGTCACTCCGATTGTCGGAGAGGTATCTCTGGGCCCTCTCGGTAATGCACATCATTATAAGCCTTGCAAGCAATGTGACCAATGAGTTGGTTACGGGATGATGCATTACAGAACGAGTAAAGAGAATTGCTGGTGACGAGATTGAACTAGGTATTGGATACCGACGATCGAATCTCGGGCAAGTAACATACCGATGACAAAGGGAACAACGTATGTTGTTATGCGGTTTGACCGATAAAGATCTTCGTAGTATATGTAGGAGCCAATATGGGCATCCAGGTCCCGCTCATCGGTTATTGACCGAGAATAGTTCTAGGTCATGTCTACATAGTTCTCGAACCCGTAGTGTCCGCACGCTTAAGGTTTCGATGACGCTTATATTATGAGTTTATGAGTTTTGATGTACCAAGGAGTTCGGAGTCCCTGATGAGATCGGGGACATGACGAGGAGTCTCGAAATGGTCGAGACGTAAAGATCGATATATTGGATGACTATATTTGTGAAGGAAATATGCCCTAGAGGCAATAATAAAGTTATTATTTATTTCCTTATTTCATGATAAATGTTTATCATTCATGCTAGAATTGTATTAACCGGAAACATGATACATGTGTGAATGCATAGACAAAACAACATGTCACTAGTATGCCTCTACTAGACTATCTTGTTAATCAAAGATGGTTATGTTTCCCACCATGAACAAGGAGTTGTTATTTGATTAATGAGGTCACATCATTAGTAGAATGATCTGATTGACATGACCCATTCCCTTAGCTTAGCACACGATCGCTTAGTATGTTGCTACTGCTTTTATCCATGACATATACATGTTCCTGTAACTATGAGATTATGCAACTCCGCTTTCCGGAGGAACACTTTGGTGCTACCAAACGTCACAACGAATCGGGTGATTATAAAGGAGTACTACAGGTGTCTCCAAAGGCGTATGTTGGGTTGGCGATTTCGAGATTAGGTTTTGTCACTCCGATTGCTCTGGAGAGGTATCTCTGGGCCCTCTCGGTAATGCACATCATCAAGCCTTGCAAGCACTACAACTAATGAGTTAGTTGTGAGATGATGTATTACGGAACGAGTAAAGAGACTTGCCGTAACGAGATTGAACTAGGTATTGATACCGACGATCGAATCTCGGGCAAGTAACATACCGATGACAAAGGAACAACGATGTTGTTATGCGGTCCGACCGATAAAGATCTTCGAGAATATGTAGGAACCAATATGGGCATCCAGGTCCCGCTGTTGGTTATTGACCGAGAATAGTTCTAGGTCATGTCTACATTGTTCTCGAACCGTAGGGTCCGCACGCTTAAGGTTTCGATGGCGATGCTTATTATGAGTTTATGTATTTTGATGTACCAAGAAGTTCGAGTCCCGGATGTGATCACGGACATGACGAGGAGTCTCAAATGGTCGAGACATAAAGATTGATATATTGGAAGCCTATGTTTGGAGTTCGAATGGTTCCGGTGAAAACAGGAATTTACCTGAGTACCGGAGGTTACGGAACCCCGGGGTAAATGGGCCTTGATGGGCCTCGAGGGAGAAGAGGAGGGGCCGGCCAGGGGTGGCCGCGCCCCCCCCCCAGTCCGAATAGGACAAGGAGGGGGCGCCCCTTTCCTCTTCCCCCTCCCCCCAATCCTATTCCAACTAGGAAAGGGGGGGAGTCCTACTCCCGGTGGGAGTAGGACTCCTCCCGGCGCGCCTCCTCTAGGCCGGCCGGCCTCCTCCCTCCCTCCTTTATATACGGGGCAGGGGGCACCCTAGGACACACAAGTTTGATCTTTAGATCGCCTTAGCCGTGTGCGGTGCCCCTCCACCATATTCCACCTCGGTTATACTGTCATGAAGCTTAGGCGAAGCCTTGCGCCGTGAAACATCAAGATCGCCACCACGCCGTCGTCTTCGACGAAACTCTCCCTCGACACTCGGCTGGATCGAGTACGAGGGACGCCATCGAGCTGTACGTGTGTCAAGAACTCGGGCGCCGGAGTAACGGCGCGGGATCGGTCGGATCGCGAGGAGAACGTCGACTACTTCCTCTACGCCAGATCGCTTCGCTCGGGTCTACAAGGGTATGTAGACGACACTCTCCCCTCTCGTTGCTATGCATCACCATGATCTTGCGTGTGCGTGGGAAATTTTTGAAATTACTACGCTCCCCAACAAAGGCATCCGAGCCTAGGTTTTTCTATGGTTTGATGTTTTGCACGAGTAGAACACAAGTGAGTTGTGGGCGATACAAGTCATACTACCTACCAGCATGTCATACTTTGGTTCAGCGGTATTGTGAGATGAAGCGCCTGCACCGACATTACGCCAGACGCTTACGCGAGACTGGTTTCACCGCCACGAGCACTCGTTGCTTAAAGGTGACCGTGGGTGCTGCTCTCTCACTTTAGTTGAACCGAGTGTGGCTACGCCCGGTCCTTGAGAAGGTTAAACGGAGTCTATTTGACGAAGTATCGCTGTGGTTTTGATGCGTGGGTGAGACCGGATCTTGCTTAAGCCCGTAGCAGCCACGTAAAATTTGCAACAACAAAGTAGAGGACGCCTAACTTGTTTTTGCAGGCATGTTGTGATGTGATATGGTCAAGACGTGATGCTATATTTTATTGTATGAGATGATCATGTTTTGTAACCGGTTATCGGCAATCGGCAGGAGCCATATGGTTGTCACTTTATTGTATGCAATGCAATCGCTTCTGTAATGCTTTACTTTATCACTAAGCGGTAGCGATAGTCGAGAAGCATAAGTTTGGCGAGACGACAACGATGCTACGATGGAGATCAAGGTGTCGCGCCGGTGATGATGGTGATCATGGTGGTGCTGCAAGATGGAGATCATGAAGCACAAGATGATGATGACCATATCATATCACTTATATTGATTTGCATGTGATGTTTATCCTTTTATGCATCTTATCTTGCTTTGATTGACGGTAGCATTATAAGATGATCTCTCACTAAATTATCAAGAAGTGTTCTCCCGAGTATGCACCGCTGCCAAAGTTCGTCGTGCCTGCACACCACGTGATGATCGGGTGTGATAAGCTCTACGTCCATCTACAACGGGTGCAAGCCAGTTTTGCACACGCAGAATACTCGGGTTATACTTGACGAGCCTAGCATATGCAGATATGGCCTCGAACACGGAGACCGAAAGGTCGAGCGTGAATCATATAGTAGATATGATCAACATAAGATGTTCACCATTGAAAACTACTCCATCTCACGTGATGATCGGTTATGGTTTAGTTGATTTGGATCACGTGATCACTTAGATGACTAGAGAGATGTCTGTCTAAGTGGGAGTTCTTAAGTAATATGATTAATTGAACTTAAATTTATCATGAACTTAGTCCCGTAGTATTTTGCAAATTATGTTGTAGATTAATAGCTCGCGTTGTTGCTTTCATATGTTTGTTTTGATATGTTCCTAGAGAAAATTGTGTTGAAAAATGTTGGTAGCAATGATGCGGATTCGATCCATGATCGGAGGTTTATCCTCATTGCTGCACGTAAGAATTATGTCCTTAATGCACCGCTAGGTGATGGACCTATTGCAGGAGCAGATGCAAACATTATGAACGCTTGGCTAGCTCAATGATGACTACTTGATAGTTTATGCACCATGCTTAACAGCTTAGAATCGGGACTTCAAAGATGTTTTGAACATCATGGACCATATGAGATGTTCCAGAATTGAAGTTAATATTTCAAGCAAATACCGAGTTGAGAGATATGAAGTCTCCAACAAGTTCTATAGCTAAAAGATGGAGGAGAATCGCTCAACTAGTGAGCATGTGCTCAGATTGTATGGGTACTTCAATCGCTTGAATCAAGTGGGAGTTAATCTTCCGATAAGATATCGATTGACGAATTCTCTAGTCACCATCACCAAGTTAGTAGAACTTCGTGATGAACTATAGTATGCAAGGGATGATGAAAATGATTCCCAGTTTTTCATGATGATGAAATCGATGAAGGTAGAATTCAAGAAAGAACATCAAGTGTTGATGGTTAACAAGACCACTAGTTTCAAGAAAAGGGCAAATGGATAGAAGGGAACTTCAAGAAGAACGGCAAGCAAGTTGTTGCTCAAGTGAAGAAGCCCAAGTCCGGACCTAAGCCCGAGACTAAGTGCTTCACGCAAAGGACTGGTGGTCATCGAAGTAGAACTACCCCAAGTATTTGGCGGATAAGAAGGATGGCAAAGTGAACAAAGGTATATTTGATATACATGTTATTGATGTGTACTTTACTAGTGTTTATAGCAACCCCTCGGTATTTGGTACTGGTTCGGTTGCTAAGAGTAGTAACTCAAACGGAGTTGCGTATAAAATGTAAACTAGTTAAGGGTGAAGTGACGATGTGTGTTGAAAGTAGTTTCAAGATTGATATGATCATCATCGCACACTCCCTATACTTTCGGGATTAGTGTTGAACCTAAATAAATGGTTATTTGGTGTTTGCATTGAGCATGAATATGATTTGATCGTGTTTATTGCAATACGATTATTCATTTAAAATCGAGAATAATTGTTGTTCTGCTTACATGAATAAAACCTTCAATGGTCATACACCCAATGAAAATGGTTCATTGGATCTCGATCGTAGTGATACACATATTCATAATATTGAAACCAAAAGATGCAAAGTTAATAATGATAGTGCAACTTATTTGTGGCACTCGCTGTTTAGGTCATATTATGTAAAGCGATGAAGAAACTCCATGCTGATGGGATTTTGGAATCACTTGATTATGAATCACTTGATGCTTGCGAACCGTGCCTTTTGGGCAAGATGACTAAAACTCCGTTCTCGGAACAATGGAGCGAGCAACCGACTTATTGGAAATAATACATACCGATGTATGCGATCCGATGAGTGTTAAGGCTCATGGGGTATCGTTATTTTCTCGACCTTCACAGATGATTTGAGCAGATATGGGTATATCTACTTGATGAAACATAAGTCTGAAATAGTTGAAAGGTTCAAAGAATTTCAGAGTGAAGTGGAAAATCATCGTGACAAGAAAATAAGGTTTCTACGATCCGATCGCGGAGACAAATATTTGAGTTACGAGTTTGGTCTTCAATTAAAACAATGTGGAATAGTTTCACAAATTCATGCCACCGAACACCACATCATAATGGTGTGTCCGAACGTCATAACCGTACTTTATTGGATATAGTACAATCTATGATGTTTCTTACCGATTTACCAATATCGCTTTTGGGATCATGCATTAGAGACAGCTGCATTCACGCTAAATAGGGCACCATCTAAACTGCTGAGACGACACTATATGAACTGTGGTTTAGCAAGAAACCAAAGTTGTCGTTTCTTAAAGTTTGGGGCTGCGATGCTTATGTGAAAAAGTTTCATCCCGATAAGCTCAAACCCAAATCGAAGAAATGCGCCTTCATAGAATACCCAAAGAAAATTGTTGGGTACACCTTCTATCACAGATCCGAAGGCAAACATTCATTGCTAATAAATGGATCCTTTCTAGAGAAGGAGTTTCTCTCGAAAGAAGTGAGTGGGAGGAAAGTAGAACTTGATGAGGTAATTGTACCTTATCCCTTATTGAAAGTAGTTCATCACGTAAATCTGTTCCTGTGACTACTACACCAATTAGTGAGGAAGCTAATGATGATGATCATGTAACTTCAGATCAAGTTACTACCAAATCTCGAGGTAAACCAGAGTGAGATCCGCACTGAGTGTGGTACGGTAATCCTGTTCGAAGTCATGTAACTATATCATGATGAACCTACGAACTATGAGGAAGCGATGATGAGCCCAGATTCCGCTAAATGGCTTGAGGCCATGAAATCTGAGATGAGATCCATGTATGAGAACAAAGTATGGACTTTGGTGGAGTTGCTCGATGATCGGCAAGCCATATTGTATAAATGGATCTTCAAGAGGAAGACGGACGCTGATAGTAGTGTTACTATCTACAAAGCTCGACTTGTCGCAAAAAGGTTTTTGACAAGTTCAAGGTGTTGACTACAATGAGATTTTCTCAAGCAGTAGCGATGCTTAAGTCTGTCCAAATCATGTTAGCAATTGCCACAATTTATGAAATTTGGCAAATGGATGTAAAACTGCATTCCCGAATGGGTTTCTCGGAGGAAGAGTTGTATGTGATGCAACCGAAAGGTTTTATCGATCCAAAGGGAGCTAACAAAGTGTGCAAGCTCCAAATGATCCATCTATGGACTGGTGCAAGCATCTCGAGTTGGAATATACGCTTTGATAAGTTGATCAAAGCATATAGTTTATACTGCACTTGCAAAGAAGCCTGTATTTACAAGAAAGTGAGTGGGAGCACTACAAACATTTCGATAAGTATATGTGAATGACATATTGTGATCGGAAATAATGTAGAATTATTCGCAAAGCATAAAGGAGTGTTTGAAAGAAGTTTTCAAAGAAAGACCTCGGTGAAGCTGCTTATATATTGAGCATCAAGATCTATAGAGATAGATCAAGATGCTTGATAAGTTTTTTCAATGATTACATACCTTGACAAGATTTTGAAGTAGTTCAAAATGGAACAGTCAAAGAAAGAGTTCTTGCCTGTGTTACAAGGTGTGAAATTGAGTAAGACTCAAAACCCGACCACGGCAGAAGATAGAAAGAGAATGAAAGTCATTCCCTATGCCTTGGCCATAGGTTCTATAAAGTATGCCATGCTGTGTACCAGATCTATTGTATACCCTGCACTGAGTTTGGCAAGGAGTACAATAGTGATCTAGGAGTAGATCATCGACAGCGGTCAAAATTATCCTTAGTGGAATAAGGATATGTTTCTCGATTATGGAAGTGACAAAAGGTTCGTCGTAAAGGGTTACGCCGATGCAAGTTTTGACACCGATCCGATGACTCTAAGTCTCGATCTAGATACATATTGAAAGTGGGAGCAATTAGCTAGAGTAGCTTCGCGCGAGCATTTTAGACATAGAAAATTGCAAAATACATAACGGATCTGAATGTAAAAGACCCGCTGACTAAGACTCTCTCACAAGCAAAACATGATCACACCTTAGTACTCTTTGGGTGTTAATCACATAGCGATGTGAACTAGATTACGAATCTAGTAAACCCTTTGGGTGTTGGTCACATGGCGATGTGAACTATGGGTGTTAATCACATAATGATGTGAAATATCAATGTTAATCACATGGTGATGTGATCTAGATTATTGACTCTAGTGCAAGTGGGAGATCAAGGAAATATGCCCTAGAGGCAATAATAAAGTTATTATTTATTTCCTTATTTCATGATAAATGTTTATCATTCATGCTAGAATTGTATTAACCGGAAACATGATACATGTGTGAATGCATAGACAAAACAACATGTCACTAGTATGCCTCTACTAGACTAGCTTGTTAATCAAAGATGGTTATGTTTCCTAACCATGAACAAGGAGTTGTTATTTGATTAACGAGGTCACATCATTAGTAGAATGATCTGATTGACATGACCCATTCCTTAGCTTAGCACACGATCGCTTAGTATGTTGCTACCGCTTTTATCCATGACATATACATGTTCCTCGTAACTATGAGATTATGCAACTCCGCTTTCCGGAGGAACACTTTGGTGCTACCAAACGTCACAACGAATCGGGTGATTATAAAGGAGTACTACAGTGTCTCCAAAGGCGATGTTGGGTTGGCGATTTCGAGATTAGGTTTTGTCACTCCGATTGTCGGAGAGGTATCTCTGGCCCTCTCGGTAATGCACATCACTGAAGCCTTGCAAGCACTACAACTAATGAGTTAGTTGTGAGATGATGTATTACGGAACGAGTAAAGAGACTTGCCGTAACGATATTGAACTAGGTAATGGATACCGACGATCGAATCTCGGCAAGTAACATACCGATGACAAAGGGAACAACGATGTTGTTATGCGGTCTGACCGATAAAGATCTTCAGAGAATATGTAGGAACCAATATGGGCATCCAGGTCCCGCTGTTGGTTATTGACCGAGAATAGTTCTAGGTCATGTCTACATTGTTCTCGAACCGTAGGGTCCGCACGCTTAAGGTTTCGATGATGCTTATTATGAGTTTATGTATTTTGATGTACCAAGAAGTTCGAGTCCCGGATGTGATCACGGACATGACGAGGAGTCTCAAATGGTCGAGACATAAAGATTGATATATTGAAGCCTATGTTTGGAGTTCGAATGGTTCCGGTGAAAACAGAATTTACCGAGTACCGAGAGGTTACTGGAACCCCGGGGTAAATGGGCCTCGATGGGCCTCGAGGGAGAAGAGGAGGGCCGGCCAGGGGTGGCCGCGCCCTCCCCCCAGTCCGAATAGGACAAGGAGGGGGCGCGCCCCTTTCCTCTTCCCCTCCCCCAATCCTATTCCAACTAGGAAGGGGGAGTCCTACTCCCGTGGGAGTAGGACTCTCCCGCCGCCCTCCTCTAGGCCGGCCGCCTCCCCCTCCCTCCTTTATATACGGGGCAGGGGGCACCCTAGGACACACAAGTTTGATCTTTAGATCGCTCCTTAGCCGTGTGCGGTGCCCCTCCACCATATTCCACCTCGGTTATACTGTCGCGAAGCTTAGGCGAAGCCTCGCGCCGTGAAACATCAAGATCGCCACCACGCCGTCGTCTCGACGAAACTCTCCCTCGACACTCGGCTGGATCGGAGTACGAGGGACGCCATCGAGCTGTACGTGTGTCAAGAACTCGGGCGCCGGAGTAACGGCGCCGGATCGGTCGGATCGCGAGGAGAACGTGACGACTACTTCCTCTACGCCAGATCGCTTCCGCCGGGTCTACAAGGGTATGTAGACAACACTCTCCCCTCTCGCTGCTATGCATCACCATGATCTTGCGTGTGCGTAGGAAAATTTTTGAAATTACTACGCTCCCCAACAATTTGGAGTTCGTGAAAGGTTCCGAGTGATTCGGTATTTTTTGAGTACTGGGAGAGTTACGGAATTGTCGGGGGAGAAGTATTGGGCCTTATTGGGCCTCAAGGAAAGAGAGGGGCTGCCTAGGGCAGGCCGTGCGCCTCATGGCCTAGTCCAAATTGACTAGGGGAGGCCGCACCCCTCCTTCCTTCCCTTCTCTCTTCCCCTTCCTTGTCTCCTACTCCTAATACATGGAAGGACTCCTAGTTGGACTAGGAAAGGGGGAATCCTACTCCCGGTGGGAGTAGGACTCCCCTAGGGCGCGCCATAGTAGAGGGTCGGCCCTTCCCTCCTCCACTCCTTTATATACGGGGGTAGGGGGCACCCCATGGACACACAAGTTGATCTATGGATCGCCCTTAGCCGTGTGCGGTGCCCCTTCCACCATATTCCACCTCGGTCATATCGTTGCGGAGCTTAGGCGAAGCCCCGCGTCGGTAGAACTTCATCATCGTCACCACGCCGTCGTGCTGACGGAACTCATCCCCGACGCTTTGCTGGATCGGAGCCCGGGGATCGTCATCGAGCTGAACGTGTGCTGAACTCGGAGGCTCCGTACGTTTGGTGCTTGGATCGGTCGGATCGTGAAGACGTACGACTACATCAACCGCGTTGTGCTAACGCTTACACTTACGGTCTCACGAGGGCGTGAGACAACACTCTCCCCAACAGGATGGGCATGGCATCTACGCCATCACCATGATCTTGCATGTGCGTAGGAAATTTTTGAAATTACTACGTTCCCCAACAGGATGGGCATGGCATCTTGACATATATGATGAGTAAACTAAGCAGATGGCGGTGCAACAAAGTAGAAGAAATGCAAGACAACATATGCAAGATACCCGCAATCAATAAAACATTGCCAAATTAGAACATGCACCTTGATGGGTGAACAGGACAGGCCATCTGCCTTTGACTCCTCGAGGTTAGAATAGTCATTAGGATCATATTCTGAACAAGAGTCAACATATGGGGAGCATATGAGTTTCATTGCATCCAGAATGGCACTCAATGCATTGGTGCCAATTTTGTAAGTCATTGCGGTGTTTAGCTTCAAGAGTGGACTGCTGCTAGTGCGACACAAAGCAGCTACATAGATCATAGTGTAGATATAACGGAAAACCTTAAGCATCAGAGTAAAATCAGCAAAGTGGAACTTGCTGGAATATATGTGCTAGTATTGCGATGACGGCTAGAAAGGCTTTGGATACCAGCTCTCTTCAAGTGAAGGTGCGGCATCGTTAATATCAAGATAACTCTCAAAGGCGACACAGCTCTGCGCATTTCCTTGCTATTCTTATAGGATTCAAGTGGGCAGGCCACTACAAATCCTATTCCTATGTTTACAAGATCCTACTTAATCAAAGAGGCTCAAAGTGTCCATCACAACCGAATCGTATAGACCTCTACACCGCAAATGTCCTGCTCATCTTCAAGACAAGGAACATATCAGACTATTAGCATACTCCCTCCATTCCAAAATATAAGTCTTGGTAGAGATTTCCACTATGGATCACATATGATGTATCCAGATACATATTAGAGTGTAGATTCACTCATTTTGCTCCATATGTAGTCCATGGTGGAATCTATACAAGGACTTGTATTTAGGAACGGAGAGAGTACATATTAAAGAAGAACGGAATAGGAACATGGTAAAGAAGAGCAAGCAGATTTTGGATAATAAAATGTTGGTTGCGCAGTGCCCACACATGATGAACCAGAGCGCATTAAGAATGCAACTCCCAGCTGTCTCTCGACCATTTTAGGCGGTTGGATGAAGATCTTACGTCTCCTAAACCTTCTTCTTCCTCATCTCTAATTCTTCCCATATAGAACACCGCATGGGCCGCCGGCCGGACCACCGGCCCCCACCGCCTGTGTTCCTCCACCACCCCACCCCCACCCGCCTCGAAGTTTTCTTCGCTCACGAGGCCCCACAACCACCCGAGCCCTTGGATCGCACCGCTAACTCCGCGAGCTCAAAAAATCGATCGACCCAATTTTGAAATTTAGTCTCATCGTGATTTAACTAGTGCGGAACATAAAAGGGAAAACCATAAGCATTGGGAGTATAGTGTTGAGCGTGCCATGGCGGATCTGAAGGTGCAAACCGGACAAAGGCAACTTCACAACCAAGACAAGAAATCGAGTAAAGCAAAGGGCGATCTATTTTCTTGCTGTGATAAATAAGTTGAGCAGATATGAAAGAGTACCGCCTCTGGTGCGGCGCCATGTACGCATCTGCTGAGAATTTGACGGTGCTGCGGTAGCGATGGTTGTCGGCAGCGTGGAAGCAGATCTAGGAGGTAGACGCTGGCGGCGGGGCGCGGTGGACGAGACGGTCGAGAGCGGCGCCGCAAGGTGGACGACGGCGGGATGAACGAGAGGACGGGATGCAAGGATCCCGGTGCGAAGGCGTGGATGAGAGAGGTCGATCTCTTGTAATGGACGACGGCGCCGGGTATGAGCTCTGCATGGTGGAGGAGGACGGCGGTGGATGGGGTGGCGGAGGGCGGCGGACGGAGGAGGTGGGGTGGAGAGGGTGTTTTGGTGCCCACGGAGTACGGATGGGGAAAAGGGAGGTAGAGAGGAAGGGGAATCATGTATTCAGTATGCTTGTCTCAAATGCAAGGAAATTTACAAACTTAGTCCCGCTTCAAATTTCTACTACATCACAGCAATATTAGTCGGTTGGGGATAGGACGATAATCTCGCATACACGAATATTTGCCGATGAGAGTTTGTTTTGGCACCCACCGTGTATGAATATGAATCGGGAGGAGTCGATTTCGCCGAGGGCACACTGTGTGTGGGCGCCCACCATGTATGAATCCGGGAGAGGCGGTTACGCCACGCTTTGGGTGAAATTACAAACCTACCCCTATCGAAACCTATAGAAATCCAGCAGATAAGCTTTGCTGGCGGCGGATAGGCGAGTGATTTCCATCTCGTAGATTTTGGTTTTGGGCGATTATCGCGACTTTCCCCGCTTCGCTCAATTTTTGCACAAAGGTTTACCATCGTGCCAACTCAATTCAATCTGTTTGTATTCTACTATTTTTTTCAAGGGATCCATTTTCAATTGGAATTACATTCTATATACATCATTTTTTACATATACTTTCAAAAGCACAACAAAGAATTCTGCTCCTTTATATGTATAATATGATTTACAAATACAACGATCTCAAAATCTTAAGGTTGAATTCAAAAAATTTAACCAAATTATGTTCTACCAAAATGTATGGATCAGTAATATCTACATATTAAATAACATAGATGTGCGTGAATTCATCTGAGTGTGCATGTTTGACAGATCAATTTTGGTTCGAGTATGGATTACATGTATCATCATCTAGAATTCAAATATTTGAATCCCTTTGTTGTTCACTCCTTTCATGCCCATCTCTCTCGCATGCATGCTCCGTCAGGTAACCATCACTCTCTTTTCTCCAGCTCACCCGCACGCTCACTTCATGTTTCTCCTATCCTCGTAAACATGGTCTCTCAACGCCTCCCTTGAGAAGTGTCACACTCTCCCTATCATTATACATTACACGGTTTTCATTATCTCTCACGCCTCTACTGTTCTCTGGTATCACTGGTACCTAAGCTTTCTTTTTCACCGCCACACACACAGTCTCCACTGCCTTTCACTTTGTCTTTCTCTCTATGGGATTCTCTCACACCCCTATATGTCTCTACATATGACTCATACCACTAAAATTACTCTCTCTCTCTCTCCTCAGAGACACAACATTTATTGCGGTCTCCTTTTCATCTCCATCCCAGGTCGACACCGATCGACAACCCCGACTACCATCTCCTCTCTCTCTCTCTCTCTCACACACACACACACACACACACACACACACAACTCCTGCTTCCACTCCCCTTCCCGACTACCGTCTCTCTCTCACACACACAAAACTCTCGCTTTTGCACCCCGACTGTATTTCTCTCAAAACATTTATCGACTAGCTAGCCTCTATATAGGTTTATACACCCACACACTCATGCTTCCACCATCGCATACATGTCTCTCTCCCGCTCCTTGTATCTATGTAGCTTTTTCTTCCCTTCTTGAGACACGCCCTCTCGATCGTGCACACACACACTATCGCCTCATTTTAAGTTGATACCTATCGCACACACACTACTTGTGTCTTTGTCACACATGCACTCCGCCCTACTCCACTCTCCTCTCTATCACACGCACATGGGATTTTTGCAACAACTAGCAAGATGCCCATGCGCTGCCTGTAACATCAAAATGCATTTGTATGAGTAGTTTATCTTGTGGGGAAAAGGATGAGCGAGGAAGACCTTATTTGCAAATGTGGAGAGGGTGTGGGTATCTTTTAAAAATTGTTATAGTTTCCTTCCTATCCGTCAGATATAGATCGGACGTTTATATTGCAGGATGGCAGGCACACGATCATCACCGACAATGCTTTTTATAAGAGTAGGGATAAAAATAGAGTTGGTGATGATGGTGGGCCTGCCATCCCAAGAATGTAGGTCGTCCGATTTATATCGACGGATAGGAAGGAAAATATGGCAATTTACCCACACTCTTCACCACATTTGCGATAAGGCCTTCCTCGCTCATCCTTTTCTCCCACAAGATCTTGATGTTCCGTGCAACGCACGGGCATCTTGCTAGTAAGAGTAGAAATTAGACATATACCACTTGTCTAATCTTGAAACCAACAACATGCCTCCCTTATCTCATCAAATCCGCCAAAGGAATATATTTTGAGTGAAACATAACATATTTTTAGTGATATACGTATTTCAAAACTAGACTTTTTTTCTATCAAATCGGTGAATATGTATTAATCTACTTTGATCGTGTGGCAACACATTGGCACATTGCTAGTAGTTATTATAATTTTTTGGACACCAGACAAGTACATATATGAAGAGAAGAGGCGCATGCACATAGTCGGCCTCTCGCTGTCTCACACACATGAGTGTTATGTAAAGGCAACATTAACAAATAAACCCTAAAACCCTAGGTGCACGATTGCTGCATTCGCGGTACCGGTGCGTGGTGGAGCACCTTTGTAGGAGTTGATGGTCAGGAACACAGGTGAACGACTTGGAGCGCGGTGGCTCGCCAGCCAGCCACAGATCAAGTAGCCACGCTTAAAATATCGTTTTTAGCAGGGTTACGAGTTCCGATTTTCAATGGCACGTTATAAGTAGTAAGTAGTTTTAGAACGATTGGTATGGAGCGAAAATGGAATTCATAGTACTACGTACCTCCTTGGCATATGGTTGTATGGGTTTATGTTACGAGATGTTGAACCCGGTAGTTCTAGGGCAAATACTATGGTTTAGATTTAGATGCTGGTTTTCGAATCGGAAGGGAAACCTTCTTTGATTAAAAAACTACTACCTCCATTCTGGTTTACTAGTCCCCATCGTATTTTGGGTCAAAGTTTGTCCATGAATTTTACTTGTAAAATGTGAATGGAAAACGAGATTTTGTTATACCCAAACAAAAAGGACTGGAGGGCGTGATTGCTCGATATGGACGTGACCTATCATAGCGCAGGCATTGAACCGGCGCACCGCCAAGAGGGCCGCACTTTCGCAGCAGGCCCGGCTGAGCACGCCTCCTCGCTGCGTCAACCAGCTTAAGACTGCCCTACCGCCTTCATTGAATACGCAGCAGTCTTGGCAACACGCCCTTCCGTGAGCCGCGGGCATTTTAGAACACAAAAATGACTAAAATATAATTAATTTACGCATGATCTTGACTTGTTGTGCTCGCACCGTAGCGTGGAACTAGTAGAGGTTTCTCTTTATTTATAACTCTCCACATTTTTTTGGCTTTGAAGTGAATCATGGTTGTGGAAATTATGTATGAATGTGCGATATCTGTGAACATGAGTTTGATGTGGAAGTTGAACTTGGAATGTGGAGCTTGCGCTTGAACTATACCATGTCCAATGCTTTGTCTCATTATTATTTAGAAAGTAATTGCTGTTATTACATGACCCGAAAAAACATTTTGTGCCACATCAAGAGATTCACAGACATGACCTGACAGCATCTTGCCGATCGATAAACATTTGATGCCTAGCCTGCTCTGCCTCTGCTAGCTTATTTCTGGCTTCTTCCATCTCTTCTTTGGCTTGGGTGAAGAGAGCATCCGATTGCTCTTTTGCTTCTTCAGAACTCAGCTACATTCTCAAGGGCTGCTGCATGCTTTTTTCAGCCTTTACTAATGCTTCGAGGACACGAACAGCTGACGACTCCACCTGGCTTGTGTGTAATCCAGCATCATCTGGGAATTTGCACCTTGTGTCTAATCCAGCATCGCACCTTGTGTGTAATCTAGCCTCATTTTGGAAACATGATCTCGAGGTTGACCATACTTTCCTCCTCGCAGGAAGTGCATCCTGACATGAAGTTACTTCTTTTTTAGATCAATACTCAGGAAACCTAGATCCATTTAGTAGAAACCAGATAAACATAACTCGGAGAAGTGAATTCAAAAGGAAAATAAATATAAAAACAGAACAAGGTGAGAACACCCACTTCCTACATCAAGTTAATAACGAAAGCATTAGGACGATTAAGACTCTTCTTATTACACTTCAAGAACACCATGCTTAAGAGAAACGAAACTACAACATATACACATCAAGAACACGAGGCTAAACGAAAGTAATTGAAAGGGTGTTACTTACCAAAGCTCGTTTTACGTGTTCGTGCAGCTCCTCTTTAACTTGCCACACTCCTTGAAGATGTCCCAATATCCCGTGTTTGGTCTTCATTGCTCCTCCGCATGTTCACACTCGTGGTTTTAAAATCTCAACATGGCAAGAAAAATACTACTAGTAATACTCGCGATCTTGTGGGCAACATTAAAGCACTAAATCGCCATGTTAGAGCATCTTCAACATAATTGCAATGCGCAACGCTTTAAAAAGCGTTCTGATCTTGAGATCGAGAAGTAGATACTAGAGAGTAGAGGATAGTTCTCAGCATAGATATATAAAAAGATAATTCAACTACTCCTCGTCATCAACTCCTCCTCGGTGATGTCCTCCTCCGACGCCCGATCAGAGGCGTGAAAATACCGATCGTCGTCGGATTCCCAGGGCTACGCTGCTCCTAGCCTCATGTTGAATTGAGCGTCCGCTTTTCGCCTACACTTGTCCTCGCAATAGGCGGCTCGCTCCGCCCTCCTCTTATCCCTCTCCGCCCTCCTTTGCGCGTAGAATTCGCGCTCGTTGATGATGTCCTGCAGGAAGTGTTGGCGCCACAGCGCAATGGCTTCCACGTCCATCATGGCGATGCCGAGATGGTGCTCCCGCCTTCGGTTGTCGCGACGATCCTCGTCGGTGCTAAGCCGCGCGAGGCGCGAGCTCTGCGCCTCTCAGCGTCGGCATGTTGGGTAAGTTCAATGTTCTATGAGGCCACCGGGGCGCCACGCCGCCATCATCTGCTGGCGGCCTCGATGCGATGTCGAAATTGCCGAGGCCGAGGCGCATCCCGCTGAACCGATCTCGGCGGAGAAGCCGCCGGAGGGTGCGCTGAGGCCGCGGTATCCCCAAGTTTCCCAGCGACGAGGTGGCATGGTGGCGTGGCGGCGAGGAGAAAAAAGCGGGAGAGAGCGGTGACAAGGCATGAGCAGTGCCAAGGCACAGAGCGGTGGCGGGCGTTGATTTTATAAAGCTACGGACGCCAAGGCCAAAACTAGTGCACGCCTCGCCTTTTTTTTCACAGCGTAGGCGATCCTTTCCCGACGCCTCTGCTATCTCTAATCTCTTCTCTACGGTTATATTTATTTTATATTTGATATTTAATATTTATCTCTACTTCCTTTACTGTCTAATTTTTTCTCTATACTTTTTTTTTCTTGCAATATAGGCCGTCCGATTTATATCGGCGATGATAGGAAGGAAACAAATGGGAATTTTGCAAAAGATACCCATACCCCTCTCCAGATTTGCAAATAAGGCCTTCCTCGCTCATCCTTTCTCCCACAAGATAAACTACTCATACAAATGCATCTTGATGCGTGCAATGCATGGGCATCTTGATAGTTCTAAAACATTTCCATCATTTGCCACACCGCTGGTTGCGATGAAAAACCTACCCAAGCACAAATAGCGATACAGAGCGACGCACAATTACAAGCTGATATTCTGTTGGACAATGGAGGCTATAACCAATTACTTTTACGGAACAATAGCACCCAGGAAAATTGAAGGGTAGGTATGAACAAAATTGAACTGCAAATGTACCGCTAAGTGATTCAATACACACATTACCAATCGATGAGGAGAACAATGGTCGCGGCAGCCTCTGTGAGTCATGGTCGGCAATGGGAGTCAGTTCATTGTCCACGACGGTGGTACTTCTGCGCTTGGCGTCGGCTTCTGGGAAGCAGATCCGAGACCGTGGAAGACGATGCCGGGTTAGAGGCTCTGTCTACGACGACGACGGTGGACCGGCTCCAGTGCGGCGTACGAGGTCGTTGATGAGGCAGATGCACTGTGGTGGATGAGTGCGCCGATGTAAAGGGAGGAGCACGAAGGCTGCGGTGCCGTGGAGAAGTCTATTTTGCGGTGGGGATAGAAAATGGGGAGTATTCAGTGTACTACTCGGGTGCCGGGTGGGGCTTGCTGGGTAGGGTGAACTGGTTACTGAAAACAGCCCCTACCAAGCGTTGTCCGTAGGCCTGTTCCGAAGGCTATGATGGTAACTTCCCACTGCTCGAATCAGCCCGCCAACCTCAAAATTTTGTGACACCGGACTCCCCATGTGGCGTGTTGAGTGATTCGCTAAGCAACTAGCGAGTAGTAGTAGTAAACTCTGCATATTAGGTTTGACCAAGTCAAACTTCCTAAAGTTTGACCAAGTTTATATAAAAATATAAACATTTACCATAACAAATATGTATGATGTGGAAGTACATTCAATAATGAATCTAATGGTATTTGTTTGTTATTATATATGTTAATATTTTTGTTATAAGCTTTCGAGAGTTTACAAAACTTGACTTTGACCAATGCTAATACGCGGACTTGAATAAAAGCGGAGGAGTACACATTTGTTTTCTTAGTTTGTAGTGAACTAATCATTTGTTGAAATTGTGAAATAAATATATTAGGCTATTGACTTGAATGTAATGGTCTATACAATTCAATATTACAATCATTGTCGAATCCCAAGATGTATACAAGGTCTATAGTACTTCACAACATGCTCAAACTCACATAATCCCAATCAAATGAGAATCTAAATGCATTTCATAGTTATTACTTTGTAGGGTGCAACAAAACAACTGAAACTCTACATCAGCCATTATAGAAGCAACATTTTGACATATCCCATTGTGTGAATGAAACGCAGAGAGAGCTTTTGAAGATGGAGCAGATAAAGGCGGGAAAGATTGTATGTATGTGGACGAGAGAGTAGGAGACAAACCTAATGAGACAGAGAGAGAGAGAAAGAGAAAGAGAGAGGAAGAAGTTAGGTCTGTGAGAAAGATGGAGACATGTAATATCGTGATTCTCAGATATGTGGAAGGAGAAGAGACAACATGTTTGATGAGAGAGCTGGAAAAACATGGACTAGAGGGGAAGGATCTCATGGGTTGAGGCATTGACAATTTTGTGCGGGGGAGAGAGGGATTGGTAATTTTGTGCAAGAGAGAGAGAGGGTGGGGGTAGGAGTCAGTCAGCCGTCGTCACATCACCCTGCTTCCAAATGACCCCGCATTCTCTAGCGCAGTGTGGTCGCCATCTTCGATCTGCTCAATGCCCTCTTTGAACATTGAGGTGTTGTGCATGTTGGGGTGCAAAGAAGCACAAGCGAGAGTGGTCGCCGTATAACCTTGGATGGGGATGAATTGTGTGCTCGGGCGAGTGTGTGTGTGTGTGTGTGTGTGTGTGTGTGTGTGTGTGCATGCGTGTGTGTGGATATTGAGCGAAAACAAACCTAAGGAGAGAAATGGGTATTCACGAAGAGATTGTGCGGGCCTTAAGGTGGGCAGGGCCGAGTGAGGGTGTCAAAATGTGCGTTGATGCATATGTTGCATGCGATCGTGCAAGGGACAGACGAATCGAGAGAGATGATTGTTGTGTTACGGATGGTCCTCTCTCTCTCTCCCCCCCTCTCTCTCACACACACACAAGTAAACTAGAAGACCTTTCTCTCATGTATACACAACGATCGGCATCTGCCTATGTCTCACTCATGCATGATCATTTGCACATTCACACCTCTCTATGTCTCAGATCACACGCACACCGTCTCCACATTGCCCTTCCGCCACAACACACATATGGACACATACACACGTTCTCTCTTAGTCACACACCAAAAATAAACACTAAAAAACTAGGGTGCACCTAAAACATCCAAATCCAAATAAACACAAACTGGAGCTAAATTGAAATATATGGAAATATTGCAGCGTCAAGAACTTTCCCAGAAAAAAAGTTGAGTAGTATTTGAGGATTGTTTTCACACACACAAAAGGTCCGTGGATGTCCTTCGAGCGACACGGTGGCGCACTGCTCGATCAATCGCGACGGCCGCGGTTCACGCGCTTGCACAGGATTCCGTGATCGGCTATGGTACTAACTTCAAAAAAAATTAATAAAAGCGCTGCCTAAGTCTAATGTTTACGTGTACTAGTACGGTTTTCTTTTAAGTTTGACCAACCTCATATAAAACTAAAGTAAGCTCCCATACGTGCACTCATCAATATGCCGCCGCTGCCGTTGCGCATGTCGGTGCCCGCCTGCTCCGGCCAACAATTTCGCCCATCTCCGTCGTGTCACCGCCATCCCTGTGCCATGAAGCCGACGGCTCGCCCGCTCACGTCGTCTGCAGTCCCTCCTCGCCAGGCCACCGTGCTGCCAAGCACGCGAGAAGCTGGTGGAGCCGCGTCTATGCACACAGCATACGAAGAGGAGGACGAGCTTGTGCTCCAGCACGCCGGCGAGGAGGAACTAGCGTGTTATTGCCGTCTCCGCCCGCGCGGAGGAGGCACGCATGGTGGCTGTCATGGTGGAAGCCGGTCGCGCGCGTGTTGAGCCCCCAAACCGGGTGCGGACGCGAATCTACCTTCGAGACCTTGAATGCCACGTGGATCATGCAATCTGAAGGAGCAATTTGGGCGAGTCGACTCATGTGAGCCATTTGATGCAACATGGATGGCTAGAAGGGCTTCTTCCACCTCTTCTGCCGTCTTCTTCCTTCGCTACATCGAACTTCTTTCACAAATCGATCGACCCAAATTATACTACTAGTACGAACGTATTAAGTACAGTAGGAACACGAAGGTACGAGCGAGAGTACCAACTGCAAGAAGAACGATAGTAAGACATAGTACTAGTACTACTCTATGTACTAAAGAGTTCAAATAACGAGAAAGAACATAAACATAGTTCTGCTGGGGCCTCAAAGACAACACACCCTTGAAAATAAACTAAGCAACTAGTCCGCTTGAAACTGCGGTAGAACCAGCATGAGCGACAACCTCGCCACCTACTCGAGTCCGAGTCCACGTCCTCGACTTCGCCCTCGTCCCTCTTCCTCTTCCTCTTCACGACGCTTCTTTGCTTAAACCGACACTAGGCTCGCTTCTTCGTCCAACCCATGTAGATATTTAAACAAATTTAGGCATCCATTGCTGCGCATGAGGATCTGATCTTCACCTAATGTCTTCGACTCCCATGCATGATGAAACTCGTGATGAGGTTTCTTCGTTTAGCGTCTGAAGGATCAATCATGGTTGCTGCCAGGTCAGCATTGAAGGTTGAGAGGAGGACACCAGTGCTTGCCTTCTGGAGATCGAAGGGCTGGCCTACAACGAGACCTATCCGACGCAGGACATCCCTATCGTTCTTAAAGCCTACAGTAACGAATTTCACTCTTTTGTCCTTGAGGAATTTCTTAAAATCCTGGCACTCAATGTCGGCATGGCATATGTGGAAGACCAAGCAAACGTTATGTACGCAAACCTGGATCATGGCGGGCTTCTTCCTCTCTTCGTCCTTTAGATCCTCCTCTCATCCCAGACTGTGGTGTACTCAACATCTAGCCCAAATGACCCACTCATCCATTGAACTGTTGAACATGCGTAGAAGCGAGCAAGCCATGCTTTCACCGTCATGATCCACGTGTGTAGATAATGATGAACTGATCGCGGTGATGGCTCTAACTGGTACTCAGCGGCGACCATGGAGATTTGGGAGGCCATGGATTTTGGAGGAGGGTTAGGAGAAGTTGAACTGTTGTACCCCTCAAAAACTAGGAGCGAACTAATGTGAAAGGACGGGACGACTGGGAGCAAACTGTTATGAGGTAGAAGACAGGGACGAGTAGGGCATGTGAATGGCGTGGGGTTGCTGGCTTGCCCGGTGGATAAACGGCTGCAAGCCCCCAAAGAGTTCTCGAGAACTATGCGGGACCCACTAGATGTCATGTCTACTAGACCCATATCGTAGGCCTGACGGTATAGCTTCTGCACGCTCGCAGCCATGCCGGCGCGTGGATGTTGAAGGAAATATGCCCTAGAGGCAATAATAAAGTTATTATATATTTCCTCATATCATGATAAACGTTTATTATTCATGCTAGAATTGTATTAACCGGAAACATGATACATGTGTGAATAAATAGACAAAACTATAGTCACTAGTATGCCTCTACTTGACTAGCTCATTAATCAAAGATGGTTATGTTTCCTGACCATAGACATGTGTTGTCATTTGATTAGTGGGATCACATCATTAGGAGAATGATGTGATTGACTTGACCCATTCTGTTAGCCTAGCACTTGATCGTTTAGTATACTACTATTGCTTTCTTCATGACATATACAAAGTTCCTGCAACTATGAGATTGTGCAACTCCCATTTACCGAAAGAACACTTTGTGTGCTACCAAACGTCACAACGTAACTGGGTGATTATAAAGGTGCTCTACAGGTGTTTCCGAAGGTACATGTTGGGTTGGCATAATTCGAGATTAGGATTTGTCACTCCGATTGTCGGAGAGGTATCTCTGGGCCCTCTCGGTAATACTCATCACCTAAAGCCTTGCAAGCATGTAACTAATGAGTTAGTTATGAGATGACGTATTGTAAGCGAGTAAAGAGACTTGCCGTAACAAGATTGAACTAGGTATTGGATACCAACGATCAAATCTCGGCAAGTAACATACCGATGACAAAGGGAACAAAGTATGTTGTTATGCGGTTTAACCGATAAAGATCTTCGTAGAATATGTAGGAACCAATATGGACATCCAGGTCCCGCTATTGGTTATTGACCGAGAATGGTTTTAGGTCATATCTACATAGTTCTCGAACCCGTAGGGTCCGCACGCTTAACGCTTCGATGACAGTTTTATTATGAGTTTATAAGTTTTGATGTACCAAAGTTTGTTCGAGTCCCGGATGTGATCACAGACATGATGAGGAGTCTCGGAATGGTCGAGACATAAAGATTGATATATTGGAAGCTTATATTTGGACATCGGAATGGTTCCGGTGAAATCGGCATTTCTTAGAGTACCGGAGGTTACCGGAACCCCCGGAGGTTAATGGGCCTACATGGGCCAAGAGGGAGAAGAGGAAGGAGCAAGGAAGGGGCGCGCGCCTCCCGCCTCCTAGTCCGAATAGGACAAGGGAAGGGGCGCGCCCCCTTTCCTTCTCCTCCTCCCTCTTTCCTCCTTCTATCCTACTCCAACTTGGAAAGGGGAGTCCTACTCCCTGGGAGTAGGACTCCCCCTGGCGCACCTCCTTAGGCCGGCGGCCTGCTCCCCTTGGCTCCTTTATATACGGGAGCAGGGGCACCCCATAGACACACAAGTTGATCTACGGATCGTTCCTTAGCCGTGTGCGGTGCCCCTTCCACCATATTCCACCTCGGTCATATCATCGCGAAGCTTAGGCGAAGCCCTCGCGCCGTAGAACATCAAGATCGCCACCACGCCGTCGTCTTGTGAACTCTCCTCGGCGCCGGCTGGATCGGAGTTCGAGGGACGCCATCGAGCTGAACGTATGCTGAACTTGGAGGCTCCGTACGTTCGATGCTTGGATCGGTCGGGTCGTGAAGACGTACGACTACATCAACCGCGTTGTGCTAACGCTTCCACTTACGGTCTCGAGGGTGCGTGGACTAACACTCTCCCCTCTCGTTGCTATTTCATCACCATGATCTTGCGTGTGTGTAGGAAATTTTTGAAATTACTACGTTCCCCAACAGATGTAACTTCACTTAATTCCGTCAACCATCGCGCCTCCCACGACCTTCGCTTTCCTCGCTGCGGTCGCGCCTTGAGACTTCGACCGCTATAAATGAGCAATTTTTTGCCTACTCCGCATGCATGATACTCTCTACGGTCCTTTTACTCCCGTCAACCGTTTGCAAAGTGTTTGACCAAATATATACTTTTTTGAACACCACCTTATATTAATTAACCAGCCACACCAAGACACTCATTCGATACAATATTCACCACACAGTATGTACATTATTTACAAGAATACCATCTAATCTATTGTCAAAGCTATACTTAGCGATTAAGTGTGCCACCTTATTGGCGAGCGGCTAATCTTTGACAATTGAAGATTTTGATCAACTTCGAGATGCTCAACGCTTTCATCTTCGTGTCACGCATAGCAGACCGCTCATAGTCCCCGACTCAAGAGATGCTACCACAAAAGCGCAATCAGTCTCTAAAATTATAGGATTATGAAGAGAAATACCTATGTAGAGACCGCAATGCAAGCCCTACGCTCCGCTTCCTCCATGCTTTGACAAGCATCAATGAAATCCACGACTAAATTTATACTAAAAATATCAATATCTACAATACGATTATAATGAGTATAAGAACTACGTTTTATAATGAGTGTAAAAATATTGATTTGACATTGTGAATGTTGATACACCCTCCGTCTAGGTGAGTAAGTCATCTTAGGCTGTGCACCATGACCAAGGAGGAGGGAAAACGAGAGACATTAATGTTTATTTCCTAATTAAATAGTATTGCATGCAATGAACTAACCATCGCATGTCATGTTTGATAGTCTCGAGTCATTAAAAGCATGCACACCCTCATCTCTTATTGGTTGATATGTCAAGAAACAAGAAACGAGGTAGAAGTTAATGCACCGCGCCTCGTGTTTTGGGATTATTTGGTTTTCGTAAGATGACTTACACACCTAGCTATTAGAGTACCACTACCTCCCTTCTAGTTTAAAGGGCTCGACTCAAAAATTTCACCTACTCTTAGCAAGATAGAAGAGGCGGTGGAATAGTTTTGAAGTCTGCAAAAGTACTCAATTAATGCTGTCGTTCTTCACAAAAAAATGTGTTTACCAATGCATGCATGGACACTAGTTACTCTAACCCCCCTCTCTTCTTTAATTCTTTGCCACATCAGCATGTTTGCTATTCCCGTGTGCATGATACCAGCTAAGATACCATCATGATGGCCAGCCTTAATCATCGCATGCAATAATGTAGTGCACCTTGAAATATGAACATGTGTGGGGCGTGTATGTTTTTAATGACTTGAGACTATACCTAGCCTGGCATGCAAGATGACTTATTATGCACCATTCCCCAGACCTGCAGGAAGCCTGTTTGTCTCCAAATCTTTTCCTCTCCATGTGTGGAAACAATATGCCCGCCAAACTCTCCTTCTCCCTCCAAATGGTCCCACCACTCCACCCGTGTGAAAAAATCTGCATGCATGACTCTCCTCCCCCACGCTTTCGTCTAGTCCGTTGTGACCAGCAATATTTCCACCCCTTTGATCTCCGTAATTTACTCCAACAAATATGCCCACGTAGCTTTTACTTAACTTCAGTGCATTGGATCATCGACATACGGGCCCAGCGAAGTCTTCGCCCACATGTCGATGACGCAACCGACCTGCAGATTAAGTCGATGCAGCTCAATCCATATCTTACGTGGGTGTGCCATTGCTCGCTATAAATACCACACCTCCCAAGACATCGCTATCTCCTTCCCCTCACATTCACATTCATTGCTATCTCCTCCCCCTCCCTCTCACGTCGACCACCATGCCATCGCCCCTCCCAAGCCCTAGGAGCCCCTCGCTGCACCGCGCGGATGGTCACGCGTCACCGTTTCGTTCCTCACCGCCACTAGTCAAGGAGGACGCGTCGGTGTTCCGCTCTCGCCGCTACGACGCGTCGCCGTTCATTCCTCGCCGCCACTAGTCGAGGAGGACGTGTCGGCGTTCCGCTCTCGCGCGACGCGACGCGTCCGCTGTTCCGCTCCTCGCTGCCACTAGTCGAGGAGGACGCGTCGGCATTCCGCTCCTCACCGCGATGCGTCGAGATGGACGCGTCGGTGTTCCCAATCTTGCCAGCACGCGCTTTGGAGGACGCGTCGGCTCCCCGCTACAACGAGAACGCCGCGCCGCCTGCCGAGCCCTCCAGCCTTGAGGAGCTTTGGAAAGAAATGGATGTCGCCTTGTGGGAGGCTTTGCCTCCAGCAAAGTGCGCTAAAAAAGAGGTGGAGAAGAAGGCCGAGGAAGAGAAACGCACCTCACAACAAGCTTTCTGGGAGATCTATGTCGCGTCCGAGAGAGTCAAGCAATTGGTTCTTTGGCAGAAGGCTCGTGCGAGGGCTGTGAGGGTGGTGGAGGACGCCCGTGCCGACGCCTTGAGTGCGGTCGGGCCCAGCGCCTCATCTACGCTTGGCGGTGCGTGGACGGGTGCACGCTTCCAGCCGGAGGAGTACTGTTGGCGCGGATCACCACACCGGTGAGATCGCTTGCCCGCCCAACAAGCCGCCAATCAGCACCTCACGAGTTGCGAGGCCGAGGAAGAGGCGTTGTGTCGGTCTTGCTGGGAAACGGTTGCACTGGGCACTCGTGGCGTACTAAAGCGCTCTCGCGAGCGCCGTGGCTTTTAGGAGGCGATAATTTTGTTTCAGAAGGCGATCTCATTAGTTTTGGGACGCAAATGATAAATCCCAAACGTTCAGAATTTTTAGCGTCCTTAATTAAGTACGTAAAGGGAAAGTTTGGAAACGCTGTGTATTATTACGCATTTTGAAAGTACGTGCATATAGCACAAAGTTTACTATATGCTATCGGACTACACGCCTCTCTCGATATATGCTTGCGAGCGGTGCTACTCCCTCCATCCAGGTCAATAAGTCATCTTTGGTTGTGCACGGTGACCAAGAAGGATGGAAGACTTGTACACCTAGATGGAGGGAGTACTACTATTACTTATGTATGCGTGCAAATGCACGTTTTAACGCTACGATGCGGTTTTTGTAAAAGTAGAAAAACAGCACTAGTCAAGCTTGTGAAACGATTCAATGCAAAATAAATGCAAAAATGCTCGTTAGATTGTTTACTTTTAGCTTCCTTCTCTGTGGTTATTTCGCTATCGTACTTTGTACGGAGTATCTCACTGGTTGGAAAGGCATGCCAATTCCCAAACCGCTTCCTACACCCTATATCGAATTTTTTGCCTAACAAGTTGTGCCGTGCAATTGGAATTCCAACTTGAGTACTACTACTAGTAGGAGTACCAGGGGCCAGTTCTTTTGGGCTTCTAGATTAGTAATCCCATAACTACTACCTCCGTCCTGGTTTATTGGTCCCCATTGTAATCTGTGTCAAATTTTGATCATAAATTTAACTAATGAAATGTTAGTGCATGTCACATGCACTACTCCATCCGTCTAGGTGAGTAAGTCATCTTAGGCTATGCACCGTGACCAAGGAGGAGGAGAAAACGAGAAACATTAATGTTTATTTGCTAATTAATAGTATTGCATGCAAGGAACAAACCACTGAATGTCGTGTTTGATATCTCAAGTCATTAAAAGCATGCACACTCTTTATCTCTTATTGGTTGATATGTCAAGAAACAAGAAACGAGGTAGAAGGTAATGGACCGCGCCTAAGTGTTTTGGGATTATTTGATTTTCGTAAGATTACTTACACACCTAGATGCACTCCACCTAAGTGTTTTGAGTAACATTTTATACGTTAAATCTTTGGTCAAAATTTAGCACAGATTACAATAGTGAGCAATAAACCAGGACGGAGTAGTAGTTTAGAAGCCAAATAAATGAGTGAGGCGCCTTATTGTTACTCTCCATGTGACTAGTCTTGTGGGAATAGCTGGGAAGCCGCCAAAAGAACTGGCCCTAGGAGTAGTAGCTAGGGATCGAGTGTGGAGATGAACCGGAGAAAGTAAATGCAGAGAGATGAAATGCAAAAAGACGGAGGGATGTGATGGTTGCTTGTCCGTGTATTTACCGGGCCATTTATTACTAGGAGTGGTTGGGTTTTGTGATATGACGGCTTTACTGCCGCGCCACAAGTGGGGTGAGAGGTGAGACTCCCGTGCAGCGCTGCCCTCTACACTTGTACTACATCGGTCGTGTTTTATTAGTCCCCCATTGAATTTGACTCAAGATTTAATCGACAAAATGTTAGTGCATGTCAACAAAACCTATATCGTTGGATTTGTATTTGAACATAGTTTTGAATGATATAATTTTAGTTGACATGCATCAAGATTTATCGTACTATATATAATGTTAGTTCAATTTTTGGTCGTACTAATCTATATTAGTAAGGTGCCCGTATGTTGCAATCAAGAGTGAAATGCATTGATCGGGAGTTGTTTATTTTGACAAAGGATGTGGGGTCATCTCATGTGTAACGGTATCAATAGGTTTCTTCGATATTATCTCATCTCTAGAGCTCACAAACATCCCGTGAAATAGATAAAAGGTATCTTTTGCAAACAAAAGCGTTCAACTGCTCAACCTGAATCCAAAACTTGTGAAGAAATAACACTTATTGTGCTTTTGCAAGAAATGATCTTTAAGAATTAGTTTTGAATATCGATTGTTATACATGTTGGCTACAGATGACATGGCACTTTCTTATAGTCAACAGTTGGCTATACTATTAAGTAATATTAACCATGCCCTTATACACCTAGACAGAGGGATTAAATCAGGATGACTTGCAAGGGGGCAGAGGAGATGTAAGAAATGGTTCATCGTAAGTCTTTCACCAGTACTGTAGTAAAAATTCATACATGGAAGATTCTAGACTAAACCATAAACGGATACACTTTTATTCATGTGCGATACTCCAATAAAGCAAGATCATGCATGGAAGTCTCCACATGCTTAGACAGCGGATTACAATGAGCAAAGACTAATGATCAACATTTAACTTGATAATGCGTATTTTTTTAGAAGAACAGGAGGCTCCTCCCGGTTCCTTATCAAATGAAACCCAAAGTGTCTTACATCAGCTCACCGAGAGGAGCAGTTCAAAGGAAGGACTGCGCGAAAGCCACTCAAGTTTAACGACAAGCTTACGAATCAAAAGCGGCAAAGACACGGGCCATAAGCGCCCACACACATACTACGTGTTTTCTAAGTGCACTTGATAATGCGTATGTCCGTGAACCTCCTTGAGTCCCGTGCACCGAGTCGGTGGGTAAAGGATGGAGCAGATGCCATGGGTTTTCCAAGTCCACATTGGCGGGATAGTCCCAACTACCCGAGTCCAAGTCCGTCCGATGAGGCGGTGTCGCCGCCACGTGACCCGGAGGGGTAGTAACATTGACCACGCACCCGTACATCCGCCTCGTGTCGTTGTCGGCGTCGGCGTCGGCGCGCCTTGATGCACATTACAGAGATGGGGCGGCGGCCTGCGCGGGCCTCGCCGGTGCCCACGATCAAGAGGAAGACGCTACCGTCCTCCTCTGAGACTAGCAGGCGGCGGTGATCCTCCAGCGACTCCGGCATGGTGAACCGGTAGCATGTGTCGTACTTGATGTTCTCCGCCAAGGGCTAGCAGTGACCGCTGCACGCATCCATGAGGTGATACACCATGTCCACCGGCGAGCCACAAAACAGCATCGGGCACTCATAGCAGTGGACGAAGGGCTCCTTGGAGGCATCGACCAGGCCGTCCATGAAACGGGAGTGGTTGTAGGGGACATTGCACCAGTTGAATATATGAGCAAGTTACTACGAGATTTAATCTGAATAAGCACAAAATAAATCATGACGGCTATAACAGAGATGAAACTAATCATGTGGACTAGCATAGTAGTAGGATACAGAGTAGAATCATGAATTCTACCACGATTTGAACAGGAAGGACAGAAACACATACGGTGCAACGAGAGCAAGCGACCGTTGGCGTTGAGTTGTCGCCCATGTCGTTGAGGAAGAGGTTGTCAAGGTCGGGAAGAAGTCGTTGTCGGTGAAGTTGTGGCTGCCAGCGATCGCGAGTGCGCTCCCAGATTTCAACAAGACCCACCGAATGGAGCGCAGGAGGGAGTGGTCAGAGGGGCGTTATGGACACTGAATGGAGCGCAGGAGTAGCACACGAAGGAGTAGATGGTGTCCTTACTAATACTCCCTAGTCTCTATATATCTATATGTATATATATCTACTCTTATAGAAAACCGAGTTGGTGATGATGGTATGCCTGCCATCTTGTAATATAGACCGTCCGATCTATATCTGACGGATAGAAAGCCAACTATGACAATTTTACAAAAGATACCCGCACCTCTCTCCACATTTACAGATAAGGCCTTACCTCGTGCTCCTCCCTATGTCTCTATCACTACTACTTTTTGTATAACAAATCGAATAGTGTTGCGTTGTCCGCTGCACGCCCGGCTGAACACGCTTCCTCGCCTCCATCGTCACCAACTGAGTCTTTTATAGGAGTAGGAGTAGAGAAAAAACCGAGTTGGTGATGATGGTGTGTCATCCAATGCACGGGCATCTTGCTATTTTTTGCATATAAGTCCAAACACCACGTGACACGGTCTTTGAGCATGGTTTGTAGTCGTTCCACGATCGGGCAAACGAAGTTTGTAACTATTTTAGATTAGAATATACTACTCCTCTGGTGCTAGTAGTAGAGCGAGTCCTACTCTACTACTCTACTCTAGCAAGCTAGGACATAGTAATTGTAGTAGGTACCTTGTAGGGAGTACCAAGATCTTGTGATCACTCAAGCAAGTTGTCCGCATCAATATGACCCCACGATGCTGGTATGTGTCTCGTAAGTCAAGCGGCGTGCTGTAGTCATCATCACCTGTCCACTTCCCGCAGCACATATTCGCTTCTCCATCTTTGTCCGCACATAATCTCGTCCAAGCTTCCATCCCGCTAAAGCGCCCCCCCTCGTCAAACGCAAGCACTAACAATGGCGAAACGAGCAGCGTCCGCCGAAAGAGTGGTTGGAATTCGCTCGCCACGAGGTAATCAAGCTCACTATTTCGCGTGTGGACAATCTCAAGACCATGCCGCTCGCCAGCGTGCTCGCCGTGGCTATACCGTTTACTCAAAGCCCTCGGTGGAGCTTTTTAAGCCAGCTCCTTGCTTGCTAATGCCGCTGATCTTCAAAAACGGCATGTCATGCAGCATAACGATCGACGGAGGCGCAGCATCAACCCCTTCATCGCGATCCGATCCCGTCACCTCGGCTACATTAACGGTATGTCTTGGGTCGGCATGAACACGTCTTGGATGGTGCTTTCGTCGACGGTCGCGGCAGTTGGATGCTCGTGGAGGTCTACACGGTGATTGATCCCCTTCCTTCGATTAACACTGCACTGCTTTGGAACCACGGACTAGAATACTCAGAATCTTACAGTAGCCAACATGATACCAAGTTTGATTTGCTCAAGGTTGTAATGTACCAAGTGCCCACAAGATCTGCGAATTATAAAGATTTCAGGCTAATTGTGTTCTTCAACCGTGGTCTCGCCTATCTGACAGGTCACTGCGGTAAGTGGATAAATCTGCATGTCCATCGCAGGATCATACATCCTCCATGGTTCTCTGATGCCATTGAACACAAGGGCTTCATTTACGCTGTCGACTCCTTCTATGGCTGGACGTAATGCTGGCCTACTCCAGTCATCACTACAAACGGCTGTTACAGCAGTATGTTACTTTCCTATGATATCATGATGGCTTGCTTATATTACTGTCAACATTTACTGAAAAAATATTCATGCTCAAAACATGCTGTTCTTAAGATTGACTAAATCAAGAGCCCTTTTTTATTTGACTCTAACTTGATATGATGTTGTAGGCGCTGGTGTCCCTACCCTTCCTAATCCCGTAACCTTTCAAAGAAAAGCGGCATGGCGATTGCGGTGGTTCTGGCTCGATCGACGATGGCGAAAGATTGATGATCGTTCGCACGCACGGATATGTTGTTTCGCTGAATACAATCACGATCCTTTGCAAGGTCTTTGAGTAGGATCCCAGCTTCTCGGGCCTTCGAGAATTTTTGACCGAGGCTGGTAAGTAGCCTTGGTACACGCTCTCTGTTTGTCAAACTAAATTATCCGATTAACATGCGATAATCGACGGCAAGGATCATGATGGCAGCGCGGTTTCGTTCATCGAGCAAAACTGTGTACACAACATACCATGCGTCTCTCGCATGCACCATACCTCGATATGTGCCGCCACGCTCTGCAGCCCAAAGTAGGAGAGAGGGTCGCAAGTATCATACTTTGACCTCTTTGGCTGGAGTTTCCCCGTCGAGCACCCATCTGGTTCAAGCCGTCGCCTAATCTCCACACAATAAATAGTAACGTCTAACCGAGCCGATTAGTTAGATGCGTACACTTGGTGTAGTAGGATCTTTATTTAGTTTGATGCATACACTTGTTCTTTTTGGTAGCCCTTTTGTAATGATGGCTGATGTTTGGTTTGGAAGAGAGAGCCGCGTCTTCACTCTTACGGCCTGCTTCTCGCTTCATTGCACCCCAGCCCTGGTTGTTCGCTGCTTTGCTGTTTTCAATGTACAATCGTGAGTATATTTCATCATTGGTTGAATAAATGTGTTGTTAGAACGACAAACACAATGTTTTAGAAGTCGTCGCACGGTTCAATCCTTTAGTGCCCGTGACAATCGTAGCTCATACTATTTTTCATACTGAACACATTTTCCAATTGTTGATAACATGCAGCCCATGATGAAGGCCCAATAGAGAAGCCCATAAGTAACTGGAAGGGAGGCTCTCACATGAATCCGGCCCAAGTACATGCTCATGGTCCCCTAAACATAAATAAGTAAATAAATAAATAAAGCTAAATGCTCATGCACCAGTTCTTTGGGAAAATAGGTAGCCCAATATTTCTTTTTGAAGAATACCCAACCTAGGCCTATTTGTTTTCTCCGAATTACTAGGCTGCCAATCTTTCAAGACGAGCAAATGGGATATTAGTTTTTTTTTAATTTTGTTCTTCACGGATATCTTATACGTATTTCATTGGATTTAACATGACGTAGTACTAATTTATTTTTAAATTTGTTTTAGCATGGCTATTAATTTTTGGATTAAGAATATTTCGTTCCCCGGCAAAAATTTCCCACATATTTAGTTATTTTTTTGACCTGATGCTGACGAGAAAATGGCCGCAATTCTAAAAATGGAAAACGGGCTGCAATAAATTCCATATGAATTAGAAAATGAGTAAAAATTATAAAAATAATAGAAAATGGGCTGTACACGCCACAGATTTCGAGGCTGACTTGTTTACGAAAGGCTTTGCCAGTGAACACATGATTCTAGCCGTCGTGCTTCTTCAATCTCTGATCTTCCTCTCGGCCGCCTAAACTAGCGCCAAGCGGACTGCCTGCTCCCTCCTCTTATGGCCCATTGTGATGCTGCCTTGAGCTTCCCCACCCACCCTACTCCCTCCATTGGCTTGGCTACACGCAATCAACTGCCTCCTTATTACGCTAAAAATGATTCCTCCCATCGACATCCGGGGCGCACTGTTGGGAGGCTGACCAGGGCCTACTACGTTGACGTCTGTGCAGGGCTTGTCAACTTAGTCAACAAACAATTCTAGCAGTAGTAACCATTGGATTTCAATCGAATGGTCCTGCTACTTCTTCAATCGCTGCTCTTCTTGCACCAGCCGCCCAAACCAGCGCCGGGGAGACCGCCTGCTCCTGCCTCCAATGGCCGGCTGTGCTGCCGTTGAGGCCTCATTGCCCCCTACTACTCCCACTGCTAGCCAGGCCCTGCGGCGACGGCAGCCTCACACCGTAGCCGAACCAGTGAACCCTCGTACTCCTCTCCACGTGGGCATCCACTGCCGCGTCTTCCCCATCTCCGCGTCGTCACCTTCCTAGGCCTCGCCGTCGTCCACCGCCTTGGTGCTCTCGGCGGCGTGGTCAATGTGGTCAGCGACATTCCATCGGAAAAGTATTGTATGTGGAGAGGCCGACACTGGGTCCACGCGACAACCCAGTTTTTTGTGATTTGCCAAGTAAGTCACTTTGTCGAGCCTGTTGGGCTGCAAATCTTTCAAGACGAGGAGAGCTTTCATTAATTGGCGAAAATATGGCCCATCAAGAATGAGAAATGGGCTGTACATTTTAAAACACATCAAACCGCAATTAGAAATATCTATTTTTTGAGATTTTAAATTACATTAATTTTTATGCGTGGAGGATTTTATATTGATATACATTTATTTTTAAAACCAATTTGAATGTGAGTCAAAATTTCGGGATTAAAATAGTTCGGACCGCACCAAATATGCAAAATTTCATATAAGTTTTTAACCGTGGCCACAATATGGGTTGTAATGCTAACAAAAGAATATGGGCTCCAAAAAACCTTAAGAATTAGCAAATGGGTTGTAAATTATTAAAAATAATGGTAGATGGGTTGTATGTTTGTTTTCCACAGATTTGAGGCTTCCCTAAAAGGTTGGCCTTTAAGCGATTAAGGCTGTTGGATGGCCATCCAACGGCCGTCGTGCTTCTTCAATCTCTGCTCTTCCTACTCCAGCCACTCAAACAAGCGCCGGCGGGACTACCTGCTCCCTCCTCCCAGCGGACGGCTCTGACAGCTCGGACCCACCAGCTATATCTTCGACGCAAGGAAGTGCCTCCTTATTACGCACAAAAATGAATACTCCCCATTAGCTGGGACCCAAAGATAGTGGCAGGCTGACTTGTGGGCCTACTAAGTTGACGGGGACGGAGGGCTTTGTCAACTTAGTCAATATGCACGATTCTAGCTCCAGTGACCATACGATGTCCATCCAACGGCCGTAGTGCTTCTTCAACCTTTGGTCTTCTTGCTCCAGCCGCCCAAACCAAAGATCGGTCGTGCCTCGTGCTCCTGCCTCCCATGGCCGGCTATGATGCGGCGGAGGCCTCACCGCCCCTACTACTCCCACCGCTGGCGGGCCATCCTCTACTCACCCACACCCTGTTATTCTGCGGCGGCAGCCTCACACCGCAGCGAACCAGTGAACCCTCGTACTCTTCTACGCAAGGGCATCCATCGCGCGTCTTCCCGGCTCCGCGTCATCCCTTCCTAGGCTTCATTGCCGTCCACCGCCACAGTGCTCTTGGCGCGGCGTGGTCAACGTGGTCAAGGAACGGCTTCCATCGGACGTGGGTCAGTACATGGAGAGGCCGACACCGGGTCCACGGCCGCACAAGGAAGTGCCTCCTTATTACGCCGCAAAATAATTATTCCTCCACGACAATGGGGACCCACCAGACGGGCCACCATATTTCGCGAAAAAACGTTTCCCCCACTTGTTGGGACCCACCAGCTACACCTTCACACGCAAGGAAGTGCGTCCGGGCAAAAACAAAGCGATTAGTCCATCGATCTGCCGGGACCCACCAGCTACATCTTCGCACGCAAGGAAGTGCATCCGGGCAAAAACGATTCGCCCCGATCGCTGGGGACCCACCAACTACATCTTCGCCAGGGAAGTGCTCGACGTTGGGACCCACACGGTGGAAGCGTACATAGCGTTGTCATTACAGTCGCGAACGATATGCGTACATCTTGGTCGATGTAGAGCGCGCGCGCGTGTCATAGTAGAGGCGCCGCGTGTCGTAGTAGAGGCGCGCCGCGTAGCATGTACACGCACGTACAGGCGAGGGTGCAAGAAAGAAAATACTGACCACATACGTACATACGGGCAGGGTCTGAACGCCTACTCGCGCGATACGCACATGGCTGGGTCGGAACGGAGAAACAGCGTCGTCGTCGTGTTCATGGGGAGGCAACGGAATCGTCGTGTTCATGGAGAGGCAATGAATCGTCATGTTCATCGGGAGGCAATGGAATGTGTCGTCTTCATCGGGAGGCAACGGAATGCGTGGGAGCCAACCGGTGGGTCGGAGCGGAATGCGTGGTCGTGTTCATCGGGAGGGCTTGGGCGGAACAGGCGATGGAAGCGAGGCTGGCGTATCGCACAACGGAGGAAACGGACCTCCTACATTGAGCGGGTCCTGTTGATCGGGAGGGTGTGGCGTCCGCAAAACGGAGGAAACGGACCTCCTACGGTTGAAGCAGGGGTCCTATTGATCGGGAGGGTGTGGCGTGCCGCAAAAGCGGACAAAACGGACCTCCTACGGTCGAAGCAGGTGTCTTGTTGATCGGGAGGGTGTGGCGTGCGCGAAATGGGCCAAAACGGACTTGTGTTGGGCCTTCTGGTTGAAACAGGGTCTGTTCATTGGGAGGGTGTGGCGTGCAAAAGCAGGACTCCACGGGATCTGTTCATCTCCACCGTCGACCTCCTCCAGGCTCCACGCGCTCTGTCGACCTCCTCCAGCCTCCACGGGCTCCTGTTCATCCAGCCTCCACCACGCTCTACTCCACCGGCTACTGTTCAACCACCCCTCCACCATCTACTGTTCATCCAGCCCTCCACCGTCCATTGTTCATCCAGCCCTCCACACCACGGGGTCCAGTTCAACCACCCCTCCACGGCCACCCCTCCACCGTCTACTGTTCATCCAGCCCTCCACACCACGGGTTCCTGTTCATCCAGAGGCAACGCCACCACTCACAGTTCATCCACCCCCCCGTGCAATGCTCACTGTTCATCCAATCGATCGGCTTGATTAGCGGAGATGGCGAAGAATCGCTCCATCGGGTTCAATTAATAGCCATCGATCGATCACTGGGTTCGATGCGCGTAGCCTCGGTCAATCGCTTTCGGGTTGATTAGAGCCAATGCCTCGCACACACGCGTGTACGTGTACAAGAGAAACGCGCATCGCTCGGCCCCCGACCTCCCACCGTAACCGGCAACTCCCCGAAATTTTCCTCCCCTCGCTTCTACCACGGGTTCTTACATCATGGAAGGCCCAAAGAATGTCATGCGATTCGTCTCCGTCCGCCAGGACAAAAGGCCCATTTTACATCATGATTTTTTGTCATAGAAGTAGGAGCCCACCACATCTATGATGATACCGGTTTTGTCACAATTATCGTCATAGAAGTGTCATATGTATGACATAAAATTTTTTGTTCGGCCCAAAATGTCACGGATGTGTCTTTTTTGTAGTGTATCTATGCTTTCCAACCATCGCAAGACAACCCAACTAAATCAGCCTCCACGTCCAAGTCAACAACTTGCCCCAGCAGCTCACGTTTGCTCTTGAGGGCCTTAGCCGCGCGATTACGGCCCCAGCCTTTCAAAAACTTGCACAACTGATACGAATAACTATGCCAATCATCAATTGGGCCAAAAGAATGAGTCCTGGAAAGCAGAAAAGACGAGATCTTCTCCGAAACCAGCTTAACAAAGCCATCAACCATAAGCCAGGAAGCATCAAACTGGAATCTAGAAGCTTTGGTCGTGGCGGACACGCCAAGATCCAAGATAAGTGGGGAATGATCCGATCCTATATGGGGCAAGGTAGAAAGATAGGCTCTCGGGAACATCATATCCCTGGCGACAGACGAGAAGACATGATCTAAGACAGACTTGGTAGGATAGGCCTAATGATTGGACCAAGTGAACAGAGTTCCGGTCCTAGGGAGCTCATGGAGGGCACATTCTGCAGTGAAATCATTGAAGGCATCAGCCAGCAGCCATGAGAAATTTGAATTACTCGTCTCAGCAGGGAACCTAAGGAGGTTGAAATCTCAGCAGGGAACCTAACGAATGATCAGTAGGTCTGTACACACCATCACTTCCCAAAGTGAATTGCGATCTTTGTGAAACACCACCAGACTTGCCCAAAAAATCCCGTGATCAAAAGCAACGAAATAAAAAAGGTCCACTTTAGCCCCAATAAGAATAACACCAGAGTGTCCCGACGCCGGAAGGCAACGCCAGGAGAAACGATCTACACCCGCAATCACAGAGAGTTTAGAGCAAGAGAAGTCAGATTTGAAGGTCTCAACAAGACCTACAATATCAATACTAGCATTACAGACGAGATCCCGGATTTGGTCATGGCGCCCCTAGTACCGAAACCCTGGATGTTCCAAAATAAGGCTTTCATTTAAAGGCAAAAAATTACTGCGTAGGCTTGACCGGCTCGGGACCGAACAAGATTTAGTCTTAGATGAGCGTCCCTTCTTTGATGCTGTGGGAGGAGGGCCACTACCCTCCACAACCACCTCAGATCCAAAGCCTCTGCAACCACCTTGGACTTGGTGGCAGCCTCCTTGGCTCTAGCAATAGCCGCTGGGCCTCCTCATTTAACCGAATCATCGAGAGCAAGGAGGAAGGAGACCCAGTATTGCAATCAACCAAAACACCAATATCGGAAAGAATGTTCATGAGATGTGAATCAGGTAAAGGAGGCAACACCAAGCGAATAGGGGAGGTAGGGGAAGGCGTACCTGGGGGGCCGAAGATCCTTGGCCGCCGCCCTGCGCTCAGCCCACTCCTGTGTGGGGACCTCATTGTTGTGGTGACCGAGACCGTTCTGCGCTATAGAGATAGGAGAATGGACCGAAGCTGCGGGAGCGAGCTGTGAGGGAAGAGGCATAGCCTCTGAGCGGCCCAGTCACAGCAGCCGCACTTAAGTAATCATCCAGACGACAACACATACTCACACCCTAGAGCTTAAATCCCAAAGAGACCCTACTCCTAGCCGAAAACTTACGCACTAAGGATTTATTCTTCATTTCTTATTGCATGCGCTTGAGGAGGAACCGCAACTTCAAGGCACGTCCACAATACCAAATAGAGATGGGGAGGCAGCACAAGTTGCAGCATCGGGGATGGCGGAGCACGCACGGAAGAAGGGCATAGCCCCTCCAAGGCCCTCCACATCTTTGGCCTCCATGTTGCGGCGCCCTCCTTGGGAGCAACCCCACCACTAGTACCAGGGGGCAAAATCAAACAGACCACAAGCTTCAGAGCCCATTGCCTCCCATTCGGATGAGGTGAAAGGATTGGCATTGCTACCCGCACCCGTCTCGCCCCCACCATCTGAAGGATCCGGGTTGGATGGTTCAGGAGCAGGAGGGGGAGGAGGCGCATGCTGGGCCGCCATACCCTCAGTGTGGACACGGATGCGATAAGAGTCCGAGGTGGGGAAGACCTCAATCGCACCTTGCACATGGGACTGATCCAAACACCATATTTTCATACAAATTGGGCTAGGGGCTTTGAGAGAGGCGTCATCAACAGCAACAGGCTTACCAATAAGCACCCCGAAAGCCATCAAAAACGGACGTTTCTGAGCCCAAACGAAGCATCATCGAAGAGCACCCAAGTTTCATACAAGGAAGCCACCGCTTTTGCCCCATCAATAGCTTCCTTGATAGAGACCATCACTTGGCTTAGCGAGAGGGTAAAATTCAAGCACGAGGCCATCATATTTAAGCTTTCTTTCGTGAGGAAGGTAACAAAAAATTCTCCCTTTGACATTTGATTGATCTGCCAATCCCAGCCCTCTAGGCCCCACTCCTTGAGCTCATAAGAAATGGCTTGACAAGAAACTGTATTGGAGATGATAGAGATCACCATAGCGTTGGAAGACATGGTACCAACCACGACATCCCGAGATCCCATCGAGAGCGAAGAAGGAACATCCAGGTAATCCAAGGCCGAACTTCTTAAAGGCTGGGAATTCGGTGCGGTTATCACAATCCACAGTGAGACGGACATATGTGCGAAATATCAAGCAAAAAGGAGGAAACTTGCATCTTGATTGGAAGTGGCCCGCACGATGATACACAGAGAAAGTCAGCATAGCAGATCTAGAGCCAGAACCACCACCAGAGGATGGACCCCTAACGCGAGAGGGACCGAAGCCCGAAGGCAGCGAAGGCGGGGGAGGGAGGATACCATCGCCAGCCGTCACCGAGGAGGACCCCGGATCCATGCGCGATGTCCGACGAAACTTGGAGGGGAAGAAGACGTTGCCATATCCTCCACCCCGACCACCACCAGCACCGCGGCCCCAGAACTAGTGACACCCACACGCCGCCCGCCACCGCCTGGCTGACTGGGCCATGGGAGGGCGTAGGGCGATGGACGGTCGTAGCGCCCAAGAGCCCGATGTCGCGGCCTCCCAGGGATCCACGGCCGCAGCCTTAGCCGCCGCCTCCTCACAAGCATGCTCCTCATGCTCGCAACCACGCCCGGCCCGCCAGCATGCCGCTCGATCACGCTTCACCTGCTCCCAAGAGGCCTCCTCTACCGCCATCTTCTCGTGCATCGAGCGGCATGACCGGCCTCCAGAGAGACACTTGAGGCTCGAACACTAGGGTCCGCACGAAGATTTCCCCCTACCGAATCTTGCTCTCAACACTGGGATGATTTCAATCTTCGCGTTCGGGATGATTCCATGGAGGCCGGTCGGGCTTCACCTGCTCCCAAGAGGCCTGCTCCCAAGAGGCACTGTTGGATATCGGGTTCCGGCAAAACCCTTGAGGCTCGAACACTGGGGTGCGCACGAAGATTTCCCCCTACCGAATCTTGCTCTCAGCCTCGCCGCGATCCCTAAGCTAGCTCAACGAACTCAAAACACAAGAGACACAAGATTTATACAGGTTCGGGCCACTATTGTGGGGTAATACCCTACTCCAGTGTGGTGGTGATGGATTGCCTCTTGGGCTGATGATGAATAAGATAAAGGAAGAACAGCCTCACGAGGAGAGGTGTTCTTGTGCTTGGTGGGTTGCTCGGGGAGGAATTGGTCTGTCCCTTCTACTGTGGTGGCTAGCCCTATTTATAGAGGCCCTGGTCCTCTTCCCAAATATTGAGGGGGAAGGGATCCAACAACGGCCATTTTGAAAGGGACAGCTAGTACAAGCTATCCCGACTAAAGGTGGTCTTCGCTGTCAAAGGCGCCGGTGATGACGCAGATCTTGGGCTCCTAATGACCTCTGTCTGCACCTGATATGGACCTTTGCACGATGCCTCGGTACTCGGCGCTGCGCCTGCCTTAGCACCAAAGGGAAATGAGGACACTGCAGCCTGGCGCCGCTTGGCCTTGGTCGTCATGGCTTGCATCATGGGAACCTCACGAGGTACCCCTTGCCTTGATCTCTCCGCCTCCTCGCGAGCCCACGTGGTGAGGCCGCCCCTGAGGAGGCCTTGCATCGTCGGCCCCGCGAGGCTTGGCCCTCGCGAGGGTCTAGAGTGTTGGTTGACAAAGACGGGCCCTACTGGGCCATTGGTGGAGCCACGCCGCTGGCCGCAGTGTGCAATCTGGGACCCCTGTTCCCGAGCGCCGACAAGAGCCCGGGCCCAAGGCGTGCTCATACTTAGCTTAGTGGCGAAGCCAAAGGGCAAGTCTTGGCGCCCTGGGCCCCAATAGCCTGCGACCTTGGTCGAAGCGTGGCGACTGATTGGAAGTGGGCGTCTCCGCTTCCCCATGCTGCCTCGACAACTGCCTGACTTGACGAGTCTCTGCTGCATGCAAAAAGGGTTATTATTACCTGCGATCGTGGAGGTCGACGGTTGGCCTCCCTTGGGCTATAAATGAGGGGTGAGGGCCCCCGTTGCCCATCTCTTCTTGCTCCGCCTGCTTCTTCTCCATTGCTCCATCTCCAGTCTTGACGCCTATCGCGCCGATTCATAGATTCTCGGCCGAAGAGAAGGGGAAGCCTCCCTGGGAGGGACCTGATCCGTTCCCGCTGAAGAAGAGGCCGGCCCACCGCTGTGCTGAGGTTGTGGGGCTGGAAATGATGAGGACTTGGCACGAGCTGCCACTTCCTGGGTACCCGCTACCCAAGTGCGCCCGAGCCGAGGGCTCCGGAGAAAAGGACGGCGAGTAGCACCGCCCGCGCCGCAGTCGCGGTCGGCGCGCCGTGGTGGCTCAAGACCGTCGCCCTTGGAGTCCACGCCGCAGACTCCTCTCGCGAGATTGTTCTGCATGTGGCGATGCACCCAAGCGCCTGGATCCGCTTCCCTTTGCTCTTCTCAACCAAGATGTCGTCGAGGGGGCCTCTCGAGCTTTGGCTGCAGCACACCGATTGTGGTGCCCCGGCGACCGGAGTGGAGGTTGAAGTCGTTTCCCCGAGCAAGATCTTCATGACCCGAGGCTAGGGCGAGGTCGCTCGGGTCTGCCGAACGGGAGGCGCCCTCGTGATCCATCTTGATTATGACGGTTCCTCCACGTTTTTCTTCAAGGTCTTCGACGCGGAAGGCCGCCGCCTAGAGTGCTGCCCCAGAGGGGGCAGTCGGGACATCAACGCGGCAGGGGCTGGGCCCGCCGTCCGCTCCTCCAGCGGCTCCTCCGGCAGCAGCAGTGGTGCTTGGGAGTCCAGCGACTCTCCCGAGCCCTTCGTGACTCCGGAGATGAGCGACGACAGCTATGTACCCCCGAGCTCTTGCCGCGCCCGAGCAAGGCGGCATCATGGGGCCGTCGTCGTAGCTGATTTGGATGTGGTTGGCGCCGGTCTCCCGTGGCCCACTATTTATGATGGCGTCGGCCACGAATGCGCGTGTTGTTAGGGCTCCTCAAAGTTCTCTTCTTTTGTTCCCTGCGAGGAATCGAAAAATTACCCGCGGGGGTGTGTAAAGGGTCCGCGATGTCTTTTGTTGTTGTTATCCTTATTATGAAATTGTGTGAGTGCTTGTCCTGTCGGCTTGGTTCCCCCTTTCTAACGTCGCAATGACTTGCTGCTTTACGATGACAGGTCCCGTCCCCTGGCGGACGCAGCTGTCACCGGTATGCTAGGTCGTGATGCCGTGGTCAAGGCCAGGAGGTGAGCGGCCCGAGGTCCAGTAAGAGCCCCTAAGGCGCGATGCTTAGGAGGTCCACTTTAGCATGCAAGCAGCCGCCGAGAGGTGAGAAAGGAAGGCAAGGTTGCCGTCCGCAGAACCGCATCAAGTGAGAATTCCATGTCGTAGCGATTAGCTGTTCCAGGCGTGAAACTTATCTCGGTAATATGGAGTCGTTCCCCTGCGTTGCACCGGACTTGTGCATCGGAAGCCGCGGTATAGCTAGGTTGAGCCCGTGCGAGCCTCTCCTTTCTTCCCCGCACTCTCCTTCGTGCTCTACGTCCTCAGGTCCCGCCCTCGAGCGAGCTCAGGCGCCGCTGGTATGGCAGGTCACGAAGCCATTGTCAAGGCCAGGGGGTGAGGGCTGTAGAGCCAGTAAGAGCTCCTGAGTCATGATGCTCAGGAGCCCCCCTTTTAACGCGCAAGCGGGTCGCATGGGAAAGAGAGGGAGCTCGTGGTGACGCCCGCTACAGACCTCAGGAGGTTCCTGCAAATCAGCACGAGAGAGGCACGAGTTGCCATTGTGATTGTCGGCCGGCCATTGGTTGCTCCGAGAGGAGGGTGAGGGCACTAAGGGCCTAGTGAGGTGACGCACACGGGGCTACCGCGGGCTAGAGCTCGACCGCTCAGATTTGTCGGTGTTGCAGGGACGGGCCCATGCGCAAGCGCCGTGCCGGCGTGGGAAGCTCCGTGGTAGGTGGCAATCGAGCAGGTGATAATCACAGGTGGATTAGGCATGAAAGGCAATCAGCATAGGTAACTGCAGAATGGACACATGCCACTGGGTCGGACCCAAGCGGCTTGGGGATGATGCAGCCCGAGGGGCGCCCAAAGAAGGTAAGCTAAAAACATAAAAGAGATACATGCAGCAGGGGCGGACCCACGCGCCACAGAATAATGCAACCACGAGGGCGCTCCCAGCTGAAATGACCTTGGGGATGTCACCTGGTTCCGTTGTAGTGGGGGTGTTGGAGTAGCTGAAGATGCGCGGTGAAAGGGCCGACCCTCATGAGCCACCGGGGCCCTGAGCCTCGGGAGGCTTCGGAGATCCAGGTGGTTCCTTGAGGACCGTCTCCATCTCTGCTAGGACCGCGTGGGTCTGGCCTCTTGAGCCGCCAGGATGCTCTGCAGGTGACACTTGGAGGTGGCAGCTGCATTCGGCAGGCCGAAAGGCATGCGAAGCGCTCCTGAGATGCGGCTCGGTTGAGCCCTAGGACATCGACATAGACGCGCGGCCCACCATCCTCGCCTGGATGGGGAGCTGCGCCGGGTAGGCGGCGGTCACCGCGCACGGCCCTTGCTTCCTGAAGCTCCAGAGTGGTCTTGGCAATGAAATCCTGAACGTTGGGCTTTCCACTCCCTGTGCCTTCCTGAGGGAAACGTGCCATGAAGCACACCTCCAAGTAGTGCCCGAGCCTCCCTCGTGATGTTGGCAAGGTCTAAGGCCCTCCAGAAGAGAGCCCCCGAGCCCTGCCCAAGGAGGGTGCTGGCACGCCTTCCTATGCGATAGAAGGAGGCGCCCCTTGCACGGGCACCGATCCCGATCTGGTACCACTCGAGATGCCGACCTCCTGAGGCCTTGTGCGGAGCGGTTGCTTCTTCTTCTTGGGGACTGCCTCAGGAGGGTTCTCGCCCTTGCTGTCCGGGTCCTCGATTGATGCAGCTTGGAAGGCATGCTCGAGGGAGCACACCGCATCTCTCTCTTCGCAGGGGACCGTGATGATTCCGCCGCTTCCTGGCATCTTGAGGACGTTGTAGCCGTGGTGGGTCACCGCCATGAACTTGGCTAGGGCTGGATACTCGAGGATGGCATTGTACAACAGGTGGATGTGGGCGACGTCGAAGTCAATGAGCTCAGTGCGGTAGTTGTCGCGCTGTCCGAAGGTGACAGGGAGGCGGACCTGCCCTATCGGGGTGGTGGAACCGTCGAGAACTCCTGAGAAAGTCTTGGTAGGCTGGAGCTGATTGTATGGTACTTGAAGGTTGTCGAATATCTCAGCGGACGGGATGTTAAGCCCTGCGCCGCCATCGAGGAGGGTCTGGTGACTTGCACGTTGTTGATGGTCGTGAACGAGCATCGGGAGGACGCCAGACAATAGCCGCAAACTTGAGTTGATCTGCCAAGTGAAGGTGATGGCGCACTTGGATAACCTGAGCGGGCATGTGGCCTCGAGCCTGGGGAGGACTGCATTCACCTCACGAGCAAACTGCTTGAAGATGTGCTGAGAGGTTGGGGCCTGAGCTCCGCCCAAGATGCAAGCGATAGCACGTGGCTCTTGGAAGCCCACAGCCCCTCGTCCCGTGATGGTCGTCATTCCTTCTTGGTGGCGGCAGCAGCGGAGCGAGCTGCGTAGCCACAGGCGGTCTCGCGAGGCTGATCCCTCCAGGCGCCCTCGCGAGGCTGGTCCTGCCAGCGATACTCACGAGGTCGGTCACGACACTCCTGGCGAGGGTCACGGTCGTCCCATCATCCTCCGCCACGTCCTCCTCCTCGGTTGTAGCCCCGATCATTGCGCTCGGGCGTCGACCAGCGATCCTTCTCGAGCGGCCCGAGCTCTGGCGGCACGGTGGTGTTGTGGGTGTGGAGGTTGTGGTAGGCGCAGAACGATCGGCTGCCCTTGGATGACTCCGGCTGGTCCCTGCCGTGCTTCGTGTCTAGTTCTGCCGCAAGAACGGCTACTCCTTTGCGCTTCATGTCCTTGGCCTTGGTCTTCTTTTCTTCTGGGTCGGCAGCAGGGAGCTTGAGGAGGAGTCATCCCTCCTCAACTCTTGCGCACTTGGTCGCCAGGTTGAACAGCTCCAGGGATGTGCACAGCTCCTCCTGGATTGGCGAGCTCCTCCCTCATCTTGACGTCATGGACGCCATCAGAGAACGCTGAGATGATGGCCTTGTCCGTCACCTTGGGGATCTTGAGGGGGACGCTGTTGAAGCGCTGGATGTATTTCTGCAGGGTCTCCCCAGGCTGTTGCTTGTTGTGGCGCAGGTCACCCGCAGCCAGGGGGCGGTCGCGAGTGCCCTGGAAGTTGGCGATGAATCGGCTGCGCATCTTGTCCCAGGAGGAGATCGAGCCGGGAGGCAGGTTCAAGAGCCACAAGCGGGCACCATCCTTGGCGCCATGGGAAACCAGTTCGCCATGACCTTCTCATCTCCGTTGGCCACATCGATGCTCAGATCGTAGAGCTGCAAGAACTCCGCGGGGTCGGGGGGACCGTCGTAGCGAGGACGCAGGTCCGGCTTGAACTTGCCCGGCCAGGCGACGCTACGCAGCTCGGGGGTGAAGGCGCGGCAACCTGCTGTGGTCACCGGGGCCTTTTGCTGACGCGGAGCTTGCTCTTGATGGTACCCGCGCACTACCGCCAGGGGAAGTATGCGGTCTTGTCGCGCCAGTGCAGGGAGCATGGGGGCACCTTCTTGAGGCTGAGGGATTTCTTGGCAGCTTCTTTCTTGTCGTGCGGGCGCTGGATGCGGTGGGTCACGTCCAGGGGCCGCGCGCCTTGGAGCCGTGGCGCCGTCTTGGTGCAAAGGTGGTGGGCGCTCCACGAGCCACATCGCCCATACCGGGCGGGGGGCGAGGCAACGAGAGGGACGGCGCGGGAGAGCCCCCTGCGAAGCTGACGAGCTCGGTGATGCGAGCAAGCCACTCTTTGTAGAGGTCGTCGACGGGGCGGTAATGCAGGAGCTCACGTGCCAGAAGCAGCGCGGCCTGCGCGGCCGTGGGGGCGCGACGAGCATGGGACGATGAACCGGCCGGGGTCAGTGACGGAGTGGTGGTGCGGCCGTCCCTCCGCATCGAGGGGTGCAACGAGGATGCTTGCTGCTTGTTCCCCGCCAGGCCGGTGGCGGCGTTGGCGGAAGGCGATGGAGAACGAGGGGGAGGTCCGTCGACAGGAGCCGTCTAGGCGACGCGAGCGGCGAGAGCGTCCCGGCGCTCAGCGCAGGCTCGGCGGGCGTCAGACATGGATGCGACGAAGCGGTGGGATGCAGATCAGTGGAAGGAAGACTTTGGCGCACCGCTACCTGGCGCACCAAATGTCGGATATCGAGTTCCGGCAAAACCCTTGAGGTTCGAACACTTGGGTGCGCACAAAGATTTCCCCCTACCGAATCTCACTCTCCGCCTCGCCGCGATCCCCAAGCTAGCTCAACAAATTCACAACACAAGAGACACAAGAGTTATACAGGTTCGGGTCACTGTTGTGGTGTAATACCCTACTCCTGTGTGGTGGTGGTGGATTGCCTCTTGGGCTGATGATAAACAGTACAAAGGAAGGACAGCCTCTCGAGGAGAGGTGTTCTTGTGCTTGGCGGGTTGCTCGGGGAGTAATTGGTCCAACCCTTCTACTACGGTGGCTAGCCCTATTTATAGAGGCCTTGGTCCTCTTCCCAAATACTGAGCGAAGGGATCCAAAATGACCATTTTGAAAGGGGACAGCTAGTACAAGCTATCCTGACTAAAGGTGGTCTTCGCTTGTCAAAGGCGCTGGTGATGACGCTGTATTGGGCACGATGACCTCCATCCTGCCGTCCTGCTAGTCTTGGTCTTGTTGCACCAATATGGAAACCTTTGCCCGATGTCTCGAGACTCCACGCCTGTGCCTGCCCCCTTAGCAACAAAGGGGAAACAAGGACACTACGGCAGCGGGCGCCCGCCTTTGCCCGGTCGTCATGGCTTGCGTCACGGGAACCTCGCGAGGTACCCCTTGCCTTGATCTCTCCGCCTCCTCGCGAGCCCTCCTGGTGAGGCCGCCCCTAAGGAGGTCTTGCATAATCCGCCCATGAGGCTTTGCCTCGCGAGAGTCTTGAGTGTTGGTTGACGAAGACAGGCCGTCTTGGGCCATTGGTTGAGCCACGCCAAGGGCAGCATGATCAAGCAAGTCTGGGACCCCATTCCCAAAACACCGACAGGCACAATCTTGATGTACCACGAGCTTTGCTATTATAGTTGGATCTTATGATGTTTCTCTGCCTCTACCTTGTTGTAATGGATTGAGTTTTCCTTTGAAGTTATCTTATCGGATTGAGTCTTTAAGGATTTGAGAACACTTTATATATGTCTTGCATGTGCTAATCTCTGGTGACAATGGGATATTCACGTGATCCAATTGATGTATGTTTTGGTGATCAACTTGCGGGTTCTCTGACCTTGTGAACTTATGCATAGGGGTTGGCACATGTTTTCGTCTTGACTCTTTGGTAGAAACTTTGGGGCAATCTTTGAAGTTCTTTGTGTTGGTTTGAATAGATGAATTTGAGATTGTGTGATGCATATCGTATAATCAAACCCGCAGATACTTGTGGTGACATTGGAGTATCTAGGTGACATTGGGGTTTTGGTTGATGTGTGTCTTAAGGTGTTATTTTAGTACGAACTCTAGGGTTGTTTGTGACACTTATAGGAATAGCCCAATAGATCGGTCCGAAAGAATAACATTGAGGTGGTTTAGTATCCTACAATAATCTCTTCGTTTGTTCTCTATTGTTAGTGACTTCAGAGTGACTCTTTGTTGCATGTTGAGGATTTTATATGATCCATTTATGTTATCATTGTTGAAAGAACTTGCACTAGTGAAAGTATGAACCCTAGACTTGTTTGAAGCATTGCAATACTGTTTTCGCTTAGTTTTGTTACTTGCTACCTTGTTTTTTTATATTCTCGGATTACAAAAACCTATATCTACTGTCCATAGTACACTTGTCACCATCTCTTCACCGAACTAGTGCACCTATAAAATTTACCATTGTATTATGTGTGTTGGGGACACAAGAGACTCTCTGTTATTTGGTTGCAGGGTTGTTTGAGAGAGACCGTCTTCATCCTACGGCTCCCAGGATTGATAAACCTTTCGTCATCCACTTGAGGAAATTTGCTCTTGTCCTACAAAACTCTGCGCTTGTAGGCCCAACACGAGTCTATAAGAAGAAGGTTGCGTAGTAGACATCAAGCTCTTTTCCGGCGCCGTTGTCGGGAGGTTAGTGCTTGAAGGTATATCTTTAGATCTTGCAATCGAATCTTTTAGTTTCTTGTTTTATCACTAGTTTAGTTTATAAAAGAAAACTACAAAAAAATGGAATTGAGGTTGCCTCATATGCTTCATCTTTTTAATGTCTTTCATGAAAATGATGGAAAGGAAAATTGTGCTCAAGTGTTAGAAGAATAAGTCTATAAAATGTTTGGCATAAAATCTTTGTATGATGAGCATGATTGCAATGTTGTTAGTATGAATTCTTTGAATATCCATGATGCTAATGATATGCAAAGCTGCAAGCTTGGGGATGCTACGTTTGATGAATATGATCTTTTTGTCCCCAAGTTTTGATGAGAATATTTATTATGATGAAAGCATGCCTCCTATTTATGATGATTATATTGATGAAAGTGGATTTGGAGAGGTCATCACTTTATTTAGTGATGAATCCACTATCTCGGAAGAGGTTCCAATTGATTATGAGAACAAAGTTGCTACCTATGATGCTATAAAAATAATGATAACCATGAAACTTGTCATCATGATTTTAATTTTAAATTGGATTATGCCTCACATGATAGTTATTTTGTTGAGTTTGCTCCCACTATTATGAATGAGAAGAATTTTGCTTATGTGGAGAGTAGTAAAATTTCTATGCTTCGGCTCATGAAAAGAAGACTTTATGTGATGGTTATATTGTTGAATTCATTCATGATGCTACTGAAAATTATTATGATGGAGGAATATATGCATGCAGGTGCAATAATATTGAAAGCACAAGTGCTCCCTGGGTGATTTTGGTAATTAATGTCAACATATCTCTTGTTGGACTAATACTTCTATCTAGTATATTTTAGATGAGTTCAACATTCGAGTGGCAGGACAAGAGGATGTGGAACCCCTTCAAGATGCAAAGGACAAACATTGGCAAAAGCTTAAGACTCTACATTTTCATTATAGTGATCCGAGATCACATTGAGTCCATAGGAAAGCCAATACTATTAAAAGGGGATGAGGTGTTGCTTAATGGCTTGCTTTCTCAAAGTGCTTACTGATAAGCTCCAAAGCCCTCAACCACTTTCTCATTTCCACATATGTCCTACACCTAAAAGTCAAACTCGGCCCAATTGATTTGATCTATCCGGCGCCACCGAGTTCATTGACATAGCCACTGCCAGAAACCAAACCCTAAGCGGTTCGGTCTCACCGATGGGATATCGGTCTCACCGAGATGGCCTTGCAAACTCTTGTTACCTATTGCAGTTATTTCGTGCTCACCAAAATGTGTAGTCGGTCCAACCGAGTTTTCTTGACCAAGTCTTTGTTTGCTTATTGCTGAAATCGGTCTCACCGAGATGAGATTTTGCCCTAACCCTAGCACATCGATCTCACCGAGTTGACCTTGTCAGTCCCACCGAAAACTCTAACGTTCACATTTTGAACCATATCGGTCTGACCGAGTTTCACTATTCGGTCCCACCGAGTTCGGTAAATTGTGTGTAACAGCTAGATTTTGTGTGGAGGCTATATATACCCCTCCACCCCCTTCTCCATTTGAGAGATAGCCATCAAAAAGTGCCTACACTTCCACTACTCATTTTCTGAGAGAGAACCACCTACTCATGTGTTGGACCAAGACATTCCAATCCAACCACAAGAATCTTGATCTCTAGCCTTCCCCAAGTTGCTTTCCACTCAAATAATCTTTCCACCATAGCCAAATCTAAGAGGGAGAGAGATATTTGAGTGTTGGGGAGACTATCATTTGAAGCACAAGAGCAAGGAGTTCATCATCAACACACCATCTATTACCTTTTGGAGAGTGGTGTCTCCTAGATTGGTTAGCTGTCACTTGGGAGCCTTTGTCAACATTGTGGAGTTGAACCAAGGAGTTTGTAAGGGCAAGGAGATCGCCTACTTCGTGAGATCTACCCAAGTGAGGCAAGTCCTTCGTGGCGATGTCCATGGTGGGATAGACAAGGTTGCTTCTTCATGGACCCTTCATGGGTGGAGCCCTCTGTGGACTCGCGCAACCGTTACCCTTCGTGGGTTGAAGTCTCCACCAACGTGGATGTACGATAGCACCACCTATCGGAACCACGCCAAAAATCTTCGTGTCTCCAATTGCGTTTGCACACTCCAATCCCATCCCCTTACTTTCTTGCAAGTTGCATGCTTTACTTTCCGCTGCTCATATACTCTTGCCATGCTTGTTTGAATTGTATTGTGAATGCTTGAAATTGTGCTAATCTCCAACCTTAACTTGAAAAACTTAAAAACTACTACCTTTACTTGTTGAGGGTCTAATCACCCCCCCCCCTCTAGACACCTCTTCTCGATCCTTCCAAATATCAAGTTTCCTCTCTATGTGTTGACATCTTGAAGTTATGCTTGTTTTGCCTTCCTATGCTAGTTGATTCTTGCTCCCATAAGTTGTTTGCTCACAAAATCCCTATGCATAGGAAGTGGGTTAGACTTAAATGTGTTAGTCATATGCTTCATGATGCTCTCATTATATTTCAATTCTTATCTTTTATGTGAGCATCATTGACATCATCTTGCCTAGCTAAAAGGCATTAAATAAAAGCGTTTGTTGGGAGACAACCCAATATTTACCCCTACTGTTTTTGTGTGTTCACATGATTAAGCTACTGTAGTAATCATGTTTTATAGCTTTTGTTTCAATAAAGTGCCAAGTAAAGCCTTTGGGATAGTGTGGATGATAGTTGACTTGATTACGTGCAAAAGCGAAACTTTTGCTCCCGTCCGGAATTTTGAAAATTTACTGGAACATGATTTTGATATGAATTTTTAAACATGATTGATATACAAATTTCCCAGGTTTTCCTATTTTCATAATTTTTGGAGATACAGAGGTATGGAAAGTTTCAGATTACTACTGAGACTATTCTGCTTTTAAACAGATTCTGTTTTCTATGTGTTGTTTGCTTATTTTGATGAATCTATGAGTAGTATCGGAGGTATGAACAATGGATAAGTTGGAATACAGTATATATAACACCAATATGAATTTAGAATGAGTTCACAACAGTACCTAAGTGGTGATTTATTTTCTTATACTAACGGATCTCATAAGATTTTCTGCTGAGTTTTGTGTTGTGAAGTTTTCAAGTTTTGGGTGACGTTTCAACGGACTAAGGAATAAGGAGTGGCAAGAGCCTAAGCTTGGGGCTTCCCAAGGCACCCAAAGGTAATATTCAAGGACAACCAAGCATCTAAGCTTGGGGATGCCCCGGATGGCATCCCCCCTTTCGTCTTCGTTCATCGGTAACCTTACTTGGAGCTATATTTTTATTCACCACATGATATGAGTTTTGCTTGGAGCGTCATTTTATTTTATTTATATTTTCTTGCTGTTATTCGGATACATATTTTATATATTTTAGTTCAATAAAAGGTCAAGTATAGCCTTTACCATGCTAATTTTACAAGTCTATATGTTGCTGTTTGAAAGCAGAAAGTTTGTTGTTATGTTTTGAATATTGGTGAATAGTCGATGATGATAAAATATTGAAATTTTGCCACGATGAGTAACAATAAATTTTCTATAGTGTTAATTATAATGTTTCGAATTTTTGGAGTTAGGGAAGTATGATTCCTCTTGCATTCTTTACATATTGTCCTGTTTAGAGAGATTGTTGTTATGTTTGTATTGTTTGCATATGTTTGCTTGTTTAATGATTCTATTTGAGGATAGGAGTGTTAATTATGCAGTGGCATTTAGTAGGCAATATCAAATAATAATTTTAGTTATTTTCTATAGTAGAGAATGATAAGGTTATTGCGTTGATTTATACTAACTTATCTCACGAGTTCTTGTTGAGTTACATGCGGATGAAGTTTTTAAGATTTGGGGAAACCGTGATATAAAAGGAATTAAGGAGACACAAAATCTCAAACCTGGGGATGCCCAAGGCATCCCTAATTAATATTTCAAGAAGTCTCAAGCATCTAAGCTTGGGTATTCCCCGGTTGGCATCCCACCTTTCTTCTTCAACAACTATCGGTCAGTTTTTGTTGAGCCTAAGTTTTTGCTTCTTCACATGATATGTGCTATCCTTGCAACGTCATTTTATTTTGTTTTGCTTGCTGTTTTAATAATATCCCAAGATCTAAAATTCTTAAATGTTAGAGAGTCTTCACATAGTCACATAATTATTCGACTACTCATCGATCTTCACTTATATCTTTTGGAGTAGTTTGTCATTTGCTTTAGTGCTTCACTTATATCTTTTAGAGAACAACAATGGTTTTATTTTGAAGAAATTGATGAACTCTCATGCTTCACTTATATTATTTTGAGAGTCTTAAACAACATGGTAATTTGCTTAGGTTATGAATTTAGTCCTAATAGGATGGCCATCCAAGAGGGATATAATAAAAACTTTCATATAAAGTGCATTGAATACTATGAGAAGTTTGATTCTTTATGATTGTTTTGAGATATGAGCATTGTGATATTAGAGTCATGCTAGTGAGTAATTGTGGATTGTAGAAATACTTGTGTTGAAGTTTGAGATTCCCATAGCATGCACGTATGGTGAACCGTTATGTGATGAACTCGGAGCACGACTTATTTATTGATTGTCTTCCTTATGAGTGGTGGTCGGGGACGAGCGATGGTCTTTTCCTACCAATCTATCCCCCTAGGAGCATGCGCGTAGTACTTTGTTTCGATGACTAATAGATTTTTGCAATAAGTATGTGAGTTCTTTATGACTAATGTTGAGTCCATGGATTACACGCACTCTCACCCTTCCACCATTGCTAGCCTCTCTAGTGCCGTGCAACTTTCCCTGGTACCTTACACCCACCATATACTTTCCCCAAAACAGCCACCATACCTACCTATTATGGCATTTCCATAGCCATTCTGAGATATATTGCCGAGCAACTTTCCACCGTTCCATTTAATATGACACGTTCCATCATTGTCATATTGCTTTGCATGATCTTGTAGTTGACATAGTATTTGTGGCAAAGCCACCATTCATAATTTTCATACATGTCACTCTTGATTCATTGCACATCCCGTACACCGCCGCAGAGCATTCATATAGAGTCATATTTTGTTCTAAGCATTGAGTTGTAATTCTTGAGTTGTAAGTAAATAAAAGTGTGATGATCATCATTATTAGAGCATTGTCCCAGTGAGGAAAGGATGATGGAGACTATGATTCCCCAGCAAGTCGAGATGAGACTCCGGACGAAAAAAAGAGGCCAAAAAAAAAGAGAAGGCCCAAAAAAACAAAAAAACAAAAAAGGAGAGAAAAAGAGAGAAGGGGCAATGCTACTATCCTTTTACCACACTTGTGCTTCAAAGTACTGCCATGATCTTCATGATAGAGAGTCTCCTATGTTGTCACTTTTATATACTAGTGGGAAATTTTCATTATAGAACTTGGCTTGTATATTCCAATGATGGGCTTCCTCAAATTGGCCTAGATCTTCGTGAGCAAGAGAGTTGGATGCACACCCACTTAGTTTCTTTTTGAGCTTTCGTAAACGTATAGCTCTAGTGCATCCGTTGCATGGTAATCCCTACTCACTCACATTGATATCTATTGATGGGCATCTCCATAGCCCATTGATACTTAGTTTCTTTTTGAGCTTTCATAAACTTATAGCTCTAGTGCATCTGTTGCATTGTAATCCCTACTCACTCACATTGATATCTATTGATGGGCATCTCCATAGCCCATTGATATGCCTAGTTGATGTGAGACTATCTCCTTCTTTTTGTCTTTTCGACAACCACCACATTCTATTCCACCTATAGTACCATGTCCATGGCTCACGCTCATGCATTGCGTGAAAGTTGAAAAGGTTTGAGAACATTAAAAGTATGAAACAATTGCTTGGCTTGTCATCATCGTTGTGCATGATTTGAATATTTTGTGTGATGAAGATGGAGTATAGCCAGACTATATGATTTTTTAGGGATAGCTTGCTTTTGGCCATGTTATTTTGAGAAGACATGATTGATTTATTAGTATGCTTGAAGTATTATTGTTTTTATGTCAATATTAATTTTTTTTGAATCTTATGGATCTGAACATTCATGCCACAATAGAGAAAATTATATGGATAAATATGTTAGGTAGCATTCCACATCAAAAGTTCAGTTTTTATCATGTACCTACTCGAGGACGAGCAGGAATTAAGCTTGGGGATGCTTGATACGTCTCCAACTTATCCATAATTTCATGCTATTATATTATCCATCTTGGATGTTTTATGTGCATTTATATGCTATTTTATATTATTTTTGGGACTAACCTATTAACCTAGAGCCGGTGCGGTTTATGTGTTTTCTTATTTCGAGTTTTACGAAAAGGAATACCAAACGGAGTCCAAATGACCTGAAAATTTACATGGTTTTGATGGACGGAAGAAGCCCTGAAGCAAAAGAGTTGGGCGAGAAGAGTCCAGAGACAACCACAAGACATGAGGGTGCCCTACCCCGGTGCATGCTCTGTCTTGTCGTTGACTCGTGGACCCCCAATTGTTCTCGGCGCCAAAAATTCCTAAAAATATAGAAAGCCCCGAAATAAACCTAGATCGGGAGTTCCATTGACACAAGCGTCTGTAGCCACGAAAAACCTCTCGGGACCCTGTTCTGGCACCCTGTCGGAGGGTGGATCCATCACCGGTGGCCATCTTCATCATCCCGGCGCTCTCCATGACAAGGAGGGAGTAGTTCACCCTCGGGGCTGAGGGTATGTACCAGTAGCTATATGTTTGATCTCTCTCTCTGGTGTTCTTGATTTGGCACGATCTTGATGTACCGCGAGCTTTGCTATTATAGTTGGATCTTACGATGTTTCTCCCCCTCTACCTTCTTGTAATGAATTGAGTTTTCCCTTTGAAGTTATCTTATTGGATTGAGTCTTTAAGGATTTTAGAACACTTGATAAATGTCTTGCATGTGCTTTTCTGTGGTGACAATGGGATATTCACGTGATCCACTTGATGTATGTTTTGGTGATCAACTTGCGGGTTCGTGACCTTGTGAACTTATGCATAGGGGTTGCCACACGTTTTCGTCTTGACTCTTCGGTAGAAACTTTGGGGCAATATTTGAAGTTCTTTGTGTTCGTTTGAATAGATAAATCTGAGATTATGTGATGCATATCGTATAATCAAACCCGCAGATACTACTTGTGGTGATGTTGGAGTATCTAGGTGACATTAGGGTTTTGGTTGATGTGTGTCTTAATTTGTTATTTTAGTACGAACTCTAGGACTGTTTCTGACACTTATAGGAATAGCCCAATAGATCGATCCGAAAGAATAACTTTGAGGTGGTTTGGTACCCTACAATAATCTCTTCGTTTGTTCTTCCCTATTAGTGACTTTGGAGTGACTCTTTGTTGCACGTTGAGGGATTGTTATATGATCCAATTATGTTATCATTGTTGAGAGAACTTGCACGAGTGAAAGTATGAATCCTAGGCATTGTTTCGAAGCATTACAATACCGTTTTCGCTCACTTTTGTTACATGCTACCTTGATGTTTTTATATTTTCAGATTACAAAAACCTATATATACTATCCATATTACACTTGTATCACCAATTCACCATCTCTTCGCGAACTAGTGCACCTATACAATTTACCATTGTATTGGGTGTGTTGGGGACACAAGAGACTCTCTCATTATTTGGTTGCGGGTTGTTTGAGAGAGGTCATCCACTTGAGGATATTTGTTCTTGTCCTATAAAACTACGTGGCTTGGAGGCCCAACATGAGTCTACAAGAAGAAGGTTGCGTAGTAGACATCACTAATCCATAAATATCCAGTAAAAAGAGCTAGCAGGCCGAGCCAAGATTGTGGGGCCACCGGGGCCAGCATGGGCTGAGCCAGGCGGCCCAGGAGCGGGCAAGACTAGAGGGGGAAATCAGATGCGGACAGGCAGCCCCTGTTGGCCCCACCACCCGGCCCAACAATCGCACTTCCCTCGGCCCGACCCAGCCCACCCCGACCATGGCCAACCGCCAAACCTAGGGTTAGGTTGTGGGGCCAACAGTAGCCAACCACCCACGACCATGCGATTGCCGCCGGCGACGAGCCCAAGGCCAGCCCCCCAGATTGCCGCCCCGATAGCATATTTGAAGGAGAGGAAATCGGCGGCGACGACAGCGCCCTGCGGAGACCGCAACAGGGATACCAGCCCAACTACACATGAGGAAATGCCGCATGCACAATGGACTTGCTAGATCCACGCCCGACACCGCACCACACACACCCGAGCTCGTGGCGGCGGCACACCGCCGCGACCGCGCCCACCAGGAGCAAACTTCCTCACCTTGGAACGAAGAGGAGGGGGTAGAGGCAGGGGCGGCAGGAGGGCGTCCACCTCGTCCTCCGACCCAGATCCATCTGAATCCAGCACCCATAATCGGTTAGCCGAGGGAAAGTTGCAGCGGGAAGAGAGGGACGAGCCGCTAGACACAGAAAACCGCTGAGGAGAGGAGGAGAAACCCCCACGAGGGGAGCGCGGGGAAGGGAGAGATCGAACACAGGGCCGTCCGCCGGCGACCGCACCGTGGCGAGGGGAGAGGGAGGACAGAGGAGAGGGAGAGGAAGGGGGAGAGGACAGAGCACCATCTGTTTTGCTTGTTTTCAACAAACACTTATTTTTAATCTGAAGGTCTTCCACACCTAGAACTCCTTGGTCTTTATAGCACGACAGGTCGCATCTCACCTCGCGAGGCGGCATGTACGTTTATGTTCGTCACATTACCTATTGTGTTGAATATTGACTCTGAATTATTTCTTATTCTGATTCAAAAGATGCACAGTCCTCTTGTGTTTTTAAGTAGATATACGGTGGCATTACGAACTTGACATGAAAGTTGTGCCAAATTACCAAAGTCAACTCTAGACGAGATACAGTAGAAGTATACACCTAGTGCTGAGTGCTGAACATGATATATATCGTGCATTACCAGTACTAAACGGCAATTTGTGAACAAGCACTCCGCAATCGAGAACGTGCATCGAAGAAGATGGAAGACATGGAAGGTTGTACGTGGGACGACGCGACATCTCAACGGCGCTAGGTTGACTAACTAATTGTACGGTCTCCAGCCAATCTTGAAAGGCAGATACATGCCTAGCTACTATTCCCTCCGTTCCGAATTACTCGTCTTGGATTTGTCAGATACGGATGTATCTGGATTAAAATAAGTCTAGATACATCCGTATCTGACAAATCCAAAACAAGTAATTTGGAGCGGAGAATACGTACTATGTATCTGCCTAGCTACTACGTACTCGTATGTTTCAAATAGGCCTTAGTGCTTTGGTTAAACAATGGAACTGACACTGGACACTCGCAAGTTAGATATCCCGAGATCTACGCGCTAAACATGTATCTTCACAGCGGTAGAAAAGATCAATGCTTGTACAAATTTAAGATACCAACATATTCTTGCTGAAATAACATGTACATGTTTCCGATTCATAGAACTTGTGGCTCTTCTACATACTATCAGTTGGATGCCCGTGCGTTGCCACGGGAATAAAAAATATGATGTGAAAAGATTACTCGAGAATGAACATTTTATATGAATGCTTTCTGTAGAGTATATTTCGACAACAGAACAATGTCCAAGTTAATTGAAAATCTACGAACATGGCCTTATTTGTTAGCCAACACATTGTAGACTCTGTTAACACATTGTAGACTCTGTTAAGAATTTTCATTTGTTAAAATTTTATTTTGAGAGAATATGATGAAATTTGTAAACAGTGAAGCACATATCGATGTGGCGCACGAGAGCCCCGGATCCACCATTTGTACATTGCCATCAACTCTCACTTATTGGTGTTGGGCACATAGTTTCTAAAAAAAGGCACACAATATGAGTAAGTTTTCAAGCTCCTCGCGGCAACCATGGTTTCGCCGAAGAAGCACCCTTTGGCACCCAGGGCTTGATCAAAGAAGGACCCTTCTGTTCCGCCCTAGCCTTAAGTTTTATAATTTTTGGCTCTTCAATTTTTTCTTTATTTTCTTGAGGTTCTTCGGTCACTTCGATGCGCTCGTGTATCTTGTCGCTGACCTATTTGTACTGCTCCCATCGATGCAGCACCAACCTCTTAACCCTGTCCCCAACAGAGGTGTCACGACGCACTTCCTTCCTAATTTCTGAGACAAACATCAATAGATTTAGTGGGACATAACAGAACAATGCACTTGAAAAAATATGTAACTGAAGAGTTACCGTCTATATCACAGTCGGGCCATTGGAGGACATAGGACAGTGTTGGAACATGAGCGTCGATGTATGCGTCCCAAGAAGGACCCTGATATACAATCATAGATAATTAATGTAGCGGCGAGAAGAATCGGATACATAATAAATCAAAGTAATGAACTTACTCGATGTATGATCAACCTCCATGTGGGAGGCCTCAAGAATAGCATTGGTTTACTCTGCTTGTTTAAGATCTTCCTTGTACAAATCAAGTGTTTTTCTAATTATTCAAAGAAAAACTACATCATAATTGTTAGGAACTATTGCGATTTCTCTTGTGCCATCTTCGGCATAACAGTCTGTCTTGAAGTGGACCGACATACATCACCACCCCACGGACATCTAAAAAATAGAACTTAGTTTGATGATGGTCGTTAGCTAAAGGTAATGTTTAGAGCAAGTGCAAATTAAATAGTACCGGTCAGCGAGCCGTTGTCTAGAGAAAAACGTCCATATGCATTAACAATGTTAACAAATTTATATTAGCGAATTGATTGGAATCATGCTCTACACGTACGGGTAAATGATTGTACTTTTTCCTCTAAAACAATGACTGTGCTTTCAGATCAAATGATGAAAGATAAACAACAGTCTCGTGGGAACCCTCTAAACCATCGGCGCAGAACGCTGCCTTGGTGAGTAAGGCCATGAGACGCGATCAGAGGTTGCTGGTTCCGGTGGCAGCAGAGGCTGCAGCTCGCACACCTGCCGTGAGAACGATGTGGCCGGACGGCGAGTATAGGCCCAGCGGGAGCAAGAACTGGCATTTCTCTCCCTGGTGACGTGCGTTCGCGGCTCGATGGAGGTCGAAAGTGTTTTTTTTTTTGGCTCGTACGTGGTTTGTTTTTTGGTCAACAATGGACCTCGCTCATGGAGTGGACCTCGTTCGTGGATTGAGACCTAGTCCTAAGAGCAACTTCAATAGGGCGATTCATTTTGTCCGCTGGCGTCCGTTTAGGTTGGTACGGACATAAAAGTCGGCTCAACGCCCCAACCCAAACGGACGCGTGTTAAGCTTTTGTCTCTGACGACCCATTTCTGGCCAATTTTTGAGCCGAATTTGCGTTGGCGCGGACACAAAGACGGACCTTGCGCCGCCTTCTCCTCGGTGGCACATTGGCCTCTTCCCATCCAACAGCAACCACGGCCCCCTTCTTCGTCATACGCGCCGCCCATTTTTCGGTAACTCGCGGTACGGCGCCCGCAACATCCGCCGAGCAACACCGCCACCTCCCGTCGCCGCCACCGCCGTCTTGCTGCGGGGAACCGTGCCCCCCCCCCCCCCCGACACAGCCGCGACCACGACCAAGCCGCCTCGCCGTCCCGGCGAGATCCTCACAAACGCTTCGCGGACGCCGCGAGGCAGCTCGCTGGTCGTCTGCGCGCGACTCTCTTCGCCGCCATCTTCTTTGTCTTATTCGGTTGAAACTATGTTATTTACCTATATGTTCGAATGCAAAAGCAATGCAAAAATGAGCTATTTGTTGAGATACGGCGGCCACCCGGCCACACCGGCAGATATGGATCGGCGTCTTGGGCGTACTGTCGACCCAAATCTAAAATAGGGCGGACGCCGGGTAAGCGGCCGACCCAAGCGGACAAACAGCAGACAAAATCGCCGTCTATTTGGGTCGGCCCGTTGGAGTTGCTCTAACTGCTTTTCTTCGGCTGGTCGTGATCGTGGTTCTGTGTTGGAGTTTTGGTTTTGGTTCGTTGTCTGAGTTGGCCATGGATCTCGTTCGTTGGCCATGTTAGCGACGGCTAGACTAGTAAGTTTTTTAGGCTGCGATCATGGCCCTCGCTCGGGCTAGGATGGGGAGGGCTTGTCAGTTTTGGGAACCTTCTAGGAGGTTCCCTGAACCGATTTTTTTATGTTTTGTCGGGTCTTTTTTCGTTTTTCTGTTTCAGTTTCTTTTTTTCTTTTCCTTTTTCCCTTTTTATTTTTTGTTTTCTGTTTCTTCTTTCAGTTTTCCTTTTCAAGTTAATTTCTCTTTTCAACAAATTTTCTTTCTTTGGTATTTTATTTATTTTTCTTTTCTTATCTTATTTAAAAAAAAATCAAAATATTCAAGTTTTGTTCATGTTTCCAAAAAAGTTCATCTTCGAAAAATGTTCTCGTTACACAAAAAGTTTAAAACTTTCGAAATTCAGAAAATGTACGAGATTTCATTTTTGTTCACATATTAAAAAATCACACTTCCAAATTTTTAGGACTTTTAAAAATTGTTCTCCGTTTCAAATTTTGTTCTCAACATTCAAGAAATGTTCATGCTTTAAAATTTGTTACTTTTCTGACGTTTGTTCTTTGTTTCAAAATTTGTTATCAAGATTCAAAAAAAATGTTTGTGCTTTAAACAATTGTTCACAAATTCCAAAAGGTTCATGTTTTCCAAGAAAATGTTCAGTTTCGAGAAAATGTTCTCAAATTCAAAAAATGTTCTTGTTACACAAAAAATCAAAACATTCGAAATTCAGAAAATGTATCAGTTTTCAATTTTTTGTTCATGTATTCCAGAAAAATTCACGCTTCCAAATTTGTTCGGATTTTTTAAATTGTTCTTAAAATTCAAAAATGTTCATGCTTTAAAAATTTATTAAGCGCTTGAAATTTGTTCTCCGTTTCAAAATTAGTTGTCAAGATTCAAAACATGACGTGCTTTAAAATTGTTCACAAATTCCAAAATCTTCATATTTTCAAAAAATGTTTGGGAAATTCAAAATTTGTTCGCGTGCAAAAGTTGTTCGTGTTTCCAAATTTTTTGGATTTTGAAAAATGTTACTGTTCACTTTTATTTTTATTTTTCAAGATTTTATTCATTTTTGAAAAATGTCCTGTTTTTGAATTTGGTTCAGAAATGTCAAAAATAGAATTTAGAATTTTGTTTGATACTTTTCAGAAAATGTTCGAAAATTAAAAATGATTTTCATAAAATCAGGTTCGAATATTCAAAAATCGATGGCTTATAATTATTTAAACTGGGATGTTATTTATAGAGAACAAATCACAGAAACTACACTAGCTAGCGACGCGGTTGACTCGATGGAGGTCATGTGTTCAACCCCTCCCGTTCACGTACTGTTTTTTTGTTTCTTTTTTAAGTTTTGTCCGTGTCGCTCGTTTCTTAAAACGTCAGGCTGCAAATATTTCACTTGTGTGAGCTGGTTGCGGTGGTAAAAGCTCGGGCAGATGTGCAAGTACTCGTGCTTTTGTTTGCTGATTTTTACCTGCGCGCTACAGTCAATTGGCCGGCCCAGGTCAGCTCTCTCTTGTGCGAATCCACGAGTAGTTGCGCGATGGCGGCCAACAGGAGGTCCCCTCGTTCGGTCATTGCTAGGACCGAACGTGCGAACAATCCTCCCCTGCCACATGTGTGGCAGTTATCGGCGTTCAAAAACAAAAAAAGAAACCACACGAATCTCCGTGTAAGATCAATGACATAGGTCTTAGATATCTTTGGATATGAGGCAATGGTGATGGATGCTTGGCGGGCTGCACATGCAGCCAACCAGGAGGAGGCGGGAATGGGTGCAGCATGCAATAAGCTGGGGTTGGTGTCCAAGTCCATGCATGAATGGAGCAAGAGACTTTTTGGATCAATTAAGCGCCAGATTGCTCATTTGAAGGACAACTTCGTGAGGCTAAAGAGAGAGCTGTGCACACTGAGTACAGACAAGAGATCAAGGACATTGAGGACCAGCTCCACGAGGTATATGAAAGAGAGGAAATATTCTACAAGCGAGATCCCGAGTGGATGGCTACTAGAGGCGTATCGGTGTCAAAACCGCAGATCTCGGGTAGGGGGTCCCGAACTGTGCATCTAGGCGGATGGTAACGGAGACAAGGGACACGATGTTTTACCGTGTTCGGGCCCTCTTGATGGAGGTAAAACTCTCGTCTGCTTGATTAATATTGATGATATGGGTAGTACAAGAGTGGATCTACCACGAGATCAAGGAGGCTAAACCTAGAAGCTAGCCTATGGTATGATTGTTGTAATGGAGGTTATGTCCTCTGGACTAAAGCCCTCGGTTTATATAGACACGGAGAGGACTAGGGTTACAGTCGGTTACAATGGTAGGAGATCTACATATCCGTATCGCCAAGATTGCCTTCACGCCAAGGAAAGTCCCATTCGGACACGGGGCGGAGTCTTCAATCTTGTATCTTCGTAGTCTTGAAGTCCGTGGACGATGATAGTCCGGCTGTCCGGACACCCCTAGTCGAGACTCCTCGGTAGCCCTGAACACGGCTTCAATGACGATGAGTCCGTAGCGCATAATGTTCGGCATTGCAAGGCGGGTTCCTCCTCGAATAATCCAAAGAAGATTGTGAACACCGGGATAGTGTCGGCTCTGCAAAATAAATTCCACATTCCACCGTAGAGAGAATAAAATGTACACAAGTTCAATCTGGCGGCGTATTTTGCGGCATGGCGTCACACCACTACCAAGCCTTTACATGAATCGTTTTTTATTATACCGCCTCGGTAGCGTTTAGTGAAGCGGTTTCCTTGCACGTCTTGTCGAGCGGATCGTGTTCTCCTTATTCGGGATTCTCATCTATCTGAGGCGGGTAACCCAACGCGCCCGTCGCCGCGCCTCCTCTATCGGCGAATCCCGAACAGATCCGGAGACGGCTCTTGGTATTCCCCTCTTTATAACAGGACCAAGGCTCGTTTCTTTTCTTCAATCTTCCATCGAACCCTCTCCTTGATCCGAGTTCCAACACCCGAGCCCGGATTGAGTGCCGGACCTTCAACAATGTCCGACTCCGACCTTCGAGGGCGGTGGATGCCCTCCTCCGTCACGGAGGAGGGCGTGCTAAAGCTGCGTGAGGCCAAGTACATCTTCGAGATTTCGCTGGTTGCCGCCAAGGGCAGGCCATACCCACTCGAGCCGGTGAGTACGTCGTCTTTGTATCCCACCTCCGTCGGGGTTTAGGCTTCTCGGCGGATCCCCGTGAGAGGGCTCATGTTCTACTATGGGCTGGATTTTCATGACTTGGCTCCGAGTCCATCCTCCATATTTCCGCATTTATTATCGTCTGCGAAGCCTTCCTCCGCGTCACCCCCATTTCGGCCTGTGGTGAAGACCTTCAATGTGGAGTCGAAGATGATTGGGGGCGTCAAGCGAGTCTTGGCGGGCGACCATAAGCAGGAGGACCGATGCCCGTGGCCGAGGGCTCCTTCAAGAGGAGCTCGGCTTGTGGCAGCAGGAGTGGTTCTATATCACCGCTCCGAAGGCGGCGAGCAAAAGCCGCCGCCTTCATTCCGCCGGGACCTCCACGACGGTTGATGTCGTGGGTCGACCAAGGAGCTCAATTGGGGGCCGACAAAGGCGTGCCCCTATTGCAGGCCCGGTTGGAGACCTCAAGCGAGGAGATCGATCTGGTGCGTGGTGATGCGAGTCATGCTAATCGAGCGTCTTACGCCTGCAAGCGCCGTCCTTCCGGTTATGGGAGTTCAATCCGGAGGACCACGGACTCTTCAACACTTCATGGTTACGACACCGTGGAGATGTGCAAGTTGTTCTTCGGACCGCAGTGGCATGTCAGAATTGACCGAGGATGCGGCCCTAAGCTGCAATCGCCGGATACTCGAAGCAGCTCGGTGTCGGGCGTACCGTTTGTTTGCGTTTCTATAATTCTCCTTTTAACCCGTTATCCTTCATCGAGTGGGTAAGCGCAAGCAAAGCTGATAAGGTGTCGGCTCCCTCCCGAGAGACCGCACCGGAGCCCGTCTTTGGTCGAGAATGTTGGAGGCAGCGCCTTTAGAAGAAGCGAAGGGAAAATAGAGGAGATTACCTGCCCAAGGCGCTCAAAGAAGGGGATCGAGAATCCCTCCCTCCGAGGAGAGAGGACCGCCTCAAGACCGGAGGCCAAAGTCTCTAAGCGGGGAAGAAATCTTCACCAGAGGGTCCTGCGTCCGGGAGAACCGGCCGTACAATCTTCTCTAAAGGATCAGTCCTCCAGCGAGCCGTGAGTAGGAAAAGGGAGTTCATTAATAAGAAAACATCCCTATTTGTGCTTTTGAGGATAACAGAAATTTTTACCTTCAGATTCGGATCTGCGACCTTCTCGGATGAGCTCGTCTTGAGGATCTTAAATGCGGAGATGATGGAGAGCGAGGCGCCTCCGTCTGCTACGCCGTCGGATAGGGTGGAGCGAGCACGAAGTGTAAATCCTGAGGGTTTCCCAGTGCAGCGAGCCGAAGAGTTCGGCGCCGACTAGTGTTCGGCGGGGGCTGAAGGATCTGCTTGAGAGGGTGTCCGTCTCGGAAGATCACCGTGCATTGATGAGCATGGTGATAGGAAGGATTTCGTCCTTGGCGGATTGCATAATGCGTCGAAGTTTCTTTGGCGGGGTTTGAGGTATGCGTAAAAAGCAGCGCACCTTTTGACAGTTTGCACATGAAAGTCATACTGTATAGATAGTATCCCCGAGACTCGGTAGGTTGTTGAAAGCGACAGGCGTCTTAGATCAAAATCGCAGGTATTGAGTGTCGCCTTTCCTATGCAGGTGGCGGATAGTCCGGGGCTAGCGGACTGATGGAGTTCTGAATTAATCGGCAGCTTGATGTGGCGGATCACGGACATCACGCTAGTCGACAAGCGACTTGACGAGTCGCAAGGTAAGTTGTCTCTCATGATCACTGTTTAAGCGAGTCAAAGCCCACCTCTTACAATATTTATGCTTGGCGCAGATGGTGCTGCTGCTTTGTGAAGAGCCTTGGGCGAACTTGCTCAAGCCAAGGAGCAAGCGAGAAGGGTGATCGGCTGCCTCGAGGCGGTCGAAGAGTTAAGCGAAAGGGCTGCACACCGCCGAAGCGGGAAAGAGATGGCGAATTGGCGTAAATTGAAGGATGCTACCGACCGCAATGAGGCTCTTGAAAAGGCGCCTATCGGATGGGAAGACCTGGGTAAGGCCACCACGAGGCCAAGGATGCCGATTACGCAATGCGAGCTATGAAGGAGGAGCTGCGTCGGTAGGAGACATTGTGGTGGCAAGCCTTTTACGCTTTCGTCGCCGGTTTACGGATCAAATTATGCCCACTTGGCGGTTGTGGGGTCCGGAGGATCCATTTATGGACTTAGCGGCAAGTCGGCGGATGCCGTTGTGCACTCCGGTCGGAAGGATCACAAGGCGGAAGAGCTATTTTGGTCTCAATTCCATAGTCCGGATCGTTCACTTCCGTGACCGATCGGTTGGCGAATGGGCTGAGCTGAACAGGTTATGCGGACTTGCCATGACGGATATCGTGACTCATGTGCGGCGGAGAGGCCCAAAGGCGACGAGCTATTTTGGCTTATTGCAGCAATTTCTTGGGCGGTGCCGCATATCAAAGAGATGAAGCGGTCGGCCTGCATAGAAGGTGCGTGGATGGCCCTTGCCCATGTGAAGACACATTGGGCGGAGATGGATGCCACCGCTATTGCAACCCAGGGTTTAGGCGAAAGCGGTTACCGCCGAGCACTATTTTGGGGAAGTTATGCGTGGTGCTCGTGCAATAGAGTCGCATGATGCTCGAAAAATGTCACGTTCAAATGAGCGTTGTATTTTGTAAAACAATGGTTATGATGTAATCGCTCTTTATACTTATGCGTTCCAAGTATTGAAATATCTCCTATCACGGCTGTTTATGTATCGTGTGTATAACTTTGAAAGATGGCGATGTTGGCTTTTCCCCCACAAGGTGTGGGGTGTTATAAAAAATAGCACATTGTCACTCTTAATCCGGCGTCTTGGTCTGTTGAGGAGGTGGTAGCGTAGCAAACAAAGCAACGGACTATAATGCTTTATCACTTTCACTTAGCCATTGGAGTTCGAGGGTGGGGCTACGATATAGCCCCTAGGGGCACCGCGCTCTCCAATTTAGGGCGCGTGTGTGCCTGACCGAAGCGGTCCTTCATCAAGAGAATTCTAAACATTCGGTGGTCGTCGAGTGGTTGACCGGTCTCGTTGTATCTTGACGATCGGTTTTGGCTTTCTCTCTTGAGGTGCTTGACCACGGCCGGTGAGGCACTGTCGCGATAGTTCTCCACAGTGCCGCGTTAGCCGATGATATGGAACTAAGGCAGCAAAACACGAGGCAGGGCAAACCCAACATTTGACCAAAGACATGATTCGAGCTAATGCATATAAGGCCTAACTCGAGGCGCCAACACTCCCTAAGGTGTTCGGTCTTTATAATGATGGGCGAACAATACCCTAAGCCCCTAGTGTCCAGTGCGGGCAAGGTCCTCTAACGCGGCCAATGCCAAAACATCGAGGCTCGATCTGGTTCTAATGAGAAACCGAGGATTATAACAACAAGAGACGAGTAAAAAGGTTTACGCAGGTCTTAATCGAAAAGAATCCTTGCGACGGGTCCCTGCTGCGTTTGCATGTGTCTCCGTTGTCTGTTATCTGGGCGGGTGTGCACGTTGTTCATCTGTAAAAGAGAGAACTTAGTTTGAAAGGAAATCGTGCGAAAAAAGGTATATGAAAAATATTAATAAATAAGTAAGCGGAGTCTATATGAGCTCGTTGTTGCTTATATGCACAGCCTTCTTGTGAAGGGGTGTGCGGCTAGGAAACCCCTAAGCGTATTTATGCGGACTTCGTCTAGCCGTGTCGGGGTCTTTAAATGACCATCGCAATGAAATGATGCCACGTGGGCGGGGCATTTTAAGTGTAAGAGGCGCGTAATGTGGTATGGCGTTGAAGCGGACAAAAGCTTCACGTCCCAATAGTGCTTGATAGCTACTTTTGAGCGGAGCGACATGAAAGATTAGTTTTTAGCGTCGGAAGTTGTTCGGTGACCGAACACAACTTCTAGTAATAAGGAGCCTGCACACTTGGCGTAAGGGCTGGCGTCACTCCTTTAAAGGAAGTGCGGCTATGTCGAATTTTAATACGGTCTATCCCCAACTTGCGGATTGTGTTTGGATATAGCAGGTTTAGGTCGCTGCCTCCGTCCATCGGGACTTGTGTAAATTGTAGTCCGTCGATTCACGGGATCAATATCGAGCAGTCCATCACGCATTCGGACACTACGGAATAATCCACGTGGTCAAAAGTTATTGGTTTTGACATCCAATCTCGAGTTCATTGGGGTGGACCGTGCGGGACCCGTCTTAGCGGGTGCCGCATTTTCGTATTATCACATGAAGTGAGTTTACCGCTTTGACTTCTTGTGGGAAAGTCTTCATTTTCCGGTGCTCTGTTGGTGGGGTTTATCATCATCCTCGCTTGATCGTCGAGCCCCTTGTGTTCGGTGTTTAATCGGCGGACTGTTTGAAAACCAACAATCTCGGGGGTGTGGTTTGCAGGCCTTAGAAGTCTTGTGGATTTGACATATCCGAGCCAAAATTTTGTTTAAGTTGGATAGCTCATCACTGTTATCCTTAAGAGGCAGTGTTTTGTTGTTTGGCCGCGAGCTTTTGAATCCGGCGTTGACCGCCGTGTTCTTTGGGCTTTTCTCTTTATTTGGCGCTGATCTTTTCTGGCTTGTGATTTTCCGTTCCATCTCTAATCTCGGATGTACTTGGGTCGCTAGTGCTGCATCTTGCCAGCCAGCTATATTCCCAGCATAAAAAGCGGGTCATGAGGCTTGTTAGCACGGACATTGTCCTCGGCTTCTCTTGGCGAGGTGCTGTGAAACCATTCGTCTCAGACGTTGTGTTTAAAAACTGCTAAGGCTTGGCGTCCGGACGATCGACTATTTAGTTCTTTTAGTAAGGAACCTGTTCTAGAATTCTTGCGCTGACTCTCCGGGCTGTTGAGTTATATGACTTAGATCATCGCATCTGGAGGCGGACATAAGTCCCTTGAAAATTTGCTCTAAACGCATCCTCAAGCTCTTCCCAACTTCCATGTTTTAGGGAGGCTTTTGAGCCAATGACGGCTGGCCCTTTGAGCTTGAGGGTAAATATTTTATGGCGTGGAGATCATCTCCTCTAGCCATGTGTATGTGTAATATATAATCCTCTATCCAGACTCCGAGTGCATTGTTCCGTCGTAAGCCTCTATGTTTATAGGTTTAAACCCTCTTGGCAATTAATGATCCAGCACCTCATTGGTGAAACATAGTGGGTGTCTGGCGCCCTGTATTGGGTGTAACGCTGTCTTGGACACTTGGCGTGTTGCGTTGCTTCACAGGGCCCTCTTCTTTGGCCCGTAAATGGACTGGCTGGGCCATCTGTTTTCGAGGTCATGAGTCGGCTTGTGTGCGGCACCGCTTTTAGATTTTGGCCTATCATCGGCGTCTATCGACCAGGCGGCCTCTTTGTTTTTGACAATGGGGCTCTATGGCCTCCTCGTCGGTCTGGCAGCAACTTGCGCTTCGGTAGCTCTTTGATTGATGGCCATTACCGTATTTATGCGTGGTTTTGAGCACTTTGCTTCACCTCATTCGAGTATGTCTTCCGTTGTTTTGAGCTTCCGTTTTCCTTCTTCAAACTTCTTGCATTGTGGCGAGTCTTTTCGAAGGTTTTATTCTCCGTGATTGTGTCCGGTGTGGTCGTCTGGACTGTTGGTTTAGCGGGTATGGATTGATTATCTGATTCGTCTGTTAGGACGGTTGCTTGATTGCATGTTAAATGCGTCTCTTGGTTTTCCTGCTCTATTGCTGGGTCATGAGGAAGCGTTGTTGTTGTCGGCGGGACTTAGGCGGCGTCTGCGTCGCCGTTTTGGTTGTTTATCGGCGGGATTATCCTTTGCAGCGCCCGTTGGTCCTCGTTATCGCTTCCTTTTGGGGTATCCACCATGTATCGTCATGTGTTGGGGTGGTCTTCGGTGCCATGTAGGCGCTGGCTCTTGATCGTCTCCGGCATCGTCGTCCATATCGTCGATGTCTTCGGAGTCATAGTCTAGCATGTCTGTTAGATGCGTCGGCGGTGGCTACAAAGTGGGTGGTGGGTGGGCTTTGAATTTCTTCGTTGTCCGCATCCCAACCATCTGGCCATAATCCGGCCAGGTCTCTCGGATCGCGAGAGATGTTTTAGCGATTTAGAATGTCGCCAAAGAGGCGAGTGTTGGAAGATGTCATGGCGGTGAACTCCATGACGGCCCAATCAGATTCGATTAGCGGTAGCGGGAGGTTGGTCGGCGGAAGTCCGGCACCTCGGATGTGGCCCGGATAATTAAGCTACTGATAATCTCGGGCTAATGGTGCCACGTCACCACATTCTTGTTATTAACCTTGCGATGATTGAAACCATTTCAAAATTCAAATTCAAATTAATGTCAATAATAAAAGTTTTCAAACATTAAAATAAAAATGTTGGTTTGTACTAAATATTACATAGATAATTATGGTGTAGAAGACACCGTTTTATAAAATGCATAAATATTTTAAATTGAATTAAAACAGAAGAAAATAAATAAAAGAAAGAAAATACAAAAGAGACAAACAAACAAAAAAAGAAGGAAAAGAACCCCCCATCGGGCCTCGGCCTAGAAGGTGACGGACCTTGAGCCCGACCACCGCCCCCCCTTATCCCCCAGCGACCAAACCCTAAACCGCTAACACCCCCACTCCCTCGTTCCCCCCTCTCTCTCGCTCGATTCCCTCCCCATATTAAATCGCGCCGCCACACACTCGGCGAGGAGGCCCTCGTGCCGAACCCCCTCATAGCGTCTCCCCTCCAGGTGCTCCCGTGGCTCTCCGGTGCTCCTCGAGCGGGGCCTTGCTGCCGTTCGTCGTGCGAGGCAACCACCAGCCCGTTGGTCTTCTCCGCTTCGTTACGGATCGGGCACGACCCGCCGATGCCACGGCGTCATCGTCGTCCCGATGCTGGGCGGCCCTCGTCTACCTCCACCTCGTCGGACGCCTTCCCGACCTCCTCCCGCCCGGCGCCATCGCGCCTCACGCGAACTCCCCTACAATGGGGTGAGAACTCCATCCCCTGCTTCCCTCTCCCCATCGTCCCTTACGTCCATCACCACGCTTTCAGCGCGCCGCCGCCCTGTTCCCTGTCTCGCCGTCGGTTCGCGCCTCATTGCCGCTTGCTTGCCCGTCCACAGTCTTTGCTTCTTTGTGCACGGACAGCGCGTCGCCGCCGCGCCCTCTGTGCACTCCGCCCGCGCCGCCGCGCCCTTCCCCGCTCGCTCCATGCCCCATGTCCGCCCGCCCAGCGCCCGTGTGCCGCCCGGCCACCGTGACTAAACTCGGCCACGCCTCGCCTGATCATGGAGTGCGTGTGCGTGTGTGTGGCGATTGTGCCCACGACCACGGGGCCCAGCCTGCAGATAAGAACAAAAACAAATGAACAAAAATAAGTGTTAATTAAAATATTTAGTATGTTAATTAATTAGTTAATTAGTTAATTAGCATAATATAACCCGATGTGAGATGGACCTCACTTTATTAATTAAGCAAGTTTTCCTAAACTAATAGAGTTATGAGTCGATAGCAGTGGAACCCACTTGTCGGAGTTGACCAGGTCGGCGGTCAATCTTGGCTGGGCTGTTGACCTTGGTGGCCCCACCAGTCGATCTCTGGCGGCTGGGCGGTTGACCAAGTCAGCGGGCCTCTTGGTCGACCACACAAGTCCATCTCTGGGTACACTTACGTGTACCCATAGCAATTTAACCTTTTGGGGTATCCACCATGTATCGTCATGTGTTGGGGTGGTCTTCGATTGCCACATGGGTGCTGGCTCTTGATCGTCTCGGCATCGTCGTCCATACCGCCGATGTCTTGGTCATAGTCTAACATATCTATTAGATGCGTCGGCGATGGCTACAAAGTGGGTGGTGGGTGGGCTTTGAATTTCTTCGTTGTCGCATCCCAACCATCTGGCCATAATCCGGCAGGTCTCTCGGATCGCGAGAGATGTTTTAGCAAATTTAGAATGTCGCCAAAGGGCGAGTGTTGGAAGATGTCATGGGCGGTGAACTCCATGACCGGCCCAATCAGATTCGATTAGCGGTAGCGGGAGGTTGGTCCGGCGAGTCCGGCACCTCGGATGTGGCCTTGAATAATTAAGCTACAATAATCCGGGCTAATGGTGCCACGTCACCCACGATTCTGTTGTTAACCTTGCGATGATTGAAACCGTTTCAAAATTCAAATTCAAATTAATGTCAATAATAAAAGTTTTCAAACATTAAAATAAAAATGTTAGGTTTGTACTAAATATTACATAGATAATTATGGTGTAGAAGACACCGTTTTATAAAATGCATAAATATTTTAAATTGAATTAAAAGAAGAGAAAATAAATAAAAGAAAGAAAATACAAAAGAGACAAACAAACAAAAAAAAAAAGGAAAAGAACCCCCATCTGGCCTCGGCCTAGCAGGCCGAGGACCGCCAGGCCGGCCCACATGGTCCCCTTACCCCCCAGCGACCAAATCCTAAACCGCTAACACCCCCTCCCTCGTTCCCCCGCTCTCTCCTCAATTCCCTTCCCATCTTCGTCGCGCCGCCACACACTCAATGGCCGAGGGCCTCGTGCTTGAACCCCCCCATAGCGTCTCCTCTCCAGTGCTCCCCGTGGCTCTCCGGTGCTCCTCGAGTGGGGCCGCAGCTGCCGTTCGTCGGCAAGGCAACCACCTCGCCGTTGGTCTTCTCCGCTCGTTCTGGATCGGGCACGACCCCGCCGATGCCACGACGTCATCGTCGTCCCCGGTCGCTGGAGCCGCCCCTCATCTACCTCCACCTCGTCGGACGCCTTCCCGACCTCCTCCCGCTTGGCGCCATCGCGCCTCACGCCGAACTCCCCTACAGCGGGGTGAGAACCCCATCCCCTGCTTCCCTCTCCCCATCGTCCCTTACGTCCGCCATACGCTCAGCCGCCCGGCCGCCCTGTTCCCTGTCTCGCCCGTCGGTTCGCGCCTCCTGCTGCCGCTGCTTGCCCGTCCACATGGCTCTTCTGCTGTGCTGGGCAGCAGCGTCGTCGCCGCCCTCTGTGCACTCCGCCGGTGCCGCGCGCCTTCCCCGCTTCGCTCCATGCCCGTGTCCGCGGGCGCTTCGCTGGCTACCGGCCGCCCGCCCGACCGAGGCTCGGCCACGTCCTCGCCCACAGTCATGGAGTGCGTGTGCGTGTGTGTGGCGGTGTGCCTGACCACGGGGCCCAGCCTCTGATAAGAAGCGAAAAACAAATGAACAAAAATAAGTGTTAATTAAAATATTTAGTATGTTAATTAATTAGTTAATTAGCATAATATAACCCGAGTGTGATTAGCCGGAGTAATGGGCCATGGGTAGGCAGACCCAGGACCCAAGATCTTTCAAGACATCGGGGCAGGCCGCGCCCTCAGCGAGTCCCAGCGAGGCGACCTTGAAGGCCGAGTCCCAGCTAGCGACCTTGAAGAAACCGAGTTACAGGCGGCGACTCGAGACCAAGCCGACTCGGGCTTGCGACCTCTCAAGGGGCCGACTCGAGAGTCGACCGCGACCTTCCACAGACCAGCGCGGGGTACAGCCCGTCGTGGCTGTCCCCTCGGACCACAGGAGGGCATGGCTCTGATGAGCAGCGTCACCGGAGATCTCGGTGGTAGCGGCCTTTGCCATGCCACCTGACCTCAGCCACGATCTGCATAACCTGTACCCACCCGTGACGGCAGCGTCACGGCTGGAGATCGCCCGGGCCCTCCGTCGATGAGATAGAAGAGCTCGGCGGAGAGTCGAAGAGCGGCCCTACAAAAGTCGGCCTCCCGGTCGGCCGCCTCTGGCGAGGCCCCACAAGCCATAAACCAGTTAGACGGGGAGTGGCGGTGATCACTGACGGTGGCCACCTTGTTCCCACGACCCATGACCGAGCTGCGTCATCGAAGTCTGCCGATGCTCGGCTTTGTCCATGGACCCGCCCGATCGGCGGAGCCCAATCAGCGGAGAAAGGCGGCTGCAAGAGGCCCGATGGCTGGGGCCACGCCCGATCAGATACCCTTGTACCCCGAGTAGGCCTATATAAACCCCAGGGGCACCCATGCAAAGGTTCGTACAGGTAAGTTTTAGACATATAACAAGAGGAAGAAGCTAGCCTAGCTCCTTCACTGCCTCCACACAGCTCGAGGAGCACCATTGTACTATCACCCCATAGTGATCATGCGGAGACCCAGAGCAGCGATGAGGTATTATCTCCTCGGAGAGCCCGAAGCTGGTAAGATTACGCCGGCGTGCATGTCTTCGCCTCATCCGTTTCGAACACGGCGGACGTTCTACTCGCCCCACCATGATAAGCCACCCGTTGGCATATGTAGCATCAACCCCGACATTTGGCGCCCACCATGGGGCAGTGCACCGTCGTCCGGAGATCTGTTACGGGCGGGAACCCTCTTCCTCCTGGCGGCGCAGCCAGCCCGGCTACGCTGATGAGTGCGCATCAGCAGCGGCTGCGGCGTCGAAACCGCTGCGCAGCGGCGGCCTCGCTGAACTCATCGGTGAGTCGCCTCTCCGAGCGAGCTGCGCCCGAGCACGGCGGGTGGCCCGAGAACCTTCTCGCGGGCCTCCTTGACCAACTTCAAGTCGCGGCGAGCCGCCGTGAACTTGGAGTCCGTAAACTCCTCCGACCCGATCTGGTGCGACTCGGCGCCGTGTCGCGATACCTTCCCGACCAACGTGGTGGTTTCTGACGAGCGCTTCCATACGAGGAGAGCGGCGGAAAGCGCCGTCACGGAGGTGCTAAATCATCGGTCACGGCGAGCACTCGGGAGAAAAAGCCGAGACCCGCTGCTGCGTCCTGCAAGACCTGTCGCGCCCCTCCGGAGGGCGAGACGAAGATCTTGAAAAACGCCGCCTTCAGCTTATCGAAGGCGCCAAGAAGTTGGCAAGCATGAGGCGCTGTCGCAAGCGTACCAGCGCGCGAGTGGATCGCTGTAGGTGGCTTCGCCCGGCTCCGGCCCGGCGAAACCGTCTTAAGCGCGGTCAAGGCGGCGGCGCGACCATCGCCGATCTGTTGGCGAAGCGCCCGTCGCCACCCTGCGGAGAACATCCGCGCTGCCCAAGCGGCGGCGAGGCGGGGACCTCGGCGGCGAAGCGCCGTGTGATAACGGGCGAGTCCAGCAGCTCCTCGGCGGTTGCTTCGCGAAGCAGCGGCGGCGGCGCGCTAACAGCGGCAACAGAAGAATGACGACTTACCCCTCGCCGAGATCAAAGCGCGACCTCCCGGGCGCCGGCCGGTGGAGTCCAGGGAGGAGGAGAAAGAGCCGCTGCAAGCCCGATCGGACTTCGCATCTCCATCGGCGAGACCAAGATAGCCGCCCAGGCGGTGGAAGCGGCGAGATGATTATCTGCCTCCCCGCCTCGGAGATAACGACAAGTCTCCCCGCCGCTGTCGAGCATCCGACTCTCGGAGATCGCCTTGAGTACGCCGAGAGGAGTTGGAAAACGGCGCCCGCCACCGGATCGACCGACTCCACAGATCCTGGCGTTAGAAGAAGAAAACGGCCCAGGCCGCCTTGCCGGGCCCCGCATCAACGAGCCCTTCCCCAAAGGGTTCACGCTCCCTCGAGACCGCCCAAATACACGGCTCCGTGAAGCGGAAGATTGGCGATAGACTACTCTGACCGTCGACGCCATAACGGCAACAAGCGAATCGCCGTCAAGTATGTTCCCCTCATGCTCCGAGCACGGCCGGACATGGCTGAACAACTGAAGCCCGCAGCATCAACAGCTGGGTCGACTTCACGAAGCCTTCATTCACAACTTCACCGGCCGCATACAAGCGACCTCCGAAGCGCGCCCGCTCTCCTTGTGCGTGCAAGGCCGAGGAATCGGCGCGACTATCTCACGCGGCTGGGCGAGCTCAGAAACTCCTGCGGCGTGCGCAGTGCAGGCCATCAGTACTTCTGGCGGGTGCGGAGAGGGCACCCTCCTCAAGCACAAGCTCCTCTGCGGCAGGCGAAACCCTCGACGAGCTGCTAGTCATAGCGGACAAATCGCCACGGCCGACTCCTCTATGAAGGCGGAGATCCAAGTCAATCTGGTGGCAAGGTGATCCCCGAGCTCCCGAGCGCCCGGTGGAGGCGCCGACCCGGCAGCAGCGGAAGCGACAACAAGCGCAAGGCCCCCAGCCGACTCCCAGCGATCGGCAGGTCGCGGCGATGAAGACCAGCAGCGGAGGGCAGCCCGGCCAAGCGGCGGAAGGCGGCAAGTCAAGCGGCTGCGGCTTTCTCCTATGAGCGGACTCTGGATGGTCCATGCAAGTTCCACAGCGGCGGCGTGAGCCGTCGAACCATACCACCGAAAGTGCCAGCGGCTCGTCGGGATCGCCAAGGAGGCGGCCTCGCCCTCCGCCGCTGCTGCGGGGCGCCGCCGCCTCCGCCGCCTCCGCGGCCGGCGGCCACGGCGGTCGGCGCGGTCCAAACGAGTTCCCGAAAAGAACACGGAGCATCGTAGTGTTCACCGGTCGACGAGATGACCGGCGCGGCGGCGCCAGGCGGCGACAAAGTTAGCGATGGCGCGAAGCCCTGTGTTCATGCATTGGTCAGAAGCCTATCGGTGGAGTCGGGTGGATCACCCGAGTGATGCGAGTCCGGGCTCTTCGCCTTGGTTCTTGGAGCAACCTTGGCCCTTGACAAGCGGGTGCGCCCGCTTCTCGCGAGTCTGATAGGCGGAGGCAGCAGCATAAACATCTTGTACAAGGATACCATGGGCTTCGGAATCGAGACGGAGGCAGCTGCGGAGCAGCCGCCTTTTTTCCATGGGATCGTGCCGGCCTCTCCTGCTTCGCCGATTGGCAAGATTACGATAGATGTCCTCTTCGGAGACAAAGATCACTTCCGCGAGGAACCGATCTGGTTCGGTGGTGGACTTGAGAGCCCATACCACGCTCTGCTAGGCGGCCTGCCTGGCCAAGTTCATGGCGGTTCCCCACTCGCCTATCTCAAGATGAAGATGCCGACTTGAAGGGATCTGACCGTTGCGGCGACTACAAGAAGTCGTCCGCTGCTGCGGCGAAAGCGATCGGCTGGCGAGTCTCTGGTGATCGCGGCGAAGCGGCTCCTTGACCGTGTCGTGGCGATGGCTGGGAAGCAGCGGAGATGTCGCCAGACCCCAAGGAGTCGGGCGGAAGGATCATTCAAGCCCGGCCAAAGAGACCAAGAAGATACCCTTGGACCGGAGCACCGGAGAAGTGCTGCTGTCATGGGCCTTGGCCTGGACAGCAAATAGGAAGGCGAGCTCGTCGATTTCCTCCGTGAGAATCGGGACATCTTCGCATGGTCCCCCAGGACATGCCGGGTGTACCGGCGGAATTCGCCGAGCACAAGTTACATGTCGGGCGGATGTGAAGCGGTCGGGCAGCCCTTGCGCCGCTGTCGGAAGAAGAAGAGAGAGTAGTTGGAGAAGAGATGGCCCGGCTCACGGCAGCGGCTTCATCATGGAGGTGTTCTTTCGGGAGTGGTTGGCTAACCACATGCTAGTGTTGAAGAAAAACAAGCGATGGCGGATGTGCATCGACTACACCAGCCTCAACAAAGCCTGCCGAAGGATCCATTACGCTCTGCCAAGGATTGATCGGTGATAGACTCCACGGCGGATGCGGCTGTTGAGCTTCTTGGATGCATACTCGAGGATATCACGGATCAAGCTGAATCAACGAGGCAATTTGAAGACCGCATTCATCACGCCGTTTGGAGCCTTACGCTGCAGCGATGATGTTGGCTTGAGGAATGCGGCGCCACCTTTCAGCGTTGCATGCGAGAAATGCCTCCTCAAGCAACTTCGGCGGGAATGCCCATGTTTATGTGGATGATGTGGTAGTGAAGGCGGAGGCGTGGGGCGCTGCTAGAGGATCTCAAAGAGACCTTTGAAAATCTGCGCGATTCGGATCAAGCTCAACCCGGAAGAAGTGCGTGTTGGTCGGCCGGCCAGCTCCTTGGTTTCTGGTCTCGAGCAGCGGCATAGAGTGCAACCTGTGAAGATCAAGGCCATTGAGAGGATGGAGGTACCCAGCCGATTGCTGGGCGTCTTGAAGTTCACGGCTGCTTGGCTTCCATAAGCGATTCATCGATCGGTGGGTGAAAACTACGCCATTGTATCAACTAATGAAAAGACCACTTTTTGAGTGGAACCACAAAGGCGGATGAGGCATTTCTCCAAGCGAAGAAGATCTTGTGACTCCCCTGTCTTTGGCGGCTCCGACTCCCAAAGAGCCCATGCTTTTGTACATCGCCGCCACCGGTCGGGTAGTCGGCCACGGTTATTGTAGTCGAGCATAAGGAGGAAGGCAAAGCGCTCGATCCGAGACGGTATATTACTGGCGAGTCTTGTCGACCTCCAAGCAAAACTACCCTCACTACGGAAAGATGTGCTCTGGCGTGCATTTTGCCGCCAAGAAGCTGAAGCCCTACTTCCAAGAGCATCCAATCAACATGGTTTGCCTTTGCCCCACTCGCCGAGATCATCGGAAGTCGAGATCGTCCGGCCGAGTGGCCAAGTGGGCTATCGATCTAGCTCCTACGATCTACTACCAACCTCGCTTTGCCATCAAATCGCGGCGCTAGCCGACTTCCTCGTCGGCTGGGCGAGACCCAATACTTGCCGCTGCGCTGATTCTACTCATTGGCGACTACACTTGGCGGCTCCAAGATGCGCTCGGCCTCGGGCGGCGTCGTCCTCACCTCCCCAAAGGCGACAAGCTCAAATCGTGCTGCAAATCCGCCGCCGCCTCCAACAACGTCGCCCGAATATGAAGCGCTCATCCACGGGCTCCGGCTTGCCAAGGAACTCGGCATTCGCGGATCACGTGCTCTGGCGACTCCGACTTGGTGGTTCGGCGATCATCCGGCGGCCCGGGCCAAGGGCGCAAACATGGCAAGCTACCACTTCTTAGTGCAGCAGCTCAGCGGATATTTTGAAGGATCACGAGTTCCTCCGCGTGCCAAGCGACAACGACCAAGCGGATGCTTTGGCGCGAGTCGGCTCTACTATGGCGATTCCCTCGGCGTCGCCCTTGGCGCCTCCTCAAGCCGTCTATCAAACCTTCACGAGTCCGACTCTATCTTCGTGCGGCCCCCGAGAGATAGTCGGATCCGACTCCAAGACCCGACAAGCGACCTCAAAAGCCACGATCGGCCGGGGACTGCGCCCGGTCGGCCGGGGACTGCGCTAGATCGGCCGGGACTGCGCCCGATCGGCCGAGGACTGCGCCCGATCGGCCCGAAGATTCCCTCGATTCAGCAAGCGGCGGCGAGAGTCCAACCGCCGCCTCCCAGCCCAGCCGCCCTCGTCCAAGTCGGCTGTGGTAGCGATCGAAGAGATAGCAGCACCTTCATGGGCACAGCCCATCCTCAAGTTTTTAGTCGACAAGGAGTTGCCTACGAGATGAGACTTTGGCTCGGCAAGTACAGCGCCGGCGGCAGCCTACACAATAGTCAGCAGAGAATTAGTCGGTATGAGCGTCCTTTGGTGTCCACCGGCGCTGCGTGGAGTCGAAACAAGGCCAGCGATCCTCAGGACATCCATCGAGCGAGTGTGGTCACCACGCGGCCTCGAGGCGCTCGTGGCCAAAGCCTTTAACACGGTTTCTTTTGGCCGACCGCTGGAAGAAGCTAAAGAATTAGTCAAAAGTGCAAGGGTGCGGTGTTCGCTCCAAGCCCCTTGACCCGGCTTACTGCGAAGAAGGCGATCCCCATCGCTGGCCCTTAGCAGTTTGGGGCACGGACATGGTGGGACCTTTCAAGGCGGCCGGCGGCACGACTCATTTACTCGTCGCGGTGGACAAGTTCACCAAGTGGGTGGAAGCAAAGCCCATCAAGAAATTAAATGGGCCCTGGCGGTGACTTTCATTGCCGACATCACGGTGCGGTATGGCATACCACACAGCATCATCACAGACAGCGGCACCAACCGCCAAAGGCGCCTTGGCTCGTTCTGCGCGACGAGGCATCCGTGGACTTAGCGTCCGTTGCCCATCCATGATCAAATGGCCAGGTGGAAGCGAGCCAATGGCCTCATCCTATCGGCATCAAGCCTCGATTGGTCGAACCACTCGAGCGCTTCGGCGGCTGTTGGGTGGAAGAGCTGCTGCCGTCCTCTGGAGTCTGCGCCGCGACTCGAACAGATCAACGGCTTCACGCCGTTCTTCCTCGTCTACGGTGCGGCCCGTCATCCCGGCGGATATACAATTCGACTCTCCACGAGTCTCCATGTACACCGAAGAGGAGGCTGAAGAAGCCGCCAAGGCGGCGTCGACCTCTTTGGAAGAGGGCGGTGTTGGCACTCGGCCGTCCAGCATCTACCGGCGAGTCTGCGGCGATACTACAACCGCAAGGTCAAGCCACGATCATTCCAAGAGGCGACCTTGTGCTCCGGCTGATTCGAGAGAACAGCCGGCCAGCTAAGTTGTCGGCGCCTTGGGAAGGTCCCTTCATCATCGACAAGGTCTTTGGGAAGCAGCGCCTACTACGATCGATGCTCGAAGCCTCGAAACGCAAGAGAGGCGACTACGGCAAAGGCAGAGGCGTCCGTGGAATGCAAATCTTCTTGAAGATTTTACAGTGATCTGATATGTATCGCGCTACTCCCCTTTTACGTATTAGAGTACTAAGACCTTAGGCCCCGAGTCGAGCTCGGGGACTGCCTTTGATTATCGTATGATATGAATCTAAACTTCGAAATGCTTCCTCCGCTTTTATTATACCGTCCGGCACGGGACCGCAAGTCGGCCGGGGACTCGCCGCCTTAATGCTATAAACGCCCGAGTCGGACAAGTAATGTGCGCGCTCAAAACCGTCTCTCTGAAAAGCCACGATTCGCGAGCGAGTAGCCGACAAAGCGGGGCGGAAGCGGCGCACACATGAAAAGCGGCTAAGGACTTAAGAGCTACGCATAGCTCAAGCGGCTCCAGTTCCCCCCCACTAAGCCGACTCACGAGCGATCGGCTCATAGTTCGACCTTTATTAAAACGGCTGACTTTGAGAGTCGGCGGCGATTCAGCTAAACTTGCTCGACACTTTAAGCGACTAAGTACTTGCCCCCAAGGTAGTGGCGCTTGACCCGATGGCGATCCATGAAGCGGCTGCCCGAATAACAAGCGGCAACCAAAGGGCGGCAAGGAAAACAGTCTAAAAGAGCCAAAGCAAGCGAAAGCGGAAACTTGATAAATATTTACATAAGGCCCTTGGCGAATACAGCCAGGGTGGAATTATGCGCAACTAACAAGTTTTTAAGCAAAAACGAAAAGCAGTGGTGATGCATCTAGGGCGGCCTCCGGGCCGGAGGGCAGGAGGCGGCGGCTCCAGGTGTCGGGCGGTCGGCTGGGCGGTCTCGGCCTGGTAGCCCTCGGCGATGATTGCCTTGTCCTTCGAGGCTCGTTCTTTGGGCCTTGATCGGTGAGGCTGGTCGCCTTCTTCGTGCTCTGGCGCCTCCTCCTCCTCGCCTCCGTCCTCCGACTCGCCCTCCCCTCGGTCTTTGGGCCGATTACCTCCATGAGTCTTCTTCGTACTCTGGGTGCATCCCGAACCACTCGGCGGAGCCTCCTCGCCGTCGGCGGTCGCTCGGGCACAAAGACACTAGTGTCCGTGTACTCGGCGATGGCCGCCCATCTCGGCGGGCGCCTTCCACGGCCCCCAGCTCGGCTGGGCCTCCGGCCGGAGCAGCGGCCAGGCGGTCGAGTCCAGCCAGGTACCAGCCCTTGGCGAACTCCGGGGCGGCGTGCTCGGCGCGGGCGAGCCCTTCAAGCCTCGGCGACCGGCGGCGACCTCCGGCCGGTCGGCCGTCCGGTGGCGGTGCGAAAGCGGCACCTCCGGCCATAGGCGGTGGCGACTTAGGCGCCGGCGCGTTGAAAACGGCGCATCGGGCGGTGGCGAGCGGCGAGCCCGATGCTCAAGATCTGCTTTCGTCGGCAGTGCGAAGCGCGTTGGCGGCGATCGCCGCCCTGCGCCCGCCGCTCCTCGATCCGCCTCGATGGCGGAATAGCGGCTGCGAGTGGCCGGAAGAAGTCGCCAAAAGACAAGAAAAAGCGATCAAGAAAAACCCGGAAGACAGTTCGACGAGGAATCGAAAGACCAAAAGAAGATAGGAGTTACCGTCGGCGGCGTCCTCGATCACGTGGTAGCCGGAGGTCAGCATCGCCTCGCGGTCGGTCCAGGCGGCCCGCTCCATCTCGAACTCGGCTAGGAGGGCCTCTTCCCGCGACTTGGCGTCCTCCTGCGCTTTCCGAAGCAGATCCCTCTGCTCGGCCAGCTGCGTCGCCAGAAGGTCGCGCTCTTGGACGAGCTTGTCGCCTCCTCCTCCTTAAGCGCGACGGCGGCGTTGGCTTCATCTAGCTGCATTTGAAGGCGGCGTTGGCGTCTGAGCCCAAAGAAAGATAAACGTCATTAAGAGAAGGTCGCGGGAGATCCGGCCCATTGCTTGCGATCGGCCCGAATCTCGGGGACTACAGCCATGGTGCGCCAGCGCACCCGAAGAAGAAAGAATCCGCTTACCTCGACTCTCCGCCCGGATCGGCGTCCGCTTCCTCAGCTCTTCAGCGTTGCGGTTGAAGGCGGTAGCGCGGAGGTTGTGGTACTCTGCAAGGCGGCAAAGCAAAGTCAGCCTTGAAGATCGCTAAAAGGAGTTCGAGCCGCTTTGCTCGGCAACCGACTCGAACTTCGGGGACTACACCCGGTGGGTGCTTGGCGCGCCTACGAAAAGAGACAAAGAACCAAAAACCGTCGTGCGGACTGAGGCCCGCATGGCGAGATCGTCTGGTGTAGAGTTGGAAGGCCGCCTTCCTTGCGCAACTTGACCGAGCGTCCGAAGCGCCCGGTTCAGCGGGCGTTGCCGCCAGCGCACCCAGCCCGTGGGCGGCGGCCTGAAACCTCGGCGTCGAGATTCGCCATCTTTGGCGGCGTCCGTCTCCCGAGCCAGCGGCCTTGAGCTTCGTCCTTCGACTTCGGGCGTGTCGGCGCGGCGACCTGCAAGCAGCTGCGCGTCGGCGTCGTCCGCGGCCGGCGGATCTGCGGGTCCGCTGGCTGCTTACCGTCTTGACCTCGAAGCGCGGCGGAGGTGGCGGAGCGGCGCGAGTGTCGAGCAAAGCATCGCCGCCTTCCTCGGCGAAGGTTGGCGGTGCCGACCTCCCGGTCTGCCCGTGAATTCGAGGCGGCGGCGGCGGCGGCGGGGACAAGCATCGCCCAGCGCAGCGTGGCAACCGCCTCGGCATCCCGTTTAGCGGCGCGCAGCCGCCACGGCCTCATCGAGATGTCGCTGGCGTTGGCGGCCGCCTTGTCGACTGCGCCTTCTCCAGCGCTTGGTCTCCTTCTCGCGCTTCTCCAGCGTTCCGCTCCGTCGCCTCCGGAGATCGGCGGCAGAGTCGACCCGCCCGCGTGTTGGAGGGCGTCGCCCCGACCCCATGACGGGCGGCGACTCTCTCAAGGAGAGGGGCTATTTGGAGAGGAGAGGGCGAAAGTCGAGCAATTCAAGCGAAGTCGAAAAGAGCAAAGAGTAAAGACCTACGAAGAGATAGCGGCGGCCTTTTCACTTCCTTAGGAAGCGGTTGGCCTTGGCCGCCTCCTCCCGCTTGGTGGCGGCGGTCCCCCAGGCTTCTTGACCCGGCCGCCCGGCGCCTCGGCCCGGCATGGCGCTTCTTGACCCGGCCTGGTTGGAGGGGCGGCTCTCGGTTGGCGGCGGGATGACCTGCGTCGATGTCATCCTCGGGCCGGTCGGCGAAGGTCGGCGGCGGCTGAGGCCGCCCTCCTCCTCCTCCCTGCCGCCTTCGGCGTCGGCCTCAGCGCCCGCGCTCCTAGGTCGGGGTCGTCAGCGTCGCCGACCTCGTGATCGAGGGCGTATTCACGCGATTCTCTCGGGCGCGGCATTCGGGCGCCAAGAGGGTTCTGCTCAAAAGCCCGACAAGATTAGAGCTCGAGTCGGATACATGCAAGACCGAGACACAGATGGAAAACTTACCACCGGCGGAGGGTTGTCGCATGATACGGCTCCTTGCGAAGCGCCACTCGTCGGTGAACTTGTAGTGGGCGATGAGGTTCACCATGTTCGCCACTTCCACGCGGCATGTCCTTGGTGCAAAGCCGGCTGGGATCATGCCGGCCGCTCATCTGGCGAGATGAGATGGGGCGGCCTTGGGCGGAAGCACCAGCGCGCCACAAAGGCGGCGGGGAGGTCGGGCGGCGAGCCCCTCCGGCTGCGTCAAGACTTCGGGCGCGCCACGGCGCCGACTCGGCGGAGGCCGAGCGTCTTCGACCGTTGGGACCAGCTGGCGGCGGCCGGTCGGCTTCGAGGTCGAAGGCGGCAAGTTGACCCGATCGCCGTCGGTGGCGGCGTTCTTCCGTAAAGTATGTCTTTTGCCACATCTTCACCGACTTCACCAGCCAGATGGGCGGGAAGGGTTGTCGGCCGTCGTGCACCGTGGCGATGAACATGCCACATGCGCGGCGTGCGGCAACCCTGCGTCTTGAGCCGAAGAAGAACTCTCCCCACAGCTCGATGGTGGGGAGAACTCGATGTAGCCCTCGCGCAGGGTGGCGGCGGAGAGGAGCACCACCGCGTTGGGGGTGAGTGGTGCGGTATGCTGGTACAGCTCGAGGAACAGCGGAGAAACCCGCTTCGCCGGGAGGCCATCCAGCGCATGAGGTGCGGCGGAAGATGACCCGCTCACGCCTCCGGCGCGGGCGGATTCTCCGCCGGCGCGGGCGGGCCTGCACCAGATCAGCGCTTCGGAAGGCGGCGGGTCGGCGGAGGAACTCGATGTCCTCCGTCCACATCCGAGCCGTCCCACTTTCGCCGGGCGCGAGGCGGTAAGCGCGGCGGAGGAGGAGCTCATCGTCGGCGAAGAGGAAAAGCAGCGGAGCAGCGGTGCGACGAGCAGAAGAAGGGCAAGAGGGCGGAGGAGGAGTGCGGCGTGCTGCGCGCGCTCCCCTCGGCCTATTATAGCCCCATGGGCTGAGAAGCGAGGCGGCGTGGGGATGCTTCGCGCCCACGACCCCACGGCGCCCGGTTAAAAAACCCCACGGTTATCGCCGCGATAACGCGTGGGATGCCAACCGCCCTCGACGCGATGGATCCGCTTCGGGGCGCGAGGCGGTAGTGGCGGGCCCCACTGGCGGCCCGTCCGTCCGCAGCGTGGGCGAGCAGGCTATCGCCTCCATGTGGCGTTACGTGATAGGGCTGTCTCGCGAGATGGCGAGGCGTGGCGTCGCGCTGGTTTCCCGCCATGACTTGCGGGCGGCTCCTAGCAGGGCGGGCTGGCTCTGCGAGGCGGCCCGAGACACGAAACCGAATCTCGAGTCGGCGCCAAAAAGATCGCGCGAAGCCCACGGCGGCGCCGCCGAGGCCGCCAGCCGGGGACTCTTGTCGAGTAATGGGCCATGGGTAGGCAGACCCAGGACCCAAGATCTTTGAAGACATCGGGGCGAGGCCGCCCTCGGCCGAGTCCCAATGAGGCGACCTTGAGAAGGCGAGTCGGCTAGCGACCTTGAAGAAACCGAGTCCCCGGCGGCGACTCGGACCAAGCCGACTCGGGCTTGCGACCTCTCAAGGGCCGACTCGAGAGTCGGCCCGCGACCTTCCACGAAGACCAACGCAGGTACAGCCCGTCGTGGCTGTCCCCTCGGACCCACGGGAGGGCATGGCTCTGATGAGCAGCGTCACGGGAGATCTCCGGTGAGGCGCCTGTGCCATGCCACCTGACCTCGGCCACGATGCCACGCAAGCCTTTGTACCACGACGGCGGCCGTCTGGCACGGAGATCGCCGGGCCCTCCGTCGATGAGATAGAAGAGCTCGGCGGAGAGTCGAAGCGGCCCTACAAGAGTCGGCCTCCCGAGTCGGCCGCCTCTAACGAGGGCCCCAAAGCCATAAACAGATTGACGGGGAGTGGCACAATGATCACCCGACAGTGGCGGCACTGTTCCCATGACCCCATGACCGAGCTGCGTCATCGAGTGCTGCAGATGCTCGGCTGTCCATGAGACCAGCCGGTCGTGGGCCCAATCGGCGGAGAAGGCGGTACAAGAGGCCCGATGGCTGGGGCCACGCCAGTCAGTTACCCTTGTACCCCGGGTAGGCCTATATAAACCCAGGGCACCCATGCAAAGGTTCGCCCTGGTAGGTTTTAGACATATAGCAAGAGGAAAAGAGCTAGCCTAGCTCCTTCCTGCCTCCACACAGCTCGAGGAGCACCATTGTACTATCACCCATAGTGATCATGCGGAGACCCATGAGAGCAGCGATGGGGTATTATCTCCCGGAGAGCCCCGGCTGGGTAAGATTCGCGGCGTGCATGTCTTCGCCTCATCCGTTTCGAACACCGGCGCCGTTCTACTCGCCCCACCATGATAAGCCACCCGTTGGCATATGTCGCATCAACCCCGACACGATGGACCTCATTTGTTAATTAAGCAAGTTTTCCTAAACTAATAGAGTTATGAGTCAATGACAGTGGAACCCACTTGTCGAGTTGACGTGTCAATGGTCAATCTTGGTGGGCTGTTGACCTTGACTGGCCCCACCTATTAGTCTCTGCTGTCTGTGCAGTTGACCAAGTCAGCAGGGCCTACTGGTCACCCACACAAGTCCATCTCTGGGTACACTACATGTACCCATGGCAATTAACATTTAATTTTTGAATTAAAATAATTTAAGAAATGATTAAAACCTTAGAAAATCATATAAAATAAACCGTAGCTTGGATGGAAAAACTTTGTACATGAAAGTTGCTCAAAGCGAGCGAGATTTAATCCAGATATGCAGCCCGTTCGTCCGCCACACACCCCTAGCATAGCAAACACGCAACTTTCCCCTCCGGTTCATCGTAAAAACATAAAACAGGAATACTTTCCGGATGTTTCCCCTTCATCGGTATCACCTACTACCGTGTTAGGGCACACCTAGCACCGCGTATTGCCATGTTATGCTTTGTGATGCTTTGATTGCTTTGTTATTTATTGTGTTCCCCCTCGTTACTTCTTTCCAAGAGACCGAGATCTGCCGGCGACCCGGTTCGACTACGGAGTTGACGGCCCCTCCTTGCCCGAGCAACCAGCAAGCCCCCCCCTTGATCACGGATATCGCCTATTCTTTTCTATCTGCTTGCATTAGAGTAGTGTAGCATATTCTTTGCTTTCGTTGATCCTATTCCGATGCATAGCTTTGTCATTGTTGCTCTGATCATTGATACCTTACCCGCAATCCTAAATGCTTAGTATAGGATGCTAGTTTATCACAATTGGCCCTACATTCTTGTCGATCTGCGTGCTATACTATTGGGCTGTGATCACTGGGAGGTGATCACGGTATATACTATACATACATACATACATACTACAGATGGTGACTAAAGTCGGGTGCTGCTCGAAGAGTACCCATGAGTGATTCACGGATTAGGGGCTGAAAGGACCTTTGTCCCGACGGCCCTCTCTGTGGATCTTTGTGGCGGAGCGACGGTGGTGAGTTGAGACCACCTAGGCGAGAGGTGGGCCTGGCCTGGTCGGCGTCGCGGTTGCTTCATAATAACACGATTAACGAGATCTTGGTATTTGATCTGAGTCTGGCCATTTGGTCTATACGCACTAACCATCTACGCGAGAGTAGTTATGGGTATCCCGCGTCGTGGTATCAACGAAGCCTTCTTGATGTCAGCGGATCGAGTGGCGCGCCAGATTGGAACGTAAGCTGCACTTGTATTAAGGGGCTAGTTACGCTTTCACAGCGTCACATAGCGTCTTGGTGTGCAAAGGCGATGGGCCCAGACCCTGCGCCATAGCGCTTAGACCGGCGTCTTGACCTCTCTGTTGTGCCTAGGTGGGGCTGCGGCGTGTTGATCTTCGAGGCGGGCATGACCGAGAAAGTGTGTCCGCGAAATGGGATCAAGCGTGTTGGGTTATGTGGTGCACCCTGCAGAAAGTTTATCTATTGAATAGCCGTGTCCCTCGGTAAAGGGCGACCGGAGTTGTACCTTGACCTTATGACAACTAGAACCGGATACTTAATAAAACACACCCTTCCACGTGCGGATACAACCAGTGATCGCTCTCTAACAGGCGACGAGGAGAGGATCGCGGGTAGGATTATGCTATGCGATGCTCTTGGAGATGCTACTTGGAGATGCTCTTGGAGATGCTCTTGGAGATGCTACTTGGCGATGCTACGTGGAGGACTTCAATCTACTCTCTTCTACATGCTGCAAGGCGGAGGTCGTCGAGCGTAGTCTTGACGAGATTAGCTATCCCCTCTTATTACGGCATTACGCAGTTCACCCCTTGATATGGCCCTTTACACATATACCCATGCATATGTAGTGTAGCTCCTTGCTTGCAGTACTTTGGATGAGTACTCACGGTTGCTTTCTCCCCCTTTCCCCTTTCCTTTCTTTCTGGTTGTCGCAACCAGATCTTTGGAATCGAGAGCCACACGCCACCGTCGGCGGCGACTACTACTACTGGAGGTGCCTACTACTACGTGCAGCCCGGCGGCGACCGGGAGTAGTTAGGAGGATCGAGCGCGGAGGCTTGCGCCTCTTCGATCTGTATCCCAGTTTGTGCTAGCCTTCTTAAGGAAAACTTGTTTAACTTATATGCGTACTCGATATTGTTGCTTCGGCTGACTTCGTCTATGATCGAGCACTTGTATTCGAGCCCTCGAGGCCCTGGCTTGTATTATGATGCTTGTATGACTTATTTATGTTTTAGAGTTGTGTTGTGATATCTTCCGTGAGTCCACGATCTTGATCGTACACATTTGCGTGCATGATTAGTGTCACGATTGAATCGAAGGCGTCAAAGTTGATATCGAGCCGATTGCTGTAGGAATCCCCTTTCCAACTCCTTGGCGAAGTTGAGTCTAGTCGATGAAAACTGTTTTACTAACATGGTTGTGCGGCCCATGGGCCCACGTTGCCATTTGGAGGTATTAGGATCTTTTACTCCTTGACCTATACTCTTGGGACTCTGATCTCTCTTCTACTTGGGTTAAAATGAATTTGCTAAAATCTAACTTTAGGGTCTCGTGATCACATCCACCCGAAGAGCTCCTTCAGTCCAGATGATCACCGTTCGCACGAGTAAGATTTGAAGTTACTCTCTACTACTCTTTCAAGACTTTGTGCCCATCGCCTTTGCAAATTCCCTACCACTGTTATATCATTATGGATAACTACATGCACTTGCCCTTTCAAATCCCATTGATCTTGTTATTACAAGATACATCGAAATTCTCTCTATTGTTCCAAGAATATTTTGTCCCTACTGCCTTGCAGTTCCTTGCCACCTGAATACACCTACGGTTAATTTCTCGCCCTTATCGAGTATTCGCTCATCTCTAGTTGTTCATGTTTTTCACAATGGTCTTCGAAATACTATTCGATCCTCCAAAAATCCTCAGTAGCTTATTGCTCCGCAATACTTGTCTGCTTGCATTATGGAGGCTTTCCATATGTCTGGCAATATTTGTTAGTATCCTTAGACACTGTCATTTTGATCCTATTGATTTAACATGAGTGCGAATGCACGCAAATCATCGATTGATCCTTTTAAATTACCTTACGGCTCGACGACATTTTGAACATGAGCTTGTTCGGACCAATCTATTTGCCGTCAATTGTACCCTTAGTTCTATTGAACTTATCCACCCTTGATCGAGGCGCTGCTTCGATCCTTCGATTTGGAATCGCAATTCCTTTGATACCTAAGCATTGAATCATTCAGATATTCTATGATCGGATGCCCTTGCATTACATCTTCAACTAGTTGTGTGTCGATGCTCACATCAGCTCCGCTATGGACTGTCGAGATCCTTTGTTGGATTATTATTTGATAGCGTCCTTCATAATTAATCACCTTGCGAGTTCTTCCTCCGATGTATAATGCCTTTGGTAAAAATGTATCCTCTCCTTTTTCCAACCATGCTCGCTTTCGAGCTGATGATATTTACTCTTGAAACTTGTGGTATATGTTTCTAAGAAGCCCTATGGGTTGAACATATGCCTTCTCTAAACCGTGTGAACCCGAAAGATTTCACGAGTCATACTCTTACGGTGCTTCGCCGGATAAAATTTCAACACTGCAACTTCTTGAAGGCGGAAGTGAATGAAAGGTTATGCATTGAAGAAGTGGAGTCGACCTTGAACTTTGTGTTCATGCCCATGGACACGATGTAGATCCTATCATGAAAGCTTCTTGTAATAACAACTATTTCCTTGATATAGTATGCTTTGGTATCGGTGAATTGATCCTTGGCAACCGTGGTTCCGACCATGTTTGTTCTCCTTTGATTTTATTTCTCGGACAAGTTAAATTACTTGCCTTCTGCAGATCAATACGCCTTCCCAACCTCTATTTAGTTCTACCTTCGAGTATTACCCCCTGGTATCTCGAGAATATCCACCATTGCACTTCATCTATGAAATTACGATGAAGTAGTACCTTTTCCCATCATAGTCACTCCACGGGTTCTGGGTTGTCGTCAACCGAGAACACCAATTGGTGAATTGAATCAATACTGAGATTCATTACTCTCAGTAATTTGTTGTTGAGAAGTTTAATACTCCATCACATAACTCCTAGCCTGATCGGCTATATCATTATCATGCTAAACCTTAAGCTGTGCTACCCGGTCCTTAATCTCGGAGCACAACTTTCGATGATGAGCTAAGCTTACATCGAGCTTCCTCGTCCTATCAATTCTCCTTGAACAAAAACTTGATTCCAAGTTTGTGTCGTACCCTTGGTTCCAATAACCTTTAAACTTCACCATTCATTTGACTTGATGTCATCGTCGATCGATTACATCTTGAAATCTCTCGACAAAGTGTGTCGTGATCATCATCAACCTTATGAGCTCTTCCAGGATATCAATTGAGTTCATGATGAGAAATACTATCCTTGCCCTCGATGATCTGCGTTATCATCGACCACTTTATTGCCTTCCCACCAACACAAGCTTGTTCGTGTTTGATGTTATACCTTGAGTTCCTTGCTATCTAGCAATTGTTCTCCCTTACCTTGGAACATTAACATCTCTTATGTCATCAATGTTGAGAGAATTTCACCACCGCTTAAGAATTCTTCGTATGGTGATACTTCTCACCATCACCATTCTTTCTTGGGTCCTCGTGTTGGTTCCAACCGGGTACCAACAAGTGAGCGTGCTGTTTGGATTCTGCCCTTCTAGCAACCCTATTGCTTTGGAGTTAATGGTCGGCCATTCATTCTTAGACTATTGATTATTGAATCACCATTCGCGTTGGTCGTGCAACCCAGCCCATATTTGGGTGCACCTTTCAACCAATGTTTAATTGTGCATGTTTTTCCTCGAGCATACATCATTTTACCATTTGATCTGACAAATGTTATCTCCTTGTTCACATAATTGTGGAAATCCATCTTTTGTTAACCTCGATGGATTGTCGCTGAGTCAATTAGTCACCTCCTCACCCTCTCCTTGATTTAATGATGAACTCTTGTTTTGGAACTCTCTTCCATAGTTTGTTCCCCGAGAATCTTACGATGTCACCTCGTTACTTTGTGTCGCACCTTTTCTTCTCAGGCATCCTGAGCCTGAGGTATCCAAACACCAATCAGATCTGAATCTCGATTAGATATGATGGTTGGAACTTATTTCCAAGAGTTATAACAATGGTCTTTATGTGACCCGGTAAGGTGATGTCGTGCCTAGCACACCTGGTCGGAGTCCTATTGTTGTAGTTCCCTTTTCAGCAAGGTTACCCATTCTTTCATGAGGAAATTCTAAGACTTATTCTATAAGTCATTCCTGATGGATCCTTTGTGAATCCAAAGTCCGGCCCTTGATTGAAACACCATATCATTGCTATCTCGAAGCATGTCTGTGGTAATCTGATTTTCAATAAGAGCATTTGGCCCAATGCTAAATGTTTCTTGCTCAATTATCCAAACACCGTTGTATGGTTAATGCCATGAAATTTCTATCCTTACATTATATCTGTCATGGATATCATGCTTTGCTTGTCCATGGGAAGGATATACTCATAATAATTGTGTGTGATCACAATTCTCCTTTCCATTGTTCTATTTAATCTGATAATCGCGTTTTCCTTTCCATTCTTTTGTTTAACCTTTCCTGAATCTGACTTAACGGAGCAGACATAATTCCCTGCTTAGGTAGGCACCTTGTTGTACCACTTTGTTTGTAAGACCCCGTTTCTATTGTTGATGACATTCCGGTAACCACCGATGGGTGAGAACTTTGCCAATTGGTTCGCCTCGTTCAACGAGCAGGAAAATGGTTCTCTTCGTTCCTCGTCCTTGGTACCGACATTGTTGCCGGCATACCTGACAAGCTATCCACTGACATGCCTCCCCGTCGCGGCTGTGCAAGATGTCACCACCCTTCCTACTTTCAACCCACATGGTGGTCCCATAACCCACAGGTCCACTGGATCGAAACTTGACACTTCTTTATAACCCGGATTCTAATGTATCCATTGCACCCGGCTTTGTATGTGATTCACGAGCTAAATTCTATACCATTATTCATTCTGGAATCAAACACCATGTTATTCTCGTTGTTCAAACCCCATTCCAGCTCTGTCTAGTCATCGAATGACTGTCTACCCATTTGAAACTTTGGTACAATCGTATATTGCACTCAACGAATTCACTGAAATACAACTCGTGGGGTACCTTGTGTATTTCCCATTGAGTTCACCGTCGGATGCCCAGCTTTGTGCAAATGCATTCTTAGGAGTTTTTCCTCTTGGTCGCGTTAAATGGGGCGATGGAGATCGAAGAAAGGATGATGACTTGATCATGGTGACTTGAAGCGAGAAATGAAGACACCCACGTAATGGATCGACCTCTTGAGAAAACAACCAAGACCGAGATGACTCGTTAGAATTTCGTAACCAAATCCCTTCGATCACTTTCACTCTTAAATCTCGGGACGAGATTTCTTGTAGTGGAGGAGAATTGTGGCCTTGGGATAATTAAGCTCAATAATCCGGGCTAATGGTGCCACGTCACCACGATTCTTGTTGTTAACCTTGCGATGATTGAAACCGTTTCAAAATTCAAATTCAAATTAATGTCAATAATAAAAGTTTTCAAACATTAAAATAAAATGTTCAGTTTGTACTAAATATTACATAGATAATTATGGTGTAGAAGACACGTTTTATAAAATGCATAAATATTTTAAATTGAATTAAAATAGGAGAAAATAAATAAAAGAAAGAAAATACAAAAGAGACAAACAAACAAAAAAAGAAGGAAAAGGAACCCCCCATCGGGCCTCGGCCTAGCAGGCTGACGGACCGCCAGCCGCCCACCGCGCCCCCTTATCCCCCACGCGACCAAACCCTAAACCGCTAACACCCCACTCCCCTCGTTCCCCAACTCTCTCTCGCTCGATTCCCTCCCATATTCGTCGCGCCGCCACACACTCAGCGGCGAGGGCCCTCGTGCCCGAACCCCCCTCGCAACGTCTCCCCTCCAGTGCTCCCCCGTGGCTCTCCGGTGCTCCTCAGGCGGGACGCAGCTGCCGTTCGTCGGCGAGGCAACCACCGCGCCGTTGGTCTTCTCCGCTCGTTCTGGATCGGGCACGACCCCGCCGATGCCTGCAGCGTCGCCGTCGTCCCCCGGTCGCTAGAGCCGCCCCTCGTCCACCTCCACCTCGTCGGACGCCTTCCCGACCTCCTCCCGCGGGCGCCATCGCGCCTCACCGCCGAACTCCCTACAACGGGGTGAGAACTCCATCCCCGCTTCCCTCTCCCCATCGTCCCTTGCGTCCATCGCCACGCCAGCGCGCGCCGCCCTGTTCCCTGTCTCGCCCGTCGGTTCGCGCCTCACTGCCGCCTTGCCCGTCCACAGGGCTCTTCTGTGTTCTGACAACAGCGTCGCCGCCGCCCTCATGCACTCCGTCGGCGCCGCCACGCGCCTTCCCCTTCGCTCCATGCCCGTGTCCGCCTCGCCTAGCGCCGCTGCCACGCCACCCGCCGACCGAGCTCGGCCACAGCCTCGCCCACAGATCATGGAGTGCGTGTGCGTGTATGTGGCCGGTGTGCCCCGACCACCGGGCCCGGCCTGCAGATAAAACGAAAAACAAATGAACAAAAATAAGTGTTAATTAAAATATTTAGTATGTTAATTAATTAGTTAATTAGTTAATTAGCATAATATAACCCGATGTGAGATGGACCTCCTTTGTTAATTAAGCAAGTTTTCCTAAACTAATAGAGTTATGAGTCAATGACAGTGGAACCCACTTGTCAGGTTGACCAGGTCAACGGTCAATGCCGATCTTGTTGGGCATTGACCTTGGCCGCCCCACGAGTCGATCTCTGTGATCGGCGGTGACCAAGTCAACGGGCCTCTTGTCACCACACAAAGTCCATCTCTGGGTACATACGTGTACCCATAGCAATTAACATTTAGTTTTTGAATTAAAATAATTTAAGAAATGATTAAAACCTTAGAAAATCATATAAAATAAACCGTAGCTTGGATGGAAAAACTTTGTACATGAAAGTTGCTCGAGCAGCGAGGCGAATCCAGATATGCAACCCGTTTGTCCGCCACACACCCTAGCATAGCAAACACGCAACTTTCCCCTCCGGTTCATCATCAAAATGCAAAACAGGGAATACTTTCCGGATGTTTCCCCTTCATCGGTATCACCTACTACCGTGTTAGGGCACACCTAGCACCGTATTGCCATGTTATGCTTTGTGATGCTTTGATTGCTTTGTTATTTATTGTGTTCCCCCTCCGTTACTTCTTTCCTAGTGACCCCGAGATCTGCCGGCGACCCATTCAACTACGGAGTTGACGACCCCTCCTTGCGAGCAACTGGCAAGCCCCCTTGATCACGGATATCGCCTATTCTTTTCTATCTGCTTGCATTAGAGTAGTGTAGCATATTCTTGCTTTTCGTTGATCCTATTACGATGCATAGCCTGTCATTGTTACTACAATCATTGATACCTTACCCGCAATCCTAAATGCTTAGTATAGGATGCTAGTTTATCACCATTGGCCCTACATTCATGTCGATGCGCTTGCTATACTATTGGGCTGTGATCACTCGGGAGGTGATCACGGTATATACTATACATACATACATACATATGGTGACTAAAGTCGGGTCCGCTCGAAGAGTACCCATGAGTGATTCACAGTTTGGGGCTGAAAGGACCTTTGTCCCGACGGCCCTCTGTGTGGATCTTTGTGGCGGAGCTGACAGGGCAGGTTGAGACCACCTAGGCGAGAGGTGGGCACGGCCTGGTCGGCGTCATGATTGCTTCATAATAACATGATTAACGAGATCTTGGTATTTGATCTGAGTCCGCCATTTGGTCTATACGCACTAACCATCTACGCTGGGAGTAGTTATGGGTATCCGGCGTCGTGGATCAGCGAAGCCTTCTGACGTCGGCCGACGAGTGGCGCGCGCGGATTGGAACGTAAGCTTGCACTTGTATTAAGGGGCTAGTTACGCTTTCAGCCAGCGTCGCAACATGTAGATGTGCAAAGGCGATGGGCCTGCACCTGCGCCATAGGAGTTAGGCGGCGTCTTGACCTCTCTGTTGTGCCTAGGTGGGGCTGTGGCGTGTTGATCTTCCGGGCGGGCATGACCCGAAAGTGTGTCCGGCCAAATGGGATCAAGCGTGTTGGGTTATGTGGTGCACCCTGCAGGAAGTTTATCTATTGAATAGCCGTGTCCCTCGGTAAAAGGGCGACCGGAGTTGTACCTTGACCTTATGACAAATAGAACCGGATACTTAATAAAACACACCCTTCCAAGTGCGAGATACAACCCGGCGATCGCTCTCTAACAGGCGACGAGGAGAGGATCGCCGGGTAGGATTATGCTATGCGATGCTCTTGGAGATGCTACTTGGAGATGCTCTTGGAGATGCTCTTGGAGATGCTACTTGGCGATGCAACTTGGAGGACTTCAATCTACTCTCTTCTACATGTTGCAAGGCGGAGGCTGCGAGCGTAGTCTTTGACAGGATTAGCTATCCCCTCTTATTACGGCATTCTGCAGTTCAGTCCTTGATATGGCCCTTTACATATACCCATGCATATGTAGTGTAGCTCCTTGCTTGCAGTACTTTGGATGAGTACTCACGGTTGCTTTCTCCCCTTTTCCCAATTTCCTTTCTTTACGGTTGTCGCAACCAGATCTTTGGAATCCAGAGCAGACGCCACCACCGTCGGCGGCGACCCCTACTACTGGAGGTGCCTACTACTACGTGCAGCCGGCGATGACCGAGGAGTAGTTAGGAGGATCCCGAGCGGAGGCATCGCCTCTTCGATCTGTATCCCGTTTGTGCTAGCCTTCTTAAGGCAAACTTGTTTAACTTATGTCCGTACTCGAGATATTGTTGCTTCCGCTGACTTCGTCTATGATCGAGCACTTGTATTCGAGCCCTCGAGGGCCTGGCTTGTATTATGATGCTTGTATGACTTATTTATGTTTTAGAGTTGTGTTGTGATATCTTCCGTGAGTCCACGATCTTGATCGTACACATTTGCGTGCATGATTAGTGTCTGATTGAATCGGGGCGTCACATCAAAGTCACGAGCCGCAAGGGACAAGGTTAGTGTTCGGCTCCATCACCGTGGAAGTTGCAGCCCCGGGCGGTGTCCAGCCACCGGTCCTCGATGCAGGCGATCGGCTCGACTAAGGGCGGGCCGGATTCGTGTCTGACCACCAAGGCCTTGTCCGTGGCGAGCTAGATCATGCCCATCGTGACGGTCACGGCACGCTCGGCGGTGGCTCGAGCCCATCGAGATCAAGTCCCGCGGATGTCGGCCGTGAAGTTTAGGCTTCGATCGACACGGACGGCGAGGGCGTAGCTTCGATCTGCTCCAGATGGCCAAGTGAATTAGCCCGCGATGCAAAGCCGCCGCGAATCGAAGATCTGTCCGGGAGAAAAGTCTCTCCTGGACAGCGTTGTTGATTGAAGAAGCCATCGAGCCTATCGGTGGCGACACGAGGAACTCTCAATGAAAGCACCAATGTCGATGTCAAAACCGGCGGATCTCGGGTAGGGGTCCCGAATCTGTGCGTCTAGGCGAATGGTAACGAGGAGACAAGGGACACGATGTTTTACCCAGTTGGGCCCTCTTGATGGAGGTAAAACCCTCGTCCCGCTTGATTAATATTGATGATATGGGTAGTACAAGAGTGGATCTACCACGAGATCAAGGAGGCTAAACCCTAGAAGCTAGCCTATGGTATGATTGTTGTAATGGAGGTTATGTCCTACGGACTAAAGCCCTCCGGTTTATATAGACACGGAGAAGGCTAGGGTTACACAGAGTCGGTTACAATGGTAGGAGATCTACATATCCGTATTGCCAAGCTTGCCTTCCACGCCAAGGAAAGTCCCATCCGGACACGGGGCGGAGTCTTCAATCTTGTATCTTCGTGCGTCTTGGAGTCCGGCGGACGATGATAGTCCGGCTGTCCGGACACCCCCTAGTCCAGGACTCCCTCAGCGACCATAATACCCAATACTTTCAAAATAGAGCTTCACACAGGAAGCGTGAGAATCTTATCAAAGGCGCCTACTACTGAGGAGGATGGGGTGAAATGCACCAATGATGAAGGTATGCGTGCAATGACATCAAGCTTTTATGCTAATTTATTTACATCAGAAGGATCCAATGAAGGAGAGAGATTATTACAACATATTGACCCAGTGGTGACGGAGGAGATGAATGCTAGGCTCACGGCTGTGTTCACTGATGATGAGATCGAGACGGCATTATTTCAGATGGGTCCAACCAAATCGCCAGGTCCGGATGGGTTTTATCAACGACACTGGTCGTTGGTAAAGGATGATGTTTGCTTGGCTGTTCGGGATTTTCCGGCGGGAAAGGAGGCACAAATGGCTTCAATGACACCGTCATTGTTATGATTCTGAAGTTAACTCACGGAGTTACTCCCGATTTCGACCCATTAGTCTTTGTAACGTCTTGTATAAAATTGCCGCAAAAACTTTGGCTAATAGGTTAAAAGTGTTGTTGCCAGTTATGATTTCAAAGGAGCAAAGTGCCTTTGTCCCTGGCTGACTGATCACAGATAATGTATTGGTGGCCTATGAGTGTGTACACGCCATTAGAACAAGGAAAAGAAAGAAACCATTGTGCGCAGTAAAGCTTGACATGATGAAGGCATACAATAGAGTTGAATGGGTTTTCTTGGAGCAAAAGATGACGAGGTTTGGGTTCTCTAGTCACTCGACAAAGATGGTGATGAGGTGCGTCACGTCGGCGAGATTTTCAGTTAAGATGAATGGTGGTCTCTCTCAAAGTTTTGTACCAACCAGAGGGCTATGACAGGGAGATCCATTGTTACCATACCTTTTTCTTTTCTGTGTGAAAGGTTTTTCGACTCTCTTGAGAAACGCCGGTGACAAAGGAGATTAAGGAAGTTTCCTTTGGGAGCACTGGCCCCACGGTCACTCATCTTCTGTTTGCGGATGATAGTGTGGTGTTTCTAGAGGGGTCCCTTTCTCTTTGAAGCACTCCGCATGATCTTACAGGACTATGAGGTGGCATCGGGACAAAAGGTTAATTTGCAAAAGTCTTCCATCTTTTTTGGTAAGGGTGGCAAGGAGGAGGATAAAGCAATTCTCAAGGAAGCAGTGGGCATAGAGACAGAGGCCCTGAGTGAGAGGTACTTGGGACTCCCCACGGTGGTGGGAAGATCCAAAGACAGAGGCCCTGAGAGTGCTAGAGGAAAAGTTTCAGGATGGAAGGGACAGGGCCTCTCCAAGACAGCGAGGGAGGTACTAGTTAAATCCGGTCTCCAATCCACACCAACATTCACCATGAGCTGTTTTCAACTTACAAAGAAAATGTGTGGGAACCTGTCATCGATCTCTTCAAACTTCTGGTGGGGTGCAGTGAATGGTAAAAGGAAGGTACACTAGATTGCATGGGACAAGATGTGCACTAGGAAGCATGAAGGAGGTCTTGGGTTTCGTGATCCAGAAGCATTCAACCAAGCTCTGCTACTGAAGCAGACGTGGCGTATTTTTCAGGTTCCATCATCGTTGTGTGCGAGGGTACTAAAAGCTAGATATTTCAGTGATGGCTCAATTCTGAATGCTACCTGTCCAGGAGGAGGATCTTTGTGACGCCCCGAGACTGATGCTCCAGTTGCCTCCCATTTATTTTAGTTGTTGCCGTGAGTTTATTGTGTGTGGCATTGTATGCCTTTTGTATGTATCTCCATCTATTATGTAATGGTATGATGTAATGATATCCACCTTGCAAAAGTGTCTCCAATATGCTTCTATCCTTGGTGGGACCTTGAGTTCCTTTAGGATAGGGTCGCATATTGGGCGTGATTCAAGTTGGTATTAGAGCCTCGACTGATCATAGGAGCCCCCCCCCTTGATTGTTCATAGTTGGCCGTTGTCGAGTCTAGAAGAAAACTATTTTTGGAGTCTAGTTATATCGGAGAGTAGGAATTCTTTTACTCCTCAACCCCTTCGTCGCTCCGTGAGGAATCTTGGCGTAGGTGTTTTGATATGCTCCTCTTCCCTTAAAATTTTCTTTAGGATCACGCGGTTAGATTTCCGATTGTTGGTTCTCAGCTCTTTTCATCCTGTGCATTTCTCGTCAAGTTGACTCGACCCTCTTGGTCTTTTGCAAGATCAATCCTTAGTTCTTTCTCAACGAAGTTGTTTCCGTCCTCGCTTGTTTTCTTTTTCCCACCGCCCACCCTTTTTCTTCTCGGGCAGATGCATTGTCGAGTATCCATCCTACTCGTGTGAAGCCTTTGCATTCTTTTCTCAATTATTTCAACCAGTGTTTTTCTCTTCAAGTTATTCGTCGGTTCCCCGTTCCAAGTTTCCTTTTTTTCCGCCCTCCCACCCCTTTTCTTCCCGGAGTCCGCATCTCTATTCGAGCATCAATTTAATTCATGTGGAGCCTCTTCAGTCTTTCCTCAATCACTTCAATCGGTGAATTCTCGTCTAGTTCGCCATTCTTTCTTCTTGTTTTCTTCTCCGGTGGATTCATATTCTTTTCCTTGACTCAAATTTTTTCCCCTTGCTCATTCGTCTCTCGCCATTTAATCGTTCCAGAGTGCGGAAGACATCTCAGGAGATTCGTCTGTGTTCCAGTCACCTCGAGGTTGTCACCTCATTCAAGTCTTTCAATCGTTCCGGTGCATCATCTTTCTCATTCAACAATCCTTTCCAACGGTGCTTCTTTTCAGTGGGCCCTAACCCACAAGTCTTTTCCCAGGATCTTACCTGACTCTTCTAATATTTTTGGAGTTATTCCCAAATTCTTTTCAAAGTGTGTTGTAAGATGGATTCCATCAGTCACATGCCTTCTCCAAGATCGCTTTCAAATTCTTTACATTGCTGGTTCAACCTTTCATCTTTTCATTCTTCCGGAGTGTCTCAACAATTTGGTGATGTTTCTCATCGTCATTCTCTACATTTGAAGACCAAAAAGAGTTTCTCTTAAATCTTATCCGTTCTCTCGAAGATTCATAGTTCTAGCTTCGTGCCATACTCAACATTCTTTTTGATTATGAGAATTCTTTTCTTACCCATCCGAAGTTTGTCGGCAGTTGTTTTCTGTTTCGACTCTCAAGGCCATCATTCCAGAAGAATTCTTCGCCCTCACGTTTCAGCTATCGTTATCCAATTACCCAGAGGTGTCTCTCAATTAGTCTTTAGTCAGCTCGTGATCTCTTCGTTATTTTGCATCTACATCCCCTCAAGATTATTTGTTCTTCTAATTCTTCCCGGTGATTTATTCTCTTTTATTTATTCATTTTCAAATTCTTACGGTGGTTTGTTCAGCATTCCTATTCCTTGTCGTCATATCAATTCATTCGGTCCTTCCAATCCTATCGGTAGCTCATGAAGACCTACCCAAGTTTTGCACTATATCTCTGCTCAATCCTTTTCCAATGAGAATAAGTAGTATGCAATCCATTGCTTGTCATCAATTTAATTTGATGAAGGATAAGCATAACATAATTCTTATTCTTCTTTCATCAAGTTGATTAATCCCTTCCTTGAGTTTGTTCATGATGAATAATCTCTCGGTTCCAAGTTGTTCATCTTTTCCGGAGTTCCAAGTTTTCTCGCTTGTCTCGTCGCGAAGCTCCATCTAAATCATCGCAAGGCTTTAATCTTATTCTTTTCATACTTCATTTTTATCTCATCATCCTTTTGTTACAGGAGTTCTTCACGGTGGTTCGTTAAGGATTTAATTCATTATTCAAGTCCATCAAGATTCTTGTTGGAGCTCAAGTGTCCGGCTTCTTGCATACCGAAGTGCAACTAATTCTTTCTTGTCTTTCAGACATGTTGTTTCGCATCTTTTCATTCCTCTCAAGTAAACAATCTTTTCTGTTTGTGTCCGGTTATCACCTCATAATTTTGAGATGTTTTCCATAAGCCCACAACAAGCTTATTCTTTTCGTTGTGGAATTTCCAACAACTCCGTTCAATCCTTCCTTGCAAGGATGCTTCTCAATTCAATTATGGTGGAAATTGTCTTTTGTTTTCCCCTCTCTTTTCCTTCCATTGTTTTACGTTCTATTATTTTGCTCCGGAGGCATGGTGTTATTGTTCTCTTCAACCCTTTCTCCAAGACCATTTTATTTCCTTGCTTATTCATTTACCGGAGTGTTGCGTGCTCTTTTCAAATCTCTTATCTTGTCTACCTCTCCTTTTCATTTATACCGAGATGCTATCCCAATTCTTGTGTTCTTATTCCTTTTCTATCTTGTTCTAACGGAGTGGTTTGAGAGTCTATCTTATTCCTTGAGCTTGATTGCCATCTGAAAGCACATTTGCTCCTGGGTGGTTTTGGTAATTAATGACAACATACTTTGTGGTTGGACTAATACTTTCATCAAGTATGTTTCAGAAATTCAATCACATTGGCATGGCAAAAGGATGAAGAAGTGGACCCCTCAAAATGCTAAGGCAAGCATTGGAAAAAGCTCAAGACTCCATTTTTGGTTTAGTGATCCAAGATCACATTGAGTCTATAGGAAAGCCAATACTATTAAAAGGGATGAGGTTATGATAATGATCTGGTTGCTCAAAGTGCTTAGTGATACATCTCCTAAACTATCAGCAACTCTCACTTCCATAATACACTCATAAGTAATCTCGGTCCCATCGATTTCCTAAACTCAGTCACACCAAGATGAACCACCTCACCATATAGCCAAACCCTAGAAATCTCAGATTTTCCGATTCGAACTCGGTCTCACCAAACTTGTGTTTCAAGCTTCAGAACATTCATCATCAAATCGGTGTCACCGAGATGATGAAGTCGGTCCCACCGAGATTGGCAAGCCCTAGTCTTTACGAATCGGACTCACCGAGATTGTATTTTCGGTCCCACCGAAAATCCCAACGTTCACATGTTTTGAACTTTCGGTCTCACCGAGTTGGCAACTTCGGTCCGACCGAGATTGGTCAAATGTGTGTAACAGGTTGGATTTTGTGTGGAGGCTATAAATACCCTCCACCCCCTCTTCACTTCGTGGAGAGAGCCATCGAAAGAACTACCACTCCTACCTTACATTTCGAGAAGAAAACTACCTACCCTTGTGTTGAGATCAAGTTGCTCCACTCCCACCATATGAAACTTGATCTCTAGCCTTCCCAAGTTGCTTTCCACTCAATCCTTTCTTCCACCACAGCCAAATCAGTGAGGAGAGTTGAGTGTTGGGGAGATTATCATTTGAAGCACAAGAGCAAGGAGTTCATCATCATCAACACCATCTATTACCTTTTGGAGGTGGTGCCTCCTAGATTGGTTAGGTGTCGCTTGGGAGCCTCCGTCGAGATGTGGAGTTGAACCAAGAAGTTTGTAAGGGCAAGGAGATCACCTACTTCGTGAAGATCTACCCCGAGTAAGGCTAGCCCTCCGTGGGCGTGAGGCCATGATGGCATAGACAAGGTTGCTTCTTCGTGGACCCTTCGTGGGTGGAGCCCTCCGTGGACTCTCGCAGCCGTTACCCTCCGTGGGTTGAAGTCTCCATCAACGTGGATTGACGATAGCACCACCTATCGGAACCACGAGAAAAATCTCCGTGTCTCCAAATTGCGTTTGATCTTCTCCACTTCTCTTTACTACATGTGCAATTTACTTTCCGCTGCCTATACTCTAGAATTGCATGTGTAGTATGCTACTTGACTTGTGTATGTTATGCAAAATCTGCCAAAATTTGTCCTTTATCAAAAGGCATAATTTTTATCTTGTCGAGTAGTCTAATCACCCCCCTCTAGACACTCTCACCTTCTTGATCCTACAATTGGTATCGAGCATTGGTCTCCATTGCTTTGGTTTACACACCATTGGAGGAAGATGGGCGTGTCTACGTTTGGGAGTGTTAGTCATAGAGTGCCTATTCTTGATGGAGTGTCCTATAACTCGTGGAGGATTGAAATGCTTATTATCTTTAAGATGTATAACTTGCATAAATATGTTGAAACCCCATATGTGCCTCCATTTGACCCCTTGCACCCTACCATGGATGAAGAGCTTGATTTGCTTCGTAATCTTAGAACTGTAAATCTTATTATTAGAGGTTTGCCCGATAACTTGCTTAAGCTTGTCACAAACTTTGAGTGCGCCTATGCTATGTGGAAGTTCTTGGAAGAACTTTATCTGGACTACTCTTTGAGAGGTCTTGATGAAATTCTATACAAGACTATTGAATTTGATATGATGCTACCCAATGATCCCAACTTTGATAAATGCTTCTTTGATCTTCGTGATCTTATGAAAAGAAGGGTGATCCTTGTCTTATCAATGATCTAATTAGAAATGCTCTTGTATTGCATTCCGATGATTATTGTCACATTGACAAAACTAATGCAAGTCATTGTCAAATTGACCTAGGTGTTGATGATGAACAATCTATGGGTCAATATGATGATGAGCATGAGCATGATGATGATTACTCGATTCGGACACCGAGCTAGACAAGATCATGAAGAGTCTCAATCTTATGGCGAATCGAGAGACTACATATCCGGTGGAAAAGAGTGGATTCTTGATAGTGGATGCACCGATCACATGACCGGAGACGAAGACATGTTTCGAGAGCTTGCAAAGAACGATGGTCCACGCAAGTATGTGACTTTTGGAGACAACTCAATGGTAAGGTACTTGGCCTTGGTAAGGTGGCCATATCCCATGATAGCTCTATTCAAAATGTCATGCTTGTTGAATCACTTGGATACAATTTACTTTCCGTGTCTAGATTAGCTGACTTTGGATTCAATGTGCTATTCACAAGTAGATTGCCAAGTCTTTCGTCGTGACAATCATAACATGGTTTTTACCAAGATCCGTAGAGGTGATCTATATATTGTTGATTTCACTAAGAAAGCCCAACCTAGAACTTGCTTCATTGCTAAATCCGCTAAAGGTTGGTTATGGCATAGAAGGCTTGGACATGTTGGTATCGTAATCTAGATAAGCTAATCAAAGGTGATCATATTCTTGGTGTTAAAGATGTTTTCTTTGACAAAGATAGACTTTGTAGTGCTTGTCGCAGGAAAACAAGTAGGTGGAAGTCATCCGTGAAGAACATTATGACCACAAGGAGACCGCTTGAGCTTCTTCATATGGATCTCTTGGTCCCAATGCTTACAAAAGCCTTGGTGGTAACTCCTTTGGTCTAGTTATAGTTGATGATTATTCCAGATTTACGTGGGTATTTTTCCTTGATGACAAATCACAGGTTCAGAGGATCTTCAAAACCTTTGCTAGAAAGGCCCAAAATCAATTTGAGGTGAAGATCAAGAAAGTTCGGAGTGACAATGGAGCGGAGTTCAAGAACGCCCATGTAGACTCTTTTCTCGATGAGGAAGGATTCTACATGAGTTCTCGACTACGTACACTCCTCAACAAAATGGAGTTGTTGAGAGGAAGAACCGAGCAGCTCATAGAGATGGCGAGAACGATGCTTGATGAATACAAAACACGAAGCATTTTTGGGGTGAAGCCATCGAGACAGCTTGTCATGCTATCAACAGGCTTTATCTTCACAAGCTCCTCGGCAAGACTTCATACGAGCTCCTCACCGTAACAAACCCCAAGTGGGATACTTTCGTGTCTTTGGTTCAAATGCTATATCCTTGATAAGCATCGTCGGTCTAAATTTGCTCCTAAAACTCATGAAGGCTTTTTCCTTGGTTATGGATCAAACTCCCACACCTACCGTGTCTACAATAATTTCACCGAAAGGTTGAAGAGACGGTAGATGTGAAGTTTGATGAATCTAATGGCTCATAAGTAGAGCAAAATGCCTATTGATGTAGGAGACAAGCACCCATCGGAAGCCATTCAAGATTTATCTATTGGAAAGATTCGTCCCATGGAAGTGAAGGAGAGTACCTCATCTACATATGTGGAGCCCCCTACCTCACGGCAAGATGAACCTCAAGGCAACATGGAGGCTTCCACAAGTGGAACTCACCAAGATGAGGAAGTGCAACAAGAAGATCCACCACAACCTCCTTCTCCACCGCCTCAAGACAACACCAACAACAATGAAGAAGAAGAAGAGGAAGATGAGGATGATGAGGAAGCTCAGCCACGACCACAACAAAAGCTATCTCGAGTTCGAGCAAGAGTCAAGAAAAATCATCCCGTGGAACAAATGATGAATGACATCGACTCCGGGAGAATTACTCGCTCTAAAACTCGCTTAGCTAACTTTTGTGAGCATTACTCATTTATCTCTAGTCTTGAACCTATGAAGGTAGAAGAAGCACTTGAAGACCCGGATTGGGTGAGCGCTATGCACGAAGAGCTACACAACTTCGAGGAACAATGTATGGACTTTGGTAGAAAGCCCAAGGATGATCAAAACGTCATTGGAACCAAATGGGTGTTTGGAACAAGCAAGATGAAGATGGACAAGTCATCCGCAACAAGGCTCGTCTCGTAGCTCAAGGTTACACACAAGTCGAAGGTATGGACTATGGTGAGACCTATGCCCCGTTGCTAGACTTGAGTCCATTCGCATTCTTCTTGCTTATGCCAATCACCATGATATTACTCTCTATCAAATGGATATTAAAAGTGCTTTCCTAAATGGTGAAATAGAGGAGGAAGTATTTGTGAAACAACCTCCGGTTGTGAATCCTAAAAGCCTAATCATGTTTACAAGTTGCACAAAGCTCTTTATGGTCTTAAACAAGCTCCTAGAGCTTGGTACAAATCTTGACTAGTTTTCTTCTTGAAAAAGGATTTGAGATTGGAAAAATAGACTCAACGCTATTCACGAAAAGGGTTGATGGTGAACTATTTGTGTGCCAAATATATGTTGATGATATTATCTTTGGTTCAACTAACCCTCATTTTAGCGAGAAGTTTGGAAAGCTTATGTCGGAGAAGTATGAGATGTCCATGATGAGTGAACTCAAATTCTTCCTTGGGTTGCAAATCAAGCAATCTAAGGAGGGTACTTTTGTCTCACAAACAAAGTACACTAAGGATCTCTTCAAGAAGTTCAACATGCAAGAAAGCAAAGGTATGAAAACCCCCATGCCTACTAGTGGACATAATGACTTGACAAAAGATGGAGAACCCGTTGATCAAAAGGTTTACCGATCTATGATTGGTTCTCTACTATATCTCTGTGCTTCTCGTCCTGACATAATGTTGAGTGTATGCATGTGTGCTCGATATCAAGCAGCCCCTAAAGAATGTCATCTTAAAGCTGTTAAAAGAATTGTGAGATATTTGATACACACACCTAACTTTGGCATTTGGTATCCTAAGAGGGCCTCTTTCGATCTTGTTGGCTATTCCGACTCGGACTATGCCGAGACAGGTTGATAGAAAGTCAACTTCGGTGCGTGTCAATTCCTTGGTCGATCCCTTGTATCTTGGTCCTCCAAGAAACAAAATTCGTATCTTTATCCACCGCCAAGCAGAATATATTGCTGCTGGATCATGTTGTGCTCGGTTGCTATGGATGACACAAGCGCTTAGGATTATGGGATACATGTGAGACATGTTCCTTGCTTTGTGACAATGAGAGTGCGATTAAGATTGGACACAATCCGTGCAACACTCTCGAACAAAACATATTGAAGTTCGTCACCATTTTATTCGTGATCACATTGCCAAGGGTGACATCAATCTTAAGCATGTTCGAATCGACAAACAACTTGTCGATATCTTTACAAAACCACTTGATGAGAAAGTGTTTTGTCGCTAAGGAGTGAGTTGAACATCATTGATGCTTCAAACTTGGAGTGAAAACTCCATTGATGCATGCAAGGCATGAGCCTAATTGACTAATCCTTGATATTTCTCTTATGATGATGATCATATGTCTTGGACACATTTGCCCCTTGTATTGCATCTAACTCCTTGCGGTACTTGGATGATCTACATTCCACAAGGTTACCACACACTCAAATCTTGAGTAATCTTGTCATTGACCAAGTATCTAGCCCTTTGGGATGTTGAGTTCAAGGAACAAAATTCCACATATCCTTTTGACACCTTATACATCTAGTATTTCACTCTTGTCATCTTGGATATCCTTGAGTATTTCCTTGCTTGCCTAACCCATGTAGGAAGATGAACTACACAAGTTGAAATGGTGCTCCAACTTCACATTCAATGAGCACCTACATCAAGTTCACCTACATGAACAAAGCAACAACAAGCCCAAGGTATGTTCTTCACATCTTTAAGGAGCTTTGCTCAAAGACATGAGTACAAGCAGCTTCATAAGATGTGATCACATCAAATGCTTAATCGAAAAATGGCAACCCCATTTTGAGCTTAAATGATGAGTATGACCTATGATCAAATGTTCTCATTTGACTCCTAAGTCAATATACTCAAACATAGGTGACTTTGTCGCCGACCCCTATCTAGATGAAGTACATATGTTTTGGAATCTTTCTATTTTCTCTTATGTTCTCTCATTGAGTTTTCATTTCAAAAAAAACTTCATCTAGCAATCTTTTTCATTTCTATTCTTCAGTCTTTGTGAATATCCTTTTGGCTCTGATCAATTCCTTGAAAATCCTTTACAAATTCATTGCAAATCCTTTGAAACATTCCTTGCAAAGTGAGCTGAATTATTTCTGTATTTCCTTGGAATTAAACTCGGCGTCACCGACTTAAAAATTTCGGTCTGACCAAAAAAGGATCTGCCCTAAGTCCCTGACTTTCGGACCCACCGATCCATCTAATTCGGTGTCACCGATTTTCTTTCAGGATATCATCGTCTGCAGCTCCACTCAATGATTTTCTCTGCATATCTCTTATTGCCCAGTTGTGATTCTTAAGGATCCCACTTCTTTCCTTCCATCTTCCCTGACCCTCCTAGTTTGCTGTCCTTTTCGGCACTTGATGTCAAAGGGGGAGAAGATTTAGGGGGAGATAAGGGGAGAAGAGAAGATTTAGGGGGAGAAGAAGAGCAATCTTATCTCAAGGGGGAGAGAATCACATCAAAGCTTTGCCGTGTTCCACATTGATTATTACATTTGGCATCATTCTTTTGATTTTGCTTTTTCCTCAAAGGGAGAGGAATCTTCAATTGATATCTTATGGAAAGCAAAATCTCTCGAGTTCATTGAAAATCCTTTAGTTTTAGGAGACATGTTTGCTGATTCAAGCTTGTGCTCTTTATGAGACACTCATTATACATGTCATCCTGGCTTGGTACTCTTGATGTTCTTGTTTGTTGGTTGAAGAAATACTCTTGTGTTGTCTAACCTGTTTTCACAAGTCTATTTCTTGGTACAATGCCAAGGAACCTCAAGGTAAGTATATGCATCTTGCGAATGTGCATGATGGTGACTTGCCTGTGAATATCTGTTTGCAAGAAATCACCATGCACATATGCATCATCACTCACTTCTTTTCATCTGCTCTGATGCATATGGCCAAGCTGCATGTAGCACATCTTGCTTTTCTCTCTTGTGTGCTTGTGGTAGTCCAAAACCATAATTTATGAAAATCTTGCACACTTGTAGGGGAGCCTGTACTACATGTTTGTCAAAGCTTTAGTGATAATTCTGTCTTTCTTTCAAGAAGCTTTGATGTCTTGTTTTGTGTGTTGCCATCAATTACCAAAAGGGGAGATTGAAAGCACATTTGCTCCCAGGTGGTTTTGGTAATTAATGACAACATACTTTGTGGTTGGACTAATACTTTCATCAAGTATGTTTCAGGAAATTCAATCACATTGGCATGGCAAAAGGATGAAGAAGTAGACCCTCAAAATGCTAAGGCAAGCATTGGCAAAAGCTCAAGACTCCATTTTGGTTTAGTGATCCAAGATCACATTGAGTCTATAGGAAAGCCAATACTATTAAAAGGGGATGAGGTTATGATAATGATCTGGTTGCTCAAAGTGCTTAGTGATACATCTCCTAAACTATCAACAACTCTCACTTCCATAATACACTCATAAGTAATCTCGGTCCCACCGATTTCCTAAACTCAGTCACACCGAGATGAACCACCTCACCATATAGCCAAACCCTAGAAATCTCGGATTTTCCGATTCGAACTCGGTCTCACGAAACTTGTGTTGCCAAGCTTCAGAACCTTCGTCATCAAATCGGTGTCACCGAGATGATGAAGTCGGTCCCACCGAGATTGGCAAGCCCTAGTCTTTACGAATCGGACTCACCGAGATTGTATTTTCGGTCCCACCGAAAATCCCAACGTTCACATGTTTTGAACTTTCGGTCTCACCGAGTTGGCAACTTCGGTCCGACCGAGATTGGTCAAATGTGTGTAACAGTTGGATTTTGTGTGGAGGCTATAAATACCCTCCACCCCCTCTTCACTCGTGGAGAGAGCCATCGAAAGAACTACCACTCCTACCTTACATTTACGAGAAGAAAACTACCTACCCTTGTGTTGAGATCAAGTTGCTCCACTCCCACCATATGAAACTTGATCTCTAGCCTTCCCACGTTGCTTTCCACTCAATCCTTTCTTCCACCACAGCCAAATCGGTGAGGAGAGTTGAGTGTTGGGGAGATTATCATTTGAAGCACAAGAGCAAGGAGTTCATCATCATCAACACCATCTATTACCTTTTGGAGGTGGTGCCTCCTAGATTGGTTAGGTGTCGCTTGGGAGCCTCCGTCGAGATGTGGAGTTGAACCAAGAAGTTTGTAAGGGCAAGGAGATCGCCTACTTCGTGAAGATCTACCCGAGTAAGGCTAGCCCTCCGTGGGCGTGAGCCATGATGGCATAGACAAGGTTGCTTCTTCGTGGACCCTTAGTGGGTGGAGCCCCCGTGGAGTCTCGCAGCCGTTACCCTCCGTGGGTTGAAGTCTCCATCAACGTGGATTGACGATAGCACCACCTATCGGAACCACGAGAAAAATCTCCGTGTCTCAGTTGCGTTTGATCTTCTCCACTTCTCTTTACTACATGTGCAATTTACTTTCCGCTGCCTATACTCTAGAATTGCATGTGTAGTATGCTACTTGACTTGTGTATGTTATGCAAAATCTGCCAAAATTTGTCCTTTATCAAAAGGCATAATTTTTATCTTGTCGAGTAGTCTAATCACCCCCCCTCTAGACACTCTCACCTTCTTCGATCCTACACCATCATAGTCACCGTTCCTCTTTTCTATCCGAGTGCTCTCGACTTTGTTCATCTTCCTCTTGCGCTCTTGCTTCACCTCATCCTATTCCTCTTCCTTGTCTTCCTAAGATCTCGGGACGAGATCTCTTGTTAGTGGGGGAGTGTTGTGACGCCCCGAGACTGATGCTCCAGTTGCCTCCCATTTATTTTAGTTGTTGCCGTGTGTTTATTGTGTGTGGCATTGTATGCCTTTTGTATGTATCCCCATCTATTATGTAATAGTACGATGTAATGATATCCACCTTGCAAAAGCGTCTCCAATATGCGCTTCTATCCTTGGTGGGACCTTCGAGTTCCTTTATGATATGGTCGCATATTGGGCGTGACAATCTTTCACTTTCAAAAGTATTCTGCATGGCCGAAATCTGCTGCTAGATGGACTAATATGGAGGATCGGTGATGGGTCAAGAATTAGGATACATCATGACAGTTGGATCCCAAGGAAAGGTAGCTCAAGCCATCGGGCGGGACTACGTACATGGTATAAACAGAATTTGTGATCTGCTGTACCACCGGGGCCGTTCATGGGATGTATGCAAAGTTCAACGGATGTTCCTCCGGATGAAGCAAATGAAATACTGCAGATCATAGTAGGAGGGCGAGCATGGAAGACTTCTTGGCATGGAATTTACACAAAAACGGTGCGTTCACTGTCAGGTCCGCTTACCACCTACGTATGACACAAAAACGACTCAAGTCCGGACGGCCGGAATCGTCGTCATCGGTGGCAGATCACAAGTTCTGGTTAAGCTTTTGGGATACAATAGCTCCTGGCAAGGTTAAAACACACACATGGCGTCTGATTCGGAATGGTTTGGCAGTAGGTTCGGAGCTTCATAGGAGGAGAATTAAACCTGGGGTATTTTGCGTCGCTTGTGGTCGTGAGGAAATAAATTACCACAGGTTTTGGGGTTGCCATCACTCGGCGAAATTCTGGAATGTCATGCACTCGGAATTGGGAGTTCCGGTGGCGATCCCACCGGTGTCCGCTAGCTCCCAGAGTGTTCTGGCAAGATGGCTGCTGACTTGGTTTGCCGAAGCTTCTGATGATGAAAAGGCGGTCATGGTTTAGGGTGTATATGGGCTATGGCTTGCGAGGAATAATGCGAGGGATGGCAAGAGGATAGAAGAAGCGGCCGATATAGCGCGGTCTGTGGTAAAGGTTATGGAAGAATGGCAGAACATTCATGGCTGCAAGAGTAAAAGTGCAAAGCTGAACCCAATACTGAAGTGGGAGCCGCCGGATCTGGGATGGATAAAAGTGAACATTGATGGGGCAGCTTGAAAAATGGAGATAGAGGAGGAGTGGGAGTGGTCTTGAAACGATTTAAGGGGCTTATTTAAGGGGAGCTCGCCACTCTTACCATCAGTCCGTAGACCCGCAAAGATGGAGCTTCGGGCTTGCGGCGTGCAACCTTCTTTGGCGGATGAAGTGAATGCCACCGATCCGCACATTGAGACAGATTGTAAAGAAATTGCGACGAAGCTTCAGAGCAAACAAAGAGACTCGTCTACTCTGGGGCCGCTGATCGAGGAAGTTAAACTATTGCTGGAGTCTCGACAACGATGGAAGGTGAGTTGGGTTAGAACTTAGAAGGACGCAAATGGTGCATCCCATAGCTTAGCGAAAGTAGGAATGATGAATGACTTGTGTCAGTTTGGCTACATGAGCCACTTGATTGTATCCTGGAGATTATATCGGCAGAGATCCCTACCTACCATGAATAAATAGAGAACGGGCTGAACTTCAAAAAAAAAAAAAAAAAAAAAAAAACCTCGAGTGTCCTTCACGCATCGGCGGTTCATCGTCTTCCCGGCTCATCCGACCAGCGTGCTTGCAGTTGTCGGAGTTTTGTTGCTCTGTTTGCCCGTCGGTACACCTATTCCGGCGTTGTTCCGTAATAGATCTGCCCTTCCCTCTCGGAATCGGAGAGGAATCTGGAACGTACTATAGGTAGCCAGCTGCGGACAATCCGTTCGAGGGAGAGATAAAGTGCGCTCCTGAGTCCTGCTGTAAACTCATCCTTCCCTGGGAGTTTTAGGTTTTCTCTCCTTGTATAAGCTACAGATCTATCCAGGCCCGCTGTTGCAGATTGGGGAACATCATAGTGGTCACTGGTCAGTGATCTGAAAATCAAATGGGCAAGAGATGGGTTATGGAGATGAGCCCCCATGAAGCACGTAGATTCAAGCTCCGACGCCACAACAGCAGGCCGAAGACACGTCTGGACAATCTCCCCGAGGTATGGCTTTACCTGTGGTACAGTGACATTGCTAAGGGAAAGACAGGAGCTTTTAGTATTGCGCTGTTGAGTTACACAGACTCTTCGATTTTCTTTCCTATTAATGTGAAAGTTTGGAACAATTGCATACGCCAGCACCCTGGATATGCTCAAGAATACTCTCAAAATTAGCATTATGAAACTTAAAAGGCCCATACCGCGCATGCTGAAGCAAGAATTAAATATTTGCAATTGTTTTTATGAAGGTAAATTTGCATTTTGTCAAGTACGATTGTTTTCATTAAGGTAAATAGGAAGCTATGTCATGTTTATATGAACTTGACTAATCAGTTTGAATTCAGCACTCTGGATTTAGATAGGATGATATTTCGGTTTTCTTTGAGATGGACATCATATTTTTGCCCACATTCACCTAAAAAAGTCAAAAGTTGAGTGCTTGAATGGTTATATCTCATAGCAATAGTGGATCCCTTCCAAGTTAGCTTGTACGAATGATATATAATTATGTCACCAGGGAAAAGATATGGCTACTCAAACTTACATTCCAATAGATAATTCATGTGTACAAAATTGGTGAAACAGGGATCAGTAAACGACAGTCACCTGCAAGGCATTAATTTGACGTCCAAAATCTCGTGGCCCTTCAATAATCGAAAATCAACAGATTGATATGATCTGCACGGTAAAATGGAATGACATACCCAAAATTTAAGAAACTCACGTGTCAAAAAACTTAAAAACACAATGGTAGTATGGATGATGATCGTTTTTCATCCGAATATCATCAACTTCATACTTTTTTTAATGTGTGATTTTAAGAACAAGTAGTTTAGGAAAATTGCACCTAGGCAATTTCTATCAGAATTTTTTTGCAGAACATGTATATTTTAGGGGTAAAAGAATGATGCCGATTCTGTTCTCGCACGATTTTCATTTGCTGAGCATTCTATTATTCAGAGCACTATTTTCTCATCTATACTATATTCTACAGGATGTGATACAAAAGATACTATCGCGCTTGCCTCTAAAGGAGGTGGTGCAGATAAGCACACTGTCGAGTGGGTGGAGACATGTATGGAGATACCACCCAGATCTAATCTTCAGTGTTGAAAAATTGTTTGATGGCAAGGACAAGGGGGACCAAGAATTTGTTACTAGTGTCAGTGATATCCTGAAGGGTCACTACTGTACTGTTGTGAACAAGTTTAAGGTGAATTATGGACTCTCTGAAGAACACGGTGATGATCTTGATGGATGGCTCCGTTTTGCTGTTCTATCAAAGGCAAAGAATGTTGTTCTTGATCTGCGCCCTCCACCCAAATGCCCGGATAATGTCTACAACTTCCCTCTGCATCTTTTTGATGATCGAAACAGCTCATGTGTGCTGTCTCTCCGACTTGTCTTAGTGTGCCTAAGGCCAGCTCCGAATTTCTGTGGCTTTGCAAACCTTCGATCACTCAAATTGCATAGGGTTTATGTATCGAAGGACCTCCATTGCATGCTCCCACACTGTGCTGTCCTTGAGTGGTTAAGCCTAACAGACTGTTTCATGCCTTCCTTCACCATGTCTGAGCCACTAGACCACCTGCAGTATGCTTGTATTCAGAATTGCAGCCTACAAAGCATGGAACTGCATGCCCCAAATCTCACAGTATTCGAGTATTCAGAGCAGGATGTGCCGATTGTGCTTGGCATATCTCACAAGCTGACAAAGGCAAAAATTGAAGTATTATCAGATTCTGACAATCTAGACTACACTTTTAGTCATCTTGTTAGGGCTATGCCTAATGCGGAGGAAATCTCCTTATAATTCATATCCAAAATGAGGTAGGTTTCATTTTGAGCACTTTCTGAGTAATTATAACCAAGACAATAGCTATGTCTGTTTCTCTGTTACTGCACCAACTTCTTGCAACTTTAGAACCCGGTGCTCATTAATATTTATATTTATTTTCAGGCACGACAGTTCATGACAGACAGCCGGTGTGATTTTATTAATCTGAGGCATCTCAATATAGAGGTTTTGGTGGACGGAGATCCAGGTTGTTCAAGTGGGATTCTTCGTTTGGCTTCTCTATTGGAACTAACTCCCTCTCTTGAAGTGTTCAATTTGCATGTGAGTTACAGTCTAAGTTTGCTTGTACATGCTTTTTGTCGTTTTTTGCTTGTACATGATTATTGTCGTTTTTGCTTTCTCCTTTATCCTCTGGGCATAGTATTCCATTTGTATGAAGCTCTTAATCTATAGATTTCCCCAGACGGCATCTATTATGCTTATGAAAGTGATTGAACATTGAAGAGCTTACACCAGAATAATGTGAATATTTTTGGCCCTTGCAGGTGTTGTTCAATTCTAGCCTGCGATACAATGGTGGTGGTGATGCCCCGAAGACTTCAGGCCACAAACTTAGACATCTCAAGAGGGTATACATGTCAGGATTTGCTGATCTCCGGGGCCAGTTGGAGCTCGCGTGGTATATCCTCCAGCACGCCACCGCTCTCGAGCGCATGGTCATTGATCCTGATGTGAAGATTCGTTTCGGCTCGCACCATGCAGTTGAGGATCTCCTGGCAATATACTTGCTTCTACCCAAATTTCCAGAGGTCCTGACTGTTTTGAGGGCACCACCGCCAGGGCATCGGTGACTTGGACGGCCATTTAACTCTTTCAAAAGTATAGTGATCATCCCTTAACTTCAAAACCAGCAAAACTTAGTCCTTCAATTTTTAAAATCGGATAATTTTAGTCCCTCAGGTGGTTTCGTGTGGACGTGGAGTGGTTTTTGATTCAGACACGTGCACGAAAGGTGCTCGGCATAGCCCATCAAGCAGAAGTGCACATGGGAGGTGAAACACGCAAGCAGTAGCTGCAGCAATGAGCGAATATGGCGGCGGTGCTGCTCGGTGTCTCCACGATGAGGCTGCCCAACGATGACCTGTGCAGGATGCCTTTCTGGCGTTTCCTGCCTACGTGGTAGCTGCTGGAGTCCTGGAGGCAGGATGCTCTTGAGCTCTTGTTGCTGCCACCGATGGTGCTTGTGCACGAGCGCTCCGAGTCTGACTCCTCGTGCAGGCCCTCAAAAAACAAGCATTGCACCTACATTTCTTCAGTTCATGTTGAGCTTGGACTTGACATGGCTGTAACCGTGACGTTTTACAGGGGACGGCGATCGCGAGCTTCTGACAAGGCGCCGGGCGGCAGTCTCAGCATGTAAAATTAGTTGAAGCATATGCTAACAAGCAGTGATGCAACATGCTTATTTTTTATAGAGAAAAGGCCAAGGCCCGACTTTATAGATAAAGCCACACGGCAGCGTCACAAATACCCAAGGTTCACACAATCACAGAGCCACACAGAGAAGTTAAAAGGACCCAAAGTACTCACGATACAGGCAGCTGCCCAACACGGCACGCAGGCCAGGGAGAGAGGGAACCTAAATCCCGCAAACTACAGCACCAGAATTATACGCCATGATTCGACCCGGAGATCTGAGAAGCCGAAGCCCGAATTTTGGCGATGAGCAGGTCCAGGGCGTCCCGATCTGGCTCCTTAGTCAATAATCAAGAATATACATGATTTGAAAAGAACACCAGCAGGCTTAGATGGGAATGTAAGCTCAATAGTAATTTTGTTTCTAATGGTCCATAGAGCCCAACATAAGGCTCCCAAGCCAACCCAAAATACCCTCTTGGTAACCCCTACCAAAGATTTGGCTAGGGATCTAATATCTGAGAAAGAGGAGGATTCCAGAAACCCGAAGCCAGGATCGGACGCAAGACCAAACTAATTTGGCAAGAACACAGTTGAAAAAGATGTGATTAGAGTTTTCCAAAGCCCCACACAAGTTCTGAAATTCGAGCCTGGCCCATTGCGTTTTTGATCGATCAGCAGAGGGAGGCGACCACGGAAGGCTTGCCAAAGGAAAATCTTAATCTTAGGAGGGACCTTGGATTTCCAAACACAAGAGAATCTAGCAAGTAGTACCACCAATGAGTCTAGAATACAGCGATTTGACGAAAATTTACGAGGCCACATGTGGCCAAACCACGAGTCGGCCTCCTCCGAGAGCACAGGGGAAGAGGGCGAAAAGACTTTGCCATTCTTCCAACTCTTCAGAGACAAAGCTTACGAAAGCTAAATCCCAATTATTAGCAGCCACCTCCGCGATGGAGATTTGCGGGTTAGGCGAGTAAGAGAACAGAACCGAAAGCTAACAGCCAAGGGAGCATCCCTGACCACCAATCTAACCAAAAACGAACAGCGGACCCATTACCCACACAAAATTTGACGTGCTCGTAAAAATCGGCGAACTTTAACAAGGCCTTTCCAAAACTACGAACCACGCCGCTGGGCAAACATGGGGTTGGAGTTAGGAAAATATTTAGCCTTAAGAATTGAAAACCATAGCACATCGGCCCCCACCGTCATAATTTTCCACCACCACTTAATGAGCAGGCAGATATTCATCACTCGAGTGTTAATAATGCCTAACCCCCAAGGTTTTTAGGCTTGCACATAAGCTGCCATTTAACCAACCTATACTTTCTTTTGTTATCAGCAGAATTCCAATAAAAGCCACCCCTATGTTTGTCAAAGCCATCATGCACACCATTCGTGAGACGATAAAAGCCCATAAGGAACATCGGGAGAGAGGATAGGCACGAGTTGATTAGAGCCACTTTGCCAGCATTGGTATTATATCTACCCCTCCAAGGAAGCACCCTATTCCCCACTTTAGCAACCACCGGAGCGAAGTCTTTGGCATGAAGCAGACCAGGGGAGATAGGGAGACCTAAATATTTGAAAGGAAAGGAACCTAAGGAGCAGTTTAGGAGCACTGCCACCCGCAAGGCCTCCGCCTGGTCAACCCCGTCACCATAACCTCACTCTTGGCGGTTGATCTTAAGACCGAAACAGCTTCAAACACAACAAAATGAATTTCAGATTGGCAATACAGCATTGTCCAACTCCACCAGATGATTGTGTCATCCGCATATTGCAGATGAGTGACCCTTCCTAAGTAGGTGAGAGACCACAGGAATAATGTGACCACATCGAGCCGCTTTGGAGAGCATACAGAGAAAGCGTCACCACAAAGTTGAAAAAGAACAGGGAGGCAGGATCCTTGGCGGAGGCCCTCCCATTAGCAAAGAAGTTGCTAATAGCGCCATTCTGACAAGCGCAGGTGTGGCCACCCGAGACCAAGCTGCATGATACGGTGAACATAGGCACCATCGAACCCTTTGGCCGAAGAATCTGCCTGAGAAAAGGCCAGCTAATAGAGTCATACGCTTTTTCAAAGTCTAGTTTGAGAATAATAGCTTTGGATTTCCGCACATGAAGGTCATGAACAATCTCATGAAGGGAGAGAATACCGTCTAAAATAAAACGCCCTTTGATGAAAGCAGATTGGAAGGGACTAATAACTCTGTGAGCTACCGGAGACAACCGGTTCGCAAAGCCTTTGGAGGAACTTGGCAAAGTTGTTAATCAACGCTATAGGCCGGAATTGGGAAATGACATCAGCGCCCTTAACCTTAGGAATCGGGGATATAACAGATAGTTCAAAGAGAGATGTCGACAGACCAAGACGAAACCACGAATAACGCTACACACCAATTGTTTCAATCAGGGCGAAATTTCCGAAAGAAAGGAATGGAGAAGCCATCGGCCCGAAGCGGCATTAGGATTGGCGAATTAACCACATCCCAAATTTCCGATCGGAGAGCGGAATCATCAAGGAAGCATTCTCCTCGGGAGAAATTTTTAGACCGAACTCTAGAGGTGGGGAGAAATGGACAGGGGCGATGGAGATTTAGCCCGAATAAAGACGAAAAGAAGTCCACCACGTGAGCCAAAATCACAGCCTGATCCAAGAGCGCATACCATTAATCAGCAGTTGTTAATCTCGCCACGCCTACCGTTAGCGATCGCAAAGAAATAAGCGAGAGGAGCATCCCTTTGAGAGTCCAGCTAAGAGTGCCCCTCTGGCGCCAGTAAATCTCAGCCTGATGGTGCAACTGCAAAAGAGCAGCCTCCAGATTATAGCGAACAGCCCAACCATCATCAGAGAGACCAATAGAGTCAGCAGTACGATCCAGCTCCAGGATCTGATTTTCAAGGAAGGCTTTGGTGCGGCGATCCTCCGCCGCACGATTACGCGACCAGCCTCTAAGAAATTTACGTAAAGCATAAGCACATGACTGCCAATCGTCCAGAGGGCCAAAAGAACGGGGGTTGTGAGAGAGGGATTGGGAGATCTTCGCCGCGACCATGTCAACAAAGCCCTCCACAGACAGCCAAGAAGCATCAAACTGAAATCTAGCCGGAGGTCTATTGCGGATGGAACCATCATCAAGAATCAAGGGGGTATGGTCTGAACTGACAATACATTTAGCGAAAAGAGAGGACCTAGGAAACAAGGAATCCCATCTAGGACAAAGGAAGACACGATCAAGCACGGATCTGATAGGGTTCACCGATGATTAGACCAAGTAAAGCGGGCTCCCGAGGAAGCTCCCAATGGCGTTGGCACTAGTAAAGTCGTTAAAAGCATTGGCTAAAGACCAGGAAAAATTATCATTATTCTTGTCAAGAGGGCATCGCAAAAGATTGAAGTCTCCCCAATAACCATCGGAAGAGTGCAGGACTCAATCTTGATCGAAAGTTCATCAAGGAAAAGGTGTGAAAAGGAGTGATCCGGGGCCCATAAACAACTATAAATTCACGGAGGGTATTCATAGATCATGCGAGAGAACAACACTAGCCCAATAAAACCCATAATCAAAAGCAACAAAGGCAAAAATATCCTTATTAGAACCAATCGAATCCCACCGAGTGGCCCAAGCCGTAAACATTGCCAATGAAATCTATCCATACCCACGATAGCGAGAGCTCACTGGGGAAAAGGAATCCTTAAACGTTTCAACCAACCCCACAAAATCAATAGAATTAGAACGGACCAAATCTTTCAGTTGGTCACGGCGCCCCCTAGCACCGAACCCTCTAATATTCCAAAATAAGGCCCTCATTTATACGAAAGGTTCTTGATACGGAGGCTCGACCTGCTGGGGGCCACACAGGGTTTGGATCGTTTATTAGTACCCCTCTTAGCAAGGCAGGATGAGGGCTGGCCACTACCAAAGACCGAATCCTCCCCAACACACCCAACATCCGCGACCATGAGGCAACCGCCTCTTTGGCTTTCGCAATGGAAGCTTGGGCCATTCATTAGCCCGAATAATAGCAAGAAGCGGCGGGAGAGCCAATGAAGAATCAACCACCAAACCCACGTCCGACATAATGTTTAAAAGATGATCATCGACATCAAGGTAAAACCACCCGAACCGGAGAAACAATGACAGATGGGGGTGAGGAGGTACTGGGAGGGAGGTCCCGCGCGGCCCGCTTCTCCGCCCTTTCGAATAGAGCCACCAGCCTGAGACACCCGCCTACCTTTGCGGGCCGTGGACACCGGGAGCGGATAGCGGCGACATCACAGCAACAGAGAGCCAAGATGGGGCCCGAGCGAGACATGGAGCCCAGATCCTGATCGAGACGCCGACAGATCCCCGTCATGGATTGCTTCGAGCCCGAAGGGGTCCGGCTCTTAGCCGAGTACTTGTGGACTGAGGATTTCTTCTTCGAGGGGTGCTGAGATTCCACCATGTCTGGCAGGAGAGCCAGGAGATCTTCAATACCCGAACGGGTGGGGAGAGTAGGGCGGGCGGAAGGTTGGAGCATGCCGCATACAGGAGTGACCGAGCAGGCGGGGCCTTAGGCAGATCAGCAGCAGCAGAAGGGGCCATCTGGGCAGCAGGGGGAATCACAGCCTCTTCACGAGGAGCATCACCAACAGCGCTTGAGAATGGAACAACTCACGCTCGAGTTTGCTGTGCCATCCCATTCAGATTGAGTGAAGCGGAGATTAGACCCAAAACTCTGATTGGGGCCACCAAAGAACCATCCCTTCCTTGTCATGTTTATCCGAGGGGTTAGCAGGAGGAGGGGGGAGGTGGAGCATGGAAAGCCGCCGCCGCCCCCTCCACCCGCACCCGCAGCCTGATTCCATTGGGAGAAGGGTAAACATCAATGAGGACGACAATGTTGTTGAGATACGGTTGGTTGGCTCCTTGATCTCTACGATACACACAGCATGTACAATTTTTCTAGACAAGATAATCTAACTCAACCGGCCCACGAGATCAAGGTGCAACACACGCCTGAAAAATATCAGGTGCTCCCATCCCTGGGGTGCTTCACATGCTTCAACTTTAAAAAAATTAATTTTAAATGTTTAAAAGAATTATGAAAAATATGAATGTTCACGAGGAATGTGATTACAACTCCTAAAAATTTCAGGTTCGAGAGAGTTCCTCAATGTTATGTGGTTCACAACAAACTTGTCTCGTGGTCGTAGCCCTCCCTGGCAAAGTGCACAATGGTCGATAGCTAATATGAATAGGATGGGCGACAGGGGTGTGATGCTAAAAATAAAAAGATTCCAAGGTTCAGGTTCGTAGCTTATGAAGCAGGCTCATAATCTCCTACGAGTTGCTTACGTTTTGGACCAAATGAAATTAGGATGAGGATGAGGATCAAAACAAAAGGATTTTGTCCCAAAAATAAACAGCCGAAAAGCAACATGTGGTAATGGTAGGACTAGGGTTCCTACTGCTCTACTCCGTGGGTTATACGGGCGTAACAGCGAGGTTGGGGGCGAGGCGGCGGCTCGGCGTGTTGGCGCCCGTCGCGGGAGAAGAAGGGCGGCGGCGGCTAGGGCAAGGTGCGGCTAGGGTTTCCGCTCCTCCGAGCCGGGCAATATGATAGAACTATCTTTATTGCTTGATCTCAAACGATGTCTTACAACTAGTATTTATAACTTTAGCCTGAGATAACTTGCCTAAGATAACTTGTGGGTCAAGCCCCTAATACTAATGCCCGGTGGGCCTCTTTTGGTTATAGACCAAACCGGTCATAACATCTCTCCCTTTGCACAAACAGCTCGTCCTCGAGCTGAAAGTCTGGATAGTGTTGGCGGAATTCCTCACGCTGCTCCCAAGTAGCCTCCTCCTCTGGAAGGCCCGCCCACTGAACGAGGACAAACAAGACGCCATTAACGGGCTGCGCCGCAACACCTTTGCCGGCTCTCGAAGAATGCGACCATCGGCGATGGGAGGAAGCGCCGTGGCTCGCCACGGAAAGGCTTGAGCAGCCCCACATGGAAGACGTCGTGGATGTGAGCACGGGCTGGAAGCTGAAGACGATAGGCCACCTTCCCAATGCGCTCCAAGATAGGGAAGGGCCCGACGTAGCGAGGGCCGAGCTTGCGCTTCGCACGCGGGTCGAGTGATTGCGTATAGCGGTGGAGAAGATGCAGCCACACCCAATCACCCACCGCGAACTCCGCCTCGCGATGATGATCGTCGTAGTAGTGCTTGGCCAGCTGTTGTGCCTGAAGGAGACGCCGACGACCTCAGCAAGCATCTCGCCACGAAAAGCGGATAAGGTCACGCGCAACCTCCGTCCGAGCTGTCTCCGGATCCACCGGAAGTATAGGCGGGGTGGTCGACCATATACCACCTCAAACGGCGAGCGCAGGCGAGTGATAAGAGGTGTTGTAGCGATTACTCGCCCAAGAGAGCCATCCACCCAAGCGCGAGGCTGATCACCGTCACACAACGCAAATACATGGCAATGACCTTGTTAACCACCTCGGATGACCATCCGTCCGAGGATGGAACGCCGTACTCAAAGCGGAGCTGACACCCGCCATCTCAAGAGGTCGTGCGGACATGGCCCGTGTGAAGGAAATATGCCCTAGAGGCAATAATAAAGTTATTATTTATTTCCTTATTTCATGATAAATGTTTATTATTCATGCTAGAATTGTATTAACCGGAAACATAATACATGTGTGAATACGTAGACAAACATAGTGTCACTAGTATGCCTCTACTTGACTAGCTCGCTTATCGAGATGGTTATGTTTCCTAGCCATGGACAAAAGAGTTGTCATTTGATTAATGGGATCACATCATTAGGAGAATGATGTGATTGACTTGACCCATTCCGTTAGCTTAGCACTTGATCGCTTAGTATGTTGCTATTGCTTTCTTCATGACTTATACATGTTCTTGTAACTATGAGATTATGCAACTCCGCCACCGGAGGAACACTTTGGTACTACCAAACGTCACAACGAATCGGGTGATTATAAAGGAGTACTACAGGTGTCTCCGAAGGTACATGTTGAGTTGGCATATTTCGAGATTAGGTTTTGTCACTCCGATTGTCGGAGAGGTATCTCTGGCCCTCTCGGTAATGCACATCATTTTAATAGAACATGTTTAGCTAGTGTAACCAAGTTTTTGTAATCAAATTTTCTAAATAAATTATAAAAATACAAATCTTGGAAAATTTTCTAAGGTTATGCAATCCAATCTATAATTTTTATTATAAATCAACCATGATTGGAAACTAAATCTGTAAATATAGTAGGGTAACATACTTTATTTTGATCTTTAAATTTTTCCCTTTATTTAGAAAATAACATTTATTATGATTTAAACAGGATTCTTTTTTGAATTTTCGAATTCATTTAACAATCTAGTTAAATTAAATTCCAATTGGAACTTTAATTTGCTCTGCTTCTTGGTCCCTTTGGATTTACTTCAAATTAAGTCTCCCTTGATTTAGGTGATATGGTTGCCTTAGAATGGTGGACTTACAGGTCCTGTCATCTTGCAACTTTGTACACCAATCACATTCGATCCAGAACTTGATTGATAAGCTTGACGCTGTCTTCGATAACTCATCTCGAAGACATTGTAATCCCGAACCCAATCGCGACCAGGCACGATCGCCAGGGATGTAGAAGTCGGCGCGAGACGATGGAGGGTTTTCGCACACCTCATGACCCGCCGAGTGGGCGAGCTGTAACACCTGGTAACGGAGATCATCCTGCGCCAGAACAAAGACCCGTCGCCCATGTAGGAGCAGTCCATCAGAGAAGTGCCAAGGCTCCTCCAGGTCGCCGGCTGTGAGTTGCTGCTGAAGACGGACGGCGTCATCGGCCGTCGCAGTGGCGCGGCGAATGTCGGCGAAGAGACCGAACGTCGGCCCGGAGCGGATGCATAGGGCCGCCCCGGCGGACTCGTCGGCGAAGGAAGCAAGGTCGGAGTCGCAACGGGACAGCGCGTCGGCCACGGTGTTAAGGCGGCCCGGCCGATACTCGATGGAGAAGTCGAAGCCGAAGAGCTTGCTGATCCACTGGTGCTGCGGCACGGTCGATAGCCGTTGGTCCAGCAAGAACTTCAGGCTGTAGTGGTCCGTGCGAATGTGGAAGGACCGTCCCCACAAGTACGGACGCCAATGACGAACGGCCTGTACAAGGCCAATGAGCTCCCGCTCGTATGCCGCCAGCTTAAGATGGCGCGGAGCGAAAGGCCGGCTGAAGAAGGCGAGGGGCCCATCGCTCGATGAAGCACGACGCCGAACCCTCGCGCCGAGGCGCCACGATCACGCATTTAACGGGCGGTCGGTTGGGCATCCGGAGGACGGGGCCGTCGTGAGGGCCCCCTTGAGGGCCTTGAACGCCTTCGTCGCCTCATCGTCCCAGGCGAAAGCGTCGCGACGAAGAAACCGCGTGAGGGGCGCCGCGATGAGCCGAACTCCGGATAAATTTCGGTAGTAGCCGGCGAGGCCGAGGAACCCGCGGAGAGCCAGCGGCGAGTGAGGCATCGGCCATGCGAGACGGACGCCACCTTGTCGGCGCCCATAGCCACCCCGCCGCCGAGATGACGTGGCCCAAGTAGGCCACCGGCGTCCCGAACGAGCACTTTGAGCGCTTAAGGTGGAGGTGGTGCGCCAAGCTCGTTGAAGATGATGGCGACGGCTTTGGAGGTGCTCGCCCAAGACGCCCGTAGATTAGAATATCATCAAAGAAAACGAGCACAAACCGCGTAAGTAGGGCCGGAGGACGCCGCTCATCGAGCTCGGAAGGTCGCCGGGCGTTGGTGAGCCAAAGGGCATCACCAAGAACTCGGCGGGCGCGATGAGTCCGAACGCCGCCTTGGCGATGTCATCCGGTGCATGCGCACTGGTGGTACCCCAACCGAGGTCGAAGTTTGGCGAAGAAGCGCGCCCGTGGAGCTCATCGAGGAGCTCGTCGACCACCGGAATAGGGAACTTGTCCTTAAGTGTGACAACATTAAGGGCACGGTAGTCGATCTTGAAACGCCATGTGCCGTCGACTTACGGACGAAAAACACCGGCGCGGTAAATGGCGGCGGAGAGCGGATGATGCTCGCCGCGAGCATGAGCGCACATCGCCGCTCCAACTCATCCTTCGCAATGCGGGTAGCGGTAAGGCCGTACCGCCACCGCGCGAAGCTGGCGAAGAAGATGTATACGGTGATCGTGACGCGTGGCGGGCGGCAGCCCCTGTGGCTCATGAAGATGTCATCGTGCTGCTTGAGGAGGCTCTTCAATAGTGGGTGCTCGCCGTGGCGGTGGTCGCGCCACCGGAGTGGAGGGTTGGTGCGGCACCCCAATGCCGCCCCATCAATCGCGCGCCCAACCGCCGAAGGTCATCGTCGGCGTCGAAATCCCGCAGAATAGGACCAAGAGTGCGCAAGAAGTCGACGCCGAGGATAAAGTCGAAGCAGCCCAAGTCGATGCGGCGCAGTGATGGTGAAGTGCTCGCCGCCGATAGTGATGGGCACGCCACGGGCGAGCCCGTGGCAGCGGAGACGGTCGCCATTAGCGATCGTGACTGCGAATCGCTCACCGCCGGTTGGCTGTAATGCAAGGCGCCGCATGGTGGTCTCCGGCAGGAAGTTATCGTGGACCTGTGTCCACTAGGGCCACCAGCGCCGCTTTGGATCATGACCGTAAGAGCATCGTCCGATTATCACGGATGCCGCCAGCAGCGTGTAGGGACACCACGAGGCGGTGGCGGGGCGGCGCGGTGTTCTGCGGGCTCGCGCGGTGGGAGCGCCGACGCCATCCTCCATGTCTTCTCCCGCCTCGCTCTGTCGTCTCCAAGTAGAAGAGGCGGGGCGATGACATAACCCGGTGCATAGGGCGCATCACGCTTGAAGCACAAGCCCAGCGATGGCGTTCAGCTGTTCCGCCGAGCGAGGCGCTGAATGGCCACGCCGGTGCGGGGTGGGTGCCGGGGCGGCTGTGGACGACGCCGGTGCTGTTGGAGACGGCCGGGGAGGCTGTCGGCCCCCACGTGGCGCGGATGGACGCGTTAAGGCCTGGGCGCGCTGCTCGAACGCCCGGGCATAGTACATGGCCGTCTGAAGGTCTTGGGGCCCCTTCATCTCGACGTCCACGCGGATGTGGTCGGGAAGGCCGCCGATGAAAAGCTCCGCCATTGTCGAGCCGTCACACCGGGCGCGTGGCACGCCAGGCTGGAAGCGGTCGGTGAAGTCTCGCACCATGGAGGTGAACGGCAGCGCCCAACCAGCCAAGCAGTCCAGCGGACGGTGGCCCAAAAGAAGAAGGCACAGCTCTGGAAACGATCCCACGGGGCATGCCGCCCTCGTCCCGCCGAGGGCATAGTACCATGTCTGGCGGCCCGCTGAGATGGTAGGAAGCCAACCAAGTGCGCCCGACGGCGGGTGTCGCGCCGTCCGCGAAGAATCTGGTCACACCGTCGAGCGATTAAGCGGTCGCCGGAGCCGCCGTGACGTGGCATAGTCGATCTTGGCGAACCGGGCGGCTGCTAGTGTGGCGCGCTTCGCCCATCGCCTCGGCGCGTAGGGCGGATGATGGTGCACGGTCCATGGTGGAAGGCCCGACGTAGTTCCCGGTGGCGCCCGGCGTAGTTCCCGGTGGCGCCCGATGCCTCGGGCTGCAACGGGAAACCGGACGGTGGACGGGCCTCCGGGTAGGCCGATGGCGGCCCGTGAAGCCAGCCGGGGAGTGGCGATGGTGACGACGGAAAGCGGACCTCCTGGATCGGAAGCCCAGCGATGACCGACCCGAGTTAGGGCTGGGAGGGGCGGTGGAGGACCTCGCCCGTGGCGGCTGGAAGTGATGGCGCTGCGGAGACGGCGGCGGCGCGGTCGGTGGGCCCGCTGCGCCCCGTGGTGGCGGCGAGTGGTGCGGTTGCCATCGCGAGCTGCGGCGCCATCGTGGGCTAAGGCGGCGGCGCGGCCGCCGGGCGGGGAGTACCGGTAGCCTCCGGCGATGGCCCCGGTCCGAAAGTACCACGGCAGCGCTGCTGAACCGCAGCCATGGCTGGATGGAGTGGTGGAGGCGCCCGTGCGGACTTGCTGGTAGAGGCGGATGCCTCGACCGCGCGGCGAGGTCGTTGAGGACGCCGCCATTGCCTCCGGTGTGAACTGCCGCGGCTGCGGGGAGGTGATGGCGGCGGCGATGTTGGACGGGTTGGTAGCCGCCGTGGGCCACGCGGTGCCAGTGCCGGAGGGTCAACGCCGAGAGCGACGCCGTGGCGCCCCGCCGAGCGAGGCCATGACGCCCGGCGCGAAACGGCGGTGGTGGAGGAGTTGGCGGCAGCGGCGGCGGTGGAGTTGACGGGCAGCGGCGGTGGTGGCGGCGGTCGCGAATTGGAGGTGGCAAGACATGGTCGAAACCCGGTACTGATACCAAATTGGTAGGACTAGGGTTCCTACTGGCTCTACTCCGTGAGGTTATACGGGCAGAACAACGAGGGTTGGGGGCGAGGCGGCGGCTCCGGCGTGTTGGCGCAGATTGCAGGGAGAAGAAGGGCGGCGGCTAGGGCAAGGTGCGGTTAGGGTTTCGGCTCCTCTCCGAGCCGCAATATGATAGAACTATCTTTATTGCTTGATCTCAAACGATGTCTTACAACTAGTATTTATAACTTTAGCCTGAGATAACTTGCCTAAGATAACTTGTGGGTCAAGCCCCAATACTAATGCCCGGTGGGCCTCTTTCGATTATAGACCAAACCGGTCATAACATCGGCCTCTTTCGGTTATAGACCAAACCGGTCATAACATCGGCCTCTTTCGGTTATAGACCAAACCGGTCATAACAGGTAAGCAATCCAATCAATTCCAAAAATAATAATTATTATTATTATAACAAAGAATGGGGCCAATCTGGAAACTTAGGACAAGACAAGACATCAACGCTGAAGAGTTCCATAAGCATTAATATCTCTGTCCTAAATGAAAGACGTTTTAACGTTCAAATTGTAAAGAACAGGTGTGTAGTTTTTTAATTTTATTTTTGAGTGAGAAAAACAGAGGCATGTATCTTTACTGTGATGAGTTTTTTTCTTCACTTTGCCGGTGGTCTTGATTGGTCAAGCGACAGGTTTTGTAAACTGACAGTAAACCACCATGCAGAACAATATCAAATAATGAGATCCACAACAGCAACCTGTTACGTGGTTATTTTTACGGTGTCTGAGATGGGTTGGCCAGTTCAGATGGTAAGCGTTGCAAGGCTAACAATCATTCTTTTAAGTCACTAGTAAATGTGCATGTGCAACGCCGTGTAATCTTAATCCGCTGGAAGATATACTTAATCTTAATCTGCACACGTTGGTAATGAAACTTAATAACTGTTGAATGTGTGCACACAAGGCTGATTTTGGTTTCAGTTTTACGAAAGCTGATTTGGGTTCAGTTTTTAGTGCATACAGGCTGCTTTTCTGTTCAGTGAAACATGAATCAATCTTCTCCGGAAGAAATGAAGAAAACAGATATGAGAGACCTCGGCCCAATGGCTGTGTGTTTGACAGCGGTGTGTCCCCGATGGCGGTGCTGATGACGAGGCCCGATGGAGAGGGACAGCAGCGGTCTAGGCAGTGTCCGTGATGGTCCAACGGCCCGACGCTAACGGACGGCCATGCGGCGTCCCCGACAGTCCGACGGCGATGGGCAGTCAGGCGGTGGTGCCCCCGTCGCCATGTGACATCCCCGACAGCCGCGCCCTTGAAGTTGCGATGGCGTCGCTTCTGCCGAGGCCACGCAAAGGCGACGGGTAGAGGTGACACAAAGATGTGAGGGGCGGCGTCCTTGAAGGTGCTTTGGTCGAGCGATGGGGGGCGGCGTCGTCGTGAAGCGAGATGATGGGGCGGCACCGGGGCGGTTCATAGTGGCGCTTTCCTTTCATGTGAAAGGGTATGTAAGGAAGGGGTCACACGACGGTTCGCTGTACCAGTTTCCTTTCGTGTCAAAGGGTGCGTAAGGAAGGGATCGCACGACGCTTTGTTGTGGCAGTTTCCATTCGTGTGTAAGGGTACGTAAGGAAGGTGATCAGGAAGAGAAATGATTGATTAGCAGTAAACGCGTTTAGCACTAAACGTGTTTAGTTGCTCAACATTAGAACAATAAGGATGGTCGGATTAACGCTAATGGATGGTAGAGATCTGTTCGATCTGCCCCACCGAGTCCTTTTATATTGGTATAGATATAAGTGAAAGAGAAAAGTATGTTTTTGATCCTCAAGTTCCTCAAAAGTATAGACTTGGTCTCTCAAAAAATTTGGTATATATATATATTTGGTCATTCAAGTCTCAAAATCGAATAAGTTTAGTCGAAAACCAGATTTTGAACACGTTGACCGGGGTTTGACCATGTTTGACCGATGAACAGTATATTCAAAAAATAGTAAACAAAAAAAACTGAAATTTTGTGACATCCAACATGCTTGGGTGTGCGTGTAACCTTTTGTGGTCAAATAACATCCGTGGAACTTTAGCCAAAAAAGGCATTTTTGTGAGCCAATTTTTTTTTTTGCCGCGAGCTCCTCGGATGTCGAAACACCACACAAAATTTCACGCACCCAAGCATAAATTTAGAGTTTTTTGTTGCTATTGTTGCGAATTTATTGTTCATCGGTGAAACCTGGTCAAATCCGTCAACATGCTTAAAATCAGATTTTGGACCATACTTTTTCGGTTTTGAGACTTGAAGGACCAAATGTATGCCAAAAATTCTTGAGGTGTCTATACTTTTGAGGAACTTGAGGGATCAAAAACATACTTTTCTCTAAGTTAGAAGGGCTTGTGCTTTAAACTGCATACTACACCAGAGAGATTAAGATACAGAGGTTGTTCCACAAATACAGTACTTGCTTAAGTGTGATCAAACGAGAGTAGAGAGCAAAAAACCTCACCAAACTGCTTGAGACTTGATTCATATAGAACCAAACGTGCGTGCAAACAACTCACAACATCATAGGGACGCAAGATAGTAGTACATGCCTAAAAGGATCACAAGCTCAGAATCCCATAGAAAGTCACTGCCATATCTTAGTACTGGAACATGAATCAACATTGACCAAGTTCTGACTAAAAAGTTTGGAACTGAGACAGACTGCGAAATACTTATATAAGTTGCAACATACATATCAAAAAACAGCAAACACGATGTTCAGAACATCGATAACAGGTGCAAGAACAACAACTGTTTTAGTTTGCTTGAACAAAGTGGAGCAAATTGCTCAGAGGTACATCCGCGGCCATCCTACCAGCGACTAAGTATCCTCATATACACTTGAATACACTGAAGAATTTCAACATCAGATTCAATATACAGTTGAAGACCAGAAGAAGTCGTTGTGTCCCCCAAGCGGTCCAGCCTGAAGATTGGCCGCTGCATTCTCCTTCTCGAGCGCATCTTCGGCCCGCCACGCTGCTTCAAATGGATCGGAGAAGCTCGGCCGCGAGCTGAACAAGTGGTCGTGTCCCTGAAGCGATGGAGCGTCAAGATCGGCTGCGGCATTGTCCGCCTGCCACTGTGCTTCAGATGGATGGAGGAAGATGGGCTTGTCTTGGACCATGGAAGACTTGTTCGTCGAGACGGGCTGCCGCTCCTGCTCTGCTGCTGCTTCATCCATTATAGCGAGAAGCGTCTCCATGTCGAGCGCCTCGTCAGCTTCAGATGGATGGAACAACATCGGCGGCGGCTTGTCTTGGACCATGGAAGACTCGCCGTTCGTTGAGACGGCCTGCCGCTCCTGCTCTGCTGTTGCTTCATCCATTATAGCGGAAAGCGTCTCAAAGTCGAGCGCCTCTTCGGCCTGACACTCTGCTTCAAATGGAGCGTGATGATCGGCCGCGGCATTGGAAGTCCCCACGATTTCCTCTGCAGCATCACCGAAAAGTTCTTCCATTGTGCAAGAGAATCGGTCGTCCGATTCAGGCATGCCAGGACCTTCCATGAACGCAGCCGGCAAGGAGACCGGTGCTGCGGCGGTGAACGACGGTGTGGCGGGTTCCGGGACGGGGACGGCAACTCGAATCCTCTTCATGGGGCGCGGCGGATGAGGATCGGCGGCGGCAGCGGGCGCTGACCTCGGGTTGGGGCGCGGGTCGTGGCACGGGCTCTGCTCTTCCTTGAAGCTTGTACGCGGCCGATTCACGGCGGGCCTCGTCAGGAGCGTGCTGCGACAAGTGAATCTTGCAGAAGACCTTCTCCTCGTCGGCGACGATGGCCTCTGGCCGCAGGAGTCGGTACTCCTCCATGACCCAGCCGGTCGACTTGCCCTTCTTCTTGAAGGACAGGTTCTTCCTCTCGCCGACCACGACTCCCTCGTGCGTGACCACCGTGGTCGTGTTGACGGTCCAGGTCCCGCCGCCGGCTTTGCGCGCGCAACGGGTGGTCCTTCCCTTCGCGCGCTTGCACTTGGTGAAGAAGAAGCGGTCGCCGCTGCTCTCCGCCTGCGGCACCGGCGCGTAGCGGGCGGCGAGATCCTTGGGCTCGCAGTCGTAGACGTGGGCGTCGTGGATGAGCTTCTCGGCGCCGTGCGTCTCGCCGGCGATGAGGCGTGGCAGGTAGTAAGTGACGGCCTCCACCTCTGTAGGGTTCAAGCGGAAGTGCTGGAAGACTTCGTCGACGTTGAGCCCTTCCATGCCGGCCGGCGGCTGCCCTGCTGCTTCTAGTTCTAGATGGGAGGGGTCGATCGATTCGTCGCCGGCGATTTGGGAAGATGATATTAGCGGCGATTGGTTTGAGACGCATACGCGCCGGGCGTGGTTGTATTTAACTACGGAGAGCTTGTACTGATCGCGTCCGATTACCAAACGGAGCTGTTGCCTGTCCGTTTGAAACTCGGCAGCTCGACTTTGGTGGCAAACTCTACGCTCTTCTGTTTGTGTATTTGAAATCGGACAAGAAAAGTCTACTTTTCGTCCCTTAATTCTTCGGTCTACTCACTTTTGGTCCCTGAACTCTAAAACCGGACAGATTACACCAAAAACTCTCGAAACCAGTCAATTTTCTTCCCCGCGGAGTTTCGCTGCCGAGCCATCCCGGTTTTGACCATGACGTGAACAGTGCTCCGATGAACACTAAATTAAAAAAAGGCAAATAAAATCCAAAAAATCTGAAATTTTATGACATCGAAGATACTCAGGTGCGCAAGGTGCGTGCCAGTTTTTGTCATGTTTGGACGTTCGAGGAGCTCACGGCAAAAAAAAAGTAAATCTACTCTCGATGAACAGAAAATTTTAAAAATAGCAACAAAATTCAAAAAATCTGAATATTTTGGTATCGAAGATGCTCCGGTGCGCATGCTGCGTGCAAATTTTGTGCTAAAATCTTATCCGAGGAGCTCGTGGGAAAAAATAAAATAGTGTACGTGTGCGTGCCGCTTCGGGTGGTTTCCAAACCCTCGGACGTCATTTTAGCACGAAAATTTGCATGGACCTTGCCACTTGAGCATCTTCGATGATAAAAAAAATCAGATTTTTTTGTTACTTTTTGCTATTTTTTTAATTTTTGCTATTTAATTTTTTGTACGACTCTGTGCAATATAGCATGGAACGACACAGGATGAATTGATGCGTCTCCACTTTAGATGACCCTCCTATCGGGACGGTAGGTGCACATTTTTAGTAACCGAGCAAACCCCCTTCCTGTATCAGCCAGTTGTCGACGTGGAGGATGGCGGCCACCGGCCAAGCTCGCAACATAAGAGCATTTCTCTGGGAGGAATGTGGGACTGTGTCGACTCCATAAACCGGAGAAGTGTAGAGATAGCCGATTAGTATATCCTTTACATATCCCGTTTAGATTTGTCCACCTCCAACTCCGGCAACTAGACATCCAACTAAACAGACATGCCATTGGGCACCCAGTTGTAATATTTGTTAACTATAAGCATCAATAGGGTCATTACTCGCCATGTGAGGGCCCGAATGTGGGTAAAGCTCTTGTCCCATGTCCATCTTACAACCTCAGGTGATGACCCATGTCACCGTAATCCACATATGTTCACCATATCGTTATTTGGTACTTTGTGAAACACAGTTGATAGTTGACTCACTCGGCCTCGTTGGGACTCCCAGGGCTCACCTAGAGGTTCCATCCGGAGCTTGCAGGGCAACATCCGTACCACCCGTCTTTCGGACCACTCAAATTTTGGATCAATTTATGGGCCAATCCAGTAGTATATAATCCATGGGCATGCTCGTCTTGAACTTGCATTTTTCAACATTGATGACCATCGTATTCGAGAAAGAAAAAAAAAATCATGACCAGCCCCACTGAAGTCATCCTCACATGGTCTATTTAAAGACTTTCTTTTGATGCAAGTCATCAGCGTCTCCTAACCAACTTAGGCATAGAAAACACATAGTACAGTGAGTTCATGAAGCTCAATTCACAATTGCTTAACATGCCACTAGATCATTTGATACACACAATACATCATTTACTATTATTTGTGGACCATCTATAGTCGAATCATCGGGATTCATCTTGGTCAACCATTAAATTCACTTCATGTTCTATCTTAGTTTCCTGAAAGCCACAACCAATTCTTTTTTTTACTTCATTTCTTCAAGACTTGATCACAAAGGATCAACTCTCTCATGATAATATTGAGTTTCTCCATGAGTATCATATCATTCATCACTTGCTCTTATAAATGCTCCATCACAATATCTTGAGAGCCATAAATGAATTTTTCATTTCAATTTAATGGCTTCAAGACTAGATCAATCATGGCCCAACTCATGAGCTCATCATGACCTTAATTATCTTCAAGACATATCTAGAATTATTTTCTTTAATCATTCTCTCAAGATCTTGATCCTTCATGGATGAACTCATAAGCCCACACACGAAAAACTTTTGGTTTCCTCCAATAAACTCTATCTTGGTCATATTTGATTTACTCACCGAAATCAATCTTGATTCATCTTAGTCAATTTTTCTTCATATTCTTGATCATAATATATTCATCCTTATAACTCAATGATCTTGATGCATAGCTTCATTCTAATGACATTCTTCCCAAATCCAACCTATATACTTATGGAACATTTCTTCGTATATAACTCAATGCAAATGTTAGTCCATGCAAGTGTCAATCATACCAAATCTTAGTGCATATGTTTGGGTTTCATCCTTGAACCCATCCAATGTTCTGCATGGATTACCGATGTAACCCATCTCAGTTAAATCATTAGTCCATAGGATTGTTACTAATTACTAAAACCACGTGTGGGGTTGTATGCACTTTCGTCGCCCACAAAGAGACCACAAAGCGCATGACCATGTATTCCACCATTGCTAACACGAAAGTCAAGGCCTCACTTGGGGTTGTGTACGATTGAAGTGAGTCTGAGGGGTGAATAGACTATTAAAGCTAATTATATCACAACCTTGATGGTTCTCCCAATTTTAGTTCTTGGCAATTTTTCCTAAAACACTCGAGACATGCAAAGTAAAACTTGTAAGTAAGTTAAAGGGATTGAGCTTAGTAGATTGCAAATATGAGGAGGCTCAACGATGTTTTGACGTTCTCCTCCGCATGCCTTAAAAGAGCAGTCAAACCTTCCATACATAATAAAAAAGATAAGGCGATAGGGTGTCTCCCTGCCTTAACCCCCTAAGAGGCTTGAAATTATTACTTTCTTCTGGATTAAATCAAACTCGGTATTCCACAGTGGATACACATTGCATAATAAAGTTTACCCAGTTTCAGAAAGGACCATTCAACATAGTCATAAGCTTTATGTATATCAAACTTGATGGCACATAGACCCTCTTTACTTTCTATCTTATTTTCCATTGTATGAAATCACTCATAAGCCACTAAAACATAGTCCATAATCTTTCTTTGCATGAAAGCACTCTAGTTCGGAATAACAATTTCTGAGAGAAAAAACTTCAAACGAGACGCCACTATTTTTGTTGTACTTTTATACAACACATTACACAAGCTAATCAGCCTTACATGTGTTACCTTTTCCAGAGAATTATCCTTCGGGTCATCATAATAGTAGTGTCAGTCCATCCCGTAGAAATAGTACACGTATTAACCGCTTGCAAAACCTCCTCGACCAGATCATCCCTAACATCGACCAAAATATTTTATAAAAATAGCATGTGCTCCATCCAGCCCAAGCTTTTAAATCACCAATATAAAAAGAGCCTTATGAACATCTTCAGTTGTGCAAGGGACAAAGAGTGCATTATTCATCTGAGCTGACACCCTTCTACGAACCAGAGATAAAATCTCCCAATCTAGTTGCAAAACTTCAGAAGTGAAAAGATTTCAAAAATAGTCGGTGATGCGATCCTTAAGTTTCGTTCCTTGTCTCGAGACCCCAAAATTATAAAGGGTTTTCTTAATATTATTTCTCCTTTTCCTAGCCGTAGCCGCATTATGGAAGAAAGAGGTATTACAATCCCCATGGATGAACCAATTTGCTCGACCTCACTTTATCCAGAAAATTACTTCTAGATCCAAAATATTTTCAATAAGCACTAAAATTCCTTTTGTCGAGATCGGGACTCCGTATTTAGAGGACCACACCGCAGTCACTCTAATTCCTTTTTAAATTTGTTGATTGTCCGTTTTGGTCGCTTCGAGTATCGTGGTCCCAAGTATGTTGTATGCATATTCGCATGCACCACTCGAGTACGAGCCACGAGAGATGGACCAATCTTGTTGGGTAACGAGTAATTTCAAAAATTCCTATGCACACGCAAGATCATGGTGATGACATTGCAACGAGGGAGAGTGTTGTCTCACGCACTCGTGACCGAAGCGAAGCGTTGACACAGCGTAGTGGAAGTAGTCGTCGCCTTCCGGTTCAACCGATCCAGCACCGTTACTCGGCACCTCCGAGTTCTTGACACGCGTCAGCTCGATGACGCACCCTCGATCTCCGATCCAGCAGAGGCACCGAGGGGAGTTCCACAAGACGACAGCGTGGTGACGATCTTGATGTTCTCTGTCGTCGCAGGCTTCACCTAAGCACCGCTACAATATGACCGAGGTGTAATATCGTGGAGGGGGCACCGCACACGGCTAAGGAACGATCTCAATGATCAACTTGTGTCCTAGGGTGCCCCCTGCCTCAGTATATAAAGGAGGGAGGGAGGAGGAGGCCGCCCAAGGGGGCGCGCCATAGAGGAGGGGAAACGTGCTCCAAGTAGGTTTCCCCAGTGCAACTAATCCCGGGTGGTTTTGGTAATTAATAACAACATATATATCATTGAACTAATTGTTTCTTGAGAATCATTTCGAAAGTTCAGTGATATGGGTATGGCAATGACTGAAGAAGTGGACCCTCAAAATGCTAAGGAAAACATTGGCAAAAGCTCAAGACTCCATTTTTGGTTTAGTGATCCAAGATCACATTGAGTCTATAGGAAAGCCAATACTATTAAAAGGGATGAGGCTATGTTAATGATCCGTTGCTCAAAGTGCTTAGTGATCTATCTCCCAAACCATCAGCAATCTTTCATTCCAACATACACTCATAAGTAATCTCGGTCCCACCGATTCCATAAACTCACTCACACCGAGATGAACCACCTCAGCCATATACCCAAACCCTAGAAATTTCGGATTTTCCGATTCCAAACTCGGTCTCACCGAAACTAGTGTTGCCAAGCTTCTGTAACCTTCAGTCATCATATCGGTGTCACCGAGATGATAAAGTCGGTCCCACCGAGATTGGCAAACCCTAGTCTTTGGAAGAATCGGACTCACCGAGATTGTATTTTCGGTCCCACCGAAAATCCCAACGTTCACAAGATTTGAACTTTCGGTCTCACCGAGTTGTCAACTTCGGTCTGACCGAGATTGGTCAAATGTGTGTAGCGGTTGGATTTTGTGGAGGAGGCTATAAATACCCTCCACCTCCTCTTCATTCAGTAGAGAGCCATCGTAAAGAACTACCACTCCTACCTTACATTTCTGAAAGAAAACTACCTACCCTTGTGTTGAGATCAAGTTGCTCCACTCCCACCATATGAAACTTGATTTCTAATCTTCCCAAGTTGCTTTCCACTCAATCCTTTCTTCCACCACAGTCAAATCAGTGAGGAGAGTTGAGTGTTGGGGAGATTATCATTTGAAGCACAAGAGCAAGGAGTTCATCATCACCAACACCATCTATTACCTTTTGGAGGTGGTGCCTCCTAGATTGGTTAGGTGTCGCTTGGGAGCCTCCGTCAAGATGTGGAGTTGAACCAAGAAGTTTGTAAGGGCAAGGAGATCGCCTACTTGTGAAGATCTACCCCGAGTAAGGCTAGTCCTCCGTGGGCGTATGCCATGATGGCATAGACAAGGTTGCTTCTTCGTGGACCCTTCGTGGGTGGAGCCCTCCGTGGACTCTCGCAGCCGCTACCCTCGGTGAGTTGAAGTCTCCATCAACGTGGATTGACGATAGCACCACCTATCGGAACCACGAGAAAAATCTCCGTGTCTCCAAATTGCGTTTGCTCTTCTCCACCTCTCTTTACTACATGTGCAATTTACTTTCCGCTGCCAATACTCTAGAATTGCATGTGTAGGGTGATACTTGACTTGATCATCATCTTGAAATCTGCCAAAACTTGTCTTAATCAAAAGGCTGAATTTTATATTGTCAAGTAGTCTAATCACCCCCCTCTAGACATACTTTCGATCCTACAAGTGGTATCGAGCTTTGGTCTCCATTGTATTGGTTTCCATTGCATTGACTCCATAAGCTTGGTTTCACAACCTAGGAGAGTATGGCGCCTAGTGAGGGTAATTTTCAGAGAGGTCCTTACTTTGATGGTTCAAATTTTGCTAGTTGGAAGCATAAAATGAAAATGCATATTCTTGGACATAACCCCGCCGCATGGGGCATTATTTGTGTTGGCTTGCAAGGTGAGTTCTTCGAGGAAGGAAAAGTTCGGATCGTGAAGCTACAAATGATGAATTATGGATGTTGCAAAACAATGCTCAAGCTTGTGACATTCTCTTCAATGCTTTGTGTCCAGAGGAGTTCAACAAAATCAGCCGCCTTGAGAATGCAAAAGAGATTTGGGATACTTTGGTCGAAATGCACGAAGGTACCGAGTCCATGAAGGAATCAAAGCTAGATGTTCTTCAAGGTCAACTTGACAAGTTCAAGATGAAGGAAGGTGAAGGAGTCGCTGAAATGTACTCTAGGCTTGCTCTCATCACAAATGAGATTGCCGGCTTAGGAAGCAAAGAAATGACCGACCGATTCATCATCAAGAAGATTCTCAGAGATTTGGAAGGAAAGTATGACACCGTGTGCACTTTGATCCAAATGATGCCAAACTACAAGAATCTCAAGCCTACCGAAGTCCGGGACTCCGAACAAACTTTGGTACATCAAAATACATAAACTCATAATATAACTGTCATCGAAACCTTAAGCGTGTGGACCCTACGGTTCGAGAACAATGTAGACATGACCGAGACACGTCTCTGGTCAATAACCAACAGCGGGACCTGGATGCCCATATTGGTTCCTACATATTCTACGAAGATCTTTATCGGTCAAACCGCATAACAACATACGTTATTCCCTTTGTCATCGGTATGTTACTTGCCCGAGATTTGATCGTCGGTATCCAATACCTAGTTCAATCTCGTTACCGGCAAGTCTCTTTACTCATTCCGTAATACGTCATCTCATAACTAACTCATTAGTTACATGCTTGCAAGGCTTGGGTGATGAGTATTACCGAGAGGGCCCAGAGATACCTCTCCGACAATCGGAGTGACAAAACCTAATCTCGAATTATGCTAACTCAACATGTACCTTCGAAACACCTGTAGTACTCCTTTATAATCACCCGATTCGTTGTGACGTTTGGTAGTACCAAAGTGTTCTTCCAAAGCACGGAGTTACACAATCCTCATAGTTACAGGAACATGTATAAGTCATGAAGGAAGCAATAGCGAGAATACTAAGCGATCAAGTGCTAAGCTAACGGATGGGTCATGTCAATCACATCATTCTCCTAATGATGTGATCTCATTAATCAAATGACAACACATGTCTATGGTTAGGAAACATAACCATCTTTGATTAATGAGCTAGTCAAGTAGAGGCATACTAGTGACTATATGTTTGTCTATGTATTCACACATGTATCATGTTTCCGGTTAATACAATTCTAGCATGAATAATAAACATTTATCATGATATGAGGAAATAAATAATAACTTTATTATTGCCTCTAGGGCATATTTCCTTCAGTCTCCCACTTGCACTAGAGTCAATAATCTAGATTACATAGTAATGATTCTAACACCCATGGAGTCTTGGTGCTGATCATGTTTTGCTCGTGAGAGAGGCTTAGTCAATGGGTCGCAACATTCAGATCCGTGTGTATCTTGCAAATCTCTATGTCTCCCACTTGGACTTGGTCCCGAATGGAATTGAAGCGTCTCTTGATGTGCTTGGTCCTCTTGTGAAATCTGGATTCCTTTGCCAAGGCAATTGCACCATTGTCACGAAAGATCTTCATTGGTCCCGATGCACTAGGTATGACACCTAGATCGGAAATGAACTCCTTCATCCAGACTCCTTCATTTGCCGCTTCGTAAGCAGCTATGTACTCCGCTTCACATGTAGATCCTGCTTTCGACGCTTTGTTTTGAACTGCACCAACTTACAGCTCCACCGCTTAATATAAACACGTATCCGGTTTGCGATTTAGAATTGTCCGGATCGTGTCAAAGCTTGCATCGGCGTAACCATTTACGACTAGCTCTTTGTCACCCCCATATCGAGAAACATATCCTTAGTCCTTTTCGGTATTTCAGATGTTCTTGACCGCTGTCGATGATCCACTCTGGATTACATTGGTACCTACCGCCAAGCTTATTGCTAAGCATATGTCGGTCTGGTACACAACATTGCATACATGATAGAGCCTATGGCTGAAGCATAGGAACATCTTTCATTTTCTCTCTATCTTCTGCTGTGGTCGGGCATTGAGTTCGACTCAACTTCACACCTTGTAGCACAGGCAAGAGTCCTTTCTTTGCTCGATCCATTTTGAACTTTTCAAAATTTTGTCAAGGTATGTGCTTTGTGAAAGTCCTATTAAGCGCCTTGATCTATCTCTATAGATCTTGATGCCCAATATGTAAGCAGCTTCACCGAGGTCTTTCATCGAAAAACTTTTATTCAAGTATCCCTTTATGCTATCCAGAAATTCTATATCATTTCCAATTAATAATATGTCATCAACATATAAAACTAGAAATGCTACAGAGCTCCCACTCACTTTCTTGTAAATACAGGCTTCTCCAAAAGTCTGTACAAAACCATATGCTTTGATCACACTGTCAAAGCGTTTATTCCAACTCCGAGATGCTTGCACCAGTCCATAAATGGAACGTTGGAGCTTGCACACTTTGTCAGCACCTTTTGGATCAACAAAACCTTCAGCTGCATCATATACAACTCTTCTTCTAGAAATCCATTCAAGAATGCAGTCTTGACATCCATTTGCCAAATTTCATAATCATGAAATGCAGCAATAGCCAACATGATTCGGACAGACTTAAGCATCGCTACGGGTGAGAAAGTCTCATCGTAGTCAACCCCTTGAACTTGTCGAAAACCTTTCGCAACAAGTCGAGCTTTGTAGAAACGATAACATTACCATCAGCGTCGGTCTTCTTCTTAAAGATCCATTTATTCTCAATGGCTTGCCGATCATCGAACAAGTCAACCAAAGTCCATACTTTGTTTTCATACATGGATCCTATCTCAGATTTCATGGCCTCTAGCCATTTTGCGAATCTGGGCTCATCATCGCTTCCTCATAGTTCGTAGGTTCATCATGGTCTAGTAACATGACTTCCGAATAGGATTTCCGTACCACTCATTGCGGATCTTACTCGGTAGACCTCGAGGTTCATCAGAAACTTGATCTGAAGTTTCATGATCAATATCATTATCTTCCTCACTAATTGGTGTAGTCGTCACGGAACCGGTTCTTGTGATGAACTACTTTCAATAAGGGAGTAGATACTGATTATCTCATCAAGTTCTACTTTCCTCCCACTCACTTCTTTCGAGAGAAACTCCTTCTCTAGAAAGGATCCGAATTTAGCAACGAAGATCTTGCCCTCGGATCTGTGATAGAAGGTGTACCCAATAGTCTCCTTTGGGTATCCTATGAAGACACATTTCTCGATTTGGGTTCAAGCTTATCTGGTTGAAGTTTCTTCACATAAGCATCGCAGCCCCAAACTTTGAGAAACGACAACTTTGGTTTCTTGCCAAACCACAGTTCATAAGGCGTCGTCTCAGCGGATTTTGATGGTGCCCTATTTAACGTGAATGCGGCCGTCTCTAAAGCATAACCCCAAAGCGATAGCGGTAAATCGGTAAGAGACATCATAGATCGCACCATATCAAGTAAAGTACGATTCTGACGTTCGGACACACCATTTCGTTGTGGTGTTCCGTGGCGTGAGTTGCGAAACTATTCCACATTGTTTCAAATGTAAACCAAACTCGTAACTCAAATATTCTCCTCCACGATCAGATCGTAGAAATTTTATTTTCTTGTTACGATGATTTTCTACTTCACTCTGAAATTCTTTGAACTTTTCAAATGTTTCAGACTTGTGCTTCATCAAGTAGATATACCCATATCTGCTCAAATCATCTGTGAAGGTGAGAAAATAACGATATCCGCCACGAGCCTCAACATTCATCGGGCCACATACATCTCGTATGTATGATTTCCAACAAATCTGTTGCTCTCTCCATAGAACCGAGAACGGTGTTTTGGTTATCTTGCCCATGAGGCACGGTTCGCAAGTACCAAGTGATTCATAATCAAGTGATTCCGAAGTCCATCAAGATGGATTTTCTTCATGCGTTTTACACCGATATGACCTAAACGGCGAGTGCCACAAATATGTTGCACTATCATTATCAACTCTGCATCTTTTGGCTTCAACATTATGAATATGTGTATCACTACTATCGAGATTTAATAAAATAGACCACTCTTCAAGGGTGCATGACCATAAAAGATATTACTCATATAAATAGAACAACCATTATTCTCTGATTTAAATGAATAACCGTCTCGCATCAAACAAGATCCAGATATAATGTTCATGCTCAACGCGGCACCAAATAACAATTATTCAGGTCTAAAACTAATCCCAATGATAGATGTAGAGGTAGCGTGCCGACCGCGATCACATCGACTTTGGAACCATTTCCCACGCCAAGATCGTCACCTCGTCCTTAGCTAATCTTCGCTTAATCCGTAGTCCTGTTTGAGTTGCAAATGTTAGCAATGAACCAGTATCAAATACCAGTGCTCTGCGAGCATTAGTAAGGTACACATCAATAACATGTATATCACATATACCTTTGTTCACTTTGCCATCCTTCTTATCCGCCAAATACTTGGGGCAGTTCCGCTTCGAGGTCGATCGCTTGCGGAAGAAGCACTCAGCCAGGCTTAGGTCCAGACTTGGGTTTCTTCTCTTGAGCAGCAACTTGTTTGCTGTTCTTTGTGAAGTTCCTTCTTCTTCCTTTGCCCTTCTTCTTGAAACTAGTGGTCTTGTTGACCATCAACACTTGATGCTCCTTCTTGATTTCTACCTCCACGGCTTTCAAAGATCGCGAAGAGCTCGGGAATAGTCTTGTTCATCCCTTGCATATTATAGTTCATCACAAAGCTCTTGTAGCTTGGTGGCGATGATTGGAGAATTCATCAATGACGCTATCATCCGGAAGATTAACTCCCGTTGAATCAAGTGATTATTATACCCGGACATTTTGAGTATATGCTCACCGACGAACTGTTCTCCTCCATCTTGCAGCTATAGAACTTATTGGAGACTTCATATCTCTCAATCCGGGCATTTGCTTGAAATATTAACTTCAACTCTGGAACATCTCATATGCTCCATGACGTTCAAAACATCGTTGAAGACCGGTTCTAAGCCGTAAAGCATGGCACATCGAACTATAGAGTAGTCATCGACTTTGCTCGCCAGACGTTCTTAACGTCGTCGGTTACATCAGATCAAGAGGCAGTTCGCACCCAGCGGTGCTTCGAGGACATAACTCTTACAGGCAGCAATGAGGATAATCCTCGAGTTACGGACCCGATCCGTGTAATTGCTACCATCATCTTTCAACTTTGCTTTCTCAAGGAACGCATTAAAATTCAACGGAACAACAAAGACGAGCCATCTATCTACAAACAAACATAGACAAGCAAAATACTATCGGTACTAAGTTCATGATCAATTTAAGTTCAATTAATCATATTACTTAAGAACTCCCACTTAGACAGACATCTCTCTAGTCATCTAAGGGATCACGTGATCCAAATCAACTAAACCATGTCCGATCATCACGTGAGATGGAGTAGTTTCAATGGTGAACATCTCTATGTTGATCATATCTACTATATGATTCACGCCGACCTTTCGGTCTCCGTGTTCCGAGGCCATATCTGTATATGCTAGGCTCGTCAAGTATAACTGAGTATTCGCGTGTGCAACTGTTTTGCACCCGTTGTATTTGAACGTAGAGCCTATCACACCCGATCATCACGTGGTGTCTCAAACGAAGAACTTTCGCAACGGTGCATACTCGGGAGAACACTTCTTGATAATTAGTGAGAGATCATCTTAAAATGCTACCGTCAATCAAAGCAAGATAAGATGCATAAAGGATAAACATCACATGCAATCAATATAAGTGATATGATATGGCCATCATCATCTTGTGCTTGTGATCTCCATCTTCAAGCACCGCCGTGATCACCATCGTCACCGGCGCGACACCTTGATCTCCATCGTAGCATCGTTGTCGTTTCGCCATATATTGCTTCTCGACTATCGCTACCGCTTAGTGATAAAGTAAAGCAATTACGTATGCTTGCATTTCATACAATAAGCGACAACCATATGGCTCCTGCCATTGCCGATAACCGGTTACAAAACATGATCATTTCATACAATAAAATATAGCATCACATCTTGGCCATATCACATCACAACATGCCCTGCAAAAACAAGTTAGACGTCCTCTACTTTGTTGTTGCAAATTTTACGTGGCTGCTACGGGCTTAAGCAAGAACCAATCTCACCTCGCATCAAAACCACAACGATAGTTTGTCAAATAGACTCCGTTTTAACCTTCACAAGGACGGGCGTAGCTACACTTGGTTCAACTAAAGTTGGAGAAACAGACACCCGCTAGTCACCGTGTGCAAAGCACGGCGGTAAAACCAGTCTCGCGTAAGCGTCTGGCGTAATGTCGGTCCGGGCTGCTTCATCCAACAATACCGCTGAACCAAAGTATGACATGCTGGTAGGCGATGACTTATATCGTCCACAACTCACTTGTGTTCTACTCGTGCATATAACATCAAACCATAAAACCTAGGCTCAGATACCACTGTTGGGTAACGAGTAATTTCAAAAATTTTCCTACGCACACGCAAGATCATGGTGATGACATTGCAACGAGGGAGAGTGTTGTCACGCACTCGTGAGACCGAAGCGAAGCGTTGACACAACGTAGTGGAAGTAGTCGACGTCTTCCGGTTCAACCGATCCAGCACCGTTACTCGGCACCTCCGAGTTCTTGACACGCGTCAGCTCGATGACGCACCCTCGATCTCCAATCCAGCAGAGGCGCCGAGGGGAGTTCCGTCGACGACGGCGTGGTGACGATCTTGATGTTCTCTGTCGCGCAGGCTTCGCCTAAGCACCGCTACAATATGACCGAGGTGTAATATCGTGGAGGGGGCACCGCACACGGCTAAGGAACGATCTCAATGATCAACTTGTGTCTAGGGTGCCCCCTACCCCGTATATAAAGGAGGGAGGGAGGAGGAGGCCGGCCCAAGGGGGCGCCATAGAGGAGGGGAAACCTACTCCAAGTAGGTTCCCCTTTCCTTATCTTATTTGGAGGGGAAGGAAAGAGTACTAGTATTAGGAATAAGTACTAGTAGTAGTAATAGGAAGAGGGGAAGGAGAAAGGAAAGGGGCCGCCCCTCCCCAATTTGATTGGGCTGGGGCGCCCCTCCTTGTTCCTTCTCCTTCTTCCTATATGGGCCCAATAAGGCCCATATACCTCCCGGGGTTCCAGTAACCTCCGGTAGCTCCAAACTTCTCCGAACCTTTCCGGTGTCCAAATATATCCGTCCAATATATCAATCTTTATGTCTCGACCATTTCGATACTCCTCGTCATGTCCGTGATTACATCCGGACTCGAACAAACTTCGTACATCAAAATACATAAACTCATAATATAACTGTCATCGAAACCTTAAGCGTGCGGACCCTACGGTTCAAGAACAATGTAGACATGACCGAGACACGTCTCTGGTCAATAACCAACAGCGGGACCTGGATGCCCATATTGGTTCCTACATATTCTACGAAGATCTTTATCGGTCAAACCGCATAACAACATACGTTATTCCCTTTGTCATCGGTATGTTACTTGCCCGAGATTTGATCGTCGGTATCCAATACCTAGTTCAATCTCGTTACCGCAAGTCTCTTTACTCGCTTCGTGTACGTCATCTCATAACTAACTCATTAGTTACATGCTTGCAAGGCTTGGGTGATGAGTATTACCGAGAGGGCCCAGAGATACCTCTCCGACAATCGGAGTGACAAAACCTAATCTCGAATTATGCTAACTCAACATGTACCTTGGAAACACCTGTAGTACTCCTTTATAATCACCCGATTACGTTGTGACGTTTGGTAGTACCCAAAGTGTTCTTCCGTAAACGGAGTTACACAATCCTCATAGTTACGTGAACATGTATAAGTCATGAAGGAAGCAATAGCGAGAATACTAAGCGATCAAGTGCTAAGCTAACGGATGGGTCATGTCAATCACATCATTCTCCTAATGATGTGATCTCATTAATCAAATGACAACACATGTCTATGGTTAGGAAACATAACCATCTTTGATTAATGAGCTAGTCAAGTAGAGGCATACTAGTGACTATATGTTTGTCTATGTATTCACACATGTATCATGTTTCCGGTTAATACAATTCTAGCATGAATAATAAACATTTATCATGATATGAGGAAATAAATAATAACTTTATTATTGCCTCTAGGGCATATTTCCTTCAAATACTTGCAATCTTGGCCTTTCCCCAAGCCGACTTCATGATTTCCTCAACTATCTTTTGTTTGAGCCATCTTGCTTCAAATTGATTTATACGACACCTTAGACGACTAAATAGTTACCATCCAAATAATCCATATCCGTAACCAAATGGTGGTGGTCCAAGTGTACATGTTCCTCATTGATAACCCCAACTCGAGGAAATTTATTTGCCCATTCCACATTACAAACATCTTGGTCAAGTCTTTCCCCGATATCCCTCTTCTTCAAGTAAAGGGATCGACAACGGGACCCATATCATCCAAACCGCACTATAAGACAACCAGGAAAATCTTTCATGGTAACACTAGGTCTCATATTGCCGCCCTCTATTTTCAAAGATATAAAGTTTCATGAAAATCTCCTAAAACCACTCAAGGATGGGCACCTTCATTATGCAAATTACGAGTATCATGCCAAGATATATTACTAGCACTCCAAGACAGATAACCATAGGAACCCAGAAGCGCCAAAGGTACAACATACACATCCATATAAAAACGTAAATATCTAAAAAAAAGAATGATAGCTGCTAGTGTGTTGGTGCATGCCACCGCGAACATCTGTGTAGACCAACGTGTGGTGCAACACGTCATTGCTCAGCTCGTATGTAAAAAGAAAAAACAGCCATCACAAATCTCCGGCCTTTAGATTCGACGGCCGTGGAAGTGAATGAGACCAATTCATTTCCCAGATACTAGTTGAGTTTTAGCAAAACCGATACATTTATATACTTTTTCCGGTTGATGGCTATTTATCCGTAATGTTATCTGGCGAAGCGTCGCCTAGGAGAGGAATGACAAGCAAACGTTTTTTCCCGACAGTTTTAGTTGCTTCACGTGATTAAATGATGTCAGTTTTAAGCGAAAATGCCTCTACTACTAGGAAAAAGCCTAGCATGCGCTGGTTTTTGCCTATCGATGGCTGGTAATCATGCGCTACCGACACTGGCCTTCTGCCTAAAGCTTAGCGATGGCGCTATACGCATGCGCCATCGCTATATCTACTTAGTAGTAGCGCTTTCATCATCATCATCATCATCATCATCATATTAATAAAAAACTCTTGCATCATATCATCACCAACAACACTAGCTAATAAGCATCATAGTTATTACCACCAACACTATTTAATCATCATAGTCATAGCTAATCACCACCAACACTAGCTAATATTAATCATCATAGTCATCACCACCAACACTCATTCTAGCTATCTAACCACTCCTCTCTCTCTCTCTCTCTCTCTCTCTCTCGGGTAAAATAACATAGAACATGTGGGCGCTCTGATTCATCATATTGAAGCATGCAAATGAACCTATCTCCTAGTTGTGGGTTGCGCTCGATTGCTGCCCCCTACTACTTCTCTGCGGTCCTTCACAATTTTATTCCACTCTTTGACTATTAAGACTTGCGCTTCTAAAAATTCTGAATGCACTCATGTGCAATGTAGGAAGTCTTGGCCGTATGCTAACCATGAACATGCGACCTTTAGCTTCGATCCACTGAGGCACAACTATCATCGGGAGTCCCTATTGAAGAACATCGTAGTAACATACTTAGCAATGAAGTTTAGCTTAAAAATAATGTATGCAAAAGATGCACTGAGGACAAATAGTAAAAATCTTACCATCTTTCCTAAATAGATGTGACCGTATTTCAATACGAACAATATTGGTCGCACGTTTTGAGTACTAAGATTTCTAAGTCCAAAAAAATAATTTGTCTTGACAGTATGAAGATCCTCAAGCCATTTAGATACATTATAACTAAGCACTAATCCAGCCATCTCAAGCCATTTGCATTTTTAACCGTTAGATGTGCTCTTTAAGCCTTTCCTGGCCGTCGGATGATGTTTTGATTCCGTGTGGGCTCTATACACCGGATACCGAAGCGCTTAACGGTAGTGGACCGCTGCTCGAGAACAATTTCGGACGTTTCTTGTGACTTGGGCCTAAATGATCGAAGAAAAGCACTCTCGGCGGAGAGGCCAATCTAAAGCCCTCAATTCACCTCGACCTCTCCACTCGCCAGTGACAATGGAGGAACCCTACACACGCCGCCACCGCTGCCATTCCATCCGGCGCAGCCCTCGCCTGCCTCAAGGTCAACCAACGCGTACTCCCTCGCCCGCCCGCCCCGTTCCTCCGCCTGCAGCCCCCGCCCGTCCCTCGGTTGAACCAACACTTGCCCCATCGCCAAGCTGTCGCCGTAGTCCTCCTTTTCTGTCTTTCCCCACGGTGTAGCGAGGACGGGTCCCTGCCCGGCTATGCCTACTCTGGCTGCTCCATAGAGCTATTTTTTTTTCATATTCTTCGCTGCCAGATTGGGTACAGAAGTTCAGATAATCTCTATACCACGACAGCTACCAGAATGGGTACAGAAGGTGCATGTGAGTAGTATTCACTCTGATTCTTTAGCTCTTGGTTCATAGATGTGACGTCACTTTTAGGTCTCCTCCATGGTTGACCGATCTAGGTGTCAACCTATGTGGGACTTGGACTGCAATAGCGACTGGCTGAGATTGCACGGATGCGAGGGACAGTGCGTGCTCGGTCCGTTCAGTTGCACGGGCGCGAAGGACAACGCCTCGTAGCTCGATCGGTTGAACGGACGTGAGCGGCGCAAGAGATTAGGTGCGCCAAGAACAGCTACGAAGTTGAATCACCAAGGATGATTGATTGAAAGGTTAATCCACGGTTAATGCCAGTCGATGCTCCAGGCAGGTTCCATTCAATTCATACGAGCCCATATAATCCCAACCTTGCCGCCACTCCTTTCCCACACTACTCACTTTCGCAGACCATATTCTCCCGCGCACAACAGAGATGAATGATTTTTAAGTCTCAAGCAGTTCCAAGTCTCCTTGTTTGTTGCATCTCCTCTTCACCCAATTCTTCCTCTATTATTAGTGATACCGGTCTTTGTCTTCAAAAACACAAGTTTCACACGTTGACAGATTTCAGGTTGGTTCTGCTGGGTTACAAGGTGATGCTCAAGTTCCAATCATCAATTGTTGTCTACATATATATACTGATGTGTTCTTTGTCTAATTTCCCATGCCCAAGGTCTCCCGTCGTGCTTGATGTGAAATTACTTGGACGGATGAGCATACAAGAATTTCTAAGTCATAGTAGCGCTCCTCTTATGCTTTGGAGAACGGAGTAAATTAATCTTGAGATTTGTATCTTTGGTTCTTTAATTTACTTCTAAACATGTTACGATCATCGATGCCCTCGCACACTTACATGAACTGTATAATCTTCATGTTATTTGTGGCGTCAACCATAATGTGTATGTGTAATTGCACGGATCTTGACAAACCCATTTTCATATTCCATCATATTCATGTTAATTTTCGACAAGTCCAAGAGATGAAAATCCAAAATCTTCAATGTACTCATGAGATGCAAGTCCCGTGGATCAACCTTGTGAAAAAAACTAACAACACAATCGATTTGACATGAGGTAAGATGCAGGCTTTGGATTTTGGGTAAGAAAATTTGTAAGGCAACTCCAGGACCAACAGAACTGATGGTATAGGGAAATACATCTGCTAATCAAAACTACTGTTACATCTCTCGATTCATGCATCCTAACCACCAAAGACGCCGGAAGAAGATAACCTGCTTCCTAATTTCCTCGATAGCTAGCTCAGCCTTGCTCACTTTTGGCAACTGGTTATCTTGTCAAGACTTCACAATTAGGATTATGCATTCCCATACTTCTCTTAGCTTGATGCTCATTCCGGCACTACTTTAGTCAACTAAACGGATGTGATTCTTGCCCCTGCTCCAAATCTCTCTAATTCTTGGGCCTAAATGGGCATGTATATGTTTTTAATATTGTATATCTGTCAAAATATTACGACACATACTTACAAATTTAGTTCAGTTAGATTTTTCCAAGTTTAGTTTTTTTAAAATAGAAGTGTTCATATCCTCATCTCATTTTTTTTAAGCTGCAACAAATTTAAATTTATGGGGTAGTTGTGGTGCAGCCAACCAAAGACATGGATGTTGCCAGCGGCCACAAGGAAATCTAATTATGTCATTTTTGTTGGCATAATCTGGTTGGTGGCCATGAGCGATGGGAGACTTTGAGCACTCAAAAGCAACTAACCAAATTTTAGATTCACAAACAGAGAAGATTTCGTTGATGCACTATATATGTATACTGCTACATGTTTATTTCATATTTGTGTTGCCGCTTATTATTGGTCTTGAAGATACTTGATTAGGTATATTTACCAAGTGTACATCTTTTCAACCAAAGCCCATTTGTACATATGATATTTCACGATTATGGACTAATAAAGGTTTCGCTAAAGGAAATATGCCCTAGAGGCAATAATAAAGTTATTATTTATTTCCTCATATCATGATAAATATTTATCATTCATGCTAGAATTGTATTATCCGGAAACATGATACATGTGTGAATACATAGACAAACATAATGTCACTATTATGCCTTTACTTGACTAGCTCATTAATCAAAGATGGTTATGTTTCCTAACCATAGACATGTGTTATCATTTGATTAACTAGATCACATCATTAGAAGAATGATGTGATTGACTTGACCCATTCTCGTTAGCCTAGCACTTGATTGTTTAGTATGTTGCTATTGCTTTCTTCATGACTTATACAAAGTTCATACAACTATGAGATTATGCAACTCCGTTTACGGAGGAACACTTTGTGTGCTACCAAACGTCACAACGTGAATCGGGTGATTATAAAGGTTCTCTCAGGTGTCTCCAAAGGTACATGTTGAGTTGGCATAATTCGAGATTAGGTTTTGTCACTCCGATTGTCGGAGAGGTATCTCTTAGCCCTCTCGGTAATACACATCACTTAAGCCTTGCAAGCATTGTAACTAATGAGTTAGTTACGAAATGATGTATTACGGAACGAGTAAAGAGACTTGCGGTAAAGAGATTGAACTAGGTATTGGATACCGACGATTGAATCTCGGGCAAGTAACATACCGATGACAAAGGGAACAACATATGTTGTTATGCGGTTTGACCGATAAAGATCTTCGTAGAATATGTAGGAGCCAATATGAACATCCAGGTTCCACTATTGGTTATTGATCGAAAACAGTTCTAGGTCATGTCTACATAGTTCTCGAACCCGTAGGGTCCGCACGCTAACGTTACGATGATAGTTTTATTATGAGTTTATAATTTTGATGTACCAAAGTTTGTTCGAGTCCCGGATGTGATCACAGACATGATGAGGAGTCTCGAAATGGTCGAGACATAAAGATTGATATATTGGACGGATATATTTGGATACCGAAAGGTTCCAATGAGATTGGGACTATACCGAGTTCGGGAGGTTACCGAACCACCGGTAAGTATATGGGCCTTATTGGGCCTTAGTGGAAAGGATGGAGAAGGAGCAAGGAGGGGCACGCCCCCAAGCCCAATCCGAATGGGAGGGGGCCGCCCCCTTTCCTTCTTCCTCTCTCTCTTCCTCCCTCTCCTACTCCTAATAGGAAAGGGGGCCAAACCTACTTGGAGTAGGATTGCCCCCTAGGGCGCCGCCTCCCTTGGCGGCCCCTCTCCTCTCCCCTTTATATACGGGGAAGGGGCACCCTAGAACACACAAGTTGATCTACGGATCGTTCCTTAGCCGCAGTGCGGTGCCCCTCCACCATATTCCACCTCGGTCATATCGTCATGGAGTTTAGGTGAAGCCTCGCACCGGTAGAACATCATCATCGTCACCACGCCGTCGTCTTGTGGAACTCATCCCGACACCCTGCTGGATAGGAGTCCGGGAACGCCATCGAGCTGAACGTGTGCTGAACACGAGGTGCCATACGCTCGGTGCTTGGATCGGTCGGATCGTGAAGACGCATTTACTACATCAACCGCTTGTCATAACGCTTCGCTTTCGGTCTACGAGGGTACATAGACACACTCTCCCTCTCGTTGCTATGCATCACCATGATCTTGCGCTTGCGTAGGAAATTTTTGAAATTACTCGCCCCCAACAAAGGCATCCGAGCCTAGGTTTTATGCGTTGATGTTATATGCACGAGTAGAACACAAGTGAGTTGTGGGCGATATAAGTCATACTTGCTTACCAAAGATGTCATACTTTGGTTCGGCGGTATTGTTGGATGAAGCGGCCCGGACCGACATCACGCCAGACGCTTACGCGAGACTGGTTCTACCGACGTGCTTTGCACACGTGGGCTGGCGGTGTCGGTTTCTCCAACTTTAGTTGAACCGAGTGTGGCTACGCCGGTCCTTGCGAAGGTTAGAACAACACTAACTTGACGAACTATCATTGTGGTTTTGATGCGTAGGTAAGAACGGTTCTTGCTAAAGCCCGTAGCAGCCACGTAAAACTTGCAACAACAAAGTAGAGGACGCCTAACTTGTTTTTGCAGGCATGTTGTGATGTGATATGGTCAAGACATGATGCTATATTTTATTGTATGAGATGATCATGTTTTGTAACCGGTTATCGGCAATCGGCGGAGCCATATGGTTGTCGCTTTATTGTAAGAAATGCAAACGCATACTGTAATTGCTTTACTTTATCACTAAGCGGTAGGGATAGTCGAGAAGCAATAGATGGCGTAACGACAACGATGCTACGATGGAGATCAAGGTGTCGACCGGTGACGATGGTGATCACGACGGTGCTTCGGAGATGGAGATCACAAGCACAAGATGATGATGGCCATATCACATCACTTATATTGATTGCATGTGATGTTTATCCTTTATGCATCTTATCTTGCTTTGATTGACGGTAGCATTTTAAGATGATCTCGCACTAAAATTATCAAGAAGTGTTCTCCCGAGTATGCACCGTTGCCAAAGTTCGTCGTGCCTGGACACCTTGTGATGATCGGGTGTGATAAGCTCTACGTCCATCTACAACGGGTGCAAGCCAGTTTTGCACACGCAGGATACTCAGGTTAAACTTGACGAGCCTAGCATATGCGGATATGGCCTCGGAACACGGAGACCGATAGGTGGAGCATGAATCATATAGTAGATATGATCAACATAGTGATGTTCACCATTGAAAACTACTCCATCTCACGTGATGATCGGTTATGGTTTAGTTGATTTGGATCACGTGATCACTTAGATGACTAGAGAGATGTCTATCTAAGTGGGAGTTCTTAAGTAATATGATTAATTGAACTAAAATTTATCATGAACTTAGTACCGATAGTATTTTGCTTGTCTATGTTTGTTGTAGATAGATGGCTCGTGCTATTCTTCCGTTGAATTTTAATGCGTTCCTTGAGAAAGCAAAGTTGAAAGATGATGGTAGCAATTACACGGATTGGGTCCATAACTTGAGGATTATCCTCATTGCTGCACGAAGAATTACGTCCCGAAGCACCGCTGGGTGCCGAACCTGCTTTGCAGAGCAACGCCGAGATGTTGTGAACGTCTGGCGAGCAAAGCGATGACTACTCTATAGTTCGATGTGCCATGCTTTACGACTTAGAACCGGGTCTTCAACGACGCTTTTGAACGTCATGGAGCATATGAGATGTTCCAGAGTTGAAGTTAATATTTCAAGCAAATGCCCGGATTGAGAGATATGAAGTCTCGCAATAAGTTCTACAACTGCAAGATGGAGGAGAATAGTTCATCGGTGAGCATATACTCAAACCGTGCGGGTATAATAATCACTTGATTCAACCGGGAGTTAATCTTCCGGATGATAGCGTCATTGATGAAATTCTCCAATCACTACCACCAAGCTACAAGAGCTTCGTGATGAACTATAATATGCAAGGGATGAACAAGACAATTCCCGAGCTCTTCGCAATGCTAAAGGCTGCGGAGGTAGAAATCAAGAAGGAGCATCAAGTGTTGATGGTCAACAAGACCACTAGTTTCAAGAAAAGGGCAAAGGGAAGAAGAAGGAACTTCAAGAAGAACAGCAAGCAAGTTGCTGCTCAAGAGAAGAAACCCAAGTCTGGACCTAAGCACTGAAACTAAGTGCTTCTACCGCAAGCAAACTGGTCATCGAAGCGGAACTGCCCCAAGTATTTGGCGGATAAGAAGGATGGCAAGATGAACAAAGGTATATGTGATATACATGTTATTGATGTGTACCTTACAAGAGCTCGTAGTAGCACTGGTATTTGATACTGGTTCATTGCTAGTATTTGCAACTCAAACAGGACTACGGAATAAGCGAGCACCGCCAAGGACGAGGTGACGATGCGGCGTGGGAAACGATTCCAAAGTCGATGTGATCGTGATCGCACGCTACCTCTACATCTACCTTCGAGATTAGTTTTAGACCTAAATAATTGTTATTTGGTGCCGCGTTGAGCATGAACATTATATCTGGATCTTGTTTGATGCGAGACGGTTATTCATTTAAATCGAGAAATAATGGTTGTTCTATTTATATGAATAATATCTTTTATGGTCATGCACCCTTGAAGAGTGGTCTATTTTTATAAAATTTCGATAGTAGTGATATGTCGAAGCCAAAAGTTGCAGAGTTGATAATGATAGTGCAACTTATTTGTGGCAATCTTCTGTTTAGGTCATATCGATGTAAAGCGCATGAAGAAACTCCATATTGATGGACTTTTGGAATCACTTGATTATGAATCACTTGGTACTTATGAACCGTGCCTCATGGGCAAGATGACTAAAAACACCGTTCTCCGGTACTATGGAGAGAGCAACAGATTTGTTGGAAATCATACATACAGATGTATGTAGTCCGATGAATATTGAAGCTCGTGGCGGATATCGTTATTTTCTCACCTTCACAGATGATTTGAGCAGATATGGGTATATCTACTTAATGAAACATAAGTCTCAAACATTGAAAATTTCAAAGAATTTCAGAGTGAAGTGGAAAATCATCGTAACAAGAAAATAAAGTTTCTACGATCGATCGTGGAGGAGAATATTTGAGTTACGAGTTTGGTTTACATTGAAACAATGTGGAATAGTTTAGAACTCACGCCACCCGAACACCACAATGAAATGGTGTGTCCGAATGGTAATCGTACTTTACTAGATATGGTGCGATCTATGATGTCTCTTACTGATTTATCGCTATCATTCGGGGTTATGCTTTAGAGACGGCCGATTCACGTTGAATAGGGCACCATCAAAATCCGCTGAGACGACGCCTTATGAACTGTGGTTTGGCAAGAAACCAAAGTTGTCGTTTCTTAAAGTTTGGGGCTGCGATGCTTATGTGAAGAAACTTCAACCATATAAGCTCAAACCTAAATCAAGAAATGTGTCTTCATAGGATACCCAAAAGAGACTATTGGGTACACCTTCTATCACAAATCAAGGCAAAACATTCGTTGTTAAGAATGGATCCTTTCTAGAGAAAGAGTTTCTCTCGAAAGAAGTGAGTGGGAGGAAAGTAGAACTTGATGAGGTAACTATACCAGCTCCCTTATTGGAAAGTAGTTCATCACAAAATCGGTTCTGTGACACCTACACCAATTAGTGAGGAAGTTAATGATATTGATCATGAAACTTCAGATCAAGTTTCTCTCGAACCTCGTGGGTCTACCAGAGTAAGATCCGCACTGAGTGGTACGGTAATCCTATTCGGAAGTCATGTTACTTGACCATGATGAACCTACGAACTATGAGGAAGCGATGATGAGCCCAGATTCCACAAAATGGCTAGAAGCCATGAAATCTGAGATGGGATCCATGTATGAGAACAAAGTATGGACTTTGGTTGACTTGCCGATGATCGGCAAGCCATTGAGAATAAATGGATTTTAAGAAGAAGATCGACGACAAGAATGTAATCGTCTATAAAGCTCGACTTGTTGCGAAAGGTTTTCGACAAGTTCAAGGGTTGACTACGATGAGACCTTATCACCCGTAGCAATGCTTAAGTCCGTCCGAATAATGTTAGCGATTGCGCATTTTATGATTATGAAATATGGCGATGGATGTCAAAACTACATTCCTGAATGGATTTACGGAAGAAGAGTTGCATATGATGCAACCGAAGGTTTTGTCGATCCTAAGGGAGCTAACAAAGTGTGCAAGCTCCAGCGATCAATCTATGGTCCGTGCAAGCCTCTCGAGTTGGAATAAACGCTTTGATAGTGTGATCAAAGCATATGGTTTTATATGAGACTTTTGGAGAAGCCTGTATTTACAAGAAAGTGAGTGGGAGCTCAGAGCATTTCTAATATTATATGTGGACGACATATTGTTGATTGGAAATGATATAGAATTTCTGGATAGCATAAAAGGATACTTGAATAAAAGTTTTTCAATGAAAGACCTCGTGAAGCTGCTTACATATTGGGCATCAAGATCTATAGAGATAGATCAAGACGCTTGATTGGACTTTCACAATGCACGCATTTTGATAAAGTGTTGAAAAGGTTCAATATGGATCGTGCAAAGAAAGGGTTCTTGCTCATTATAAGGTATAAAATTGAGTCGACTCAATGCCCGACCACCGCAGAAGATAGAGAGAAAATGAAAGGAGTTCCTATGCTTCAGCCATAGGCTCTATCTGTATGCAATGCTATGTACCGCACTGATCTGTGTCTTGCTATTAGTTTGGCAGAAGGTACCAAAGTAATCCAGAGTGGATCATCGACAGCGTCAAGAACATCCCGAAATACCGAAAAGGACTAAGGATATGTTTCTCGATATGGAGGTGACAAAGAGCTAGTCGTAAATGGTTACGCCGATGCAAGTTTTGACACCGATCCGACGATTCTAAATCGCAAACCGGATACGTATTTTATGAAACGGTGGAGCTGTAAGTTGGTGCAGTTCTAAACAAAGCGTCGTGGCGGGATCTACATGTGAAGCGGAGTACATAGCTGCTTCGAAGCAGCAAATGAAGGAGTCTCGATGAAGGAGTTCATTTCCGATCTAGGTGTTATACCTAGTGCATCGGGACCAATGAAGATCTTCGTGATAATACGGTGCAATTGCCTTGGCAAAGGAATCCAGATTTCACAAGAGGACCAAGCACATCAAGAGACGCTTCAATTCCATCCCGACCAAGTCCAAGTGGGAGACATAGAAATTTGCAAGATACATACGGATCTGAATATTGCGCACCCGTTGACTAAGCAGCACCAAGACTCCATGGGTGTTAGAATCATTACTATGTAATCTAGATTATTGACTCTAGTGCAAGTGGGAGATCAAGGAAATATGCCCTAGAGGCAATAATAAAGTTATTATTTATTTCCTCATATCATGATAAATGTTTATCATTCATGCTAGAATTGTATTATCCGGAAACATGATACATGTGTGAATACATAGACAACCATAATGTCACTAGTATGCCTCTACTTGACTAGCTCATTAATCAAAGATGGTTAGGTTTCCTAACCATAGACATGTGTTGTCATTTGATTAACGAGATCAGATCATTAGGAGAATGATGTGATTGACTTGACCCATTCATTAGCCTAGCACTTGATCGCTTAGTATGTTGCTATTGCTTTCTTCATGACTTATACAAAGTTCCAACAACTATGAGATTATGCAACTCCGTTTACGAAGGAACACTTTGTGTGCTACCAAACATCACCCCTATCAACTTACCAAATTTGCCTATCGCATGCAAAATATTCTCATTATAAATATGAATCAATATTTTTATTTATGAATAGACACTATAGATTCCATAAAAATTTCATATCATAAACCATTCCATAAATAAAACTAAATTAATACGTATAAACTAATTCATTGTTAAAAAAACTTAAGGTCAAATAACCTAAATTTTAGCGTCCGACCGCATTCAATCGCTTTGGAAATTTCAAAGGATCCGCCATAATTAACATCCAGTTGTTGGTTGAATGTTAGCAAACCATATCAAATGGTTCCGGCATTAAAATAATCAATCCTTAGATGTTAATCTTCCGCCTTAATCACTTTGGCTTCTCCTTCGCATCGTTCAAAGTCCTTCCTTTTGACCTGGTGACTTGTTTTTGCTCAGCACTTGTTTCAATTCCTCCTGCCCTTTGTTTGAAACTCTGTTTCATCACTTGCTTTGTTACCTCTTGACCTCTTGTTGCTGCTTTGAATGACATGTTTGCTTGAATGGAAATAAGCTGTCAATAGAAATTTAGTTGTCGATATTTTGAATAAACAATATCCATGGCATAAATATGGTTGAGAAAGTTACATAATGATAGAACTGGAGGCGTCTGCACATCGACGCAAATGTCGATATTATCTTCAACATCATCTTCCGGACGAATATCAAAGGTGATAAGCATATCAGGCTCAAATGCATAAGCCTTGCATAATGCTCTTCATTGTTTGCATTCAAAATGGGTGTAGGTGTCCATATTGTATAATTTTGCGGGAAAACTATAACCATGCTTGGTCCTCAAGTTAACTCCTTTTACCTCCGTGGTTTCCATAGTCTTGAACCAACCTTATCCAAGACATATATTCTTGCATGGCAGAGGATACGCTAGTAGAATAGTAAAATTTAAATTCTAAGTTGAAGCAAAAGAAGCAGAAGTCATGCTTAATTACGAAAAAGACTTGTCGTTGTGACTTACTATATGCACTTCCAAGGTATCATCCAACTTGATGTTGAAGCGCCTACCACCAATTAGGTGAGGCACATCGCATGACAGCCGCTTCGTCTTCACCGTGTTTGCACATACCGAATTCCTTTTCATCGTCGAAATTTTCTATGTCCATAGTTGAAACATTAATTAAAAATTGACCAAGGCAACTACCAGGAAACTTAACACACGATCACTATTACTCAATATGCAACGGGTTGACTTTAGGTCTGTCGAGTCTTCCTTCCTAAACTCTCATCTCACGTATATGATGGGCACTCCCTCTCTGGTATTGCGACCGTTGGTGATGGTCGCTACTCCTCCTTTCCCTAGTGCATTACAAATATCTATCACAAGGAAAAGAAGGAGAAGCGACCCCCACGACAACAGTCGGCATTCTTCTTCTCTCATATATGGTGGACACTCCGTCACCGATTTTTCGACCGTCAATGGTGGTCGCTAATCCTTTTCCCTAGTGCATAACAAAGGTCTAGCACAAAGAGAAGAACAGCGACCCCCACGGTAACGATCGGCATTCTTCTCTCATATATGGTGGAGACTCTCCTCACCGATTTTTGGACAGTCATGTATGGAGCCCCGACAGACTTAAAGTTAACTCGAAATGTCGTTTAATTCTCTTTCTAGCAAATCCGGGGCACTCGATATTTCCTACATATTCTAGCACATTTCTTGCTTAAATTCACGGAAAAATCCGGCATGACCTTTGCTAAAATAGGACATATCGAGAGCCTGAAATTTGCCGGAATGGAAATGAATCAACACTCCGGCAAAACATAGGTCACTCGGAAATGAATGAACACTTCGCACATGAGCATAAACTGGTGCTCATTGCATTTCAATGGTTCAATATTGACAAAAACATTTCAATATATCTTATAATCCAAACATTTCATTTGATTAAGAAGTATAACTAAATACCCTAGTTCGGATGTAGAGGAAGGTGGAGAAGGAGGAGGTGGACTATTAGCTCACCGACTCAGGTGTAGAGGAAGTGGAGGTAGCTCGGATTACGATCACCCCTAGGAGACATGACTAAGCCTGCATATTCCACCGAGTAAAATTTTAATTAGATCATCAATCTCATATAGCATTCTTTGATCACAAAGTGACAATGACATAAAAATAAACTAGTTTTATTAATTTTCTTACTAAAAATAAACTAGTTCTATAGTAAAATTTTAATTAGATAATCAAATCTCATATACCTAAATTTTCTTACTAAAAATAAACTAGTTATATTAATTCAACTAGTTCAACTTAACACTTACTATAAATAAAAATAAACTAATTCTTACTTAAAATAAACTAGTTCAACTAGTTCTATTAATTTTCTTACTAATTCTATTAAACACTTACAAAAACAGTAAAAAAATTACATTATACAAGAACAGTGGGCGGCGAGGAGGAGGGAGAAGGGTGCCAATGAAGGAGGGAGGGGCGGCGGAGGAGGAGGAGGGGCGGCCGGAGGAGGAGGGCAGAGGGGTGGCTGGTGGAGGAGGAAGGAGGGCGCCCGATGGAGGAGGGAGAAGGGGCGGACGAAGAAGGAGGAAGGAGGAGGAGGAAGGAGGGAGGAGCAAGGAGGAGGAGGAGGACTACCTCAGTGGAGGAGGAACGACGGCTGCGGGCGACGGCGGTCGTCGGGGAACGACAGCGGCGGCGGACGACGGGGGCGCGGGGGAGAGAGTGAGTGAGAGGGAGAGTGAAGGGGTCGGTCAGCAGGGGACGATAAGGTAGGGTTGGTAGTAGCGCGTGTCAAAAAAGCGCTACTACTACGGAGCATAGCAGTAGCGCAGTATCTGGATCTGCTGCTGCTACTAAGTGGGCTAGCCATTACGCCCAGTTCAAACTTAGCTAAAAGGATAGCGAGTAGCACATCTTATCGGCATGCGCTACTACTAAGTAGCAGCAGCGTCTCATTTTACCCAGCGCTAATGCTAAGATTCTGCGTATAAGCTTTTCCCTAGTAGTGCCTTCTTCTAAAGAAATTGTCATGTTGTTCTAAAGAAGTTATTATCCCTCACAACTATAACTTCCATCGAAATTGTTGAAAATGCCACCCCTTTCAACCCCTCCCAGCGAATGTTTGCCAGCTAAGAGTGTCCTCATTTATTTGAAGTTGAGTTGTCATGGCGAGAGTGGTTTTTCTAGCGGTGCCGGTTTTCTAGCAGGGTCTTGCATGCACGCCATGTGCATGTACACATATGAGATACGTATTATGTACTACTATGCGATGCATTATGTGACCTATGTACATCATATTACCTTCCCTGTGTGACGTGTGGGACAGCTAGCGAGGAGGCCCACATCAAAGTGAGTAGTGGGTATGTTTTATAGTCAAAAGGTAATATGCCATCTTTTGAACCAACCCACAACAGAGTTACATCTCACTCACTCATACTTTTCGGTTTGATTATATAGTTTGTATCGATTATGTCTTTTGAACCAAATATCCGATTTGACATACCGTTTGAATATTAGTATTCAATATTTAAATCTTTAAAACAAGAACAATTTTGAACACTTGAAAAAATCAGATTCAAATTATGAAACCACACTCGGAACTTATATGAAACTATTACATGTGTGTTTCATCATATTTTTACACGTTTCATTATTTTTATGGTTTCACCATCTTCCATTCTGGATTTCAGTTTTATTTCATTCAGGTTTCATTTCTGTTTTTGGAGCTTTCAAATAAGTTTCATATCATTTTGTTAAAATATATTACATGGTTGGGCTGGACACTAAAAGTGTTCTCTTCACATATTTTCAATACGATATCATTTCCATATCATCATAGTTTTACATGTTTTCAGTATTTATTCATACATTCCCCTTTTCGTGTTTCTATTGTTTCATTCAACAATTCATCTACTCCATCCGTCCCAAAATAAGTGTCCCTGATTTAGTACAAAGTTATACTAAACTTTGTACTACATCTTTGGAACGAGGGAGTATGTTTTATGTCGGATTTGATACAAGTCCTATTATTGTTTAGGACTGTGCTAACCACCAGTTGACTGGTGGTTAGCAACAGATCCGCACGACCTTCGATCGATCCTTCCGCTTTCGTCCAAGGTCGTTCCTCCCGCTTCCACTGATTTTTTTCCTTCTCTCAAAAACCGTAGTAAATTGCTAGTGGTTTTTCTGGTTTTCGCTGCATAATATGAAAAGAAAATAGAAGTGCTTGAAAGAGGATTCGAACCTAGGTCTATGTAATACCTATCAAACCTAGTAACCAACTAAGTCACCTTTTGTTGTTGTCTATTGTAGAATGACAATGTTATTTGAACCTTTCTTATTTTTGCCATATCAAAAGAAAAAATAAAGTTTGGCTTGGTAACTTTGGCAATGACCAGCGTGATAACTATGGTATGTGCAACATGATAACTATACCATGATAAGGGTGATAACTACAGTACGAGAAGGTTAAAAGCATGGGAAAGTATGGTAATTTAACATAGAAATTACCGATGAAAATGTTTAAAAAAATTCCCTGGATGAAAGGTATCATGGTGTTTAAAATGTAAGATATTAGTTATCAAATCTGTGATGTATACATTATCATGCTTTTTACATAGAAATTACGGCTGTATATTTTTCAACAACAAAAATTCAGGTCAAAATTTATAATGGCGTTTGTATGTGAGTTATCAGCTTAGTATGTGTCTATTAACAAGCTATTTACATATAAATTACGGAGTTGCCCCCACCCCTTGCCACGATCGCCACATTTATCGAGGTCGGGTACATAAATTATCAAGTCTGCGATGTGTGAGTTATCATGTTATTTGCATAAGAGTTATCGTGGTATGATTCAACAACTCCTCCCACCCTACCCCGCCGATAAAGTTATCAGGATTGGGTACATAATTTATCATTTCTACGATGTGTGACTTATCATGTTATTTGCATAGAAGTTACCGTGGTATGTTTCAATGACTCCCCCCAACCCCAACCCACCGACAAAGTTACCAGGACTGGGTACATAATTTAATGTCTAGGATGTGTGAGTTATCATATTATTTACATAGAAGTTATCGTGGTATGTTTCAACGACTCCCCCACTCCGGCCCCTCCGACAAAGTTACAAGGACTGGTACATAATTTATCATGTTTACGATGTGTGAGTTATCGTGTTATTTGCACAAAAGTTATCCTCGTACGTTTCAACGACACCCCACCCCGACCACTCCGACAGAAGTTATCAGGTCTACCATGTATGAGCTATCATGTTATTTGCATAGAAGTTATCGTGGCATGTTTCAATGACTTGCCCCACCCCATCCTCGCCGACCAAGTTATCGGGACGGGGTACATAAGTTATCAGGTCCGCCATGTTTGAGTTATCATGTTATTCACACGAAAAATTTATCTTTGGGGTATATTTCATCAAACCCCGGTCGATAAAGTTACCAGGAGCTCGGTGCATACATTATGAGGTATGCGATGTATGAGTTACCATGTTATTCATACAAAAGGCATCGAGGGTGCGTTTACACTAATTCTGTTTAGGGTCAAAAATGCTACCACGATATTTGTACATAAGCTATCAGATTTGTGGTGCATATAATTATCAGGCTCATTAAAGAGAATTTGCCGAGGGATGACACACGAGAAAAAGACCGATGTCCGAATTCTACAGGAGCAAAACATTTATTTCTCTAGAAAATATTCATCGCTACAAAAAAGAGACATGCGGAGTACAAAACACGTTGCATCAGTCCTTTAAAACACGTTTCATCATGTTTTAACAAGTTTTTTAGGGTCAAAGTTACCACATGTGAGGACTTAGGTTCTCACTCACCGCAACAATTTCTGTTCATTTAAAAAATATGTGGAAAATATAGAACGTCTGAGATATAGGCCTTAATTTTCTCAGAAAAATCATTGGAGGGCAACGACTCGATCCATATTGAATGGGAACAGAATCTGTTTTTAGAAATGTACAAAATTGACTTAACTACTAATCAACCACAAGAACTAGTTCCTTCATTTTTGGCTTAGCGAGCGCCCAGAATAAAAATGATGGGCTGGGCCGTGGAATGAAACGTGGGCGTGCGGAAAGGGAAAGGAGCGAGCGATCCCAGTCGAGGCGTGCGGGAAGGGAAAGGAGCGAGCGATCCCAGTCGTGCGGATCTATCGCAAACAGACAGTCGGCAGGTATTTAGACCTCTCCCAATGCATTGGTGCTAAAGTGGGGTCTAAGTGCATTAAAATCTTAGCAACTAATGTTCCCAATGATTGGTGCTTAAAATGTTGTAGCTAAGCCTCCTCTATTTAATTGTTTAATATTAAAACTCCTTCATGTATTGGTTGGTAGTCTTTTTATGCAGGTTCACGTGCTTAGCATTGGTTCTTATTGGGGTCACCACAATGCTCTCTCTCTCTTTAATTGTTGTGCCACATCATTTTTCTGCTTATGTGGCACCCTTAGCACTGTACACCGTGGAGCACTGGGAAGGGCCTTAGATTTCTCGTATTGTTTATTACATTATCTTTTGAATGCTTTTATTATTGGTTCACATCAGTTTTATTATGATATTAAATTTGAACTTGAACTTGTTCAGAACATGCTCAAGTTTGATCTTGTTTTATACTACCTCCGTTCCTAAATATAAGTCTTTATAGAAATTCCACTATGAACTATATACGGATGTATATAGATGCATTTAAGGGTGGATTCATTCATTTTGCTCCGTATGTAGTCCACCCAATGAAATCTCTACAAAGTCTTACATTTAGGAACGGAGGGAGTAGATTTAAATGTCATGGACACGAACCTTTGTTTTTTTGCGGAAGGTCATGGACACGAATCTGCAAAAGGATTCTAAATCGTTGGTACAAAAGTTAAAAGTGTTATTACAAAATTTAGAATTCGCTAAAGATATGGGTTTTTTTTAGAAAAGAAGGATGATCCCGGCCTCTGCATCCGGGAGATGCATCGGCCACTTTATTGATTATTCGAGGACCTTACAAAGTATTACAACAATATGCCTGAATCCGCCATCTTGGCAACATATGCCACTACTCCTATCCATATGATGAAGGGTGCTACCGGCCACATACCGGTCTACTCACCTAAGCCTATCATCAAAGCCGAAACCCCACCGAGCCACATACCGGTGCAGGGCATAAACCGATCTCGCGACTCACATGTGTCGCGCCGCCATCTTTCACAGTCCGTCTTGAGCGGATATTGAGCTTCTACCTTGTGAGGCCACTCCGTCATCGACGCCACCTTGACGCCAGAACAACTACCTCCACCTGCGCGAGTCCATCCCAGCGCGATCGGGCGCCGAAGTCTCCATCGCACCACGCCGCCGAGATTCGCCGTCATCAATGTGAAGGATGAAGTACCACTCCACCAATAAGGCACCCGCTGGTCCTCGATCCGTGTCGCCTCCAAGAATGACGCCCCCAAGGAGGAAACGACACCAGCGCGTCGCCGTCATCCGATCAAGCGATCTAGGGTTTCCCGAGGTAGCGGATAGAGGTCTAGAGCTTCTCACGGCGATGCCTTCAAGAAGGTAATGACACCACAGGTGCCACCAACGCCGGTCTTGGCAACAAGCCGAGCACAAGGTTTTCACCGGATCCGCTCGAAGAACCTCCATCACGTATTAGCGCCGGGTCGCCGCCGATCCGAGCCGCCGACATCGAAAGCAAGCCGCACCGGCAGATCGGATCTGTCCGGAGGGCAAACCACGCATGGCGCCGACCCAACCACCAGGCCCTCCATGCCGCCACCGCCGATCCGAGGACAGATGATCCATCGCTGCAGATCCGCCGCCACCGCCGAACGCAGCCAAGGCCGCCGCCGACGCGGGCCGGCCGCCGCAACCGCCACCACCACCGCCCTAGGACAAGGCCGCCGCCCTGCCGCCGGTCAAGGCAGGCCCGCCACGCCACGGAGGCCGATCGGCCGTGCCACCTCACCGCGAGCTCCGCACCGTCCCCATGGCGCGAGAGAGAAAAGGCCCCGCCACCGCCGTCGATCCCGGGCAAAGGCGGCGGCGTCCTTCGGCGGCGGCGGAGGAGGAATGGAAGGACGGAAGCCCCGGCAGCTAGGGTTAGATCCGCCCGAGTCGCCCGAGGCGGGGCGACGCGGGGCGTTAAATTCAATTGAGTACTCATATGCATTATGTGTACCTGAGCATATAGCGAGCATGGAGCTACCAAGTAGAAACCGGCACCAATAGTTTTTCATTTCGCCTGTCATGCTCTTAAAAAAATCATCAAAGTGCAAAGAAATCGGTAGCGAATGAGTACATTCCCACTTTTTTAATGACGCGTGATCCACGCTCCAAACATTCTGCTCGGGTCACCAATGATGATATAGCATGGCACCGCTGCGGTAATGCGGACCTTATCAAGTTATCAATCACATGGCAGTCCAACTCCAACTCCAATCCATGGCGACCAACGCAGCCAGTGCTTTGGCAGGCCCTATCCCGTTCAAGGCTGTTGTCTTCAGCAACGTCGACCTGGTCGCCGCCATGCCGGCGGAGACGTCTTCGGAAGACCACGACGATGTCCTGGTATCGGCGCTGCCGAGCAAGCCGATGGTCGGCAGCACTCAGAACAAGCTCCGCTGCTACCAGGGCTTCTGGCTGCCGGAGACCTTCGTCCCGGCGGCCATCGGCCTGCAGCGCCGCTTCGTACCCCGCCCCGACGACGTCATCATCGCCAGCCTGCCCAAGTGCGGCACCACGTGGCTCAACGCCCTGGCGTTCGCGACGATGGCGCGCCGCTCTTACCCGCCCGCCGGCGCCGACCACCCACTCCTCCGCCTCAGCCCGCACCAGTGCGTGCCTTTTCTGGACGCTCTCTTCGCCGGAGGTGGCCGGGAGGCCAGGCTCGACGCGCTCCCGTCCCCGCGCCTCATGTACACGCACATGCCGCACACGATGCTGCCGCGCGCCGGCGGCTGCAGGGTCGTGTACATCTGCAGGGAGCCCAAGGACACGGCCGTCTCGCTGTGGCAGTTCCGCCGGAGCATGCACCCGGAGCTGCCGTTCCTCGGCACCTTCGAGTCCATCTGCGGAGGCGCCAACACGTACGGGCCGTTCTGGGACCACATCCTCGGGTACTGGCGCGCGAGCGAGTCGGGGCCGGAGAACGTGCTCTTCTTGCGGTACGAGGAGCTGCTGCGGGACCCCGCCGAGAACGTGAGGAAGCTCGCGCGGTTCGTCGGGCTGCCGTTCTCGGAGGCGGAGGAGGACGCCGGCGTCATCCGCGGCATCGTCGAGCTCTGCAGCCTGGAGAGCCTGAGGAGCCTGGAGGTGAACAGGACGGGCTACATGGACGGCCTCAAGTTCCCGCGCAAGGCCCTCTTCCGGAAGGGCATGGCCGGCGACTGGGTGAACCACATGACGCCGGAGATGGCGCGCCGCATGGACGAGATCGTCGCCGACAAGCTCCGCGCCACGGGGCTTACATTCCAGTGAGCTCAGAGAAATCAAAATTCCCGCAGTGTCGCGACGAGATCAATTTAATCATTTCCGTAACTTTATTACCAGCCAAATGTTTCAGTTTATCATCATAAGCAAGCTTACACGATCATCACACGATATTCATCGGATTACTTAATTCAGATCACATCTCCAAGTGAAACGCACACCGCTCGTATACACACACCGACACCGCAGTGACAGTACTCCTGTCCTGAACCCAGTCAATGGCGGCCTCACAGCTTGCTGGAGACCGCGATGGGCCTGGTCCGGGGCCGGGCCGGGGCCGGCTCCTTGGGCACGACGACGGTGAGCACGCCGTTGTCAACGCTGGCCCTGATCTGCTCCACCCTGACGTGCTCCGGCAGGGCCACCTCCCGCGCGAACTCCGGCTTCCCGCGCTCCGCCACGTGCCACACCGCCTCCTCCTCGTTTCCTCCTTCCCTTCTCCCTGGCCGCGCCCCTGATGCTGAGCACGTTGCCGTCCTCCACCTGGACCTTGACGTCGTCCTTGCCCAGCCCGGGACGTTGATCCTGAGGACGTGGGAGGTCGGGGTCTCCACCCAGTCCATGGCGGCCGTGGCGGAGGCGAAGGGCGGGCGTAGAGGAGCCGCCGGAAGGGGCTTCCCCGAAGAAGAGGTCCGCCATTGATTGATTGGAAGGGAGAGCTAGCTCGGATGGGATCGGCTGGGACTGCAGTTGAGGATCGCACGGTTGGTCAATTGGTGCTGGGATTTCGGCGTCGGCGAGCTGGGAAAAAGGCGAAGGAGCTGGAACGATGGGGGCGATAAATCTGGAAGGGTTTGCGGCGTCGACGTCAGAGCGATGGTTCGAGAGACACGGAGAGAGAGCGACTCGCTGGATAATGGCGTAGTAGATGGAAGAAGCTTCTGGAGTATGTACGCTTTCATATGTCTGTACTCGTGTAGAACCGTTCCTTCAACTGCAACTGCAAAGTTTCTTCCGCACTCGTCCGCCGACACAAATGGAAAAGGTAGACGTCCAACGCTGACATATATTTAGATTTTTTTTTCAACAAATTAGATGAAATTCATGCAAACATGGCCGGATTTCATATAAACATGACGGATTTCACAAACATTACAGATTTGGTTACATTTCAAACATTCAGAACAAATAAAAGACCCGCCCCTAAACCTGTCATATGGCGATAGTGGCCGGCGTCCAAGCCCGTGTCGTCAGCAGCCGGCTCCATGAGCACCGGCGATAAGACCCGTGAAGTGAAGGTGCGGTCTTCGGCGAGGAAGAGTAGAACACGGGAGACGGACCAGCCCACATGGGACACAAGCCACCGCCGCCTCCCATGTCCTAGTCATTCTCGAAGGAGTTTGCGACCTGTCCGTCCTTGGTGGACATGACGTACACGATGGAAATGGTGGCACCAGCTCTGTCTTGGTCCCATCGGGCCGGCTGATGAATCGTCGGCGGCGAGTAGGAAGCGCAGCTGGCGTTGTTCTCCTCCGCGATCGCCAGCAGCTGCGCCTTCGTGGCGGCCGCTTCCTGGTGAGCGGCGGCTTGAGCGCGACGACATTGTAGATGGCACAATGCTCCGCCAGAAAGTTAGGGTTCGCCATGGCCATGGCCGCCACAGCCTCCTCGCTCGCGCGCTCGTGGTAGATCTGGCGCTCCGCCAGCCGGTGCTGCTCCAGGAGGAACATGTTGTACCGTTGTTCCTCCTGCGACTGCTAGAACGCCGGCGCAGGCCGGACCTCCGTCATGGCAGTGTTGAAGTGCGCTTGCGCTTGCTCCATGGTGAAGTCGGTGTGCACAGGAGGCGCGGGAGCCGGGGCGGAGTCGTCGGAGCCCATCTCCATCATGGTGTTGTCCTCATCGTCGTAGACCTCGGGCGAGTTGGCCGGCCAGCCGGCCTCGATCTGCCTGGCACGGCGGCTATGCCATTTGGCGGCAAGGCTGGCCACCGCGTGCTTCATCTTCGGCGACAGACTGTCTCATAATGCTTTCTCGCTGGCGGTCATGACGGATGTGGAGGAAAGAAGGAGGATGTGGGGCGGATGTGTTGTGCTATGGACATAGCCGGGAGTGGCTGCTCTTAAATAGTGGATTTCGGTGAAGCCGGACGTTAATGCGGGACATTGGTGTGGGTTTTTTTGGCCGGTGAGACTGCTTAATGGCGGCATACGGACAGACGGGGTATTGAACAGGCGTGATAGATATCCGCCCCATCCCGTCCAATCACGCGTCTTCGGCATTGAATAGGTACGGAGACCGGAGATGTGCAGCAGACGACTTCCTTGCCCGGTGCGCCGCTTCAATGGCGGAGGCAGTGTGAGGTCGCATCCGGCCTGAGACATCTTCAATGTTGAGCAGCGCGCACTACAACGACATGAATGCGGGCAGCTGGCACCGGGCAGGAACGCGCGCTGACGAGGGAGGAGCATTTTTAATGGACCAGAGCGGTCAGAAGCGGCCTTGGGATCGGTCCAGACTCCCGCAAACCTCTCCACGTTTGTCTTCAGTTTGCGGAAGAAATAGCATCCGGACCACTTCGCAGACCGATATAGGTCGATGTTGGATGGCTTCCGCAGTCCGGACTCAGTCCAACGGTTGCGAGAGGTTTGCAGGTCCGTTTTGAAGATGCCTTTACAAATGCATCCACAACATTTGTAAATGAGAGAAGCGTATGAAAGAATAGTCATGTCCTTCCGAATCAACCTCAAACCGACCCCTCCAAATAATGCACAGCTGCTACCAGTAATACTATGCCATGAAACTAAATATTCTTTTTGTAATATGATACTCATTCCTTTACCCATTTTTTTTTATACACATTCCCTACCCAAATGATAAGGGCCGTAAGGTTCCTGGCATTTCGGCCCGAACGCCTCCTGTGCCGTTGATTACAATCTCGAATCTTAAAGCAGCAACTTTAGAAATATTTTTTCGTTCGGTGAAAAAAGCATCACCCCGAACGCCTCACACTCCCCTCACTTCTCTGTCTTCTCTCCCTTCCCCCCAACTGCTCCGCCCATCTCTATCCTGATTACTTCCTCCTCCCCTTCCGTTTCTCTAGCGACTGCTATGGAGGCCATTCTAGCGGTGGCGCCATGGCGGGGCGCAGAGGCGAAGGCTGGCCTTGCGTCATGCCAGGCGCATCTCAGGCACGACCACGTTAGAGCCAATTTTGTCTTTTTTGCCACAAGTTCCTCGAATGTAAAGCACCTCGGAATATTGCACGCACATCACACACAGAAGCATCTTGGAAGAAAATTTTTGTTTCTATTTTTTTTCTGTTATTATTTTTATTTTACTATTCACTGGATGCAGATGAGCCTGAGCTCATCTTTGAATTACCGATAATTTTAGGGATATACAACTTGTATTACGTTGGTCAAATTGTCAACCTAAGGATACTCGTAGGCCAATTAACCAGAGACGATATGATTATTGAATAAATTCATTCGATATAAAATATGTGAGAAATTTCGGATACAACTTTGTGACATCAAAGTTAAAATGTCATGATTAAAGAAATGGGTACTAGACAGTCATTAGATGTTTCCGGTCTTGGTTTGAAGAAGTTATAATGCTAATGGAGTAGTGGGTTATGGGGGGCTAATCATGGTAAAATTAAAAACTTTATTTGCGTGTTGACTTTATTCGCAAGAATCGCCCCATAATGTCGATTTGTCCACAAGGAGGGATACGTATGCATCCTAGACCAGTTACTTATGCTCGGTTGGGTCGTAATCTTTTTACTCTTGCCATTTGTATAGTACTTGAATGCGTTCAATTGTTAAAAGACTAAGTGATTTGCAATGTTCCGTGTATGTATTCTCCTAATTTCATTAGAAAAGTCAAGTCATTATTATAATTTAACTATACATGTCAATGCATAATAACAAATACATTTTGGTTTTATTCATGAGCAAGACACTTTATATGAAGCGAGACAATGATTCATGCATCTTCCCAATTACTGTGACCTACTGTTATACTAGTTAGGAGCATTTGTTTGCAACCGATTATTTTTGGATGCTTGTGATTCTCTTCGTATTTGTTATATATGATACCCTTTCTTATATTGTTGCGCTCATTGAAATTTAATTGTAATATTCAGTTTTCTGGCTGTAACTAGGAATTTTACGGTTGATGCTTTGGTTTGGCTATAACATGGTCTAATGTGAGAAAGTTTAATTTTCTTTTTAAATTTTGTGTGGTATGTGATGTTTGGATGGTGTGTACTGAATTGTTGCGTGTTGCATGGTGCATGATGCGCCGGGGATATCAGTGACACGGAGTTAGGTTCTCCGTGATCTGAGCCATCGTGAGCCGTTGGATCTGAGATCAAGGGTTCACAGCCTAGCTCTGGAGCCATTGGTGCTATTGGATAGCAAGGGATCTTCTTTTGGGGCGATTCCAGCCATGTCGACACCACCGGTAGCTCGACTTTGTCCTTGACATTGAGAACACATCCTTTGTGACAACATCATTTCGTGCCCTTGTAGGCGAGAAGGAGCGAATGTGGCGGCGAAGTTCAAGCGCACCGCATAGCTGCTTGTGGGTCGTGACCTTCATTCGGGATTGGTCGATTGGGAGTGGATCGGAAACGCTGGATTGCTTTGTGTGTTCAAGCATGAAGGGGAGGTGATGAACGCCAGTACATGATCGACAACGTGAATAATGAGCCGGAATTTGGAGGTGCCAAGTTGGTGACGTTCTTTCTTTAGGAGGCCATTGGTCAGATGCAGAATAGAAGAAACCTCGAATGAGGTAGAAAAGGTGGAGGCAAAGCTTTACCTATTTATTTATTTTTCTGAATAAAGCTTTACATAATTTTAGTCTGCTAAATAGCTGAGTATAAAATCATACACATCATGAAGTACATGTTAATTAAACTGCTCATCATGAAGTACATCCCACTATTTTCTACATTACCAATTGACTACCATTAATTAAACTGCTCATCATGAAGTACATGTCCTCGGTTTTTAGTCATTTCTTTTAGAAATTTGTAATTGTCATGTCCGTTGAGCTCACGATTGTGGAGATACCACCAGCCGATCTTATGGTACTCTGGTTGCATGTCCCCTAACTCCATAATAAATGGTAATTGCTTCACTTTTTATTCCTGTACAGGTCAAACTCACTACATTGATCGGTTTTTTGTTTTTCCCTAGCTATCGATCTGGCTTTGACCTTCCACATATTATTCAGAGAGTAAAACAGGACAATATGTCTGCTTTGGTGTCACAGGATTCATCAGTTTTATCAGGAAAACCAAAGTAAAATTGGTACTCAGATTTTTTTGTTCTACTTTTTCCAGATATAGCAAAGGTTGTACCACGGAGAGTATTGCTGGCACAAACTCCAAATGTCGCACCTCTTGTCAAAAGTTTAGTGTATGAACAAGGATCTGAAGGAAATATGCCCTAGAGGCAATAATAAAGTTATTACTTATTTCCTTATTTCATGATAAATGTTTATTATTCATGCTAGAATTATATTAACCGAAAACATAATACATGTGTGAATACATAGACAAACATAGTGTCACTAGTATGCCTCTACTTGACTAGCTCGTTTATCGAGATGGTTATGTTTCCTAGCCATGGACAAAAGAGTTGTTATTTGATTAGCGGGATCACATCATTAGGAGAATGATGTGATTGACTTGACCCATTCCGTTAGCTTAGCACTTGGTCGTTTAGTATGTTGCTATTGCTTTCTTCATGACTTATACATGTTCTGTAACTATGAGATTATGCAACTCCGTTTACGGAGGAACACTTTGGGTACTACCAAGCGTCACAACGTATCGGGTGATTATAAAGAGTACTACAGGTGTCTCCGAAGGTACATGTTGAGTTGGCGTATTTCGAGATTAGGTTTTGTCACTCCGATTGTCGGAGAGGTATCTCTGGACCCTCTCGGTAATGCACATCATTATAAGCCTTGCAAGCAATGTGACCAATGAGTTGGTTACGGGATGATGCATTCTGAGCGAGTAAAGAGACTTGCGGTGGCGAGATTGAACTAGGTATTGGATACCGACGATCGAATCTCGGGCAAGTAACATACCGATGACAAAGGAACAACGTATGTTGTTATGCGGTTTGACCGATAAAGATCTTCTTAGAATATGTAGGAGCCAATATGGGCATCCAGGTCCCGCTATTGGTTATTGACCGAGAATAGTTCTAGGTCATGTCTACATAGTTCTCGAACCCGTAGGGTCCGCACGCTTAAGGTTTCGATGGCAGTTATATTATGAGTTTATGAGTTTTGATGTACCGAAGGAGTTCGAGTCCGTATGAGATCGGGGACATGACGAGGAGTCTCGAAATGGTCGAGACGTAAAGATCGATATATTGGACGACTATATTCGAGTTCGGAAAGGTTCCGAGTGATTCGGGTATTTTTCGGAGTAATAGAGAGTTACGGGAATTCGCCGGGGAGAAGTATTGGGCCTTATTGGGCCCTGCGGGAAAGAGAGAGGGGCTGCCTAGGGCAGGCCGCGCGCCCCCCAAGGCCTAGTCCGAATTGGACTAGGGGGAGGGGCCGCACCCCCTCCTTCCTTCCCTTCTCTCTTCCCCTTCCTAGTCTCCTACTCCTACTACATGGAAGGACCCCTAGTTGGACTAGGAAAGGGGGAATCCTACTCCCGGTGGGAGTAGGACTCCCCATGGCGCGCCCCTCCTAGGGCAGGCCTCCTCCTCCCTCCCTCCATTATATCTGGGCGCAGGGCACCCCATAGACACACAAGTTGATCTACGGATCGTTCCTTAGCCGTGTCGGTGCCCCCTCCACCATATTCCACCTCGGTCATATCGTCGCGGAGTTTAGGCGAAGCCTGCGCGTAGAACATCAACATTGTCACCACGCCGTCGTCTTGACGGAACTTGTTGGGGAACGTAGTAATTTCAAAAATTTCCCTCGCACACGCAAGATCATGGTGATGCATAGCAACGAGAGGGGAGAGTGTTGTCTCGTACCCTCGTGAGACCGAAGCGGAAGCGTTGACGCAACATAGAGGAAGTAGTCGTCGTCCTCCGGTCCAACCGATCCAAGCACCGTTACTCCGGCACCTCCGAGTTCTTGACACGCAGCGTACAGCTCGATGGCGCACCCTCGATCTCCAATCCAGAGAGGCTCGAGGGGAGTTCCGTCGGACGACGGTGTGGTGACGATCTTGATGTTCTCTGTCGCAGGCTTCGCCTAAGCACCGCTACAATATGATCGAGGTGTAATATCGTGGAGGGGGCACCGCACACAGCTAAGGAACGATCAATGATCAACTTGTGTGTCCTAGGGTGCCCCCTACCCCGTATATAAAGGAGGGAGGGAGGAGGTGGCCGGCCTCAAGGGGCAGCGCCATAGGGAGGGGGAAACTACTCCAAGTAGGTTTCCTCTCTTTTCCTTATCTTATTTGGAGGGAAGGAAGGAGTACTAGTATTAGGAAGTAGTACTAGTAGTAGGAAGGAAGAGAGGGGAAGGAGAAAGGAAGGGGGCCGGCCCCCTCCCCAATTGGATTGGGCTTGGGGGGGCGCGCCCCCCTCCCTTGCTCCTTCTCTCTTCGTCTCTACATGGGCCCAATAAGGCCCATATACCTCCCGGGGTTCCGTAACCTCCGGAGCTCCAAACTTCTCCGGAACCTTTTGGTGTCCAAATATATCCGTCCAATATATCAATCTATATGTCTCGACCATTTCGAGACTCCTCGTCATGTCCGTGATCATATCCGGACTCAACAACCTTCAAGACATCAAAATACATAAACTCATAATATAACCGCCATCGAAACCTTAAGCGTGCGGACCCTACGGGTTCGAGAACTATGTAGACATGACCTAGAACTATTCTGGTCAATAACCAATAGCGGACCTGGATGCCCATATTGGCTCCTACATATTCTACTTAAGATCTTTATCGGTCAAACCGCATAACAACATACGTTGTTCCCTTTGTCATCGGTATGTTACTTGCACGAGATTCGATCGCCGGTATCCAATACCTAGTTCAATCTCGCCACCGCAAGTCTCTTTACTCGCTCGTAATGCATCATCCCGTAACCAACTTATTGGTCACATTGCTTGCAAGGCTTATAATGATGTGCATTACCGAGAGGGCCCAGAGATACCTCTCCGACAATCGGAGTGACAAAACCTAATCTCGAATACGCCAACTCAACATGTACCTTCGAGACACATGTAGTACTTCTTTATAATCACCCAGCTTACGCTGTGACGCTTGGTAGTACCCAAAGTGTTCCTCCGTAAACGGAGTTGCATAATCTCATAGTTACGTGAACATGTATAAGTCATTAAGAAAGCAATAGCAACATACTAAACGATCAAGTGCTAAGCTAACGGAATGGTTCAAGTCAATCACATCATTCTCTAATGATATGATCTCGTTAATCAAATGACAACTCTTTGTCCATGGCTAGGAAACATAACCATCTCTCGATAAACGAGCTAGTCAAGTAGAGGCATACTAGTGACACTATGTTTGTCTATGTATTCACACATGTATTATGTTTCAAGTTAATACAATTCTAGCATGAATAATAAACATTTATCATGAAATAAGGAAATAAATAATAACTTTATTATTGCCTCTAGGCATATTTCCTTCAGCTCCCACTTGCACTAGAGTCAATAATCTAGTTCACATCGTCATGTGATTTAACACCAATATTCATATCTCATATGATTAACACCCATAGTTCACATCATCATGTGACCAACACCCAAAGGGTTTACTAGAGTCAATAATCTAGTTCACATCACTATGTGATTAACACCCAAAGAGTACTAAGGTGTGATCATGTTTTGCTCGTGAGAGAAGCTTAGTCAACGGTCTCATCACATTCGAGCCGTATGTATTTTGCAAATATTCTATGTCTACAATGCTCGCTTGCGGAGCTACTCTAGCTAATCGCTCCCACTTTCAATATGTATCCAGATTGAGACTTAGAGTCATCTGGATCGGTGTGAAAACTTGCACCGAGGTAACTTTTACGACGGGCTCTTTTATCACCTCCATAATCGAGAAATATTTCCTTAGTCCTCACTAAGGATATTCTTGACCAATGTCCAATGATCTACTCCTAGATCACTATTGTACTCCTTGTTAAATCTGAGCAAGGTATACAATAGGTCAGGTACATAACATAGCATACTTTATAGAACCTATGGTGAGGCATAGGGAATGACTTTTCATTCTCTTTCTTTTTCTGCTTGTGGTCGGGATTTGAGTCTTACTCAATTTCATACCTTTGCAACACAGCAAGAACTCTTTCTTTGACTGTTCCATTTTGAACTACTTCAAAATCTTGTCAAGGTATGTACTTATTGAAAATCTTATCAAGCGTCTTGATCTATCTCAATAGATCTTGATGCTCAATATGTAAGTAGCTTTACTGAGGTCTTTTCTTTTTAAAGAACTCCTTTAAAACACTCCTTTATGCTTTGCAGAAAAATTCTACATCATTTCTGATCAACAATATGTCACTCACATATACTAATCAGAAAGGCTGTAGTGCTCCCACTCACTTTATTGTAAATACATGCTTCATCGTAAGTCCATATAAAACTATATGCTTTGATCAACTTATCAAAGCGTATACTCCAACTCGAGATGCTTGCACCAGTTCATAGATGGATCGATGGAGCTTGCACATTTTGTTAGCACCTTTAGGATTGACAAAACCTTCTAGTTGCATCATATACAACTCTTTTTAATAAATCCATTAAGGAATGCAGTTTTGACATCCATTTGCCGATTTCATAAAATGTGGCAATTGCTAACATGATTGAGACAGACTTAAGCATCGATCTGAGTGAGAAAATCTCATCGTATTCAACACCTTTGAACTTTGTTGAAAACCTTTTGCAACAAGTCGAGCTTAGTGGATAGTAACACTACTATCGGTGTCCGTCTTCCTCTTGAAGATCCATTTATTTAACATGGCTTGCGATCATCGAGCAAGTCACTCAAAGTCCATACTTTGTTCTCATACATGGATTATATCTCAGATTTTATGGCCTCGAGCCATTTCGCGAATCTGGGCTCATCATCGCTTCCTCATAGTTCGTAGGTTCATCATGGTCTAGTAACATGACTTTCAGAACAGTATTACCGTACTACTCTAGTGCGGACTGTACTTTGGAAGACCTACGAGGTTTTGTAGTAACTTGATCTCAAGTTTCATGATCATCATCATTAGCTTCCTCACTAATTGGTGTACGAATCACTCGAACTGATTTCCGTGATGAACTACTTTCCAATAAGGGAACAGTACAGATTACCTCATCAAGTTCTACTTTCCTCCCACTAACTTCTTTCGAGAGAAACTCCTTCTCTAGAAAGGATCTATTATCGACAACAAATTTGCCTTCAGATCTGTGATAGAAGGTGTACCCAACAATTTCCTTTGGGTATTCTATGAAGACGCACTTCTCCGATTTGGGTTCGAGCTTATCAAGTTGAAAAACCTTTTCATATAAACATCGCAACTCAAACTTTAAGAAACAACAGCTTAGGTTTCTTGCTAAACCATAGTTCATACGGTGTTGTCTCAGCGGATATAGATGGTGCCCTATTTTAAACGTGAATGCAGGCTGTCTCTAATGCATAACCCCAAAACGATAGTGGTAAACGATAAGAGACATCATAGATCGCACCATATCAAATAAAGTGCGGTTACAACGTTCGACACACCATAACGATGTGGTGTTCGGTGGCGTGAGCTGTGAAACTATTCCACATTGTTTTAATTGAAGACCAAACTCGTAACTCAAATATTTGTCTCTGTGATCAGATTGCAGAAACTTTATTTTCTTATTACAATGATTTTTCCACTTCACTCTGAAATTCTTTGAACCTTTCAACTATTTCAGACTTATGTTTCATCAAGTAGATATACCCATATCTGCTCAAATCATCTTGTGAAGGTCGAAAAATAATGATACTTGCCACGAGCCTTCATACTCATTGGTGCGCATACATCGGTATGTATTATTTCCAATAAGTTGGTAGTTCGTTCCATTGTTCGAAGAACGGAGTTTTAGTCATCTTGCCCAAAAAGCACGGTTCGCAAGAATCAAATGATTCATAACCAAGTGACTCAAAATCCATCTTTATGGAGTTTCTTCATGCGCTTTACACCGATATGACCCAAACGGCGATTACCACAAATAAGTTGCACTATCATTATTAACTTTGCATCTTTTGGCCTCAATATTATGAATATGTGTATCACTACGATCGAGATCCAACAAACCATTTTCGTTGGTGTGTATGACCATAGAAGGTTTTATTCATGTAAGCAGAACAACAATTGTTCTCTAACTTAAATGAATAACCGTATTGCAATAAACATGATCAAATCATATTCATGCTCAACGCAAACACCAAATAACATTTATTTAGGTTCAACACTAATCCCGAAAGTATAGGGAGTGTGCGATGATGATCATATCAATCTTGGAACTATTTCCAACACACATCGTCACTTCACCCTTTAACTAGTCTCTGTTTATTCGCAACTCCCATTTGAGTTACTAATCTTAGCAACCGAACTAGTATCAAATAATGAGGGGTTGCTATAAACACTAGTAAAGTACACATCAATAACATGTATATCAAATATACTTATGTTCACTTTGCCATCCTTATTATCCGCCAATCACTTGGGGTAGTACCTCTTCCAAAGACCAGTCTCTTTGCGGTAGAAGCACTTAGTCTCGGGCTTAGGACTGACTTGGGTTTCTTCACTTGAGCAACAACTTACTTGCCGTTCTTCTTGAAGTTCCCTTCTTTTCCCTTTGCCTTTTCTTGAAACTAGTGATCTTTTTAACCATCAACACTTGATGCTCTTTTCTTGATTTCTACCTTCGCCGATCTCAACATCGCGAAGAGCTCAGGAATAACTTTCGTCATCCCTTGCATATTATAGTTCATCACGAAGTTCTAGTAACTTAGTGATGGTGACTAGAGAATTCTGTCAATCACTATCTTATCTGGAAGATTAACTCCCACTTGATTCAAGCGATTGAAGTACCCAGACAATCTGAGCACATGCTCACTAGTTGAGCGATTCTCCTCCATCTTTTAGCTATAGAACTTGTTGGAGACTTCATATCTCTCAACTCGGTATTTGCTGAAATATTAACTTCAATTCCTGGAACATCTCATATGGGACATCTTTGAAGTCCCGATTCTAAGCCATAAAGCATGGTGCACAAAACTATCAAGTAGTCATCATATTGAGCTAGCCAAACATTCATAACGTGCATCTGCTCCTGCAATAGGTCTGTCACCTAGCGGTGCATTAAGGACATAATTCTTCATGCAACAATGAGGATAAACCTCAGATCGCGGATCCAATCCGCATCATTGCTACTAACATTTTTCAACACAATTTTCTCTAGGAACATATCAAAATAAACATATGAAAGCAACAACGCAAGCTATTGATCTTACAACATAATTTGCAAAATACTACCAGGACTAAGTTCATGATAAATTTAAGTTCAATTAATCATATTACTTAAGAACTCCCACTTAGACAGACATCTCTCTAGTCATCTAAGTGATCACGTGATCCAAATCAACTAAACCATAACCGATCATCACGTGAGATGGAGTAGTTTTCAATGGTGAACATCACTATGTTGATCATATCTACTATATGATTCACGCTCGACCTTTCGGTCTCCGTGTTCCGAGGCCATATCTGCATATGCTAGGCTTGTCAAGTTTAACTTTGAGTATTCGGCGTGTGCAAAACTGGCTTGCACCCATTGTAGATGGACGTAGAGCTTATCACACCCGATCATCACGTAGTGTTTGGGCACGACGAACTTTGGCAACGGTGCATACTCAGGGAGAACACTTCTTGATAATTAGTGAGAGATCATCTTAAAATGCTACCGTCAATCAAAGCAAGAATAAGATGTATAATAGATAAACATCATATGCAATCAAAATATGTGACATGATATGGCCATGATCATCTTGCGCCTTTGATCTCCATCTCCAAAGTACTGTCATGATCTTTATCGTCACCGGCACGACACCATGATCTTCATCATCTTGATCTATATCAATGTGTCGTCACATGGTCGTCTCGCCAACTATTGCTCTTGCAACTATTGCTATCGCACAGCGATAAAGTAAAGCAATTATTTGGCACTTGCATCTTATGCAACAAAGAGACAACCATAGAGCTTACGCCATTGCCGATAACTTCAACAAAACATGATCATCTCATACAACAACTTATATCTCATCACGTCTTGACCATATCACATCACAACATGCCTGCAAAAACAAGTTAGGCGTCCTCTACTTTGTTGTTGCAAATTTTACGTGGCTGCTACGGGCTTAGCAAGAACCGATCTCACCTCGCATCAAAACCACAACGATAGTTTGTCAAGTTGATGTTGTTTTAACCTTCGCAAGGACCGGGCGTAGCCACACTCGGTTCAACTAAAGTTGGGAAACCGACACTGCTAGTCACCGTGTGCAAAGCACGGCGGTAAAACCAGTCTTGCGTAAGCGTAAGCGTAATGTCGGTCCGGGCCGCTTCATCCAACAATACCGCCAACCAAAGTATGACATGCTGGTAAGCAATATGACTTATATCGCCCACAACTCACTTGTGTTCTACTCGTGCATATAACATAAAACCATAAAAAACTGGCTCGGATGCCACCGTTGGGGAACGTAGTAATTTCAAAAATTTCCTCGCACACGCAAGATCATGGTGATGCATAGCAACGAGAGGGGAGCGTGTTGTCTCGTACCCTCGTGAGACCGAAGCGGAAGCGTTGACGCAACGTAGAGGAAGTAGTCGTCGTCCTCCGGTCCAACCGATCCAAGCACCGTTACTCCGGCACCTCCGAGTTCTTGACACGCGTACAGCTCGATGGCGCACCCTCGATCTCCAATCCAGTAGAGGCTCGAGGGGAGTTCCGTCGACGACGGCGTGGTGGCGATCTTGATGTTCTCTGTCGCAGGGGCTTCGCCTAAGCACCGCTACAATATGATCGAGGTGTAATATCGTGGAGGGGGCACCGCACACGACTAAGGAACGATCAATGATCAACTTGTGTGTCCTAGGGTGCCCCCCTACCCCCGTATATAAAGGAGGGAGGGAGGAGGTGGCCGGCCTCAAGGGGGGCGCGCCATAGGGAGGGGGAACCTACTCCAAGTAGGTTTCCTTCTCTTTCTTATCTTATTTGGAGGGAAGGAAGGAGTACTAGTATTAGGAAGTAGTACTAGTAGTAGGAAGGAAGAGAGGGAAGGAGAAAGGAAGGGGCGGCCCCCCCCAGTCGGATTGGGCTTGGGGCGCCCCCTCCCTTGCTCCTTCTCTCTTCCTCCTACATGGGCCCAATAAGGCCCATATACCTCCGGGGTTCGGTAACCTCCGGAGCTCCAAACTTCTCCGGAACCTTTCCGGTGTCCAAATATATCCGTCCAATATATCAATCTTTATGTCTCGACCATTTCGATACTCCTCGTCATGTTTGTGATCATATCCGGGACTCGAACAACCTTGGTACATCAAAATACATAAACTCATAATATAACCGCATCATCGAAACCTTAAGCGTCACGGACCCTATGGGTTCGAGAACTATGTAGACATGACCTAGAACTATTCTTGGTCAATAACCAATAAGCGGGACCTGGATGCCCATATTGGCTCCTACATATTCTCGAAGATCTTTATCAGTCAAACCGCATAACAACATCGTTGTTCCTTTGTCATCGGTATGTTACTTGCACGAGATTCGATCGTCGGTATCAATACCTAGTTCAATCTCGTCACCGGCAAGTCTCTTTACTCGTTTTGTAATGCATCATCCGTAACCAACTTATTGGTCACATTGCTTGCAAGGCTTATAATGATGTGCATTACCGAGAGGGCCAAAGATACCTCTCCGACAATCGGAGTGACAAAACCTAATCTCGAAATCGCGAACTCAACATGTACCTTCGGAGACACCTGTAGTACTCCTTTATAATCACCCGATTACGTTGTGACGTTTGGTAGTACCAAAGTGTTCCTCCGTAAACGGAGTTGCATAATCTCATAGTTACAAGAACATGTATAAGTCATGAAGAAAGCAATAGCAACATACTAAGCGATCAAGTGCTAAGCTAACGGAATGGGTCAAGTCAATCACATCATTCTCTAATGATGTGATCCCATTAATCAAATGACAACTCTTTTGTCCATGGCTAGGAAACATAACCATCTCGATAAGCGAGCTAGTCAAGTAGAGGCATACTAGTGACACTATGTTTGTCTATGTATTCACACATGTATTATGTTTCCGGTTAATACAATTCTAGCATGAATAATAAACATTTATCATGAAATAAGGTAATAAATAATAACTTTATTATTGCCTCTAGGGCATATTTCCTTCGAACTCATCCCGACACTTTCTTGGATCGAGTCCGGGATCGTCATCGAGCTGAGCGTGTCTTTGAACTTCGGAGGTGCCGTCGTTCGGTACTTGGATCGGTCGGATCATGAAGGCGTCGACTACATCAACAGCGTTGTCATGGCGCTTCGCTTCACGGTCTCACGAGGGCGTGAGACATATACTCTCCCTCTCGTTGCTATATCATCACCATGATCTTGCGTGTGCGTAGGAAATTTTTGAAATTACTACGTTCCCAACAGGATCATACATTTTCTTTGATATCAACCTTTGGGATGCAGTTAGAAGGTTTCATCATAACAAAAATTGTTAGTTTTTGTATGGTACACAAACTTGCACGGTGCGTACAAATTCATACAACAACTTGCAAAATGACACAAATTGATCATATAACTTGAGTTTCGGCAACATTTCAATACAATTCGTCACTTACCGTTAGTGCTCCGTTATATTCGTCTACATTCCACGCCAGTGTGTCACCAGGCCCACACTCCCTCCTCTATCATAACGTGGGTCCATGTGTCAGCCACTGGGAGAAATTAGTTTTAACTAAAAAAGGTTCTGACCTGATTTCAAACCAAAGACGTCCCCTCAAACTAGAATGGTGCTAACCACAAATTCCGTCCGTTTGTTTCTGTTAAACATGGATACAAAGTTATCTATTCCCTCCGTCCTATAATGTAAGACGTTTCTTGACACTAGTGGGACGGAGGGAGTATATCCTTTTAGGCTGCGTATGCTGCTTTCTTTTTCTTTACTGTATTATTTTTCCTGGTAGCGTCCTTCGCTTTTCTCTCTCTTTTTTTGCGGGTAGTGTACGCTGCTTTCTCAAAGCTATAGGTACATACATGAAATTCAGAGTAGGAGACGGCCCTGGAAGCATGAGCATACACTAGTTCATATGTTTTTATTTAGGTCACTTCTTTTAACATGGTACAATCGTAGTCGCTCAGATACATGAGCATACACTCATCCCTATGAATGCACCGACGCACATCCTACCCCTATGAGCAGCTCCAAAAGACTGCGGACATAACATCTTAAGATTTACAAAGTCACCACAGGCACCTCGCGATCGACGGAAACGTGTCATCCCAATTTGAATAACCATTTTATCCACTTGATGAGCACAAGCATTATAGTCGCACAAGCGGGAGTCTTGAAGTTGTGGCTGGCGGGCTTCTGGACCCTCTTTTTCTTAGAAATTTTCTAAAAGCATATTTAAAAGTTTCAAAATATATATTTTGTGAACACTTGTATGTGCTCAATACAAATCTGTAAACAATGGTTTAAAAAATAATGATTTGTAAGCCTCACACACAAAAAATTCTCGACCCAACTGCAAATATACATAGTTGTCTTATTTTTACACGCCATGTTGAAAGTATATTTCACATAATTTTATTTTATTTTAAAAAAAATCTAAATATACCTTTTGATTGTTTTTAACCCCAACGAGGCCGTCAACCACAACTTAACACTACTCTTCTCACAAACTGCATGCAAACACAAGGACCATGGTCCCCATACGTTGCATGCCCATTTCATTTTACCAGGCAATGCAAATCTGGTGTCGTGCTTATTTCTTTCTATATCCCAAATTGAAAAGTGCTACAGCATTCCCGTAGAAAAAAAAGGATAAGTGGTACAACAAATAAATTGTTCTCAAGAAATAAAACAAGTCCTGCATCGTTATTGATGGTGAGTAACAGAAATGTATGAAAATGTTTCCAAAACTCAAGTTAGTGGATCAATTTGTGTCATTTTTCAAGTTGTTGTATGAATCTGTACATACCGTGCAAGTTTGTGTACTATATGTGTAATTAACTCTTTTTGTAAATTAACGGGTCATTTTGATGATTGTAGCACATCGTAGTTCTCAATATGAAACTATAGAGAAGGGATCTGGCGTACATTTTTGTAACACGATTCAGTACACACGCTATGGAAACTTTATTCCTTTTTAGAGATTGATTTACTTGGTGGTGTTATTGCCCATTTCCTCTAAACAAGACATGTGTGATGTTCCAAAAAAGGAGCTTATGTGTTCTCTGGCAGCATTGATGGTAGTTTTATACATGTAGCTGATGAAAGTGTGCCTGAAGCGCGTCCTGTTAAAAAATAGGATGTGGACATGTGCTGGTTTTGAGTCATACTCCCTCCATCCAGAATTTCTTGTCACGGAAATGGATGTATCTACACGTATTTTAGTTCTAAATACATTCATTTTATCCATTTCCACGACATGTAATTTGGGACGGAGGGAGTACTTATTGGGATAGGCGCATGTGATTTTTTCTCTCCGTTGCCATGGCCTCGGTCGGGTTGAGAAAAGGAGAATGAGAGAGATACGATATTGTGGTGCTGCACTACTAGCTGAATTTTGCCATTGCTGGTGCTACCTGAACTTTGTGGTAGCTAAATTTTGGTATCACTGCAGCTAGCTGAATTTGCATAGACATAACGCTCATTTAGATGGTCCAGGTATGGAATTTTTGGTGCTACGATTTTCTACAGATGGTACATCAAGTGGTTGGGAGTGCCTTTTTATCTGAACAATGAAGTCTTGCATTCTATAGGGAGGCAGAGCAAGTCCTTCCTGCCGATTTGAATTTGGGGATCCGATGATTTCTTTCGGATTTATCATGACCATTTGATCAGCAAACATAAGATGCAAACATGTTTTTCCAGTAGAAATGAATTCATGGACTGGAACTCCTACAGATTTAAAGTTCTATGTTGGATCGACTGCATGTTTTATTCAGGGTTTATCAGTTTATCATTCCTATTAGTTCAGTCATGGTGAGAAAGATTGTAGGTTTTTATGCCAAAAGCTGTGAATATTTTTCCTCATAGTGTAACTAAACTGATGATGCATGTCATGGCTAAGGATTTGGTTCCAACAGAAGCAACACATATTCATCTTGCCTACTGTCCCATCAGTGGATGTCAGTCTGATTTTCCTGATCCTACACTTGAGCCAAGAATTCATTGCCCTTTTTTCGAAAAGGTTGCAGTAATGAGTTTGTCACTACTTCAATGAATATAAGGGAGCATAGTTGCATTGTGTATGCAAAAACATGTATCAAAATTTAAATTACCATGGCACATTTAATTCTTTTGGAGTACTAAACAATAATGCGGTTCTCTACAGATTTACAATTCATGGTAGGATCATAGGAGTGCACTGGGGGAGATAATTTGCTGAACGGATAGTGTCAATGCCTTGCAAAGTACCGCAGAGAACAAATAACTGTCTGGGAATTCTTCCAATTGCAGCAAGCTCCGAGCAAGCAAAACTATACTCTGTAAATAATCTTCCTGAACCAGAGTTCTTTATTTTGTGAAGAAGAGAGCTGACACTACCATTATCCCTGTTCCCTCCTTCCCACTTTTGTTCATACTTGTGTTCGCATGTTCTATAGAAGCTGCACTTTTTTGCCCTTGTCAGCAAATTGATAGAAATATAGACCCACGGGCAAATGAATTGCTTGATTCAGTGCTTTGCCAGATCAACAATAGAATCGTTCTAAGTAGTTAATTTTTCGTCCGTGTAGACCTTGCCCTCTAGGAGTCCTGGACAAAGCCACTGCTTCGGTGAACAGTGGAACCGATAACCTGATCCAGAACACACTACAACATCATTTCTTAGGGTCGATTGTCATCACGCTCACGCATCGAATCACCCCAGTCATTCAAAACGATATAGTTTAGACTCTTGACAATGGTGAGCTATCATATCATTACCCATTTATTTTGTGGACTGACGAACACTGCCAAAAACAAATATTGATTTGATTTGATTCGTAGGATTTACATCAGATTTGTGCAATTTGATGAACTTGAATTTTTTTTATGTTGGACATTATAATTTTTGTGAGATTTTGTTGTTTGCCCGTTGCAACGCACGGGAACTTTTACTAGTAACTAATAATAGAATGTACATTACAAAGAATATTGCACACATACATATAAGATACACATTCTCGTATATACATCATAACAAATTTTTTTTTTAAGAAAAGGAGGACGACCTCGCCTCTGCATCTCGACGATGCATACGGTCACTTTATTAATTATTGACACAAGACCGTCATGAGTCATACAACAATAAGTCTAAAGCCACCAAACTAAGCAACAACTGTCGCTATCCCTATCCAGTTGATGTAGGGAGCTGAAAGTCCGAGCCTCATACCAAATGACCACGCAGCCAAACCTAACCATCTAAAGACTTGAGGTCCCACCCAGACGCCGCGGGTATGGGCACCCTCCATCCGCGTGCTTCTCAACCAGACCCCGCCGGTGCGAGGCCGCGCAGCCACCGCCACGAATCCATCTTGAGCTGTCTTCACTGCATCAACCTTGGCGGTCCAACTGCCGCCGACGCCACCATGGCCAGCAGCGTCACCCTCTGCGAGTCCATCTCCGCTCATCACCCATCGAGTCTCCATCGCGCCACGCCGCCGAGATCCGCCGTCATCAATGGAGCAGATGAAACACCGCTCCTCCTCTTGTCCCCTCCAACCAGCACTCGCTCCAAAATGAAGCCCCAGGGGAGAACGGTACCGATAGCACCGTCATCGTCCGATCCGATAGACCCAGATCTAGGGTTTCCCGGAACTTCCCGATCGAGTTGATGAGACCCAACAGCGATGCCTCGAAGGAAGCGGCGTCGAGACGCCGCCATCGTCGCCAAGACCGCAGATCGGCGCGATTTTCACCGAAGCCACGTCTTCTGATCTCGTGGCTGGCTGGAACCGGCGGAACCTTGCCACGAAGACGTATGTTGTTTGCCGATACTCGGCGGAGATCCGGCATCTCTTCACCGGTCCCTCCATGCGCCGCCGGTCGGCGAAAGGTTCCAGCGACAGATCCAAACAGGGCGTTGGATCTGCAGTAGCGGTCGTCACCATCATGAGCGGGACAGCCCACCTCGCTGGATGGGCGCTGCCACCGCCGCCGTCCATGCAGGGCCGCCGCTCCGCCGTGACCCAGCGATGGTGCTCCGACCCCCGCCGCTCAGCCCGGATTCTCCGTCCAAGCCGCCGCCGTTGGATCTCATGAGAAGGGCCGCCCCCGCCGCCTCAGATGCGATCTGCTGCAACCACCCGCCCAGAGCTTTGTCACCGGCTCGCCGCCACAGGGCCCACGCCCGGCAGCGGCGGCAGGAGGGAGTGGGAGGGGCTGGCGGCGCTAGGGTTAGGGCCCCGGCGCCGCCGGGAGGCGACGCGAGGGTGCGGCGTTCTCGGTTCTGTCTGGAGTACGTTCTAGTCTTTACATCATAATAACAAATAAATACGTGCTACTAAACTCCCTGCATAAATAATACAAACATAGTCACTCCATCAACATACATAAATACACAAATAGTTCTAATCTTTCTTGAGGATCTTGACGTCCTTCCAGTGCGATTCCATCCGGCTGGACTCTCGGCGCTGACCGTACACGCCGAACTTGAAGTAATGCGAGTGACCGCCGCGGCCTTGGACGTGCAGCTTCTGCTCGCCGTCGATATACACGGTGAGCGTCGATGCGTCGACGTCGTGGACCACGTTCAGCCGAAACCATCTGTCATAGATGGCGTCCTCGACGAGCTGCCGGTTGTAATACCGCAGCGCGCCATCATAGACGTGCAGCATGAGCGTGGTGGCCGTCTCGCCGGCACCGAACACCTGCATGATAGACACCCCCGTGGTGCCGGAGGGGACGTACCCATAGCCCTCGAACTGCCACACGCCGGAGCTGTAGTCGTAGCCCTGCAAGTAGAAGAAGAGAGTACCAAAAGCAATCAGTAAGATCACTAAATCTTGAATACTGTACATAGTAATGACTAATGACTAGTAATAATGACGTGGTAATTAACTTTTTTGAAAAAGGAGGAATACCCGGCCTCTGCATCTGGGTCGATGCATCGGCGACTTTATTAATTATTAGCACAAAACCTTACAAAGTCGTACAACAAGAAGACCAAAGCCACCATCTTCGCAACCTCTGCCGGTACTCCTATCTAACGATGAAGGGGCGCCGATGGTGCAGGCCTAATACCAAACAGACTCGCAGCCAAACCTAACATCTAAGACACGAGGTCCCAACACGGGCGCTTTGCGGGTATGGGCACCCACCAGTCCGGCGTGCTCCTCAACCAGGCCGCCCGCGGGTATGAGGCCGCCACCACCTCCTACCACATATCTATCTTGAGTCTGTCTTGTTACGGCCTTGCCGGTCTCGCTGCCGCCGACGCCACCACGACGCCAGACAGCGTCGACCTCCTGTCGTGTCCGTCACCACACATCGATGCCAAGCCTCCGCTGCTCCATGCCCCCAAGAGCCGCCGCCAAGAATATGTAGAACGAAACACCGCTCCACCGACGGAGGCAAGACACCCCACCCTCACTGCAGACCCTTCCATCCGATCCCAATGTCCTTGGCGTCGCCTCGAGGAAGGTTACGGTGCCTGGCGCCGCCGACGCCCGATCCGCATCGGATCTTGGGCTTTCACCGACATGGGTTGAAGAGGAGAGATGGTGCCCTCAAGAACGCCCCAAGGAGGAAAGCGGCGCCAAAAATCGGCGTCGCCGCTGCCGGTCGACCTAAGGCAGCCAAGGTTTCCCGGACACCGATATGCTCCACTGAACACACCGGAGGTGGATCCGCAAGATCCAAACCGAACCGGAGACCGGAAGGGCGCATGGAAGGGAGAGGGCAATACCTCGAGATCTGCACGCCTCTCGCTCGCCGTCCTCACGGCGAACCCACGAGCACACCGCGACGCCACTAGATCGCCGCACGGATCGATGATCGGCGCGACGAGTGCCCGCCACCGCCGTCCGCCGAGTGGGCTTTGCCGTCGGCCTCCTCCGCGGTGGCGGGCGGAGCGAGGAGGAGAGGGCGCGGGCGGCGGCGGCTAGATCGCCGAGCCGCCCCAGGGAGCCACGTGGTAATTAACTTACTGCCATCCTGATCTCAGTTCTTGGTTTGGTATGGCTCTGGCGGGCATGTGGCTTGTCGGAGGAGAGCACCCAGAGCTTCCGCACGGTGCCGTCGAAGCTGTAGCGTGCGCCGCTCGACTCGTCGAACGGGCGCTGCAGCGCAAAGTTGCTCTCGCTGAGCCTCACCGCAGTGAACCCATCGGTCGGGTCGGCGGTTCTGGGTGCCCGTGCGCCCCTGGCCGCAACGCATGACCAGGACGCCAAGAAGACAAGCAGAGATACACTAATCCAAGAGAAAGTGCGAGGAGCCATGTGTGCTCTATAGTACTATGTGTGTAGCTTCTGCTTTGTCTTGAATTGTGCTCTGGATGCAGAGACTTGTGATGATGAGATGGGTGGGACTAATCAAGTTCCCTCTGGTTTATATAGGCCTTGGTGATCTATCAGTCTACTAGGATAGGAGAATCCACAGCTTAATTAAGAGTAATGCTAGAGTCACGGGCAAGGTTTTACGGAGTTCACGGATTGATCTTAGCTGGTCTTTGCTGTTTGGATTAGGGAGGGTGGAGGGGCCCACATCTTTGAAAATTAGGGGGAGAGAGTTAATTTGTGTGAAGAGAGCCTGTAAAGGTCTGTTGTTTGTCCGCTAATGTAGGATTATCGCTAATTAAATAGTAGTAATCTCTTGAACTTGAGTAGGGCGTTTGGTGCCTAGGCTCATCTGCACCCGGTTAAAAAAATTGTAAAAAATTCAAAATAAATTCAAAAAATTTCAAGTTTTTTTTGTGCGGTGGATAATTTGATGCGTGAGGCCTTGCTCCAAATTTCAAGTCATTTGGGCATTTGAGTAGCTCTCAGCAAAAAAGATAAATCGGACTAAAACAGTACATGAACAGTAAACATTTTTACAGACCCTTCATTTGTCTTTTTTGATGAGACCTTCTCAAATGTCCAAATGATTTGAAAATTGAAGCCGACCTCACTCATCAAATTGTCTACCTCACAAAAAAATTGGAAATTTTTGAAGTTTTCTGGTATTTGTATAATTTTTTCATCGGTATAGGTGCGAGATGAGCTCGGGTGCGAGATGGATTTTCGCGTGAACTTTTTTTTGAAATGTACGCTCGTGAACTTTAATTAGACGCAGAGGGTACGTTGGACGCATGCAGCTTGGTTGTCCAACGTGATACTGACTGACTTCTGAGTAGGTAACGTGAACAGGCGGCAATTAGCATTAGCGGCACCTTGTTATTTTTGTGTTACCGACGGAATTCAACCCTCCTACGTGGTAATATATCTGCTGTATGTCTAGGTGAACACGGTGGTTCAATTTTCGATGACAGCAAGGAGTAAACAATATGAATTATTCTTCAGCTCGACGGAGGATACTTGAGTTTTTACCTGATATTTTTTACTGACGTACGTGCATGCGTTGAAACTACTACTCCCTTCGTTCCTAAATAATTGTCTTTCTAGAGATTTCAATAAGTGACTACATAAAGAGCAAAATGAGTGAATCTACACTTTAAAACATGTCTACATACATCCGTATGTTGTAGTTTATTTGAGATGGCTAGAAAGACAATTATTTTGGAACGGAGGGAGTAGTAGAAATAGCGTGAGGGTAAATACATCCGTGCCCACCCATGCACTGATGCACACCTACATACTCCCTTCGTTCCCAAATATTTGTCTTTCTAGGCATTTTAAATGGACGCAACATACGGATGTATGTAGACATATTTTAGAGTGTAGATTCACTTATTTTGCTTCGTATGTAGTCACTTGTTGAAATCTCTAGAGAGACAAATATTTGGGAACGGAGGGAGTAGATGTGAAGAAGAAAGTCCCAATCGTAGTTTTACTTTCATCCTCTTCGCGAAAGCGGCTGTTCCTTGCGACCTCAGCTGCCCTTGGGAGAACTTAATGGGAGAGATAGTGGGAGCATCGGATCCTTGAACTCTGAAGAAATGCAAGTTTGCCACTCTCAAAGCACTCTATTAAAATCCCTGAATACCGCTTCGACCTCTCGACAGTTGTGGGACCTCAGTCTCAGATGCAACAGGCATCACACGGGCCCTCAAAACGTCCGCAAGAGTCCGGACGCTGCAAGCCGGCCAATGCAGGCATGTATTTGTTCGCGGACGAGTCCACGTGTCCGTTTTCTGTAAAACCGAAGAAAACTAACTAGGAGTCAAACCTCGGCTATGTAGGACTTGACACGCCCGGCGGAGACTGTACATTCGGAGTGGTCCGTACTTTTGAGGTGCCACCCCTTCCCCTTCCCCCATCTCTGCTCTGATCGCCACCGCCATCCACCCTTCCCGCGCTTCTTGCTTCTTTCGCAGCATGGACCCGTATGAAAAGCTATCGGAGGCAGCGGTGGAGGATCCTGAAAAGGTGGCCGCTCGGAAGATCATCTCGGTGGCACGACAAGCCCGCTGCCTCAAAGCGAAGGCAGAGGACGTGGTGGCTAGCAAAAAGAAGGGCGGTGGGGCGGCGGTGGCAGGTGCATGGGCGGGACGCGGCGCCACCGCCGTCTGCGTCCATCACAATCGCCGTCATCTGGAAGGAGCAATATCAGCCCCCCTTCTTTTACACCGCCAAGAAGCTTGGCCTGCAGTCACTGACCTCCGCTGCTGAGCATATGCCGTATTGTATCGACGTCAGCACGGTGCCGCTCCCTTTTGCCGACTCGACATCGACACAGCTTGTCTAGTTGCGGACGCTGAGTGTGGATCAGTCTAGTGCCTGCTCTCTGTTCGCCAGCATGTCTCAACTAGGCGACCTGGCATATGACAACGTAGACAGGCATTTGTTTGAGATGATCCACGACGGAGGCAAAGGCTACTTCGAGGACGTACAAGTGGATGACTCGAAGCCGTAGGTGCACCCCCAACAACAAGGCATGTACACCTAGCCGGGCATGCACATCCAATGACAAAAATTGTACATCGGGCAGCTGGAGCAGGGCACTATTACGGCGACGACGACCTTGATCCGGAGGATTGGACAGCCTATTCGAAGAAGATGGGTAGAGGAGAAAGCTTCAACATGCCAGAGGATGAGTTATTGTGCGGTGCGTGGTTGACCACTAGCCTCTATCTAATTCGTGAAACTGAGCAAAATAGCGCAACATTTTGGTCAATATCCATTCTTGGTTCCACAATCACAAGAATTTCAAGCCATATTATAACGAACTCATCCTCAATCGTTGGACAAAGTCGCTCAACCATCGATGGTACACCATCCAAGAGGTTGTGAGCAGGTATTGCGGTCATTTAAAACAACTAATCGTCCATGGAAAAGTGTTCACTAATCACCGAGCAGTAAGTTGTTATATGTGTTGGAAATTTGGTCGGAAATGTAACTTATTGGCTGAGTATGCTCTGTGTGTTGGTCATTTGACAAGAGATGCAACTTGTTGACAATGTTTTTCTTTCTAGCCCTCCTATGCGTGCAACATGTTCTTGAAGGTGGAGAAGAGGAAATTTCTCCTCATGTATTCTTTATTGAAGTTGAATGAGCAACCCAAGTGACGACTATCCATTGCCAACTCCATCAAGACTATTGGTATCGACACTGAACAAGAAGAGGGTGATCCAACCAATCCAACAAAATAATCACCCATGAATGTTAGAAGGGTGTTTTGATTAAAGAAGTGGGAGGAGGAGAAGGAGAAGGAAGAATGGAAGGCAGCCAAGATGACGGCGAGGATCGAGAACATCTTGGCGGTGAAGGGGAGGCGTGTGCTAAGCACTTTGACGTGAAGGAGGAAAAGAAGGCAGAGAGGTTTAACATCTTGATAATCATTGTTAACGTCCTGAAACGCCTGATCAATCGCGCATCCAAACAGACAAGCTACATCACCTCATCAAAAACAACCTTAAACCTCCTGTTCTTCGGTATGCCGATGACACTTTAATCCTTCTCCGGGCAATAAAAGATGTGCAAGAAGTCCTTAAACAAATCATGTACAACTTTGCCGCGGCAACGGGTCTCCAACTGAAATTCAAAAAAAAAACCATGTTCCTAACACTAAAATGTAAGTGATGATGCCAGATCCTTGCGACTGATCTCAACAGCAAGCCAGCTGCATCCTTTCGACAGACCTATCTAGGTTTTCCACTATCACCTACCAAACCACACTCAACGCACTTCGAACCCCTTGTTGACACGTTTGATAGACATCTCTCTGGTGGGAGAGCTCTCTAAAGGGAGGGAGGTTAGTTCTTCTTTCCCATGTTCTTAACTTGCTGTGGACTTACTTAATGGGATCTTTCACTGTACTCAAACTACTCATTGAGTAATTTGACAACAAAATGTAGATACTTCTTCTGGTCAAACAAAGACACCTTCTTTGGGCCACAATTCCCCGCTTTTACTTACTGTGGAAGATCTGGGATGCTGACAATTCGGTCGTCTTCAGACAGTAAAGACTTTGGCCAAACTGATGTAATCGGCAATGTGATAATGAACCTTAGTATGTGGTCACATAGACTTAAACGTCTTGAATAAAGGGATCATGGTGGTCTGTGGCGTGATTTCTTCTCTTCAAGATAGAACAAGTTGGATCTCATAACAAACAAACATTGAACTCCATCGATAAGAGCGGTTCCCCGCTCCTAGGCCGCTCCGCCGCTGCCGCCGTGCCGTCCCTTCCCTCTCGCGCCTCCGGCCGCCCGCCACACCAGCCTCGCCCCCGCCTCCCTTCTCCTCCCAGCCCGCCCCGCGTCGCCTCCCGAGCGAGGCGACGGGGCCCATCTCCCACCCCCGCCCCCTCCCGTCCCCCTCCTCCCGCTGCCGCCGTCCTGCCCCAGCGGGCCTGCCCGCGTGGTGTTGGCGGCGGCGGCAGCCGCCCTTCCCGCGTGCGGTGCCACGGCTTTCGGGTGGTGGCGTCCGTGGTGGTGCTCCTCCGTCGGCGGTGATTACGGCAGCGGCAGCTGCTCTGGCGGCGCAGCTCCGAGTGGTCTAGAGGCGGCGGCGCTGCCACTTGGCGGCGCTGGCGTAGTGGATGGTGGTGGCGCCCTCCCGGCCCAGATCTGGGCCCTTTTGGGCCCCATCTGGGTCTGGGCGGGCCTGACTCGGTCTCGCCTGCGGCGGCTCCAGCGATGGTGGTGGTGGCGCGGCTCGTGCGAGGGGTGGTGGAGACGGCGGCACGTCTACTGCAGCTCGGCGACGGGTGCTTCACGAGCCCCTTTTGGGCTCGGCCGGGCCTCAAGGGCTCGTCGCTCCCCTTGCCGCGTCCGGTCGGTGACCGCCGATGGCGGTGGAGGTTGTCTCCTCCGGCGTGGCTGCTCTCGCTGCCATTCCTCGTTCACGGCTGCTCCCTCTCCTTCTCGTCGGTCTCGCCCGATGACCACGGTGAGGCGGCGGTGATGATGGCAAGATCGTGGTGGCGCCGCGTCGTGGGTGGCTTGTCCGGTGGAGCGCGTCGGAACGTTCGGGGTTGTGGGTGTTTGGCGGATGGGAGAAATCTGGCGGCTTGCCGGCACCGACACGTGACGCCCGGGCGCCATTGTTCCTTCTTGAAGGCGTCGAATCTTCCCTTCCCCACGCCTCCGCGTCTGGGAAACCCTAGGACCTGTCCGGCAAGGCGCCGTCGTCGTCGTCGTGTGTTCCTTCCTGAAGATGCTGCTTGGTATGCGGAGGTTCGAGGTGCTGGAGCGAGTGGTACATCTTCGGTGGGCGCAACGGGTTTGGGTCATCGTCGTTTTCGTCGATCCGATGTTGTTGACTTTATTTTCTCTCTTCTTTCTCTTTTGTTTTTTTTGGGCATGCTTGTGCTGTTTGCCCCAGCATTGATCTCTTTGTTGTATCGGGCGGTTGCTATATCAATATAGCGGGGCGAAAGCCTTTTTCTTAAAACTCCATCGATAGCAGGTACAAACATAATTCGAATTATTTGAAGATTGCTCACCACACCTGCCGCGTGGTAGTACAAACATAACAACCCCTCAAACATACACGTAATAACACAAGTAATTCTAATGTTTCCTGAGGATCCTCACTTGCTTCCAGCGAGACTCCATGCGGCTGGAGTCGTGGTTCTGCGCGTACACGCCGAACTTGAAGAAGTACGAGTGGCCGCCGCGGCCGTGGACACGCAGCTTCTGCTCGCCGTCGATGTACACGGTGAGTGTCGACGCCTTGACATCGTGGACCACGTTCAGCCGGAACCACCTGTCATAGATGTTGTCCTCGACTAGCTGCCGGTCGTAGTAGCGCAGCGCACCATCGTAGACGCGCAGCATGAACGTGCTGGCCCCGTCGCTGGCGCCGAACACCTGCATGATACACACTCCCGTCGTGCCGGAGGGGACGTACCCGTAGCCCTCGAACTGCCACACGCCGGAGCTGTAGTCGTAGCCCTGCAAGTAGAAGAAGATCAGTAAGACATCTAAATCATAATTACACCCCCAATACATCGTAATAGTGATGTGATGATTAACTTACTGTCATCCTGATCTCAGTCCTTGGTTTTGTTCGGCTCTGGCGGACATGGGGCTTGTCGGAAGCGAGCACCCACAGCCTCCGCACGGTGCCGTCGAAGCTGTATCGTGAGCCGATAGCCTCGTCGAACGGGCGTTGTAGCGCGAAGTTGCTCTCGCCGAGCCTCACCGCCGTGAACCCATCGGTCGGGTCGGCGGTTCTGGGTGCCCGTCCGCCCCTGGCCGCAACGCATGACCACGACGCCATGAAGACAAGCAGAGAGACACTGATCCAAGAGAGAGCGCGAGGAGCCATGTGTACTAACCTATGGAGTACGCGTGTAGCTTCTGCTTTGCCTTCAGTTGTCTCTCTATGCAGAGACTACTAGTGATGATGATCAAGTTCCTGTGGTTTATATAGGCCTTGGCGATTTATCAGTGTACTAGGATGTACATCATTTTATTGGGGGAAAAAAGAAAAAAAAAGGAGTAGGACTCTTGTCACATGCAGATTTATCGAAGTACGTTGGACGCATGCAGCTTGAGTTGCTCAACATGACCGACGGCACCTTGTTATTTTGTGTTACCGACGAGAATTCAACCCTCGTACGCGGTAATAAATCTGCTGTCTGTCTAGGTGAACACGGCGGTTCAATTTTGGATGACCGCAAGGAGTTAAGACAAAGGAAATTCTTCTTCTGCTCGACGGAGGATACTTGAGTTTTTATTTTTACATGGTGTTTTCAACTGACGTGCATGCTGTAGAAACTAGCATGAGGGCAAATACATCCGTGCGCACCCATGCACACCTACATAGTCGAGGAAGATAAAGTCTCAATCGTAGTTCTATTTCATCCTCTTCGCGAAAGCGGCTGCTTCTTGCGACCTCAGCTGGGATTCGGGGAACAAAACTAATCAGAACAGATAGTGTGAGCATCAAATCTTTGAACTCTGCAGAATTGTAAATTCGCTACTGTCAAAACATTCAGGTAGAACCCTGTGTACCGCCTCAACCTGTTGACAGGACGTCGATCTCAGATGCAACGGACATCATCTCTACTTTTATTTAACGGGGCTAAACCCCTTTCCATTACTCACATAACGAAAACACATCAGTTTACAGAACAGAGTAAAGGGGACGAGAAAGAGAAAAACGAGTTCTACTCACGCGCAGTTGAAACACAAGTACTATGGGGCGAAAACCTGCTACACTTATTCAGAGTTCAAACTATCCTAACCAACAAACCACCAGCCTAGCAGGGAAGGGCATTACAGATATGCAAACGGGATTGCTAAATCTCAGTCGACTAAGACTTAACCAAGTCTCAATCCATGCTATATCTGTGGGATCTTACATGAAGATCCGTGCAAAATTTTCTTCTTAGTTTTTCTTTTTTTTCTTACATATTATGTCACTTACTTAGACTTGGTTAAGTCTCAGTCGACTAAGACCTAGCCACACCCACAACTGCTCATATGCAAAACAGACAGACATAGCTACACAATAAAGCGAGTGAAGTAGCGGCGAAAACCCCTCCCGCTGACAAACCCCTCAAATTTTCAGCTTCCATGACACTTGAGCATCATGAGCGGTTGCACAAATCATCATGTTCACAACACTGGATCTAAGCAGCTCTGCTCCTCTTTTCAGAGTATCAACATTCTTAGCCTTCTGAATCCCTTCCCAAGACAACAAAGAAGAGCAAGCATCGAATACGATCTCAAAGGAGTTCTTAGGATATTTCCTTCAAATTAAGTTTGCTCTGTTATGAAAATTTCAAATGCACAAAATAATTGAGCAATACCAACAGTACACAAACGTTCACAATTAGGTAGGAAACAGTAGCCCCAACAGAAGCATTGCCAAATATTATCTAGACGCCAAGCAACATGACATAATCTTCACTTACCGTTTCGCACCAAGCAGATGTGCTTGTAGACATAGATCTTGATCTGATGGGCTTGAACCATCGCTATTCATGATCTGAATTTTTTTATCAGGCTTTATGTATTAACGATTGGAAAGCGTCGAGGTATTTATGAAAATAGATATAAGGGCTAATTGCATGTTTGCCCTTAACTAAGTCCCACTAATAACATCTGTCCCCAATTTTCGATCAAGCTCACTTTTGCCCCTCTTCAGTTAAGTGTTTCTACGGAAATACCCTTTCACGCCGTTTCCTTCCAGTTAAAGGGCTTTGATCATTTTCTTTTGTCTAAAATGCCACTGGGCAGTGGCAACTGGCATTTAGGTAAAAATCAAAGAAAAACTAGGCGATCCTCTCTCTTACAGGTGGGAACCATTCATAACCAAAGAAAAGTGAAAGAACTCTCTCTCATCTCTCTTACAAGTGGGATCCATATGCGAAAAAGAAAACAAAAAAATCTCACTCGGGGGGTTGGTTAGGGGTGATGGGTGCCCAAGTGTGGTGGAGCGCAGATAGCTACCGAGCAACGGGTAGACCGGTCACATGGCCTAGTGGTCGCAACTGCATGCACAAAGCTTGTGGCAGCGCGCAGGATCGATATGGGAGTCTCTGGCGCGGTCGAAACTAGCGGCGGCGGCTGCCAGAGCAAGGCAACAAAGCACGGCTGCTCGGGGACGCGCATCTTGATGAGTGTATTTTTTTTAGAACGAAGGCTCAAGAAGAGCCCGACTTCGAATTAACAAAGCCATCAACCGGCCAGGATTATATCAACCGCCAACTTACAAAGACAGAACAAAGAAACAGCTAAAAGGGTACATAGTGCTGTGCAAGCAACTAATAGGCTTCCTACCATCTACAAGCAAAGATGAAGAAACTGAAGAACAAGGCCAGCTTGAAGACAATGGAGCCCTCCACTGAGTGCAATCCATCCCGTCGAGACACCAGCAAACCTTGCGGAGATCCAACTAGCATGTAAGGGAACGCTGACAACTCCATAGACTCCGATCGAACCGTTGACAACATCCTACATCTCCGAAGGGGCTCCTAGCCCTCGCCGCACGAGGCGCCGATCCGTCGGACGATGCAAACGCTCTCCCAAGAGCAAAGATGTACAACCAACGCCATTGCCGCCCGGAAAGCCTGACCAGGGCACCACCAACTCGCGTCGCCGAGCTCCACAAAGGCAAACATGGCACTGGGGGGAACCAACACTCAAGGAGAAGCAAAATGGACGGTGAGGCTGTTGATGACGGAGCAAACAATGGTGGGAAGCCACTGAACTTGGAGAAGAACCTCCAAGACACCACCAACTCCAAACATGTCGCTGCCGGCCGCCCACCAACCAGATCGGACTTGCACCGCCCCATGCTCAACCGAAGGCGGCACCTCCATGAAGGTGACGGCGCCGCGAGCGTCGCTGCCGCCCAATCCAGAGGGATTTGGGTTTTCACCCCGGTGCACGAGCAGGGGAGAGAGGCAGAAGGGGAAAGGGGTCACCTTGACGGCGCTTACAAGTAGGAGACGGCGCCCTCAAGCGTCGCCGTCGTCATGGCCGGCATAGCCACCGTGGATTTCTCGAGCCCCCATCTCCCCACCCCTACCACAGACGCGCGCGCGGCGACTGGGCCAGCCGGAAACCAGATCGGACAGGGCGAAAGGATTGGGGCGGGGCGTCGATCCGGGCGGGCGCCACCGCGCCACCGCGCCCAGCCACCATCTGTCGCCGCCTTGCGACCAGCGTGGCTAAGGGGGACGGCCAGACCAGCGACGCCATGAGCTGAAGACGATGACGCACCACCGCCGAGGCCGCCGCCCGGCCAGAGCCCTATGCAAAACAGTGGACAGTCCTCGCCACCACCCTCCCAGTGCGGACGCTGCTTTCGCGACCCCTCCGGTGGTGGCGAGGAGAGGAGGCAGGCTAGGGGTTAGTGCCGCCGAGTTGCCCTGCGGAGCGAGCGGGCCAAGGGGAGGTCTTCGCCGATGAGTGTATTTTAACACTCATTCTATCCTTGTTTAAATCGAATCATCCCAAATTTTCTGAATAATCACTTGATTTGATTACTAATGACTAATAAAAGTGAAAGATGGCAAATCCTTTGTTGATTTGTTCCTTGCATTTGCATGAATGAGCCATTTTAGGAGATAAAACAAGTCATACATAGAGAATGCAGAGCTAGGCGATCAAGACCAATCAGTTGGAGGTGCATAGCAGCCTCCGGAAAAGAAGGCAGCACCTGTTACTAGCGCTTGCGCTCGTACCGCACGACACGGGGTCCTGATCTCAGTAGCATCCTACTTCGTAAAGGATCTAATGCCTAATTTCCCGCTATTTTTTTAAATAATACCTTTTTGATTAATTTTCAGAAATATTACACCAAAACTATTTTTCAAAAATAATACATAGTTGGCCATCCGTCGCCCAGGAGGAAGCAAATAGGTTCCTGTTGGCTACCAGATGGCCGATCGAGACCGATCCATGAAGTCGATTGGGACTAATAAGCCAATTAGTCGATCGACTATCTCTGAAACGATAGGTGCATGTGACCATTTCTTTTACTGTTTTTGATTTTAGTTGTTGTTTTCTATTTATTCTAGCTATCAAATGAATTTGTCTTACCGCTAGTAATTTATGCAAAAAGTTTCAACACAAACCAAATTCATTTGACAGCTAGAATAAATAGAAAACAACAACTAAAACCAAAAACAGAAAAAGAAAAATGATCACATGCACCTATCGATCAGCAGTAACCAGTGGGACTAGCTTATTCTCTCAATTTCAATTGGCCGCTGCTGGATTTAGTATATCTAATATAAGTTGGCGATCATAACACATATGGGTAGAACTTCTAAAGGTTCTCAAAAAGCGATCGACTTCTTGGTGGCCGATCGATCTAATCGCCATCCGGTAGCCGACAGCACCTATCGGCTTCCTCCTGGCCGATTGGACCCGATCGGCTACCGGATGGCCGACTATGTATTATTTTTAAAAAAATAGTTTTGGCATAATATTTGTGAAAAATAATTAAAAAATGTATTTTAAAAAATAGCTAATTTCCCATCGCACCTTTACAGAAACCCTATTCTGCACTCCATGATCACAAGAGACGGAGTTTCGGAAGTTTGATGTCCCCTCGCACTGCTCGCCAAGAAGCGGGATGTTAATGACTTAGGCGACGCAAAGCTCTTGAACCGAAGGGTGGTCTCATGTGTTCCAAGTTTTTCTGTGTGCAGAGGGTAAGAGGGGCGACCCCCTGTAAACATAAGCCAAAACTGATATACTAGAGTAAGGAACTGAAACATTGGTACAATTTTTTCCCACTAATGGATCAAATTTTCGACTTTTGTCACGCATGGCAAAAATAGTACATCACGCACACGAGCATAAGACTTTTCTTGGCTTGACTACGAAAAAAATGAAGAATGAAGCGCACGTAAGACTGGCAACAGAGAAGGAGCACATGTGTATGTGCCCTCTTCTCATGCTCCTAGAGTTGTGTCAAAGACCTAACCTTATATGTTGGTCTAACTCACCAACCACTATTGGGGTTGGACTAAGCTTCCACACCTCCTATCATGCATGAATGTGTCAAATGGGCCTCTTCGTATTTATCCTTGGAATTACTAAGGAAATAAATTGGCTTTCCCCATTGATTTCAACAATTTGTATGTGATTTATCTTGCCGAGGGTACCCACATGTGAGTAGGGATCACATGAACACGATTTACCTAGGTTAAAATGCATGGACCCAGCGAATTGGGACGCAACTCAACGACTATGGTGAACGAACTAGGGGAGATGCACTAGATAGTCATGGGTCATGTCTATCAGTTGGTCCTCGTGCGGGACCTTGGTCTACTTTATACAACCGGGTTATGGCGAAAGCCTCCTCATCTCGGAGTAGAACTCAAGGCCATGCACGCCCAGGATTCCCGAGTTAAATGGGTGGTACACATGGCCCCTTTGCTAAGTAAGCATCTAGCTTAGGGAGCCTGAAGGTATGCCAATCAGGCTAAGCGTGTCTATGTGGGCCCCATGGCCTCATGCACCACAAGGCACATATGAATTATACAATATATATTATACATCAGACGATGGTATGACTAAACATTGTCACGTGATGCCTCTTATCACCACTATCATGAGGTGGTTGTCTATAAACAAGTATAGTTTAAAAGAAACATTCGCACTAGAGAACAAATCTAGTGTGTTTTCATTGAAACAGGTCCAACCTGTTGTCCTCCCGTACTATGCTTCAACTTGTTATTGGAACAAGAGACTGCACATTACAAACAACATTGCGGGCATACATATAGAAAATAGATCCTCATATATATATATATATATAGGACAAATTTTTCCTACTACCGGGTGTAGTTACACCCATTTTTATTTTGTACGTTTTAGGTAGTATCTACCATACCACAGTGTATGTATGCATAGTATGTAGTATGTAAGAATATTTAGGTAGTATATATACTATTTTTAGGTAGTATGTAGTATATTTTAGCATACTTCTTTTTACGCATAAATATGTACGTATTTTCACAAATATGATAAAAACATGGCTCACATGCAATTTTTTCACATAACTCGCTTTGGAGTATCTTAGATATAGTATATGAACATACTAAAAATGATAAAATAGTATATATACTACCACATAGTAGTATATGAGAAATGGGTGTAACTACACCCGTAGTAGGATGCATTTTACCTATATAGGACATATATATATATATATATATATATATATATATATATATATATATATATATAACATCATATTTAATAAATACTGTACTATTAAACTTCATAAATAAATAATACGTACAAACATAGTAACTCCATGAACATATACATATATATACACAAATAATTCTAATGCTTCTTGAAGATCCTGATGTCCTTCCAGCGCGACTCCATGCAACTGGAGTCATGGTTCTGCGCGTACACACCAAACTTGAAGTAGTGAGAGTCGCCGCCGCGGCCATGGACGTGCAGCTTCTGCTCGCCGTCAATGTACACGGTAAGCGTCGACGCCTCGACATCATGGACCACGTTCAGCCGGAACCATCTGTCATAGATGGCGTCCTCCACGAGCTGCCGGTCGTAGTACCGCAGCGCGCCATCATAGACGTGCAGCATGAGCGTGGTGGCCGTCTCGCCGGCACCGAACACCTGCATGATAGACACCCCCGTGGTGCCGGAGGGGATGTACCCGTAGCCCTCGAACTGCCACACGCCGGAGCTGTAGTCGTAGCCCTGCACGTAGAACAATATAAGTAAGATCACTGAATCTTAATTGCACCCAAACGGAATACATAGCAATGACGTGGTAATTAACTTACTGCCATCCTGATCTCAGTTCTTGGGCTGGTATGGCTCTGGCGGGCATGGGGCTTGTCGGAGGCGAGCACCCAGAGCTTCCGCACTGTGCCGTCGAAGCTGTAGCGTGCGCCGCTCGCCTCGTCGTATGGGCGCTGCAGCACAAAGTTGCTCTCGTCGAGCCTCACCGACGTGAACCCATAGGTCGGGTCGGCAGCTTTTGGTGCCCGTGCGCCCCTGGCCGCAGCGCATGACCAGGACGCCAAGAAGACAAGCAGAGAGACACTAATCCAAGAGAGAGCGCGAGGAGCCATCTGTACTTTACACTCTACGTGTGTGGCTTCTGCTTGGCCTTGGATTGTCTCTCGATGGTGATGATGAGATGGGTGAGAGTAATCAAGTTCCCTGTGGTTTATATAGGCTCTGGGGATTTATCAGTATATACCTTATGTTCGAGATTGGAGAATTGACAGCTTAATTAAACAGTGCTCTTGCTTTTACACGCAGAGGATATGTTGGATAGATACAGCTTTGAGTTGTTCAACGTGATTAGTGTAAGTATGTTTTTACTAGTGCATACGAGGTGACATTGGCTGACTAGGTAGGGTGAACAGGCGGCAATTAAACATTGAAGGCACGCTGGTATTTTCGTGTTACCGACGGTAATTCAGAAGCGGAAAGCGATGTATTGATGATCCCTCCTACGCGGTGATAAATCTGCTGCGTGTCCTGGCGAACACGGCTGTTCAATTTGGGACGACGGCAAGGAGTTAAACAATGGAGAAATTATTAGCGAGGGTATGCTTGAATTTTTATTTTTACCAGGTATTTGGAACTCACCTTTTTTTGCGGGGATATTTGTAACTCACTAGCACGCTGAACAAGCTACCGTGAGGGCAAATACATACGCGCCCACATACACACCCACCCCCTCCATTTCTAACTTTTTTCCTGAATCCAATGTATATAGACACGTTCCAGCGTGACACTTCTTCTTCGGTACAACCCCCTAAAACATCAACGGTCCGGATCGTCCTATACCCTTCGCTGAAAACTTAAAAAGGGTAGGATGGTCTTTGCCCATGCCCTCCCTCGGTCCCGCCCGTGGCGTACGCAGCGCCGCGTCGCCGACGTCGTCGTCGCTTTTTTTTACTTTGGCGACGACGTTTTTTTCCGTCGGTGGTCAACCGCGTCGGTGGTCGAACCGCGTCGCCGGGGAAAGCGCGTCGTGGCGCGTGAACTCGCGCCCGCCGCCCGTCCGTCGCCTGCCGCCGATCGCCGCCGCCCGCTCCGTCCGTCGCCGCCGCTTCGCCGCCCGCCGCCCGCCCGTCCGTCGCCTCGGCTGCCGTCGCATTGAATGTTTTCCGCCGGTGGCTGCTGCGTGGTGGTCAAACTGCTGCCGCCGCCTCTGCCGCCTCGTCGCCGCCCCGCCGCCCGCCCTGCCGCCGATCGCCGCCCGCCGCCCGTCCCTCGTCGCCGCGCCGCGCGCCCTCGGCTGCCGTCGCATTGAAAGTATACCGACCCGCCGCCCGCTTCGCCGTCTCCTATATAAAATTCGCCCGCCCGCCGCCGCCGCAAAACACCGCCTCCGTCGCCTCCCGTCTCCACCTCCCAAAATCCTGCCGGCGACATGTCGTTCCACCAAGCGGCAGCAGCCCGCACCGGCGGCGACGACGGGCCAGATCGCGGGCCGCCGAGCTCGAGCAAGCCGGAGACGGAGGAGCTGCACCGTTCGCCTCCTCGTGCCGCCGGGTTGCCGTCTTCCGCACGATCGAAGCTCGACAAGGACGGCTACCACGCCTGGCCCGCGCCACCGCGGAGGAGAAGCGGACCGCGGACGCAACAACATCGCCGCCGCCACGCCTTCGGGGCGGCAAAAGAGTACGCCGCCGTCATCGGCGCGCGTTCAGCCGGCGGAGTCCGGCGTCACGCTGACCTCGTCGGCGACGCCGCCACCTTCTTGTCCCGCCGCCCGTCCAGCAGCGCGCGTCGCCGGGTCCTCCAACACCAGCGGCGCCGCGATCCCCGCCCGCGGAGGTGGAACTGCCGCCGAGCAGGTGGTTCTTCGAGGACGGTGATCCCGACGATCGCTGGTTACCTCGCCGCCTCTTGCGGCGGCGGCTGCAGCGGCGGCTGCAGAGGCGGCGGCGGCTGCAAGGGAGGCCGCCGAGCAAAGCGGCAGCGATCCTGGCGGCGGCGGCGATTCCGCCAGTGGTCCCACAGGCGCAGGCGGAGGCGCCGGAGTCGTCGGACGACGACGACATCGACTGGGAGCGCTTGGCCCAGGTCAGCGACGACGACGACGAGGGCGGTGGTGACGGCGGTGACGTCGGGGAGGTCGTCGATCTGTTGGCTAGCGACGAGGAGGAGGACTAGATTTTTTTTTTCCTAAGTTTGAACTATGTATCGGTTATGTTTGGAAAAACTCGTCTGATATCGGCAATGTTGAATGGACTATGTAAAATATATCTATGTTCAATCTGTTTTGTTGGAGTCTTGTTTAAATTTGTCTACAAAAATTGCTAAAAAAATTAGCTAAATATAAAACGCTTATTTTAAGAAAAATTGAAAATATTCAGACCTATGCATAAAAATGTTCATAATATATTTAAAAAATTTCATCGAATATATATAGGAGAGAATAAGGTATACAATTATCAAAAATTTGTAGAATAAAAATCATGAAAGCACATAAATTAAAAAAATTATGTATATGTTTATAAAAGCGTTTGAAATGTTCAGATTTTGTTTAAATATGTCCATATAGTATAGCCGGTCGATGAAAAATTGAAATTTTGAAATACAAAATATAAGAAATAAAAAAAGAAATTAAAAAGGTGATATATTTTAATTCACTAACATTTCCTGAAATTATATTAAATTCGTTAACACTTATGAATAAGAGAATATTTTAAATTCATTAACATATATGAATGAATACAAGAATTTTTAAATTCATTTACATTTTCTGAAATATTTTAAATTACTTTGAGGAACCTCAGAAGCTTCGATCGAGGGTCCCTCCGCCATACCGAAGCACCCCTTCCACAGCAAGTACCGACCGGTTTGATGGATTGCACCCAACTTCGGGAGCGTGTGGGGCTCACCGGCACCCCACGCGAAATGAACGAAATCCGACAACGAACGACGCGTTGCGTCACGTCCGGCAGTATTTTCGTGGTTTTGTGCCCAAAAATTGTAGTAAATGCATACGGAATCGAAGCGGAAAGTTTTTATGTGCTTGCCCCGTAGGGCATAGTATCACGTGGAAAAAATTGGGCACGTTTGGCGGATGCGGCGGAGAGACGCGACCGAGGGTCCCTCCGCCATACCGAAAGCACCCCTTCCACAGCAAGTACCGACCAGTTTGACGGATTGCACCCAACTTCGGGAGCGCGTGTAGGGCCCCACCGGCACCCCACGCCGAAATGAACGAATCCGACAACGAACGACGCTATGTCCACGTCCGGCAGATTTTCGTGGTTTTGTGCCCAAAAATTGTAGTAAATGCATACGGACTCGAAACGGAAATTTTTTGCGTGCTTGCCCGGTAGGGCATAGTATCACGTGGAAAAAATTGGGCACGCTTGGCGGATGCGGCGGAGAGGTGCGACCGAGGGTCCCTCCGCCATACCGAAGCACCCCTTCCACAGCAAGTACCGACCAGTTTGACGGATTGCACCCAACTTCGGGAGCGCGTGTGGGGCCCACCGGCACCCCACGCCGAAATGAACGAACCGACAACGAACGACGCGTTGCGTCACGTCCGGCAGATTTTCGTGGTTTTGTGCCCAAAAATTGTAGTAAATGCATACGGACTCAAACGGGAAAGTTTTTGCGTGCTTGCCCTGGTAGGGCATAGTATCACGTGGAAAAAATTGGGCACGCTTACGGATGCGGCGGAGAGACGCGACCGAGGGTCCCCTCCGGCCATACCGAAAGCACCCCCTTCCACAGCAAGTACCTGACCAGTTTGACGGATTGCACCCAACTTCTGGGAGCGCGTGTGGGGCCCCACCGGCACCCCACGCCGAAATGAACGAACCGACAACGAACGCCGCGTTGCGCCACGTCCGGCATATTTTCGTGGTTTTGTGCCCAAAAATTGTAGTAAATGCATACGGACTCAAACGGAAATTTTTTGCGTGCTTGCCCGGTAGGGCATAGTATCACGTGGAAAAAAATTGGGCACGCTTGGCGGATGCGGCGCGAGAGGTGCGACCGAGGGTCCCTCCGCCATACCGAAAGCACCCCTTCCACAGCAAGTACCGACCAGTTTGACGGATTGCACCCAACTTCGGGAGCGCGTGTAGGGCCCCACCGGCACCCCACGCCCAAATGAACGAAATCCGACAACGAACGCACGTTGCGTCACGTCCGGCAGTATTTTCGTGGTTTTGTGCCCAAAAATTGTAGTAAATGCATACGGAATCAAACGGAAAGTTTTTGCGTGCTTGCCCGGTAGGGCATAGTATCACGTGGAAAAAATTGGGCACGCTTTGGCGGATGCGGCGGAGAGGTGCGACCGAGGGTCCCCTCCGCCATACCGAAAGCACCCCTTCCACAGCAAGTACCGACCAGGTTTGACGGATTGCACCTAACTGGGAGCGCGTGTGGGGCCTCACCGGCACCCCACGCCCAAATGAACGAAATCCGACAACGAACGACGTTGCGCCACGTCCGGCAGTATTTTCGGGGTTAAAAATATGCTATTTCAATTTCTAAAAAATGAGGCCTCAAAAAAACCGCTGGTCTTCGCTAACCGACGCGAATGCGTGCATGGGGCCGCCCCACTAACAACGACCCGCAATCAGCGCCGGGCGACGTCGTTAGCCGACGTGCATGCAAAATTTCCTTGTACGTCCGCCCGTCTACGCCGCCCGCGATCTGCACTCGCCGCCACCGTGACGCCTGCCGCCTCGACACTCCAAAACGGCGGCGGTGCGGCCGCTACCCTACCTCGACCCGTCGCCTCTGCCTCTCCGCCGCCGCCCCACCGTACATACTACGTCGGTGCGCCCGCGCCGTCTTCCGTCCCCGACCCGTCGCCGTCGTGTAAGTTTTTTTCCACTTCTTTTATACAACGAGGCTCATAGCAAGATGATGGTATGTGATGAAATCTATTTCATGCAAGATGAATATCGACGGTGTGATTCCATGTTCGTTCAAAAGTGGGTTAGCCTAGTTGACAAATTGTCACCCAATCGAAATTCAGGTTTTACTTAAACGGATATGCAGGCATGTTTAGAATACCATCGATAAAGATGCGTGATTTTTGCTTCACTTTTACTCCAAGGTTACAATCCGAGTAGCAAAAATTCATGGTTCAACAGAGTTCGAAGTACTGCTGGATGTAAAGGTCTTATTTCATTAAGGCACGATGATGTGTACTCCATATTTGGTTGGAAAACAATGGAGTGGATGTTTTGGGTTTCTAAGTAGTGAAGGAGAAAAGCAACCAAAAAATACCTGTTAGTTTTGTTAGCAAGAAAATGGTAAGATCATGATTGATGATCTCATAGAAAAGATTGTGAAGGATAAGAGCACCGATGATGACTTTATTCGGATGACATTTCTAGTTCTCCTAGGAACTATAATTGCACCAGTGTCTCATGAGTACGCTCGAAAAAATACTATGCCTTAGTGCAAAATATTAAGTTTATAAGGAAGTTCAACTGAATGCATTCACTTCACGATTCTGTTTATCGGAGATTGGTAAGCTTGTGCAGATTTGCCATGTCGTGCAAAGGCCCTGGGAACCTCGCCTTTTGCAAGTACGTTGTATTTATTAATTTCAACAATTTTGTTATAAAATTTCACAGAAGAACATGTAATTTAATTAGTTCATGTGTTTTGCAGTACCTATACTGGGAGAAGGTGCAACCAATCACCGGTCCAAAATATGATCCGTTGGCATTGTTGAGCCCGCTGATGAGGAACTGGACGGAAGATATGGCAGTGAGAAGAGATAAATACGACTATGAATATGGTCGTGGTGTTGGGATGGTAATCCTAGTAATCATTTTTTTACATTTATGAAGTAAAGTAAAGTGTGCATATAGTTTTTATGTATAATTATCTTGTTGCACTTGTAGATCGATGACAACATTACAGAGGAGTATAGGCTGAAAAAAATTGCGGAAGAAGAAGCTCAAAAACCAAGAAAGCTAGTAGCAAAAATCTAACGTTATCGAATGAGGAAAGAGGGCAGTACCTCGGAGGCTTCGAGCCAAAAGCCTACTATGGACCGGATTTTGAGTGAGATGAATGAGCTTCGAAGGAAATGCTTCGTTTGCGAGTTATGCGCACAGTAACACTTGATCACGCTCTCGTAATGTCCATCACTCAATTGAAGAACTAAGATGAAATGTTTTCTTGCAGAGGATGATTGAGAAACTGAACAAAACCGGCGTCTCCTACAAACCCAAAGAACTCGGAAGAGGACGAAGAGAATCTGTACGGAGGCATTAATGAGTCTTCAAACGATGGTGGACGTCCGCAAAAAGAGTTTGTATATCAAAAGATGATTCAGACGGTTCCGCACACCTTCCAAAATGAATTTGCAAAAGGATGATAATGGCGTTGATGTAACTTCTCGTGGAAACACACCTTTTACTGCACACCGAGTACCGGGATAGTTTCAAGGGTGATATGGATGATCCTGTCCAAGTACCGAAGTATCGATGAGAAAGCTGCCACATCTTTGGAGACGGACGAAATCGCATCGCATGCGCCGGTTGGTTCTCAAGGAGTACAAGAGGAAGTGGAGGAGGTTATCGAGGCGCAAGCGTGAGGATCACAACATGTCAAGTCTCCTTATGTGGTCCCTAAACCAAACAAACGTGCAAAACGCTCGCCAAAGGAAGTAAGTTTTCTTTGTATCTAATTGTTATTGCGCCATAATTATTTATGTGTTTGCGCTTATAAGTATTTGAGTGGTGCGGTACAGAATTGTTCCAAAATGGTGATGTTAACAAATCTGGTGATGAGTATGATGTGGTGAAAGCGCCCATCAAGTACGTGCGTGCGCATGAGCATTCACAAAAACATGCCAAAACAGAAATTTTCAATGATGGCATGGAAGAAGGTCTCACTGTGGGAGAGCTTGTCGATTATTAACCATGAGTGGCTAAGTGGCGGCGTAAGTTAATTTCATATATTGTTTTACAATTGATTCTAAATGCAATTGTTTAATGTAACACATTATTTATAGGTAATTGATGCATACTCATCATTTTGGTGGACAAAGTTAATGATGATCATTTCATGTTAACAACTTGGAGGGTACATTGGTTGCTTCACGTTAGACCCGGAAAAAAGACCGTCGGCAATGATTATGAAGCAGAGTCGCATAGTAATGGACCCGTGAACAGATGTGAGGACGAGTATTTCAAAAAAACAAAGGTAAGTTTGATTGTTAACACGGAACATACATACGATATTATGTCATGATTGCGTTTTATGGTCCTTGTGATGCAGACTTACATTCCTCTAAACAAGGACAATAATCACTGGATTACTGTCGTCATGCATAGTGGAAAAAGAGAGTTTCAGGTTCTTGACTCGTTGATGACCGGAAAACTTGACATCATTACTAGAGAACTCGTTGAGGACCTGGTAGGTTTAACTTGCAAATGTGCATTTGGTAACATTCGCTTTCTTTAATACACTGAATGACATGCTTTCCATCATGTTTATTATATCTTTAGAGAAAACAACTAGCAGAAGATATCCAAGAAGCAAATGCAACCGAATTGTGAATTATCCGGATGTTTCCAAGTGGCCTATTCAAACGTATGACATGCCAAAACAACATGATGGGTGAGTTTTTACTACGACGAATGTTGGTCTTGTATGTACAGACAAATTTAATCTTCGTAAGTTGTATGCACTAGGAATTCGTGTGGAATATTTCTCCTTCGATGCTTTCAATATTGGGATGGTGACAAATGGACAGGCTTATTTTCACAGTGCACGCAAGTCATATTTGGACTACGATGTATAATGAATGTTGTGGTAACATCATTTTTTTGCAGACCTCTATTGATGATTCGAGAGAGTTAATGATTGCATAACTTATCTTTTCGGAAAGAAACAAGCTTGATGAAGTGAAAACAAAGTTATTCGGATATCGAAGAAGAAGAAATAGATGCGGCATGAGAGGAGTTTTGTATGTGCTTTATGACTTGCTTATGAATTTTATGTAATGACTATGCTTCCGAATAGTTATATGTAATAGACTCGCACTTTTCCAAAAAATTTAATGTTCACATGATATTTTTTTGTTTACATGATTTTTGCTGCGAATAGTTATATGTAATCATGCCGTCGTTAAAATTTTGTGCACTAAACTATGGCAGCACACTACGTGTTACTGAAAAATTATTTGACATAAAAAAAAACGCCCGCCCGTCTCCACAACGTCTCTTAGTAAGCCCGTCGTTATCAAGCCCAACGGCGACTAACAGCGTTTGAGGACGATCGAAATCAGGCCCAACAAGGGCAGAATCGACTGCGCACATCGACGGGGAAGTATTCAAAGGAGCTCAGTGCAACGACGGGAGCAGAGTATATAAACAGGTCGTCGTCCCCTTCGGCCGTCGAGGTGGGACTAAACTTCCGTCGGCTGCGGGGCGACGTGGACACAGCAAGACGCGACGTGGGCCGGCCCAAAAAGCGATGGACGGCACGGTCTTCTATCGCCGACGCGCGCGTGGGCCGCCCAAAAGGAAGTGACGGCGCGGTCTTCTCGACCGCCCGACGCGCGTGGGCCGCCCGATTACCACCGCTGGACGCCGCCCCGCTGAAACCGACGCAAGTTTAGTCCCACCTCGACGGCCAAGGCGACGACGACTAGTTTATATACTCAGCTCCGTCGTTGTATTGAACTTCTCGATTACTACCCGCCGACTTGCGCGTCGATGCTGCCTGTTGGGCCTGGTTTCTCCACGTCCTCCGAACGCCTGCTGGTCGTGATAACGATTTAGCTTACTAAGAGACGGCTGTGGAGACGGGCGGCATTTTTTTCCTTTTGTTAAAAATAATAGTACAGAGTACTTCTTCTATTTTGACAGCCGACGGACTGTAGCAAATACATGCAGAATTCATACAATAAGCAATGAATAGTGAATTTTTATATCAACAGCAATGTTGTCTCGAACATAAAATTGTCACCACAGTAATTTTATTGTAGTTGATGAAAGTAACACGCCTGAAATGACAACGGTCCGTGCGCAATAATCATGTTTCACACATATAAAGTACTCAACACGAACAAAAATTTAATAAATGTTCTTCATATAAATGGAAGAGGTAAAACACTCGATCGCCTTCACTTGAGTCTTCAAGCCCAGTTGCTGCACACAAAAAATATGAGAATGAATGCACCGATAATGAAACAACAAAACTGACATAAATAAATAATAGACATACTCTTCATTTGTTCGCATGTGCTCTGTTATGACTGAGCCTTTGCATAAGCTACATTTTCGCCAGATTTCTCGTCAAATGCTTTAGGCCTCTCATTTTTGTCACATCTGGCCACCCTTACCGCGACCTCTCTGTTCGCTTAGGTGCGCCTTTGGTGGAAACATTTATGGATCACGAACAAGAATATGATCTCGGTTAGGCTCAAATGGATTACTGTTCACGAAACTTCGCTGAACATCATCTTCATTTCCCTGAATATCCTTATTCACTATAACATCATCCAGAGCTGCCATCAACTTGTCGAATAAGAAAGGATTACTGCATGCGACATGACAGGCTTCTGAAGATTTGATGGTCAACTCACTATATCTAGCTCTGTCCTCACCACTCGACCAACCCCACGCAAACAAATCGCTGGTGCGCTTCAATCGGCAGTCCAGCTCGTGCTTTTTTGAGAATCTTCGCAGGACACAACACTTGGGTATCACAGGTAAGTTCAGTGCATTCAAAACATGAATAATATGCTTACAAGGAAGCCCTTTGCGAGTCATACTTGCAATCGCACTTTATAGTTTCGCCGAGTTACCCGGCGATAGTCCACATTAAATCTGTGATCCCTCGTTATTCTTCCACGCAACCACAAATCTCGACTATCGGTCCTGTCGCTCTATCAATTACCTCAAGCTCATGTACCTTCTTCATATCTTGTTGCAACATATAAAAGTTTGCTCATGTGAATGCTTTCGCAGCATACGACTCAATGGCCTGACACTCAGTCACTGTTACTGGAAGAGTCTGTGATGCCGTGTAGTCATCATAAGCTTCATTCTCACGGAGGCGAACAATACAATTCTCGTAGTGTACAATCATGTCAACGATCGTCATACCATAGTCAAGATGAAGGTGCAGGCTGGAGTTCAGACTCTCACTCCTCCGACATCTGCGCATACCAAGGAAAAACCCACGCACAAATATGATGCAGCCCAAAGCGCCCTCTTCCTGTACATCCTATGGAGCCATGTTTTCGTTTTCTCCGTCGCCATTTGCGCACAAACGCGCCCATCTCTCCTCAAAACCTTATGTGTAGTGGCATAGTACAAGAATGCCCTAAACTCCTTCAATGACTTGTGGTTGAGGTGTTTCGCATATTCTTTTCAATATGCCATGAACATAGACGATGCCACACGCCGAAAAGCACCTTCCTAATAGCCCTTATCATCGCTGCATCTCCATCTGTAATAACAGATTTGGGCCTCTTCCGACAGCTTAGCTTTCAAGAACGTGTTAAGCAACCAGACATATGTAGCCTCAGTCTCGTCTGAAACAATGGCGCAGGCGAATACAGTAGTGCAACGGTGGTTGTTCAGACCCACGAAAGGGATGAACGGCATTCCATACCTGTTCATCTTGTATGTGCTATCAAGACAACAACATCACCATAGTCTAGATAATCCCGGCGGATCGCTAATCACACCGAAAGAGGTTTTGGAGCCTGCCTTCAGCGTCACACCGTGTGCTCAAAGAAGAAGTCCGGATCTCTGTCCTTTCGTCAACATGATTCCTACGGCGAGATCAAGATCACCTTGTGCAAGCAATTTCATCTTCTCCCTATAGCACATGTTATACAGCTTTGTCCTCTGAAATGGTGACTTTGCATACGACCCATACCGCTAACGATGTTGTCAAAGATGATATGTTTTCTTATCCCAGCTCCAGCCATAGCCAAGATCTCAGCTCTCTCAAATGCTTTGATCTGATTATGAGATCGGAGGAAAGGGACTTCGTCCGGTCGTGCAAGAGTGTGGCTGTGATCATCGGAGAAACTGCGACATACCAAAGATTGAGCTTTTATCAAGCTTAATCACAAATGGGCTTCAGATAAGAATCGACTCTCGGTCTAAGCTCGCGGGTCCGCCTTCCATGGTACGTAACTTGGCTGTCGCTTTTCTGCGGCGAACAGAGATACCTCCTCAAGCGCGGAGTCCTTGCGCGATCCTTTGAAAATTTAAGCGAGTCCTTCCTCGATCATCGAACCCACGTTCTCTCGCGTGCTTGTTGTAGAACGTGTAAACCTCGCCTAATGACCTGAATGTCTTTACCATCACTGCCCAATGCCTATCAAGTGACTCCTGCTGATATTCATCATAGCACATGTCAAGGTCAAACTGATCATCATCGCTGTGCTCATCATTCCCGCTTAGGACCATCAACACCTCCCTGCAAAATATGACATATAACCTTGCATGTCAATCTCTTCTTATGTTCGTACTAACCATAAATAATGTAAAGAACTTACTTGACTACCGCTCACACTACGAGATGCATGGACCTCGCTCTCGGCATTGTCATCATCTATATTATTACGCTCATTGTCACCATTAGCATTTATCTGCACATTTAAAGTAACATAAGTGGTCATACAATTTTAATGTCAATCATTTTTCTACAAGTTTTTCAATATACCGCTCACACTATCTGCATAAAACTGTTCATCTACATCATATTCCTCATCGTCAAGATCGCCATGCACCTGCATAAATTTAAAAGGACATGTTAGGGTCAAATAACTAGTTTTTGTTCAATATGTTTTTCTCAACATTGAAGGTACTTACATTACCACTGCATTTATCATCCCGACTCATATAGTTGTTTCCGGATGTTGGTTCGCATTCAATGACGAGGATCCATTATCGCTACGGAATCATCACCGACGATCCGGTTACTTGCTCCATCTATGCACATACAAATAAGGTGTGAGATCAATGCCAACATTCCACAAAAATCATCGAATACAGTAAATTCGCCAACAGTGACATGACTATGTGGCATGCATACAAATTTGAACATACAAAATCATTATGAGGTCATTAAGAGGTCACTACTCTCTCTCTTATTTACCTAAGTAAGGAATCATTTTGCATTACAAAATGCACAAAATGCAATGGACAAATCATTATCATAAAAAAGAACAAAAAGACATCCTAACCCATCAGGCGCCGCCGAGGGTCTCGCCGGGTCGACGCCGATGTGTTGCTGCCACCGACGCCGTGGAGGGCGCGTACCAGACAAAACGGCGAAGCGAAGGCTGGGCGTTTCACGGCGACACGGCGTGTGGTCACTACGGACGCCGTCGGTGCTAGCGATTAGGCGGCACGCCGGGTCGACGCCGTGACGGCGGGGGACCACGGCGGCGTCGATGCCGCTTAGGGTTTTCAAGGCGGGATGGGGTGTCGGTTTCACGGCGCGTGGCTGACTACGGACGCCGCCCGACGCCGTGGACGGCGATGGACCACGGCGGCGTTGATCCCGCTAGGGTTTCAGACGTCGATGGGGTGTCGGGTGGGCGTTTTTTCCTTTCCGATAGCAAGATCGAATCGCTAGCGCCGACGCGCAGAGTACGGGCGCGGCGACACGGGCGGCCGCCCTACGACGGACGGCGGGTATAATGTACGTGTAATTTAGTATGGACAATACTACCCTTATACGCTTATTGGGGGGGGGTTGTACCGAAGTCCTTCTCCCAGCGTGATTGTTCAATCATTTCAATAATCCGTACCTACGCCTTGGCGCGAGGGTGCGGGTCCCAACATTTCAGTCAAGCAGTTAATGCTCAAATTAATAGGAATCCTGATTTATAGCATACTTATCCAAACAAGATAACAAAATAAAAGAATGAAGAAAAATTAACATGTGATAGAAGCAAGACATTATGGAGTTCAACATAACCAGGAGATTATCATAAGGAAGCATCGAGTTAAGTTCATTCATGAGACCACAAAGTTTAACCACTTTATATTAAGTTTAGTACTAAAAGCGCGGGCGCGAGAGAGGAAGTGGATACAGCAAGAACATGGTAAAAAAGAAACAACTAATGAGCATAGCTATTAAGCGTGCTAATAAGTGGCTTCATTCAACTGCCTTGTCGATCAACTTCATAGGCGACCCTTCACATGAACATCATGCAAACAATCTGTGAGATATATGGCATATTATGATTTCTCTATAGACAATGCACTTGCGATTTTGTATCGTAGTCTTTCAATTAAAGCTTATGGACAGTGGGCGATGGTTTTCCCCTTTCAATTTCGAAGGAAAATACACATATCTGATACTCCCTGATCTCTGCCGCCTTGACAATGTCTAACCAATTGTTCATTATTGTGGCCCCGTTGTCCATTAGATGTAGTTATGTGAAGCGACAATAGAAGTACGGGAAAAAGAAATATGCATTGGTCAGAGTTGGGTACTACGATATTTTACTTGTAAGAAGTAGGGTATTTAAGATCCATACCATTTTTGGTCCAGACGGATGTCTTGTTCATCTCATAAACATGATACTTGATGTCAGGGTTGTTGAACCGATTTAACCACTCGAGTCATTTGAGTTCGCACGGGGAAATGTCCAGTTCGCCTGCATAGACACACTCATATCTGAAGACGTCGAAACTACCTAGATGTGGTCCTATATGTTTAGCATTTGATCTTTAGTACAAGGTTAGAAAAATATCAATAAACATGATAATTGGGGACGAGCATGAGAATTGACGGTTGTAAGCCATATCTGAAGACGTCGAAACTACCCAGATGTGGTCCTAGATATATTACTAAAAGTATAGAGCTGCTATAGATATAACTGAACTCTGATTAACACATCTATAGGTCATGAGACAGGCAGTAAACAGAATAGGTGAAGCGTGCAAATGATCTTGGTCAGTAGCAACGGCATGTAACCGATGTACGGAAAGAGCCTGAGTTGGGAAATGTATTGGGAGGAGTGTTCTAAATTTCTAATGAGTGAGGTACTTGAACATATTGGATGTGTCACAGAAGGCTTGTTCTCTTAATTTTTTGAAGTAAAATGTGGCAGGACAAAAATAGCGAAAACCTTGAAGCAAATGAAAAATAAATGAAACAGAATAATTCAACAATAAATGTTGCCAATGCAGCATTAAGAGATCAGTTATTGAACCAAAAACAATTTAAAGGGGAACTAACTGAAGCGGCGTTTGGTGCCTGGGCTCTGAGTCCGGGCATGAACAGTAAATCGTAAAAACTTTAAAATAAATTCAAAAAATTCAAAAAAATATTGTGATGCAAGATGCTCAGATGCGTTATACTCGTGCAAAATTCCGCGAAGTTTGGAAATTCGAGTACCTTGTGGCAAAAAAAAAAATGGTATGTGAGAGACATTTCAAAACAGCACTGTTCATGGCCGAATTTGTCCTCTTTGCCGCGCGCTCCTCGGATGTCCAAACTTCGCAAAATTTCGCACGAACATCACGCACATGGACAACTTGCTTGCAAAAAAAAAAATCATATTTTTTGTTTTTTCTGTTTTCTATTTTTAGGCACTATACTGTTCACCGGGCTCACCTGAGCCCGGGCGCTGAAGTGGATATTCGGGAACTAACAAAGTAACCAAATAAAGAACAAACTATCACGTCAAGATGCTAACAATACATCAGTGAACAAAGTTGTAGAATTGGGAATCCTACAATAGTGTAGAGAACACTTAATATTTATGGAATTAAGGAGAACCAACCAACAAATAGAGTAGAAGCTGTGAGGAGGCAAAGAACCAACCAACAAAATAAACAATACAAACGTAGTAACTCCATCAACATACATATATATGCACAAATAATTCTAATGCTTCTTGAAGATCCTGACGTCCTTCCAGCGAGACTCCATGCAGCTGGGGTCGTGGTTCTGTGCATACACACCAAACTTGAAGTAGTGTGAGTCCCCGCCGCGGCCCTGGACGTGCAGCTTCTGCTCGCCGTCGATGTACACGGTGAGCATCGACGCCTCCACATCGTGGACCACGTTCAGCCGGAACCATCTGTCATAGATGGAGTCCTCCACGAGCTGCCGGTCGTAGTACCGCAGCGCGCCATCGTAGACATGCAGCATGAGCGTGGTGGCCGTCTCGCCGGCGCCGAACACCTGCATGATAGACACCCCCGTGATGCCGGAGGGGACATAACCATAGCCCTCGAACTGCCACACGCCGGAGCTGTAGTCGTACCCCTGCGAGCAGAAGAAGATCAGTAAGATCACTAAATCTTAATCACACCCAAATGGAGTACATGGCAATGACTTCTAATTACTTACTGCCATCCTGATCTCAGTTCTTGGGCTGGTATGGCTCTGGCGGGCATGGGGCTTGTCGGAGGCAAGCACCCACAGCTTCCGGACGGTGCCGTCAAAGCTGTAGCGTGCGCCGCTCGCCTCGTTGTAGCGGCGCTGCAGCACAAAGTTGCTCTCGTCGAGCCTCACCGACGTGAACCCATAGGTCGGGTCGGCGGCTTTCGGTGCCCGTGCGCCCCTGGCCGCAGCGCATGACCAGGACGCCAAGAAGACAAGCAGAGAGACACTGATCCAAGAGAGAGCGCGAGGAGCCATCTGTACTTTATACTCTACGTGTGTGGCTTCTGCTTGGCCTTGGATTGTCTCTCGATGGTGATGATGAGATGGGTGGGAGTAATCAAGTTCCCCGTGGTTTGTATAGGCTCTGGGGATTCATCAGTATATACCTTATGCTCGAGATTGGAGAATTGACAGCTTAATTAAACAGTGCTCTTGCTTTTACACGCAGAGGATATGTGTAAGTATGTTTCTTTTACTAGTGCATACGAGGTGACATTGGCTGACTAGGTAGGGTGAACAGGCGGCAATTAAACATTGACGGCACGCTGGTATTTTCGTGTTACCGACGGTAATTCAGAAGCGGAAAGCGATGTATTGATGATCCCTCCTACGCGGTGATAATCTGCTGCGTGTCCTGGCGAACACGGCAGTTCAATTTGGGACGACGGCAAAGAGTTAAACAATGGAGAAATTATTAGCGAGGGTATGCTTGAATTTTTACTTTTACCAGGTATTTGGAACTCACATTTTTGCGGGATATTTGTAACTCACTAGCACGCTGAACAAGCTACCGTGAGGGCAAATACATACGCGCCCCCACACACACACACCTCCTCCATTTCTAACTTTTTTCCTGAATCCAATGTATATAGACACGTTCCAGTGTGATTGTAAACTCATTTCAATCTGTATCTAGTATATACTACTCCTCCGTTTTAAATATAAGTCTTTTAGAGATTCCGCTATGGTCTACATACAGAGCAAAATGAGTGAATCTACACTCTAAAATATGTCTATATACATCCGTATGTAGTTTGTAGTGGAGTATCTAAAAGACTTACATTTAGGAACGAAGGAGTAGATCGGTAGCACGCCTTGGCGCGAGGGTGCGGGTCCCAACATTTTAGTCAAGTAGGTAATGCTCAAATTAGTAGGAATCCTGATTTATAGAATACTTATCCAAACAAGATAACAAAATAAAAGAACGAAGAAACATTAACATGTGATAGAAGCAAGACATTATGAAGTTCAACATAACCATGAGATTATCATAAGGAAGCATCAAGTTAAGTTCGTTCATGAGACCACAAAGTTTAACCACTTGATATTAAGTTTAGTACTAAAAGCGCGGACGCAAGAGAGGAAGTGGATAGAGCAGGAACATGATAAAAGAGAAACAACTAATGAGTCATAGCTATTAAGCGTGCTAATAAGTGGCTTCATTCAACTGCCTTGTCGATCAACTTCATAGGCGACACTTCACATGAACATCATGCAAACAATCTGTGAGATATATGGCATATAATGATTTCTCTATATATAGACAATGCACTTGCGATTTTGTATCTTAGTCTTTCAATTAAAGCTTATGGACAGTGGGCGATGGTTTTCCCCTCTCAATTTCGAAGGCAAAGACACATATCTGATACTCCCTGATCTCTGCCGCCTTGACAATGTCTAACCAATTGTTCATTATTGTGACCTTGTTGTCCATTAGATGTAGTTATGTGAAGCGACAGTAGAAGTACGGGAAAAGAAATATACATTGGTCAGAGTTTGGTACTACGTATACGATATTTTACTTGTAAGAAGTAGGGTATTTAAGATCCATACCATTTTTGTCCAGGAGTGACGAATGCCTTGTTCATCTCACAAACATAATACTTGATGTCAGGGTTGTTGAACCAATGTAACGCTCAAGTCATTTGAGCTCGCACAGGGAAATGTCCAATTCGCCTGCATAGACACACTCATATCTGAAGACGTCGAAACTACCTAGATGTGGTCCTATATCTTTAGCATTTGATCTTTATACAAGGTTAGAAAAATATCAATAAACATGATAATTGGGGACGAGCATGAGAATTGACAGTTGTAAGCCATATCTGAAGACGTCAAAACTACCCAGATGTGATCCTATAGATATCACTAAAAGTATAGAGCTGCTATAGATATAACTGAACTCTGATTAACACATCTATAGGTCATGAGACATGCAGTAGACAAAATAGGTGAAGCGTGCAAATGATCTTGTTCACTAGCAACGGCATGTAACTGATGCACGGAAAGAGCCTGAGTTGGGAAATGTATTGGGAGGAGTATTCTAAATTTCTAGTGAGCGAGGTACGATGTGTCACAGAAGGCTTGTTCTCTTAATTTTAAGTAAAATGTGGCAGGACAAAAATAGCGAAAACCTCGAAGCAAATGAAAAAAATGAAACAGAATAATACAACAATAAATGTTGCCAATGCAGCATGAAGAGATCAGTTATTGAACCAAAAACAATTTAAAGGGGAACTAACTGAAGCGGCGTTTGGTGCCCGGGCTCGAGTCCGGGCATGAACAGTAAATCGTAAAAACTATAAAATGTATTCAAAAAATTCAAAAACTATTGCGATGCAAGATGCTTAGATGCGTTATACTCATGCAAAATTCCGTGAAGTTTGGACATTCGAGTAAATCGTGGCAAAAAAAAAAAAAAAGTCTGTTTGGGACATTTGAAAGCAGCACTATCAAACGGCTCTGCAGGCTCAGATGGACGCTCTGGCGATGGCGACGCCCGGACGGCGCTGGCGCCGTGGCCGCCTGCCCCCTCCGCCGCCCCCTCGAGCCCCGCCCCGCCGGCGTCCGCCCCTCCTCGCCCGGCCCTCCCGGCTCGCCACGGCTGCTGTGGGCCGACATCGTCGAGGCCGACGACTTGGCTGCCGGCCGCCCCATCGCTTGCGGGATCGGGTCTCCCCAAGGCCCGCCATGGCCGCCACTGACCTCGCCGGTGGCCCTTCTCCCGGGGTGGGGATCGGCCGCCCATGGTCGGGTCGGCGCAGATCTCCCCGCCGCCTCCCGGCTCGGGTGACGAAGGCACTGCTTTGGGTCTGGCTGCCCCGGTGGCGTCTGCACTGGCAGTGGGGAGTTGCCGGCACACGACAGGCCCGCGCTAGCCTCCTGAAGCCCCCGCCGCGCCGGCCTCCGCTCGCTCCGACTGCCAGACCGACCGGCCCGACCAAGTCCCGCGCCAAGGCGCTCCGGCCCTCCTTGCGGAACCCCTTCCGCCCTTCCCCCCTCCGGTCGGCCCGCGGACCCCATCCCCACGGCCGTATTCTCGGCCCGCCTCCCGCCGCAGACGCCCCGGCCATACCGCGGTGGTGCTGGGAAACCTAAGCGCCCGCTTGGTCACTCCGGCGGACGTTTGGGTCATGGTGATATTGGGCCGCCCACGGACCTGGTTCCCGGCCCCCCTCTCGACGGCGGCTGCGGGTGCGGCCATGGGCGACCGACCTCGATGGGTGGGCGGCTTGGCAGGCGGATGGGCCTCGCTGGCCCATTCTCGCCCCAAGGCGACCAGAGAGCCCACCGAGGCGGTCCATTTGGCCGCGGTAGGGTTCCTCGCCCTCCACTCCTTCCCACCCCGCGCTTTGCTCCTGCCTCGCCCCCGGCCGCTGCCGTCCGCCTCGACTTCCCCTCGCCCGGCGCTGCCGCCCTCCTCGCCTCCTTCCCCCTCCGCCACCCATGCCTCGAATGGGGGCGACGGGCGCCTAGCGCCGGGCGGACGACGCCGCGACCCCCACGCCCTCCCGGCGGCCGCCGGCGAGGAGGACCTGCGGCAGCAGCTCTCCTCCGGCGGCGCGGTCCTCTCCGGCGTCTGAGACCCGCCGCCTTCTCGCCCCTCGCGCCGCTCCCGGCCCAGGGCGACCGACGCCCCGCCGCCCTCCCGCCGCTATTCTCCGCTGGGAGTCGCGTGACCGAGGCCGGTCTCCGCCCGGAGGCTCGGCTGCCCCTCGGCGTCGGCCCCTCGCCGACCTGTCCGCGGGACCGTCCCTTCTCCGCCCTGCCCGCTCCCCACCAACAACGGCGCCGACGCCCTCCTTCCGCCGCTACCAGCCCCGCTCCCGAGCTGCGTTTCGCCGTCAACGGCGGTAACGGCAACCGGGACGCCTGGATCCAAGAAGAAGAAGAAGGGCCTTCGCGCCCCTGCCGCCGCCCCACCGCAATCGCAGCTCCTCCTCCGGGTACCACCGCCGACCGTGGTCCAGCCGTGCTTCAACTGCGGCTTGACCGGACACTTCCAGGTGGCGTGCCCCCAACCCACCGACGTGCTATCTGTGCAAGGATACCGGGCACCCCGCGATTCTCTGTCCGGACCGCCTGGTGACTGAGGAGCTCATGATGTATGGGCACGGCATCTAGGACATGGCCTTCTTCCACATCGAGGTGCCCGAGCTCGCCCCGCCATCCCCCTCGTTGCTGGCTTTGGTGACGGTTGTGGGCGATGCCGTCGCCACACCGGAGCTGATTGAGGCTGAGCTCAACCACTTGTGCAGATGCACGTGGGCCTGGCAGGTGACCCCACGGCTCCCCGCCTTCTCGGTGGTCTTCCCGATCGCGATGAGCATGGGATTCTGCACGCGCAGCAACAACATCACCCTGGCTCTCAACGACATCGTGATGAACATCTCTGAGCCGCAGTGGGATCCCAGAGCCGTCGCTACCCTGGACACGGCTTGGCTCCTCATCTCCGCCTCCCCGATGTTGCCGGTTCGAGCGGGTCATCCGTCAGATGTCCAAGATCCCGGCAGGGTGGTGGTGGTTGACGAGCTCTCCCTGCGCAAGGAGGAGGAGGTCCGGGTTAAGGTGAAATGCCTGGACTCCTCCAAGCTCCACGTCACGATCCGTGTCTTCTTCAACGATGACGGCTACGACCTCAAGATCCGCCCCGAGCCTCCATCCCACGTCGGCCGCCCCCGCCTCTCTGCTGGCAGCCTCATGGGGGGGGGGCTGCTACGCTGACAACTCCCACCACCGCCGCTCGCGCTCCTCCCGCTTTGACGACCCTGCCGAGGACGACGATGAGTCGGAGCACTCGCCTCCCGTCTGGGACCCCCAACCTCCAGCTGGTCGGGCGGGTCGGGACGGGCGACCGGTGTCGGCCGCCGATCTCGCGGTGGCCCTCCGCTCGCCACCCCACTGGCTTCTCCCGTCTCCGTCGGCGTCGACCGGCGACATCTCCAGCGTGAGCCTCCTCGTCGCCTCCATCGCCGCGCCCGCTCCCCGGCGCCGCCTCTGCCCGCCGCCTCGCGCCGCGGGCTGAGCCCATGCCTCCGCCGCTCGCCTTCTCCGGTTTCTTCCTGGGTTGGCGGTGTTGGGGATCCTGCCGCCCTGCCTGCCTCTCCACCCTGGGGGCCGCGGTCGGGCGTCTCTGGGCCGCCGATCCACACCTCGCGTCGGTGCCGTCCGGCTCCCACCTCGCCTCGCCCGGCTTCCCCGACACCTCGGTGGCGGTGGGCGTCTCCTCCCGGCCTCCGCGCACCCCCTCCGACGGTGGCGACGCCAGAGGCCCCACTCCACCTCGACGCCGGTGGCGTCCTTCGCCCAGCGCCCAGAGAGGCGGCGCCGGGCGACTCCCTGCGCCTTCCGTCGCTGAAGGGCGGAGCTCAGCGCCATGTCCGAACCTCGAGTCAAAGTGCGGACCCGCCCTCCCAGCTTCTTCTCGTTGCTCTTTTACGCTCTCGAGGCCGCTCCTCTCAGCCACCTTGCTAAGGTGGCCAATGACTCGCCATTGTCTTGGGGAGGGCGGTCCCTCTTAGATCAGATCGCGCCATTAGGGCCCGGAGATCTCGACGGCAGGCTGGCTGAGAGTCGTGCCCGCTGCCGGCCCGAGGGCTCCGCCTCACCCCCGGCTCCGGCTCCTCCGGTGGCTGACGGATTATCCATGGACGACTTCGGTCTCAAGACGGCCGCTTCTTCAGCAGCAGCGCCTCTCGTGTCTGGGTCAAGCAGCCCCGATGGGGGTTTAGATGCGGCCCTCTTCGAACCTCCGCGGCTTTGGCCATGATGGTCGCCGCCGCCAGCTCATTGAGTACATCCGGAAGAACACATTGACATCGTGGCCATCCAAGAAACCCTTCGCTCCGAGTTCACCCTGCAGGAGCTTGAACACCTGAGCCCCCACCTCTTCGCTTGGCACTGGCTCCCTTCTAGTGGGACCTCAGGCCACTCGGGTGGCATCCTCTTAGGGGTTAAGGATGCCACATTTGAGGTGGGAGGCATGGATAGAGGGGAATTCTTCGTTAGTATGGAGATCTTCGAGCGTGCCCTGAATTTCAAATGGGAGGTCATTGTTTTCTACGGACCGACGGATCACCGCCGCCTCCCGCCTTCCTTGACGAAAGTTGCAAATGAAGATTTCTAACTCCCCTCCCAGCTTTAGTGGGGCGATTTCAATCTCATTCGATCCCGAATGAGAAGAATAATTCCTGATTAATTTTCCCGGATGCAATTATTCAACGATTGATCGTGGAGCCGGGGCTCATGAGCTTGACCGACAGTGCGGGTTCACTTGGACCAACCGCATTCGTCCCGACACAATCCGTCTTTGGATCGTGTCCTAGTTTCCCGAGGGGAATTGCGATGCCCTTGGCATCGCTCCGGCGGTCACCCGGATTGGCTCGATCATGTCCCCTTCTCCTCTCCACTACGCATTTAGCGCCCCCCTCCCGCCGCGGTTCCGTTTGAGCTCTTCCGCTCAACCAGACCGGCTAGCGGAGGCCGTCGTCGCCAGCTGGATTTTCGCTAGGTCGGCGCCCCATCGCCCATGTCCGCTGTCGACCCATGGCACTTTTGTGCCAAGCTTGCCCGCCAGCCATGAAGGGTTGGGGGCTAACCTGGGGCGGACCTTAGAGAGCGCAAGAAGACCATCCTGATTGCTATTCAAGCCCGGATGCTCGCATGACTCAACCGGCTCTCCTCGGATGAGTGGATGCTACGACACGACACGGAGGACCAGCTCTCCACCATCTACACGGATGAGGAGGCCTCATCGGCGCTATGTGGTACCCAGAGGTGGGTGCTACAAGGCGATGCCAACACCGCCTATTTCTAGGCGGTCGCGAACGGCCGGCGCCGTCGCAACTCCATCCACTGCCTGTGGGATGGAGACACGCTGTTAGTTCTCCCCGCAGCCATCCGCTCTCATGTGGATGGCTTTATAGAGTTTATTTACCCCCACCCCGCGGTGGGGCTAGTCTCGCCCGACATTTGGTCGGGTGCGACGTAGTCTCGGCTGAAGCCAATGCGGCTTTGGTTGCCCCTTTAGCGAGGACGAGGTCCTCGCTGCCATTAAGGGATGAACCCCGCCTCGGCCCGGACCTGACGGTCTACCAAAGTCTTTCTTCAAGACGCTCGCCTACCATCAAGCTTGAGGTCATGGCTCTTTGAGGAATTCTACTGGCTCCATGGACCTGGGCGCCTTAATTATGGGGTTGTGACCTCATCCCCAAGGTCCCGGCGCCCGATATTCGCCATTCCGCCCCATCACGGTGATTAATGTGATTTTTGGATCCTAGCTAAAGGGTACGCCAATAGGGTGACCTCCTTATGATTTCAATCACCCACCCAAACCAATCCGCCTTCATTCAAGGCCGATTTGTCCCGGATGGGGTGTTGGTGTTCCACGAAGTCCTCCACGAGGTCGGCGGAAGCGCCATAGGGCGGTCTTTCTTAAGCTGGACTTCCACAAAGCCTACGACACGGTACAATCGGCCGCTCTCGAGGGAGGTCCTGCTCCGCAAGGGCTTCGATGACCGCTGGGTGACCCACGCCATGCAGCTCGCCTCCGTGGTCGGATCATGCGAACATCAACAGCGGCGACATTGGGCCCTTCTTCCCTACCTTTATGGGTCCGACGGGAGATCCTTCGCCGTTCTTGTTCAACATGGTCGTGGATGCCCTGGCCGCCATCTTGGATAAGGCCAAGCCTGCTGGGCATATTCGAGGTCTTGTCCCGCACCTTGTTGGAGGGGGAGGTGTTTCCCTTCTCCAATACGCGGATGACACCATTATTATGGTCGAGGGATCCGCCCTAGAGATTTCCAACCTGAAGTTCCTTCTTCTATGCTTCCAACAAATGTCAGGCCTCACCATCAACTTTGATAAGAGCGGCGTGATGGTATTCGTTACCCTCGAGGACGCACACATCATTGCGACCGCTTAACTGTCGGCTGGGTTCTTTCCCCACGACCTATCTGGGGATCCCCATTAGTGACTCGCGCCTCACCGTGGTGGACCTCCGCCCCACGGTGACCCGTATGCAACATCGCGTAGAGCCCTGGAAAGGGCGTTGGCTATCGAAGGCGGCGCGCGTGATCCTTATCAACTCCTCGCTAGCTAGCCTCCTGTGGTTCCTCATGAGCTTCTATAGCCTTCATGAAACGCTCCATCAGGAGGTCGCCAAATACCAGTCCAGATTCTTCTGGGCTGGGGAGGAGGGCAAGCAGAAATAACACACGGTCACTGGCCGATATCTGAAGGAAATATGCCCTAGAGGCAATAATAAAGTTATTATTTATTTCCTTATATCATGATAAATGTTTATTATTTATGCTAGAATTGTATTAACCGGAAACATAATACATGTGTGAATATATAGACAAACAGAGTGTCACTAGTATGCCTCTACTTGACTAGCTTGTTAATCAAAGATGGTTATGTTTCCTAACCATGAACAAGGAGTTGTTATTTGATTAACAAGGTCACATCATTAGTTGAATGATCTGATTGACATGACCCATTCCGTTAGCTTAGCACTTTCGATGGTTTAGTATGTTGCTACTGCTTTTATCCATGACTTATACATGTTCCTATAACTATGAGATTATGCAACTCCCGCTTGCGGAGGAACACTTTGGTACTACCAAACGCCACAACGTAATCGGGTGATTATAAAGGAGTACTACAGGTGTCTCCAAAGGCAGATGTTGGGTTGGCGATTTCGAGATTAGGATTTGTCACTCCGATTGCTCGGAGAGGTATCTCTGGCCTCTCGGTAATGCACATCACTTAAGCCTTGCAAGCATTACAACTAATGAGTTAGTTAAGAGATGATGTATTACGGAACGAGTAAAGAGACTTGCCGGTAATGAGATTGAACTAGGTATTGATACCGACGATCGAATCTCGGGCAAGTAACATACCGATGACAAAGGAACAACGTATGTTGTTATGCGGTCCGACCGATAAAGATCTTCGAGAATATGTAGGAACCAATATGGGCATCCAGGTCCCGCTTATTGGTTATTGACCGGAGACGGTCTCGGTCATGTCTACATTGTTCTCGAACCGTAGGGTCCGCACGCTTAAGGTTTCGATGATGCTTATATTATGAGTTTATGAGTTTTGATGTACCGAAGGAGTTCGGAGTCTCGGATGAGATCGGGGACATGACGAGGAGTCTCAAATGGTCGAGACGTAAAGATCGATATATTGGACGACTATATTCGGAGTTCGGAAAGGTTCCGAGTGATTCGGTATTTTTCGAGTACCGAGAGTTACGGGAATTCGTATTGGGCCTTAATGGGCCATACGGAAAAGGGAAAAGGGCCATAAGGGTGGCCGCACCTCCCCATGGACTAGTCCGAATTGGACTAGGAGGGGGCGCCTTCCTTCCTTCTCCTTTTCCTTCCCTTTCCTTCTCTCCTACTCCTACTACATGGAAGGGTTCCTAGTTCGATTAGGAAGGGGGAATCCTACTCCTGTGGGAGTAGGACTCCCCTAGGGCGCCATAGAGAGGCCGCCCTCCCTCCTCCACTCCTTTATATACGGGGCAGGGGCACCCCATAGACACACAAGTTGATCATTGAGATCGCTCTTAGCCGTGTGCGGTGCCCCTCCACCATATTCCACCTCGGTCATATCAGAAGCGGTGCTTAGGCGAAGCCCTCGTGTCGGTAGAACATCAAGATCGCCACCACGCCGTCGGTCGACGTAAACTCTCCCGGAGCTTTGCTGGATCGGAGCCCGAGGAGCGCCACCGAGCTGTACGTGTGTCAAGAACTCGGAGGCGCCGGAGTAACGGCGCTGGATCGGTTGATCGCGAGGAGAACGTCGACGACTACTTCCTCTACGCCAGATCGCTTCGCTTGGTCTACAAGGGTATGTAGACAACACTCTCCCTCTCGTTGCTATGCATCACCATGATCTTGCGTGTGCGTAGGAAATTTTTGAAATTACTACGCTCCCCAACAAAGGGTATCGAGCCTAGGTTTTATGCGTTGATGTTATATGCACGAGTAGAACACAAGTGAGTTGTGGACGATATAAGTCATACTGCCTACCAAAGATGTCATACTTTGGTTTAGCGGTATTGTGAGATGAAGCGCCCGACCGACATTACGCCAGACGCTTACGCGAGACTGGTTTCACTGCTACGAGCACTCGTGCTTAAAGGTGGCTGGCGGGTGTCTGCTCTCTCACTTTAGTTGAACCGAGTGTGGCGACGCCCGGTCCTTGCGAAGGTTAAAACGGAGTCTATTTGACAAACTATCGCTGTGGTTTTTGATGCGTAGGTAAGAACGGTTCTTGCTAAGGCCGTAGCAGCCACGTAAAATTTGCAACAACAAAGTAGAGAACGCCTAACTTGTTTTTGCAGGCATCTTGTGATGTGATATGGTCAAGACGTGATGCTATATTTTATTGTATGAGATGATCATGTTTTGTAACCGGTTATCGGCAATCGGCAGGAGCCATATGGTTGTCGCTTATTGTATGAAATGCAACGCATCAGTAATTGCTTTACTTTATCACTAAGCGGTAGCGATAGTCGAGAAGCAATAGATGGCGAACGACAACGATGCTACGATGGAGATCAAGGTGTCGCGCCGGTGGCGATGGTGATCATGACGGTGCTTCAAGATGGAGATCACAAAGCACAAGATGATGATGGCCATATCATATCACTTATATTGATTGCATGTGATGTTTATCCTTTATGCATCTTATCTTGCTTTGATCGACGGTAGCATTTTAAGATGATCTCTCACTAAAATTATCAAGAAGTGTTCTCCTAAGTATGCACCGCTGCCAAAGTTCGTCGTGCCTGCACACCACGTGATGATCGGGTGTGATAAGCTCTCACGTCCATCTACAACGGGTGCAAGCCAGTTTTGCACACGCCGAATACTCATGTTATACTTGACGAGCCTAGCATATGCAGATATGGCCTCGGAACACGGAGACCGAAAGGTCGAGCGTGAATCATATAGTAGATATGATCAACATAAGATGTTCACCATTGAAAACTACTCCATCTCACGTGATGATCGGTTATGGTTTAGTTGTTTTGGATCACGTGATCACTTAGATGACTAGAGAGATGTCTGCCTAAGTGGGAGTTCTTAAGTAATATGATTAATTGAACTTAAATTTATCATGAACTTAGTCCCGGTAGTATTTTGCAAATTATGTTGATCAATAGCTCGCATTGTTGCTTTCATATGTTTATTTTGATATGTTCCTAGAGAAAATTGTGTTGAAAAATGTTAGTAGCAATCATGCGGATTGGATCCGCGATCCGAGGTTTATCCTCATTGCTGCACGTAAGAATTATGTCCTTAATGCACCGCTAGGTGACGCACCTATTGCAGGAGCGTATGCGACGTTATGAACGCTTGGCTAGCTCAATATGATGACTACTTGATAGTTTTGTGCACCATGCTTAACGGCTTAGAATCGGGACTTCAAAGATGTTTTGAACATCATGGACCATATGAGATGTTCCAGAGTTGAAGTTAATATTTCAAGCAAATACCCGAGTTGAGAGATATGAAGTCTCCAACAAGTTCTATAGCTAAAAGATGGGGAGAATCGCCAACTAGTGAGCACGTGCTCGATCGTCAGGGTACTTCAATCGCTTGAATCAAGTGGGAGTTAATCTTCCGATAAGATAGTGATTGACAGAATTCTCTAGTCACCATCACTAAGTTACTAGAACTTCGTGATGAACTATCGTATGCAAGGAATGACGGAAACTATTCCCAAGCTCTTCGTGATGCTGAAATCAACGAAGGTAGAATTCAAGAAAGAGCATCAAGTGTTGATGGTTAACAAGATCACTAGTTTCAAGAAAAGGGCAAAGGAAAGAAAGGAACTTCAAGTAGAATGACAAGCAAGTTGTCACTCCGTGAAGAAGACCAAAGCTGGACCAAAGCCTGAAACCGAGTGCTTACACCGCAAAGGAAATGGTCACCGAAGCGGAAATGCCCTAAATATTTGGTGGATAAGAAGGATGGCAAAGTGAACATAAGTATATTTGATATACATGTTATTGATGTGTACTTTACTAGTATTTATAGCAACCCTCAAGATTTGATACAAGTTCGCCATAAGATTAGTAACTCAAACAGAGTTGCGTAATAAACAGAGACTAGTTAAAGGGTGAAGTGACGATGTGTGTTGGAAATAGTTCCAAGATTGATATGATCATCATCGCACACTCCCTATACTTTCGGACTAGTGTTAAACCTAAATAAGTGTTATTTGGTGTTTGCGCTGAGCATGAATATGATTTGATCATGTTTGTTGCAATACGGTTATTCATGTAAGTTAGAGAATAATTGTTGTTCGCTTACATGAATAAAACCTTCTATGGTCACACACCCAATGAAAATGGTTTGTTGGATCTCGATCGTGTGATACACATATTCGTAATATTGAAGCCAAAAGATGCAAAGTTAATAATGATAGTGCAACTTATTTGTGGCAATCGCCGCTTAGGTCATATCGGTGTAAAGCGCATGAAGAAACTCCATAAAGATGGATTTTCGAATCACTTGATTATGAATCATTTGATGCTTGCGAACCGTGCCTTTTGGGCAAGATGACTAAAACTCCGTTCTTCGAACAATGGAACGAAAGCAACCGACTATTGGAAATAATACATACCGATATATGCGATCCAATGAGTGTTAAGGCTCGCGGCGGGTATCGTTATTTTCTGACCTTCACAGATGATTTGAGCAGATATGGGTATATCTACTTGATGAAACATAAGTCTGAAATAGTTGAAAGGTTCAAAGAATTTCAGAGTGAAGTGGAAAAATCATCGTGACAAGAAAATAAAGGTTTCTACGATCTGATCACGGAGACAAATATTTGAGTTACGAGTTTGGTCTTCAATTAAAACAATGTGGAATAGTTTCACAAATTCATGCCACCGAACACCGTGATCATAATGGTGTGTCCGAACGTCATAACCGTATTTTATTGGATATAGTACAATATATGATGTTTCTTACCGATTTACCAATATCGTTTTGGGATCATGCATGCATTAGAGACAGCTGCATTCACGTTAAATAGGGCACCATCTAAACCGCTGAGACGACACTATATGAACTGTGGTTTAGCAAGAAACCAAAGTTGTCGCTTTCTTAAAGTTTGGGGCTGCAATGCTTATGTGAAAAGTTTCATCTTGATAAGCTCAAACCCAAATCGGAGAAGTGCGTCTTCATAGAATACCCAAAGGAAATTGTTGGGTACACCTTCTATCACAGATCCGAAGGCAAGATATTCGTTGTTAAAATGGATCCTTTCTAGAGAAGGAGTTTTCTCTCGAAAGAAGTGCGTGGGAGGAAAGTAGAACTTGATGAGGTAATTGTACCTTCTCCCTTATTGAAAGTAGTTCATCACGTAAATCTGTTCTGTGACTACTACACCAATTAGTGAGGAAGCTAATGATGATGATCATGTAACTTCAGATCAAGTTACTACCGAATCTCGAGGTAAACCAGAGTGAGATCCGCACTGAGTGGTACGGTAATCCTGTTCGAAGTCATGTTACTAGACCATGATGAGCCTACGAACTATGAGGAAGCGATGATGAGCCCAGATTCCATAAAATGGCTTGAGGACATGAAATCTGAGATATGATCCATGTATGAGAACAAAGTATGGACTTTGATGGATTTGCCCGATGATCGGCAAGCCATAGAAAATAAATGGATCTTCAAGAGGAAGACGGACGACGATAGTAGTGTTACTATCTACAAAGCTAGACTTGTCGAAAAAGGTTTTTGACAAAGTTCAAGATGTTGAATACAATGAGATTTTCTCACTCAGACGATGCTTAAAAGTCTGTCCGAATCATGTTAGCAATTGCCGATTTTATGAAATCGCAAATGGATAAACAAAACTGCATTCCTTAATGGAGTTATTAAAAAGAGTTGTATGTGATGCAACCAAGAGGTTTTGTCGATCCTAAAGGTGTTAACAAAATGTGCATCTATGGACTGGTGCAAGCATCTCGAGTTGAATATACGCTTTGATAAGTTGATCAAAGATATAGTTTATACAGACTTGCAAAGGAAGCCTCTGATTTACTAGAAAGTGAGTGGGAGCACTACAAAGATTTCGATAAGTATATGTGAATGACATATTATAGATCGGAAATAATGTAGAATTATTCGCAAAGCATAAAGGAGTGTATGAAAGGAGTTTTTCAAAGAAAGACCTCCGTGAAGTTGCTTACATATTGAGCATAAAGATCTATAGAGATAGTTCAAGACGCTTGATAAGTTTTTTAATGAGTACATACCTTGACAAGATTTTGAAGTAGTTCAAAATGGAACAGTCAAAGAAAGAGTTCTTGCCTGTGTTACAAGGTGTTAAAATGAGTAAGACTCAAAACCCGACCACGGCAGAAGATAGAAAGAGAATGAAAGTCATTCCCTATGCCTTGGCCATAGGTTCTATAAAGTATGCCATGCTGTGTATCGATCTGTTGTATACCCTACACGAAGTTTGGCAAGGAGTACAATAGTGATCTAGGAGTAGATCACTAGACAATGGTCAAAATTATCCTTAGTGGAATAAGGATATGTTTCTCGATTATGGAAGTGACAAAAGGTTCGTCGTAAAGGGTTACGCCGATGCAAGTTTTGACACCGATCTAGATGACTCTAAGTCTCGATCTAGATACATATTGAAAGTGGGAGCAATTAGCTAAAGTAGCTCCGCAAGAGCATTGTAGACATAGAAAATTGCAAAATACATAATGGATCTGAATGTGAAAGACCCGTTGACTAAGATTCTCTCACAAGCAAAACATGATCACACCTTAGTACTCTTTGGGTGTTAATCACATAGCGATGTGAACTAGATTACTGAATCTAGGAAACCCTTTGGGTGTTGGTCACATGGCGATGTGAACTATGGGTGTTAATCACATGATGATGTGAACTATCGATGTTAATCACATGGTGATGTGATCTAGATTATTGACTCTAGTGCAAGTGGGAGATCAAGGAAATATGCCCTAGAGGCAATAATAAAGTTATTATTTATTTCCTTATATCATGATAAATGTTTATTATTTATGCTAGAATTGTATTAACCGGAAACATAATACATGTGTGAATATATAGACAAACAGAGTGTCACTAGTATGCCTCTATTTGACTAGCTTGTTAATCAAAGATGGTTATGTTTCCTAACCATGAACAAGGAGTTGTTATTTGATTAACAAGGTCACATCATTAGTTGAATGATCTGATTGACATGACCCATTCCGTTAGCTTAGCACTCGATCGCTTAGTATGTTGCTACTGCTTTTATCCATGACTTATACATGTTCCTATAACTATGAGATTATGCAACTCCCGCTTGCGGAGGAACACTTTGGTACTACCAAACGTCACAACGAATCGGGTGATTATAAAGGAGTACTACAGGTGTCTCCAAAGGCGATGTTGGGTTGGCGATTTGAGATTAGGATTTGTCACTCCGATTGCTCGGAGAGGTATCTCTGGGCCCTCTCGGTAATGCACATCACTTAAGCCTTGCAAGCATTACAACTAATGAGTTAGTTGCGAGATGATGTATTACGGAACGAGTAAAGAGACTTGCGGTAACGAGATTGAACTAGGTATTGGATACCGACGATCGAATCTCGGGCAAGTAACATACCGATGACAAAGGGAACAACGATGTTGTTATGCGGTCCGACCGATAAAGATCTTCGTAGAATATGTAGGAACCAATATGGGCATCCAGGTCCCGCTATTGGTTATTGACCGGAGACGGTCTCGGTCATGTCTACATTGTTCTCGAACCGTAGGGTCCGCACGCTTAAGGTTTCGATGCTTATATTATGAGTTTATGAGTTTTGATGTACCAAGGAGTTCGGAGTCCCGGATGAGATCGGGACATGACGAGGAGTCTCAAATGGTCGAGACGTAAAGATCGATATATTGGACGACTATATTCGAGTTCGGAAAGGTTCCGAGTGATTCGGGTATTTTTCGAGTACCGAGAGTTACGGGAATTCGTATTGGGCCTTAATGGGCCATACGGGAAAAGGGAAAAGGGCCATAAGGGTGGCCGCACCTCCCCATGGACTAGTCCGAATTGGACTAGGAGGGGGGCGCTTCCTTCCTTCTCCTTTTCCTTCCCTTTCCTTCTCTCCTACTCCTACTACATGGAAGGGTTCCTAGTTGACTAGGAAGGGGAATCCTACTCCCGTGGGAGTAGGACTCCCTAGGGCGCGCCATAGAGAGGCCGCCCTCCCCTCCTCCACTCCTTTATATACGGGGCAGGGGGCACCCCATAGACACACAAGTTGATCATTGAGACCGCCTTAGCTGTGCGGTGCCCCCTCCACCATATTCCACCTCGGTCATATCAGAAGCGGTGCTTAGGCGAAGCCCTGCGTCGGTAGAACATCAAGATCGCCACCACGCCGTCGTCTTGACGGAACTCTCTCCCGAGCTTTGCTGGATCGAGCTCGAGGAGCGCCACCGAGCTGTACGTGTGTCAAGAACTCGGAGGCGCCGGAGTAACGGCGCTGGATCGGTTGGATCGCGAGGAGAACGTCGACTACTTCCTCTACGCCAGATCGCTCCGCTTCGGTCTACAAGGGTATGTAGACAACACTCTCCCTCTCGTTGCTATGCATCACCATGATCTTGCGTGTGCGAGGAAATTTTTTAAATTACTACGCTCCCCAACAATATCTCAGAAACCCAAGGACCGGGCGGTCTTGGGATTCTCATCCTCTCGGCGCATGAACATTGCCCTCTTGACCACTGGCTCTGGCGCATTGCCAATGGGGATGGAGGCCTCTGGCTCACTATCATCCGAACAAGTACCTCGTGGACAGCCACTCGCGTTTTGCCAACGCCTGGCGGTTCACGTTTTAGCAGCCGTCGTCCACCGCCCGGTCTTGCGATAGGCACATCCATCTCGGTGGGCACCGGAGCCTCGACCTTGTTCGGCTGGATAGATGGCTCGGAGATTCCCCTCTAGCCGCCGGTTCCCCATCCTCTTCGACATTGTAGTTGACCCTCGGGTCTCAGTCGAGGCGGCCCTTATTGACTTAGGGCGCCTCGCGTTCCGCCGCCCTTTTGGCCCCGCTGAGGTGGCTGCCTGGGATGTCCTCCTCCAGGACATCGCCCTACTACCTATGGACGTGGCCGACTCTCCGGACGCCATCTCCTGGCGCCTAGATCCCTCCGGCTGCTTCTCCACTAAATCCCTCTACGCGGCTATTGCCCCCTCGTCAGCCCCGGAGCCCTTCGGTCTGATCTGGGACATCCGCCTCCCCCTAAAGATTCGGATCTTTCTTTGGCAATGGATCCGCGGCCGCCTCCCGACCGGCGTTGAGGTTCTTAAGCGCCATGGTCCTGGCGATGGAATGTGCCCCCTGTGTGGCACGGTAGAGGATGCTAATCACATCTTCTTCTCTTGCTACACGGCACAGTTCCTTTGGTCTTGTTTCCGCGAAACGGTTGGGGGACAGTGGTGCAACACCAACTTCCCTGACTTTCTTGCGGAAATTCAAGCCTCCCCTCGCCATGCATATATTAGATGGCTGTGCGCCGGGTTCTCGCCTAGACGCTTGTGGATGGTTCACAATAAGCTTGTCATTCAGAAGGTGCCCTGCGGCGTGCTCGACTCCATCTTTAAAATGTGTGGTTACTTGCAGCTCTGGCGGCGCTTAGCCGCCTCGATCGGGACACCATCAGCAGACTCCTCACCGACCTCCGCTCGTTGGCCTTCCGCTGGCGCCTCCGCTCCCGCCGCCACCCCGGAGCCCGACTAGAGGATGTTTCTCTCTGGCGCGTGTGCCTTTTGTGTGTGTGTGTGTTGGGCTTGTTGAGCTGTGCCTCAGAAGAACCCTTGATGCTTGCTTATGTTTGGACTCGTGTGCGTGTGCACTTTATGAGTGTGTGAACCTTGTTGGATCTTGGCTTTGGCATTGGCTTTATAATATAAAGCGGGCGTGAGCCTTTTTCGTAAAACATCACTATTCATGACCGAATTTGTCCTTTTTGCCGTGCGCTCCTCGGATGTCCAAACTTCGCCAAAACAGCACTATATTGTTCACCGGGCTCACCTGAGCCCGGGCACCAAAGTGGATATTCGGGAACTAACAAAGTAACCAAATAAAGAACAAACTATCATGTCAAGATGCTAAGAATACATCAGTGAAACAAAGTTGTAGATTCGGGAATCCTACAATAGTGTAGAGAACACTTCTTTCCCTAATAATAAAGCAAATAGTGTTTCTGGTCGTCCGTCATTAAAACTGCCCCTAAAGTTGAAAATTATTATCCACCAATGCCACCGGTAAGTGAGAAAAACGTTTGGTTTTTATATTTTGTTTCGCCTGTGGACAGCGTAGCTCAATAGCAACAGATTGCTTCTTATAAAACAATCATGCATGCAGCTCACTGGTTGGGGCCTTGACCTACCTCGCTGGAGGTCCTCGGTTCCATCCTCACTTCCCCTTTTTCTTCAAAATATCAAATACTTTTTGAAGTTTTCATATCTTTCAAACCCTAACTCCAAATCTAACATGTCATATATGGAAATTCATCAGAAAAATGTGTAGATTCTAAATATGCTATTATCATTAATTTTTCTAAATACATTCACGGTGCAAACTTAACTAATTACTTATATGATTCCCTCAAAAAAAAAAACTAATTACTTATATGAAATGCCTATTACATATGTTCTTATAGATTGGTTGTTTTTGGTGGAGTTATTTAATATGTTTGCAACCAAATCAAGTCTTGAACTGAATTATGGTTGCAAACACACATTTATATATGCAAACACATATATGACAAAAAAATGCTCTTATGCACATGCCATCATTGAATACTAAAATGTACTTCGCTATTTTCATTCTAATGTAATATTTTTGGACATCACTGAGAAACAACATCAAATGCATAAAATATACACTGGCAACTAGGTAGATATTTGTGTTGTATAATGAATTCTAAACACCTTGAGTACACTTCAAAAATCATCATACATTTAGGTTTTTCACAACACCACTTATCATGTTGCTTGTTGGCGTGGCATCATGAAAGATTTTAAGGATTTGTTGTGTCGTCAAGTGTGTGTACGAGGGTCATTTTTTTCTCCCGTTGCAACGCACGGACATTTTTGCTAGTAATATTTATGGAATTAAGGAGAACCAACCAACAAATAGAGTAGAAGCTGTGAGGAGGCAAAGAACCAACCAACAGAATAAACAATACAAACGTAGTAACTCCATCAACATACATATATATGCACAAATAATTTTAATGCTTCTCGAAGATCCTAACGTCCTTCCAGCGAGACTCCATGCAGCTGGAGTCGTGGTTCTGTGCATACACACCAAACTTGAAGTAGTGCGAGTCCCCGCCGCGGCCCTGGACGTGCAGCTTCTGCTCGCCGTCGATGTACACGGTGAGCGTCGACGCCTCCACATCGTGGACCACGTTCAGCCGGAACCATCTGTCATAGATGGAGTCCTCCACGAGCTGCCGGTCGTAGTACCGCAGCGCGCCATCGTAGACATGCAGCATGAGCGTGGTGGCCGTCTCGCCGGCGCCGAACACCTGCATGATAGACACCCCGTGGTACCGGAGGGACGTAACCATAGCCCTCGAACTGCCACACGCCCGAGCTGTAGTCGTAGCCCTGCAAGTAGAAGAAGATCAGCAAGATCACCAGACCTTAATTACACCCAAACGAAGTACAACTAATGATGTGGTAAACTTACTGCCATCCTGATCTCAGTTCTTGGGCTGGTATGGCTCTGGCGGGCATGGGGCTTGTCGGAGGCGAGCACCCAGAGCTTCCGCACGGTGCCGTCGAAGCTGTAGCGTGCGCCGCTCGCCTCGTTGTAGGGGCGCTGCAGCAGAAAGTTGCTCTCGTCGAGCCTCACCGACGTGAACCCATAGGTTGGGTCGGCGGCTTTTGGTGCCCGTGCGCCCCTGGCCGCAGCGCATGACCGCGACGCCAAGAGGACAAGCAGGGAGACACTAATCCAAGAGAGAGCGAGAGGAGCCATTGGTACTACGTGTGTGGCTTCTGCTTTGCCTCCTTGAATTATCTCTCAATGCAGAGACTTGTGATGATGAGATCGATGGGTGTGGGTGTAATCAAGTTCGCTGTGGTTTATATAGGCTCTGGCGATTTATCAGTATATACTTTATGTTCGAAGTTACAGAATTGACAGCTTAAGTAAATAGTGCTGTTGATTTTACACGCAGAGGATACGTTGGATACATGCAGCTTGAGTTGTTCCCTTTACTAGTACATACGAGGTGACACTGGCTGACTAGGTAGGGTGAACAGGCGGCAATTACTAGTACATACGGCACGCTGGTATTTTCGTGTTACCGACGGTAATTCAGAAGGGAAAGGGATATATTGATCCCTCCTACGCGGTGATAAATCTACTGCGTGACCTGGTGAACACGGCAGTTCAATTTGGGACGATGCAATGAGTTAAACAAGGGAAATTGTTTTTCTGTTCAAGTCAGGATATACTTGAATTTTTATTTTTAGCACTTATTTGTAACTATTTTCTTAACACAATATAGACGCAGACGCTAATACAATCATCCCTATAAACGTACACATGCACACCCTAGACCCTACTCCTATGAGCACCTCTGAGAGACTGAGCTGGCACATCATTTTAAGATTGACGAAGTCGTCACAGACGCCTTCATAGTTGACGAGAACGTCTTCTACCACTGAATGCACATCGCCGGAAGAACTTAAATAAATCCAAAAAAAATACGAGCACTGTTGTCAAATCTGAAACTTAAACTATGCTAGACTAGAGATATCACTATCCTCCTAACCATCCAACCACGTATTGATTCGCTATTTATAACTGACTAGCATGCTGAAGAAACTACCGTGAGGGCAAATACATCTGTGCCCACACATATACAACTAACAGTATCTAACCCTCACGTTTTACTTTTGGTTATATGTGCTCTCCTCATGCATTCAACTTATATTACGGAAAAAAAGTCATATGAACATAGGACTCTCTTTTTTAAACACAGTACAAACGCAAACGCTCATATATACGCGCATGCACTCACTTCTATGAATGCATACACACACACCTTACCCCTATGAGCACCTTCAAAAGACTGGGCGGCATATCATCTTGAGATTTTACAAAGTCACTGTAGGCATCTCGTAGTCGACGAAACCGTCTCCTCCAACTAAACACTCATCGCCGGAAATTCTAAAATAAATCCAGGATAAATGCTATCATCGGGACTTGAATCCTGATGGTTTGGGAATGCCACTGTCCACCTAACCATCCAACCACAGGTTGGTTCGCACATATGGCTTTGTAGGTATGAACAAGGCTCTCTTATCTATGTTTCATGTGTCGAGGACAAAGATCTTGCTACCTCGCAACAGTACGATGTTGTACGGGATTAGTAAGGTTAGGGTGTGCTTCGCCGATAGGGAAGCGGCGACAGCGGCACGTCGGCGGCTCGTTCTGGTGGCAGTAGTGGTTGTTTGGGGTCTTGAAATTTGAATGTAATTTTATTATGTTCAAGATGTTTTGTACTTCCGTGAATTTTGATAATAGTTCTGGATCATTTTCGCAAAAAGGTAAGCTTCGTGATGGTGACATGGCTCAAGGGTGTCTCACCTTACCGGAAACCCACTACTACAGAATAGTCTAGCGGTGACGGGTGCAAAAGTCTCACTAGTGATGGGCTTGGTTGCGCAGGGCGCTCTAAGGCCTTGTACAATGGGAGATGCTTAGGGGAGGTGCTTAGAGAAATAAACCAGGCTTTCTTAAGCACCGGTGCTTATTGTACAGGATAGACGCTTAACTAAGCGTCTCTCCTGTAAAAATAGGCACCGATGCTTGGAAAAATCCGGTTTATTTTATAAGCATCTCTCTAAACACCTCCCATTGTACAAGGCCTAACAGGACAGCGGTGGCGGGCATAGCACCCACCACTGGCGGTACATTAGTAGTGGGGGACAGTTAACAGGACCGGCCACTGGTACGTCCGATAACAGTGGTTGTCTTTCCATTGCATCCACCACAACGTTGTTTTCTAAGAGTGGCTGGCTCTTTTAGATGCCCACCACTGGCAAGCTCTCGGGCATAAAAAAAAAGGCGTAGTGAAAATGTTTTTTGCTACCAAGGCAGCCGCACATTTCATTATGTTGATAGTTGCATATCAAAGCATGTATACATCACATTACAATTCACATAGCAACGTCACAAGTACATACACATAGCCTTCTCACTCTGTAATGTTGCATGTTACATACATATACAATCACATGATAACAGCAACAACACATTGATAATGAACTGGATGAAGATTATCAAGTTCTTTAGTCCACTCATCCCGATATGACCTATAGTCTTGCATACTTCATGGTTGCTCTTCTATGTTAGCACGAACTTGGAATAATCATTCTTTGCCTCTTCGTTGTTCTTCAATCCTTTATAGTACTCCCTCCGTCCGAAAATACTTGTCTTAGAAATGGTTGAAAATGGATGTATCTATAACTAAAATAAGTCTAGGTACAACCATTCCGAAGACAAGTATTTCCGGACGGAGGAGTAGCTATTATGGTAACTGCTCACTTGTTCATAGCATGTCCGCCATGAACCATAGACTCCTAGATACCTCCTGGTACACCACAGATACTACATCATCTATGAAGATAAAAAACAAGCTAATAACAAGTCAATTTCATAGTTACCAATTGCATATAGTCCATATCAATAAGTCATATAGTAATCTTCATAGCAGCATAGAAAGTTCGCATGCATCAATAATACAGGTCACATAAAGGAAGTTCACACGTAGTCCAGAAGCAAAAGATCAACTTCGTGGACATGAGATCTTTCTGCCTCCTCTAGCCTGCGCTCGTCAATCTCGTGGGGAAGGGTTCTTGCTAATTCTATTTTGTAACGCTAATCCTTTGAGAAAGAAGAAAACTTGTTTTCCTATTGATGTGCAGAAACATGTATTTTCGGAAGAAACTAATCAAGATCCCACAAGTGAAGCTATATGGAGCAATTTCCCTTTGGGGAAAAATTTCTTCAAAGGCGCCAGAGCGAAAGACGGTGCATGGTACGGGCATGCCTGCCCACCGTGGTCATACCACATGGAGCCCAAAGTCAGGCTAAGCGTGCCCGTGGACCCCATGGGCCTGCGCACCCCTAGACATACCACTAGTAGAAAACAGGGCTTTGGTTGAGGCCTGGGTAAGGGCACGAACCGACATATCACTAACGAACCGGGACCAAAGGGGGCATCAGTCCCGGTTCGTGAGGCCAGGGCACCGGCCGAGCATCAGGGGACATTGGTCCCGGTTTGTCTGACCCCTTTGGTCTTGGTTCCAGACACGAATCGGGACCAATGGGCCTCGCTCCCGGCCCAACACCTTTAGTCCCGGCTGGTGGCTGGAACCGGGACCAAAGGTTGTCCTTTAGTCCCGGTTTTAGCCACAAACCAGGACTAAAGAGAGGCCTATATATACCCCGCCCCTGCCTGTGAACAGAGCCACTGCTCTGGTTTTTTTGGCCGGACGAGGGAGAGGTTTGTGGTGCTCTAGCTCACCTCCTATGCACATGAGGTGTTCGATGAAATGCCCGTGCCACACTTAAGCTTTCTCCTCTTGAAGCTCCTTGTACAAACTCCATTTTCCTCAAGATTTGTCTAGGTTTGGAAGTCCGTCCTGTCCTATCCCCATCTCACCGCCGTCAATCGCCCGTGCCGATCTCGTGCTCGGCACCACCGTGGTGAGCCTCTTGTTCTTATCTTATAAAAGAAAAAAAAAATCTTACTTGTATGATTTAGATAGATACTTGTATAATTTTCTTACTTTTATTATTGTTTGTTTTTTTGAAAGGAAAGCGGTGGGGGAAGTCCCCACAGCGAGTTTTTTTTAAATAATAAGAACCCAAATTCGCGCTCAGGTGGACATGAACTTTATTATTGTTTGTTATTATATAGTACGATGGTTTTGGTATCCTCCTCCGCCCCTCGTCCTATCTATGATTCGAATGTGGTATATATTATCTTCTATAACTATTTGTTTCATTTAGTGTTTATGACAATTATGCCGACCAATGTGACATAGATGTTTTTATCTAGAAGGTATGTGAACTGGAAATTCCAACTGACCCTATTGTCGAGAGGTTAAATTTAGTTGAAAAAGAAAACAATTACTTGAAGAAAAAAAATGAAAAGACTTGAGGAGGAGAAGATGAAATTGGAGTTGCATGTTGCGGATGTCGTCGATGATCACAAGATCAAGATGGATGCAATGTGCTTGAAGGCTAGAAAGATTAGAAAATATGCCATTCATACTAAGGCTTGGTATCATTATGCCGTTGGATCAATTGTTACCTTAGTTGCGATTATGATTGCATTTGTTGTTGCATTGAAATGTTTTACATAGTTCCAATGTATGGTTTAATTAGATGCTCTAGAAAGCTATATGTTGTTCAATGAGAACTATGTGTGAACTTTATGTATTTATTTTTTCAGTAATAACATTTGATCACTACCGCACTTTGGTTTTAATGTGATGATGAACTTCTATTAATTTGGTCACCTCTCTATTCATGATGTCCTGTAATGGTTTTTGACACACTTAATTATATATAATACACGCAGATTAACCAGAAATGGATGTACGGTGGTAGACGCACCTCCGAGTACATTAAGGGCATGCATAATTTTCTCGAAGTGGCTGAGGCAAACAAGAAGAATGGTTTTCTGTGTTGTCCATGCCCTATGTGTGGGAATACGAAGTCTTACTCGACCAAAACCCTTACATCCACCTACTTGAGAAGGGTTTCATGCCACACTATAATGTTTGGACCAAGCACGGAGAAAGAGGGCTTATGATGGAAGACAACGAAGAAGAAGAGGATGATGACAACTATCTGCCCCCTGAATAAGTGATGCTGCAACATGGGAAGCTGAAGATCAAGAGGAACCAGGCGATGTGCCCGATGCTGATCTTCGCTGGGTCATTGTTGATGCAAAGAGACAATGCCAAAGTGAAAGGGAGAAGTTGAAGTTCGATCGCATGTTAGAGGATCACAAAAAGGGTTGTATCCAAATTGCGAAGATTGCAACACAAAGCTCGGTACCACACTGGAATTGCTGCAATGGAAGGCAACCAATGGTGTATCTGACAAACAGTTTGAGAAGCTACTGAAAATATTGAAGAAAAAACTTCCAAAGGATAACGAATTGCCCGACAGTATGTACAGAGCAAAGAAGGTTCTATGCCCTCTAGGATTGGAGGTGCAGAAGATACATGCATGTGATCATCCTCTCATCATGTGCATACGAGGATTTGAGCGCATGCCCGGTATGCGGTGCATTGTGATATAAGATCAGACGAGATGACCCTGGTGACGTTGAGGGTGAGCGCCCCAGGAAGAGGGTTCCTGCCAAGGTAATGTGGTATGCTCCTATAATACCAAGGTTGAAACGTCTGTTTAGAAACAAAGAGCACACCAAGTTGATGCGATGGCACAAAGAGGACTGTAAGAAAGACGGAAGTTGAGAGCACCCGCTGACAGATCGCAGTGGAGAAAAGTTGAGAGAATGTTGGGGACTTTGCAAGTGACGCAAGGAACACATGGTTTGGTTTAAGCGCGGATAGCATTAATCCTTTTAGGGAGCAGAGCAGCAATCATAGCACCTGGCCCTTGACTATATGTATCTATAACCTTCCTCCTTGGTTGTCCATGAAGCGGAAGTTCATTATGATGCATGTGCTCATCCAAGGCCCTAAGCAACCCGGTAACAACATTGATGTGTACCTAAGGCCATTAGTAGAAAAACTTTTATAGCTGTGGAATGGAAAAGGTGTACGTGTGTGGGATGAGCACGACCAGGAGGAATTTGACCTACATGAGTTGCTGTTTGTAACCATCAATGATTGGACTGCTCTCAGTAACCTTTTAGGACAGACAGACAAGGGATACCACGCATGCACACACTGTTTAGATGACATCAAAAGTATATATTTGGACAAATGCAAAAAGAATGTGTACCTGGGACATCGTCGATTTCTTCCGACCAACCATCAATGTCGAAAGAAAGGCAAGCATTTCAAAGGCGAGGTAGATCACCGAAAGAAGACCGTCATCCGTACTGGTTATCACATACTTGCTATGGTCAATGATTTACATGTAATCTTTGGAAAGGGTCCTAGCAGACTATTTGTTCCGAATGACGTTGAGGGACGTGCACCCATGTGGAAGAAGAAACCTATATTTTGGGACCTACCCTATTGGAAAGACCTAGAGGTCCACTCTGCAATCGTTGTGATGTACGTGATGAAGAATCTTTGCATGAACCTGCTAGGCTTCTTGGGCGTCTAGGGGAAGACAAAAGATACACCGGAGGCACGGGAGGACTAGCAACATTTGCACGAAAAAGACAACATTCCTCCAAAGCAATATGAAGGTCCTGCCAGCTACGCTCTTACCAAAGAAGAGAAGGAAATCTTCTTTGAATGCCTGCTTTCGGTATGAAGGTCCCGTATGGCTTCTCGTTGAATATAAAGGAATAATAAATATGGCGAGAAAAAGTTCCAGAACCTAAAGTCTCATGACTGCCATGTGATTATGACGCAATTGCTTCCGGTTGAATTGAGGGGGATTCTACCAGAAAACGTTCGATTAGCCATTGTGAAGCTATGTCCATTCCTCAATGCAACCTTTCAGAAGGTGATCGATCCAAAAATCCAACAAAGGTTAAGGAGTGATTTGGCGCAATGTCTTGTCAATTTCGAGCTGGTGTTCCCACCATCCTTCTTTAATATCATGACACACATCCTAGTTAATCTAGTCGATGAGATTGCCATTCTGGTCCCTGTATTTCTACACAATATGTTCCCCTTTGAGAGGTTCATGGGAGTCTTAAAGAAATATGTTTGTAACCGTGCTAGGCCAGAAGGAAGCATCTCCATGGGCCACCAAACAGAGGAGGTCATTGGTTTTTGTGTTGACTTCATTCTGTACCTTAAGAAGATTGGTCTCCCTCAATTGCGGTATGAGGGCAGATCGACCGGAAAAGGCACGCTAGGAGCAGACCCAATAATATGTACAAACGGGCATTCTTGGTCTCAAGCACACTACATAGTTCTACAGAATTCTACCTTGGTGACCCCATATGTCAATGGACACAAGAATATTCTGCGCTTCAAACACCTGGAGCAGTGTGACGACTGTATTACATGTGAACACATCAGGACTTTCGGTAGTTGGTTGCAAACACATCCCATGGGTAACACCACTGTTTATCATGAGCTGTACTTTCGTTGGCGGGGACCATCTTCGATCAGATTAACTTACAAAGGGTACGAGATAAATGAGAATACATTTTACACAATCGCCCAAGATCAAAAGAGCACCAACCAAAATAGTGTTGTCTGCTTTAATGCAGCAACCAAGAGGGAAAGGACACATATTATGGTTAAATAGTGGACACATGGGAACTTGACTATGGACATGATTTTAAGGTCCCTTTGTTTTAGTGCAAATGGGTCAATCTATTAGGAGGTGGGGTGCAGGTAGACCTACAGTATGGAATGACAACAGTGGATCTGAAAAATCTTGGGTACACAGACGAACCATTCGTCCAAGCCAATGATGTGGCACAGGTTTTCGATGTGAAGGACAAGTCTATCAAACCGAGTAAAAGAAAAGATAAGGAAGCGAATACACCATACGATGAGTCAAAGCGCCACATAGTTCTTTCGGTAAAAGAGACATCATGGGAGTGGCGACACTACAAAATAATACACTTTCGTGATGATACGTGTTTGTCGAGTACACTACTAGGGAAAAGCCTATACACGAATCTTATCGCCAGCGCGCCTCAAAATAACTTCGCTGCTGCTAACTAGCATAGCGCGTCCAAAGAAACTCGCTGCTGGTAAAAATATAGCAATGGCGCGTCCACGAAGACGCTACTGCTGCTATAATTCTGACGAGGCCGCCATGAGGCTAGTTATAGCAGCAACGCGTTAGCACGACGCTGCCATCTGCTACTTAGCATAGTAGCGGCGCCTTTCCCGCACAAGCGCCATCGCTAAGTTTCCTACAAAATTTAGTCCCACCTCGCTCCGTGAAGAGAGTTTATACCACCTTAAATATGTTACTTCCCACACTTTGACAAGCACTTGATCTTCATTGAACTCTATGTGTAGAATTTGTGGCTGCAATATGAGTCTTCACCGTTCCTAAACCGTGAGGACTCATATTGTCGAATCAGATTGTACACAAAAGATCGTTGATGATCAATGTGTATTTTTGCATCTTGACATATATCGATGGCGCTTTATCTTGAAAAGCGCTGCTGCTAGATAGCCTAGCAAGAGCGCTTTTTTCAAGAGCGCTCTTGCTAAGCCATCCATCTCCTGATCTCCTCCTTCGGATCCACTCACACACACAGCCACAAATTCTATCTCTGCGGCCTTGCGCCCGGCCGTCGCCCTCTCCTCCTCCGCGTCTGCGCCTTGCGCCCGTCGCCGCTCCTCCGTCTGGGCCGTGCGCGTCACCTCCTCCTCCTTCTGGACTCGGTGCGGCCTCCTCCTCCGTCCTCCTCTCCACTGCGCCGCTGGCCGGCCTCCTCGCTCCGCCTTCCTCCTCCGTTCTCCTCAATCGCCACGCCCGGCCGGCCCCCGCCAGCTCCGCCTTCCTCCTCCATCCTACTCTCTTCTCCCCCTCGAGTCGCCCTCCTTCTCCCTCCTGCTCATATGCAACATTTTGATTTAGTTGATATATTTTAGTTGACTTAGTAGAACATTTTGATTTAGTTGATTTAGTAGGCTAGTTGATTTAGTTGCCTTAGAATATTTTGATTTAGTTGACTTAGTAGGTTAGTTTATTTAGTTGACTTAGAACATTTTGATTTAGTTGATTTAGTAGGCTAATTCATTTAGTTAATTTAGTTGACTTAGAACATTTTGATTTAGTTGATTTAGTTGACTTAGAACATATTGCTTTAGTTGACTTAGTAGGCTAGTTGATTTAGTTGACTTAGAACATTTTGATTTAGTTGATTTAGTAGGCTAGTTGATTTAGTTGACTTAGAACATTTTGATTTAGTTGATTTAGTAATCCTTTGCTCATATTGCTTTAGGAAGAATGGCGCCACCACCACCACTATGTCAATGTGCAAGTCAAGATGCGCCACAGAGCCTTGCAACCGGCAAGCTGTTCAAGATCTACTTCCGCCGAGTTTTTCGTCATGCGGCGGTAAGAAATTAGTTTACACAGATCGTCATTCGCATCTATCGCATTGTGTCATTTTGCTTAGTTTACAGATCGTCCCATGCAATGTGAGGTTGAAATTCAACAAGTGACAGGAGACACTGTGACATTTGAGGCTCTGGGGCCGTACACTATGGAGGTCGAGAAAGGACGCAATATGTCGCAGATTGGAGGAGATGGATGGGCCCGTTTAAGTCGCTCGCATGCATCTTCTTGGTGGTGAGTTGATCAGTTCAACTTCCGAGTAGAAAGACCCAAGCTAGCTGTCATTTATCTCAACTTTGGTGGAAGATGATGAAGATGACGAAGATGATGAAGATGATGAAGATGATGAAGATGATGAGGACCCACTTCATGAAGCCATCGTAGCTCAAAGAACAAGGCTAAGTGAGGAGGAGGTGTCCAACCTGTGGGACATAATTCCGCCACGTCTTGACTTTGTCGGGTGCCATTCGTGACCCGCTTGACAAATACCATGGTTGATCGACATGATATGGTATGTTATACTTACAAATGCAAATTAATAGTGTGAATTACTTAGTGTACAGTCCAATGATATGGTATATGTTGTGTGGAATCTAGTCAATGATATATATGTTTTAGTGTAGAGTTTGATCACATGCTTATTAATTGATATGTTTTTCTTATTCAGAAATTGGCAAAGAGCATATCTGTGAGTTATGGTATCGAGCACGATGAAGAAGGCTCACTGGACTACGCCTTCTCGCAAGGGGCTCCGTCACAACCTGTACTTACAGCGTGGACACGGACGGTCGCACACACTTAAGCTCGGTTGGGTGGAAGAAATTCCTCGATGGCAAGAATCTTCGTGTTGGACAAAGCTATCCTAATTACTATCAGAACACCAACCGCCCAGGCTTGAGGATGATGATTGTCTTGATATCATCTAGAACTACATGTGTGTGTGGCTATATCATCTAGAACTACATATGTGTGTGTGGCTATATCATTTAGAACTACATATGATGATCGTCGTCGATATCATCTAAAACTACATATGATGATGGCCGTTGATATGACCATGCATGTACCGCTTGAGGATGCATGTTGGCTGTGCATGAAATTGTTATCTTAGTACTCCCTTCGTTCCAAATTACTCGTCGTGGTTTGAACTAAAACCACGACGAGTAATTTGAGCGAAAAAGTACTACCGCATCTAGTAATGGTTTATGAATTTGATGAAAGATAGTACCTAGTTTCTAGCATCCAAGGAGAGTTGAAATGGAAAATGATGAAAGAGATAGCGATGGCGTTGGATGAGGAAATCGCTATCGCTAGCTAATAGTAGCGTTCTAAAAGCGCTGCGATATCGTTCAACAATAGTAGCGCTGGTTGGGGCGCGCTACTACTATGAGTTAGCAGTGGCGCCTTATTAGTAGCGCTGCCACCTGCTTGCTGCTGCTAGCTCGAAAACCAGCGGCTGCTGCTAGCCTTTTCCTAGTAGTGGTAGGTCACGTTTTACATCATGCATGTACATCCATGACGATTTTATGACGTAATCAAGATAGTCATACATGTGTTGTCATGCAAGTGTTCCATGACAATACCAAAATTATCATCATGGAAGTGTCCACTTCCATGACAATAAATGCGCGTCATAGAAGTGCTTTTGTCAAGGGTGACCGCACGTGGCATCCACTCTAACGAACGCCGTTAAGCTATCGGGTCTGATTTTGGATCGATAACCCGTTAACAGCCCGACCAATGGGGATTTTCCACGTGTAAAATCATCATTGGCTGGAGGAAACACGCGTGTCGGCTCACCGTTGGGACGAGATGTCATCCACTCATTGAACCGAAGGTGCCTATGATACATCAACACATGGCACAGCCCAACAGAGGCCCATTCCTGTGAAAAGGCCAGCCCGTTCGACTTGGTCAAAAGGTGGCAGGCCGGCCCACGGAAAGGTCATTAACGGCTTGTTTGCATATAGCCCATTTACAGCCCGCTAACCTAGGGCCCGTTATGACCTATCCGAATTAGGCCCAGTAGCGTCATCTGGGCTGTCCAATTTGATTCCAGCCAGTTTTAACTTCCGACCCATGTATGGCCCATGACGCCTTTCGGCCCATATGAGGCCCTTTTTAACTCTTGGCCCATTAACGGCCCGTGGTGAAACGGCCCGTAATGAACAATGTATCACTTTATACCTATTAATGGCACGTGGTGAAACTGGCCCGTAATGAACAACATATCACTTTATACCCATTAATGGCCCATTATTACTGTTGGGCCGTTTCCAGCCCATGTTATCTTCGGCCTTCTCGGGGCCCATTTATTCTCGGGCTCATTTCCGGCATTCGTTTACTTGTGGCCCGTTCTTCGCATTTTCTTGTGGGCCAAATTCAGCGATGGTTATAGTTGGCCCGTTTGTGGCCCGTTAATACGTTGGGACGTTTTCATAGCGACATCACATCGCTGTCAAAATCCTTCTCCCACCTCGCCACCTCGCTCAAACCCTAGCGCCACCGCTAGCTCTCGACGACGCCGGCGACGAAGCGCTTAGCTGCCGCGACCTCACCGACGCCGTCCTCACGTCGGTCGTGGACCTCGTCTTCTTCGCCGCCGCCATAGGTGTCTTCACGCCAAGTTAGGGCACGGAAGATTGAACTGCTTCGACCTCCTACTCGCTCCGTCTAGCGTTCTTCGTGTGGTAATTAAAACTCACTTTTTACTATCTTTTGATCTGATAGACTCATCGATCTCCACCAAAAGCGGTTTCTATGTCTATCTGATGAATCTATCCTGTTCTGCATCTCATATCATGCCTAGAATATTCACTTATGCTTCACAACAAGTTAGATTCCTCACTTGTACTTATTCTTGGATTCGTAGAAATCTGGAACCAACTCTCAACAAATAAGTGGATGTATTTGCGTTATGAGGTCAATGTCTTCAAACTAATTTATCTTCAAAATCTTCTAAGAATGCATATGACCTCTTCCCCTTTCCTCGCACCTCTAATGCTGCCACAGGTACATGCCCGTGGGAGAATCCCTTGGTTCTCATAGTCTGCATTCATTTGCAGAATTCTTACAGCATCACATCAATTCACCTGAAGCAGTTCTTTTCGACCAGCGAGACGGAAGCCTTTGCAAGTTAAAGCCATTCAGTTTAAGCTTCATGGCAATAGATAAGTAAGCTAGAAAGGGCGGCAGATAGCACCGTGGGAATACATCCAAAGATTTGCCACCAGATCTGCATGAAATGTACAAGATGACCTCAAGAAACCTATGGTGAGCATAAAACTCGAATCCAATGGATTCAAAGATATTGGGCTGAAGAATGGTTTAAGTACAGATTTGTCACGACTGAGTATGCTGAGAAGAATGCCATCAAGCAGCCCTGGGGAGATATATTATACAAAAATCTTCAACCCCAGTCCTTGTCTGAAGCTATTGATCAAGGCTTCTACCCGTGCATGGTTCACGGACCACAGCCAGAGAATGGTGACCCATCTTCTCTGCTATGGTGTCGCAAAGACAATATGTTCAAGCACAACTTCAAGTTTGCCAAAGATTCTACTGTGAAGAACAAGAAGGCATTTGGACTTGACTTCAACCCCGGTCCATCTGCTCCTCGGGATGATGGCACCCGTGAAGCCAATGAAAACAGAATCGGCCCCTTCTACAACCTCGAAGGCCTCATCACTCACATTGCAGTACAAGGTGCTAATGTGGATCACTCAGCTGATGACGCATATTCTGATGAGCGCTAGCTCTTCCTAAGCCACAGAAGCAGAAGAAAACTAAGGCTTCAAAACCATCTGCTACACCAAAAGCTTCACGTGTGAAGCCACTGACCACTACTCCTCCTGCACCAAGTAATCGATTACAAGATCTATCTCGAGTCTCCAAGAAGAAAGAGAAGCTCCAAAAGAAAATTGTCAAGAGTTCGGTCAAGACTCGACCCCAGCTGTCATACAATGAAACGTGAATGAAGCTATTGATCATCAACCGACGATGAGTGTCTTGATGATGCCCTTGAGCAGCTGATTAAGAGGAAACAAGAGGCGGGGATCTTCAATGATCTGCCCCATTTTTGATGTGGGCATCCTGAACAATTTCATTGATGAGTGGTTTGACAACCCAAGCCTTAGTTTTGATGATCTTGACTCCCAATTGGCATCAGCGTCGCCTTCTAAAGGCGCCATTGCTCTGAGTGGCTCGAGTCGAAAAATTGTTGAATCGAAGAACAAAATTGACTATGAGAAAGCCCAGTTCAAGAAGCACATGGCCAAGCTCAGTGTGGCTGATGTTCAAAACTTCAAGCTCATGTTGCATGACCTCAAGGAGGCATTCCACAAGAAACGTGAAGAGGCCAAAGGTTCACGTGAGCGTATGAAAGACCTCATTGCCAAATGTGTTCAAGCTTACAATGAAGCTGAAAAGCGCAAGGCACTTGGGCGTCTGGCATAGACCCCAAGATGGCTGCCAAAAGAAGCTCTTTGTGGCACAAGTGAAGCATCAGGGTGGGAAGCACCTCGCATTGTCTTCCCTGCCAGCATGACATGCTCGAAGCCTAAGGTCCCCACAGCGGCTTTGGAACTAAAGAAAACAAGGGCAGCTGAAGTCGAAGCCAGAAAGCACAAGTCCAAGAACACCACTAACGATGCTCCACCGACCAAGAAGAGAAAGACAAAGAAGAAAGATCGAGCTGCTCCCACAGAGCCCCTTGTTGTCGAGCCCATCTCTTTTGCTCGTCGGCATCCGAACACTAAGAGCATCAGTTAATAGTTCACGAGCCCGCTTCCACCGAGGCTCCTGAATCTGAAGAAGTTCCAGCTGTTGATCCTATCACAGTTGAAGACATTGGTCGCCATGACAATGTAAATGATGATGAAGTCCTTCCTTAGATCGAGCACCAAATGGTATCATCGCTTTGTTCTCACGAACAACGAACCCATCAACATTGGTCGTCCTTTGACGCCAATCACTCAGGATGCTTCATGGGCTGATCACCCACAACAAGACACCTCAAGTCAAGTATATACAGGTACTCCCCCACCTCAAGTCACCTCTCAGGTGCTTGATTATGACGACTATGTGGTCCAGCCAACTCCCTCTCCAAAAGCGTCGCCCGCATTTCGCAGGCTTCGCAAAGGACCAAGGCCACAAGTCGCTCCATCGAGCGTTCCAGAAGGAGAAGTGCAAGACAATTCAGTTGCACGGTAAGTGTTTCCTGAAGCCACTCCCACTGTGAACGTCTCTGAATCTGAAGCCAATGATGCACCTGCCACCAATGTGCAGTCCGAAGACCTTGTCAATGCTTCGCTCTGTACGCCAAAGAAGGCCTCACACCATTGAGCAAGCATTTTATCAAGGTGAGCTTGTCACTGTTCGTTGGCCCATTCTGTTTCCTCCACCTGCTGTCGGACCACAATTTGATTATCATGTGGAGTGATACGTCTCCAACGTATCTATAATTTTTGATTGCTCCATGCTACTTTATCTACTGTTTTGGACTATATTGGGCTTTATTTTCCACTTTTATTTTATTTTTGGGACTAACCTATTAACCGGAGGCCCAGCCCAGAATTGCTGTTTTTTTTGCCTATTTTAGTCTTTCGAAGAAACAGAATATCAAACAGAGTCCAAACGGAATGAAACCTTCGGGAACGTGATTTTCTCATCGAACATGATCCAGGAGACTTGGACCCTAATCCAAGAAGCAGAAGAGTCGGTCACAAGGGTGGGGGCGCGCCCCCTGCCTCGTGGCCCCCCTATTGCTCCACCGACGTACTCCTTCCTCCTATATATACCTCGTATCCCCAAGCGATCGAACAGGAGACAAAACCTAATTCCACCACCGCAACCTTCTATATCCACGAGATCCCATCTTGGGGCCTGTTTGAGCTCACGGAGGGGGCATCCACCATGGAGGGCTTCTACATCAACACCATAGCCCCTCCGATGAAGTGTGAGCAGTTTACTTCAGACCTTCGGGTCCATAGCTAGTAGCTAGATGGCTTCTTCTCTCTTTTTGGATCTCAATACAATGATCTCCCCATCTCTCGTGGACATCTATTCGATGTAATCTTCTTTTTGCGGTGTGTTTGTTGAGAACGATGAATTGTGGGTTTATGATCCAGCTTATCTATGAACAATATTTGAATCTTCTCTGAATTCGTTTATGCATGATTGAGTTATCTTTTCAAGTCTCTTCGAATTATCCATTTGGTTTAGCCAACTAGATTGGTAGTTCTTGCAATGGGAGAAGTGCTTAGCTTTGGGTTCAATCTTGCGGTGTCCTTTCCCAAAGGATGTAGGGGCAGCAAGGCACGTATTGTATTGTTGCCATCGAGGATAACAAGATGGTTTTTTATCATATTGCATGAATTTATCCTCTACATCATGTCATCTTGCTTAAAGCGTTACTATATTTTTAATTTAATACTCTAGATGCATGCTGGATAGTTGTCGATGAGTGGAGTAATAGTAGTAGATGCATATTCGTTTCGATCTACTTGTCTCGGACGTGATGCCTATATACATGATCATACCTAGATATACTCATAACTATGCTCAATTCATCAATTGCTCAAAGAGTAATTTGTTCACCCACCGTATAATATCTATGCTCTTGAGAGAAGCCACTAGTGAAACCTATGGCCCCGGGTCTATTCTCATCATATCAATCTCCATTACTTTATGACTTGCTTTGTTTTTTACTTTGCCTTTTACTTTTCACTTTGCATCTATATACCAAAAATACCAAAAATATTATTTATCATCTCAGACGATCTCACTCTAAATAAGTGACCGTGAAGGATTGACAACCCCTAATCGCGTTGGTTGCGAGGAGCTATCGTTTTGTGTAGGTACGAGGACTTGTCTTGGTGTCCCATTGGATTGATACCTTGGTTCTCAAAACCGAGGGAAATACTTACGCTACTTTGCTACATCATCCTCTCCTCTTGGGAAATCCAACGCAGTGCTCAAGAGGTAGCAAGAAGAATTTCGGCGCCGTTGCGGGAGGCTCACGCAAGCAAGTCAACCATACCAAGTACCCATCACAATCCCTATCTCTCGCATTACATTATTTGCCATTTGCCTCTCGTTTTCCTCTCCCCACTTCACCCTTGCCGTTTTATTCGCCCTCTCTTTCCCAATCTCCCCTCTCTTTCCCGTTTGCCTTTTTCCGTTGCCTTTGTTTTGCTTGTGTGTTGGATTAGTTTTTGCCATGGCGCAATATAATACCAAATTGTGTGACTTCTCGAATACCAATAATAATGATTTCCTTAGTACTCGATTGCTCCTCTTAATAATGATGAGTCTTGTGAAATCAATACCGCTTCGCTGAATCTTGTTATGAAAGATCAATTCGCCACCTTCCTAGTGAAGCTGCCGCTACTCATCTAAACAATTTTGTTGATTTGTGTGATATGCAAAAGAAGAAAGATACGGATAACAATATTGTCAAATTGAAGTTATTTCCGTTTTCACTTAGAGATCGTGCTAAAGTTTGGTTTTCGTCTTTGCCTAAAAATAGTATTGATTCCTGGAACAAGTGCAAAGATGCTTTTATCTCTAAGTATTTTCCTCCCGCTAAGATCATCACTCTTAGGAGCGATATTATGAATTTTAAGCAACTTGATCATGAGCATGTTGCCCAATCTTGGGAAAGAATGAAATTGATGCTTCATAATTGCCCTACTCATGGTTTGAATTTATGGATGATCATACAAATTTTTATGCGGATTGAATTTTGCTTCTAGAAATCTTTTAGATTCGACCGGGAGGCACGTTTATGGAAATTATGTTAGAGATGCTACCAAATTGCTTGATAATATTATAGCTAATTATTCTCAATGGCACACCAAAGATCTTCTAGTAAAAAGTGCATGCTATAGAAGAAATCAATGTTTTGAGTGAAAAGATGGATGAACTTATGAAGATGTTTGCTACTAAAATACTTCTCTTGATCCCAATGATATGCCTTGGTCTACTTTGATTGAGAATAATAATGAATCTATGGATGTGAATTTTGTTGGTAGGAATAGTTTTGGAAACAACGCAGATAGAGGGAAAATCCTAGGCCTTATCCTAGTAATCCTTCTAATAATTATGGAAATTCCTACAACAACTCTTATTTAAATTTTAATAAGATTCCCTCTGAATTTGAGAGTAGTGTTAAAGAGTTTATGAATTCACAAAAGAATTTTATTGCTTTGCTTGAAGAGAAATTGCTTAAAGTTGATGATTTGTCTAGGAGCGTTGATAGAATTTCTCTTGAAATTGATTCTTTAAAGCTTAGATCTATTCCTCCTAAGCATGATATCAATGAGTCTCTCAAAGCCATGAGAATTTCCATTGATGAGTGCAAAGAAAGAACCGCTAGGATGCGTGCTTCCAAAGATGCCTTTATTAAAGCGTGTTCTTCCAATTCCTATGAAAATCAAGATGAAGATCTAAAAGTTATTGATGTGTCCCCCATTAAATCTTTGTTTTGCAATATGAATCTTGATGAAATTGAATGTGATATTCCTTTACCTAGAAGGCGTTCTAAGAATTCGGAGTTTCTAGATCTTGATGATGAAATTGATGAAAGTGGGATTGAAAGAAATAAAAACCTAGATGTTGCTAAACCCACTATTTTGCATCTCAAGGAATTTAATTATGAAAATTGCTCTTTGATTGGTTGTATTTCCTTGTTGCAATCCGTGCTAGATTCTCCTCATGCTTATAGTCAAAATGAGGCCTTTACCGAACACATTGTTGATGCCTTGATGCAATCTTATGAAGAAAAACTTGAGTTGAAAGTCTATATCCTAGAAAACTCTATGATGAGTGGGAACCTACTATTAAAATTAAAATTAAAGATTATGAGTTTCATGCTTTGTGTGATTTGGGTGCTAGTGTCTCTACTATTCCCAAAACTTTGTGTGATTTGCTAGATTTCCGTGACTTTGATGATTGCTCTCTAAACTTGCATCTTGGATTCCACTATTAAAAAGCCTATGGGAAGAATTAATGATGTTCTTATTGTTGCAAATAGGAATTATGTGCCCGTAGATTTTATCGTTCTTGATATAGATTGCAATCCTTCATGTCCTATTATTCTTGGTAGACCTTTCCTTAGAACGATTGGTGCAATTATTGATATGAAAGAAGGAATATTAGATTCCAATTTCCCTTAAAGAAGGGCATGGAACACTTCCTAGAAATAAAATAAAATTACCATATGAATCTATCTTGAGAGCCATTTATGGATTGCCTACCAAAGATGGGAATACCTAGATCTATCCTTGCTTTTACGCCTAGCTAGGGGCGTTAAACGATAGCGCTTGTTGGGAGGCAACCCAATTTTATTTGTGTTTTTTGTTTTTGCTTATGTTTAGGAATAAATAATCCATCTAGCCTATGTTTGGATATGTTTTTATCTTCTAATTAGTGTTTGTGCCAAGTAGAACCTATAGGATAACCTACGATGATAGTTGATTTGATTCTGCTGAAAAACAGAAACTTTGCACGCACGAATATAATTTTGTTAAATCACAGTAACGCGCTTTTGCGTTGATTCTTTTTGCAGCTGTTCAATAAACAAATTTTCCAGGACTTCTTATTTTGGTAGAATTTTTAGCGTTCCAGAAGTTTGCGTTAGTTACAGATTGCTACAGACTGTTCTGTTTTTGATAGATTCTGTTTTGCGTGTGTTGTTTGCTTATTTTGATGAATCTATGGCTAGTAAAATAGTTTATAATACATAGAGAAGTTGGAATACAGTATGTTTAACACCAATATAAATAAAGAATGAGTTCATTACAGTAACTTGAAGTAGTCTTTTGTTTTCTTTCTCTAACGGAGCTCACGATATTTCTATTGAGTTTTGTGTTGTGAAGTTTTCAAGTTTTGGGTGAATTCTTTTGATGGATTATGGAACAAGGAGTGGAAATAGCCTAAACTTTGGGATGCCCATGGCACCTCCAAGATAATCCAAGGACACCAAAAAGTCAAAGCTTGGGGATGCCCCGGAAGGCATCCCTCTTTAAATCCACTTCCATCGGTAATTTACTTGGAGCTATATTTTTATTCACCACATGATATGTGTTTTGCTTGGAGCATCTTGTATTATTTGCATCTTTGCTTGTTAGTTTACCACAATCATTCTTGGTGTACACACCTTTTGAGAGAGCCATACATAAATTGGAATTTGTTAGAATACTCTATGTGCTTCACTTATATCTTTTGAGCTTGATAGTTTTGCTCATAGTGCTTCACTTATATCTTTTGAGCGTGATAATTTTTACTCTAGTACTTCACTTAGATCTTTTAGAGAACGGTGGTTGATTTGTTTTAAAGAAACTATTGATCTCTCATGCTTCACTTAGATTATTTTGAGAGTTGTTAATAGCATGGTAATTTTCTTAATATTAATATACTTGGTATTCAAGATATGTGAAACTTTCTTTTGAGTGAATTGGATACTAAGATAAGTTTGATGCTTGATAATTGTTTTGAGATATGGAGGTGATAATATCAAGTCGTGCTAGTTGAGTGATTATGAATTCAGAGAAATGCTTGTGTTGAAGTTTGCAAGTCCGTAGCATGCACGTATGGTTAAAGTTGTGTAACAAATTTGAAACATGAAGTGTACACGGCTTGTGCATCCTTATGAGTGGCGGTCGGGGACGAGCGATGGTCTTTTCCTACCAATCTATCCCCTAGGAGCATGCACGTAGTACTTAATTTTGATGACTTCTAAATTTTTGCAATAAGTATATGAGTTCTTTTGACTAATGTTGAGTCCATGGATTATACACACTCTCACCTTTCCGCCTTTGCTAGCCTCTTGATGCCGTGCATTGCCCTTTCTCACCTTGGGAGTTGGTGCAAACTTCACGGTGCATCAAACCCGTGATACGATACACTCTATCACACATAAACCTCCTTATATCTTCCTCAAAACAGCCACCATACCTACCTATCATGGCATTTCCATAGCCATTCCGAGATATATTGCCATGCAACTTCCATCATCATCATCATGACATACATTACTTTTGTCATATTGCCATTGCATGATCATGTAGTTGACATCGTATTTGTGGCAAAGCCACCATGCATTATTTTTCATACATGTCACTCTTGATTCATTGCACCATCCCGTACATCACGGAGGCATTCATATAGAGTCATATCTTGTTCTAAGTTTTGAGTTGTAATCCTTATGTTGTAATCAATAGAAGTGTGATGATCATCATTGTTAGAGCATTGCCCAAAAAGAAAAAAAAAAAAAAAAAAAAGAAAGGCAAAAAAAGAGAAAGGCCAAAAAAGAGAAAAAAGGGCAATGCTACTATCTCTTTTTCCACACTTGTGCTTTAAAGTAGCACCTTGTTCCTCATGTGGTGAGTCTCATATATTGTGCTTCAAAGTAGCACCTTGTTCTTCATGTAGTGAGTCTCATAAAGTTGTCTTTTTATACTAGTGGGAATTTTTCATTATAGAACTTGGCTTGTATTTTCCTACGACGGGCTTCCTCAAATGCCCTAGGTATTCATGAGCAAGCGAGTTGGATGCACACCCACTAGTTTTCTTTTGTTGAGCATTCATAGCTCTAGTGCATCCGTTGCATGGCAATCCCTACTCCTCATGTTGACATCAATTGATGGGCATCTCCATAGCCCATTGATTATCCTCGTCAATGTGAGACTTTCTCCTTTTGTCTTCTTCACACAATCCCCATCATCATATTCTATTCCACCCATAGTGCTATATCCATGGCTCACGCTCATGTATTGCGTGAAGGTTGAAAAAGTTTGAGATTATTTAAGTATGAAACAATTGCTTGGATTGTCATCGGGGTATAGAAGTTGGGAACATCTTTGCGTGATTTAAAGGAAGCATAGCCTAACTATATGATTTTGTAGGGATGAACTTTCTTTTGTCATGTTATTTTGAGAAGACATGATTACTTTGATTAGTATGCTTGAAGTATTATTATTTCTTATGTCAATATGAACTTTTGTCTTGAATCTTTCAGATCTGAATGTTCATGCCACAATTAAGAAGATTTACATTGAAAAGTATCACTCCGCATCGAAAATTCTCTTTTTATCATTTACGTACTCGAGGACGAGCATGAATTAAGCTTGGGGATGCGATATGTCTCCAACGTATCTATAATTTTGATTGCTCCATGCTACTTTATCTATTGTTTTGGACTATATTGGGCTTTATTTTCCACTTTTATATTATTTTTGGGACTAACTTATTAACCGAAGGCCCAGCCCAGAATTGATGTTTTTTTTGCCTATTTCAGTGTTTGAAGAAACATAATATCAAACGGAGTCCAAACGGAATGAAACCTTCGGAGCGTGATTTTCTCACGAGCGTGATCCGGAGACTTGGACCCTACTCCAAGAAGCGAAGAGTCGGTCACGAGGGTGGCCCCCCTAGGCGCGCCCCTGCCTCGTGGCCCCCTGTTGCTCCACTGATGAAGTCATGTACCTAGGGTAGGGTCATGGACCTGTCCAAGGTACCCTCCCTAAGGACATCTTTAGAAGAAACGCCTTCGATCGACACGAAGGCTTCCACTCAACGGACTCGATGACACTCGACCATGAAGCCTCACTCGACCACCGGAGATCAAGAGCCACTCTATATCCAAACGGTCTATAATTAAGTAGTCTTTATGGCCATGATGACACTTTATGTAAGGCGTTACCAGTAACGCCAGGCCTTAATGTACTTTAAACCCTCCGCTACGTGGGCTGGCTGGGGTCCTAGCAGACTCTATATAAGCCAGCCCCCTCCACTAGCAGAAGGGTTCGCACCCCTGTAATTTATACGCATATAATCCAGTCGACCGCCTCCGGGCTCCGAGACGTAGGGCTGTTACTTCCTCCGAGAAGGGCCTGAACTCGTAAATCCCTTGCGTATACAACTACTCCATAGCTAGGATCTTGCCTCTCCATACCTACCCCCTATTTTAATATTAGTCTTAGTACCACGACAGTTGGCGCCCACCGTGGGGCAGGTGTCTTAGCGACTTATTGGAGAAGTTGCAATTGTTCCGATCGCCTTCATCATGGTTTCTGGCGGAGTTCTTGTCGAGGGCCCCGAGATCCGTCTCGGCGCGCTCACATTCATCGCCGATGACTCCGCTTGGCTCGAGGAGGCTCCACTCGACATCGACGCGCTTCGTCTCTGCGGGTGGCGACTTTCGCGCATGTGTACGCGGCATCCTGCTGCGGCAACCGTCGGCTCCGTGTCGGTCGACTCTTCGTCGTCCTCCTTCACATCTCCCGCCCGATTACAAGCGCTCTGGTCGGTCGAGGCTTCAGCGGTGGATGAGACCGCGCAGTGGCTTTCGTCAATCGCCACCACCCAAGTCGCGGTGATCGAGCCCGACGAATCTCTCTCGGACTGTTCGATCGTCGACCGGCTCCGTGAGAGCGCATCCAGTCTGACGATAGTGATCCAACGGCGGAGGTCCCGATGGTCAATGGGCGCATAGTCCTCCCAACTTCCCTGCATCGGCGGAGGGGCGGCGGAGGCGACCAGCGAGTCCACGAAGAATATCTACCCGAGCCACTCACTTCACTGCAAAGGAAGATCTTCGCCGCCGAACATGGATGCTTTACATACTCCTATCATAGGAGAAACCCCGAGGCTCGTGCCTTGGAGGATCGCGCGTTGTTGCCAACTTGGCTGGCGCACTCGACCGAAAACCTCCAGCGAGCACTCGGCGAGCGCCGCCCGACAACGCAGTACCCGACTCCATTCGGCGTCAACTCTTTCCGCAACCAACTCGGTATATCGAACCCGATTCAGAATCTAGCAGCTGCAGCCCGTATAAGCGAGTCAATTCAGCCCTCTCGGTCGAGGCTGGCGGAGGCAATGCAGATTAGAGATTTGCTCGGGCGGCAGGAGATCGAGAATTCAGCTGTGTCACGATCACGTAATAGGATTCATAGTCGATCAGCCGCTGCGAATCTGATCGATCGGCTTGTAGCCCAAGATCGCCTCCAGGCGTGAGGGGCGTGGGGTCGGCGTGATCGATATGATGACCGATTCGATCGCGATGATCGGCGTCGAGTGCCCTCCTCCCCAAGGGGTGGGTCTTCGCCCTCGGCAACAAGATGACAAGCGTCGATCTGATGTTAGGCGGAGAGCTCCGGTCGACCTCGAGGAACCAGGCTTTGGCGTGAGATCCATTATCGTGCAAGGTTTGGTCGACCGAATAGAGATCACCGAGAAGGCCTAACAGAGATGTGCCCACCAAGATGGCGAGTTCATGTTTGAGACGAGTGTTTTAGCGAGCCATCGAGCCGCGGTGATCCCTCCCAACTTCAGGTTGGCGGTGGTGTGAGTAAGTTCCTTTGGTGAGTCCAAGCCCGATACTTGGCTTGAGGACTACCGAGTGGCTGTCTTGATTAGCGGTGGCAATGATGAGGTGGCCATGAAACACCTACCGCTTATGTTGGAGGGTTCGGCTAGAGCCTGGTTGAATCAGTTTGCTCCTAGTAGCATTTACACTTGGGAAGATCTTGCCCGAGTGTTCGTCGAGACGTTTGAGGAACTTACAAGCGACCAGCGGGGATCGACAGAGCTGCAGGTCTGCGTGCAAAAGTCGAATGAGACCACGAGAGATTACATCCATAGGTGGATCACATTGCATCATACGATGGAGAGCGTGTCGATCATCAAGCGATCTGTGCCTTCAAGGAAGGCGTTAAAACAGAGAGTTAAGTTTGAAGTTTGGTCGGACGGAGACATGACCTGAGTCGAATGATGGAGATTGCCATCAAATCGCCAATGGTGAAGAAGAGGATCGACTCGGAGTGGCAAGTACAAACCGAGCCACGGAAAAAAACTCGGTCGGAATGAAGCGGAAAGCCGAGCCAGCTGCTCTGGAGAAGCCTTGGCCGTGACTCGGGCAAGTTTAAAGGAAGCCCAGCGGATCCTGGAACCCCAAGAAGGTGAAGGACAAGGAAGGAAATGGCGTGATGGATTTGCCATGCCACATCCACACGAAGAAAGACGAAGAGGTAACTTCATTTACCGAAACATACCACTCGCCGATCGGCTCTTAATCCATCAATTTCAAGGAAATAGCCCAAGGATAAGGAAAATGAGTCGGACAAGGCTGAGGACAAAGAGGACGATGATGAAGGATACCCCATGTCAATTCCACCACGATGATTTTTGCTGATGTGGAGAGCAAAAGTTGATTGAAAGTTATCAACCGTGAGATGAATATGGTTGCTCGGCGACACCCACTATCTGAAATGGTCTCGGACCGCCATTACAATCGACCGGTCGACCATCCGACACACATAGCCACCCCTAGGAGGCAAGCTTTGGTGGTCGACCCGGTCGTCGAAGGCACTCGGTGACTAATGTTACGATGGATGGTGGCGATGGACTGAATATATTGTATCTTGCGGAGATCTTTGAAGGAATAGGCATTCGATGTCGGACTCGATTCCAAAGAACATGAGTTTCCATGGAGTCATTCCTGGAAAGAAGGCTGAGTCACTCGGCCAAATAGCTCTTGACATGGTTTTCGGCGATTGAAGCATTTCCGCAAAGAAAAGCTAACATTTGAAGTCGTGGATTTCGAGTGCTTATCATGCTATTCAGGCAGGCCAGCTTATGCACGGTTCATGGTTCGACCATGTTATGTATACCTCAAATTGAAGATGCCTAGTCCCAAGGGTGTGATCACCATCACCGCAATCGAAAAAAGGCGAAGAGTGCTTTCGAAGGGCTCAAAGATTGCGATGCCGGATAACGATGGTGGAGCTGCAAGAGTATCGAAAAATGCAGATCCAAGTGATTTATTGCGAGCCAGAAGCCCGCCACGAGTCGGCGTTCGATCGTGCGGTGAGGCGAAACCCGTCCACATTCACCCGACCGACCCCAGCGCTGCTCGACTCATATTTCCACAACACTCGACTCTAAATAGGAAGAAGCGCTCATCCGGTTCCTCCGTGAGAATGGGACATCTTCGCATGGAAGCCTCTTGACATGCGGGTGTTCCTGGGGGCTGGCTGAGCATCGTTCTGAAGTCGACCCAAAAGCAAAACTTGTCAAAGAACATCTTGATGGTCCGCCGTCGAAGAGAAAGGCCATTGGTGAGGAGGTGGCTCGACTCTGGCAGCAGAGTTTATCCGAGAGATTTACCACTCCGAGTGGCTCGCCAATGTTGTCATGGTCCCCAAGAAGGACAAGTCGCCATATGTGCATTGATTTCAAACATATCAATCGGGCCTGCCGAAAGATCATTCCCTCCCTCGCATCGACCAAATTGTCGACTCATTGCGGGATGTTAGAGATTGTCTTTTTAGGCGCCTATTCCGAGTACCATCGATCCGTCAGTATGGACCCGACGAGATCAAAACAGCTTTCATCACTCCATTCGGTGCTTCGCTATGTCACCATGCCATTCAGCCTCAAGAATGCGGAGCCACGTTCATGAGGATGATTGAAATGTTTACTCACTCGGAATGTGGAAGCGTACATGGATGATATTGTGGGCAAATCACGGAAGGGTTCGACCTATTGGTGACCTCGCTGAAACATTTGCCAATCTCGGGAGGTATGATATCAAGCTCAATCTATCAAAATGTACATTCAGAGTTCTGGTGGAAAGTTACTCGGTTTTTGTTTCGAGCGAGGAATCGGCGCTAACCCGTAAAAAGTTGGCACTATACTCCGAATGAAGCATACAATGCGTGTGCACGATGTCGAAGCTTCTTGGATGCTTGGCGCGTTAAGTCGATTCATCTCTCGCCTCGGTGAAACGGCATTGCCTCTTTACCGGTGATGAAGAAGTCGAGAAAAGTTCGAGTGGACACGAAGCTGATGCAGCGTTTGCGAGCTAAAAGCTCTGCTCTCCACCCAGCCGGTGCTTGCTGCTCCAATCAGCAAAGAGCCTTTGTTGCTTTACATTGCAGCGGAGGACAAGTCGTCGATCTGATTTACGGTCGGCGGGAAGAAGAAGGAAAGCCTCAAAGTTCAGCGCCCGATATATTATCTTTCCAAGTATTGACCCACGAAGCAAAGATACCCTCATTATCGAAGCTTGTATATGGGATTTACATGACCACGAAGAAAGTTGCTCATTATTTCTCGATCATTCTATTACGATCGTCGGTGATGCCCCATTGTCGAGATTACGCACAATAGAGATGCAATTGGTCGAGTGGCAAAGTGGGCGATTGAACTTCTTCCCTTGATATCAAGTTTGAGGCAAAAGCCATTAATTCCCAAGCGATAGCAGATTTCATCGCCGAGTGGATCGAACAACAACAACCGACTCAAGTTCACTCGGAGCACTAGACCATGTTCTTTGATGGTTCTAAGATGTTGAATGTTTCGGTCTTTGGGGTAGTATTGGTTTCCCCCTAGGAGATAAGCTCGGATATGTGCTCCAGATTCACTTTGATTCCTCCAACAATGAAGCGAGAATCTGGCGCTTTTGTATGGGTTGCACATGGCCATTTCACTCGGCGTCCGTCGACTTATGGTTTATGGCGACTCAGATTTGGTGGCCAATCGGTGATGAAGGAGTGGGATGTTAAAGCCCATACGACTAGATCTTGCAATGCGGTGAAAGCTTGAAAAAGAAATTTGAAGGGCTAGAGCTCCATCATATACCCCGATGAAAAATCAAGCGGTGATGATTTGGCAAAGATAGGTTCAAGAGAAAGCCATTCGGTGATGTGTTCTGGAACATATCCATACTCCATCGATTCGGAAGATCCTTTTACCGTAGAAGCTCCGCAGCCAAAAAGTGTCACAAATCCGACTAAAGTAGAAGTTCGGCGGTGGTCGACCTGATCATGGAAGCATTGGTCATCACTCCCGGTCGACGATTGCCATACATCGCGTATATCGTGAGGAAAGAGCTCCCGGAGGATGAAGAAGAGGCCCGACGGATCGTCCGCCGATCTAAGGCCTTCCGTGATAAAGGGACAGTTATACAGAGAAAGCGCGATCGAGTTGGTCGAAGTGTATAACGCCGGAAGAAGGTCGGATAATCCTTGATGATATCCACTCGGGACTGTGGCCATCATCGTCCTCTCGGACCATTGTGGCTAAAGCATACCGAGCAGGATTTTCTTGGCCAAGAGCGAATGAAATGGCAAAGGAGATAGTCGACAAGTGTGAAGGATGTCAATTTTACTCCAATATGTCACACAAGCCGCCTCAGCCTTGAAGACCATTCCACTCATCGGCCTTTCATTTGTATGGGGATTGGATATGGTTGGACCATCGAGAACAGTGAGCGGCTTCACCCGCGTCTTTGGTAGCGATCGACAAGTTCACCAAGTGGATTGAGGCTAGACCCATCAAGAATCTTGATGCGGCACTTCTTTGTCGACTTCATCGGGAGTTGATATTCAGATATGGAGCTCCACACATCATCAATGACAATGGGTCAAACTTGATTCCGAGGAATTGAGCCTTCGCGCATCTCGGGGCACATGAGTCGACTACACTTTAGTCGCTCACCCCGATCGAATGGACAGGCGAAAGAGCAAATGGCTTAATTCTCAAAGGGTTGAAACCCGATTGATCGTGATCTCAAGCACGCAGCTGGTGCATGGGTCAGCGAACTTCCGTCGATGCTTTGGGGATTAAGGACCACACCTAACGGTCATTGGGAGAACTCCGTTCTTATTGGTCTCTGAGCTGAAGCGAGTCTTGCCGAGTGACACCTTCACAATGCACCTCGAGTCGAACTCTACACGAAGCTGAAGTAGAGCAAGCCCGGCAGGGCCAATCGACCTTCTAGAAGAAGAAAGAGATGGCCTTGATCGATCGACTATTTATCGGCGGGACTTGCGTCGCTTCCATGCCAAAAGCGTGAAGAGTCGAGCCTTCGGGAAGGAGATTTGGTTCTCCGAGTGGATCGTGAAGCCACACAAGCTTGCTCCTACTTGGGAAGGTCCTTCATCGTCACCACGGTTCTCCACAATGGAGCATACCGCCTTTACAATGTCGAGCACCGTTGATGAGCCCTAAGCTTGGAGCAGCGGAGCTGCTTCGCCTTTTATACTTAAGTATGCACTCGGATGAGATGTAATAAAAGTATACGTAGTTCATTTTTCAAAGACAATAGTGTTATAATTTTCCCGATGATTGTTGTTACTTTTGTTCACATAAAGGTCCCCAGTGGGTGCCTTAGCTGTGAATCCGTTTAGCCTAAGTTTGTAAAAAAATCCTTGCCGAGTGGTGAGCCAGCCTCCCACTCGGCGGCTTAGCTGAATCCGTTTACGCCTAAGTTTAACAAAATCCTCTGGTGGTGAGCCAGCCTCCCACTCGGGGCTTAGCTGCAGTCAAGTACTCGCCTAAGTTCAACAAAATCCTGCAGTGGTGAGCCAGCCTCCCACTCGGAGGCTTAGCTGCAGATCAAGTACTCGCCTAAGTTTAAACAAAATCCTGCAGAGTGGTGAGCCAGCCTCCCACTCGGGGCTTAGCTGCAGCATAGCGCTCGCCTAAGTAAAATACAACATGCGGCGTCGCAAGGAGGGCGAGGCGCAGGTCGATTGCTACCCTTTCCTTCGAGCTCGCCACAAATACAATGTGCGCTCCACAAGGAGGACGAGGCGCAGGTCGTTGCTACCCTCTCCTTCGAGCTCGCCACAAATACAACATGCACCGCAAGGGAGGGCGAGGCGCAGGTCGATTGCTACCCTCTCCTTCGAGCTCGCCACAAATACAACATGCGACCCATAAGAGAGCGAGTGCAGGTCATTGTTACCTTCTCCTTGATGCATACAAAAATCCTACAGAGTGGGGAGCAGACCTCCCACTGGGGCTTAGCTACAGCCCAGTGCTCGCCTAAGTTTTTGAAAATCCTATCAGTGGAGAGCAGACCTCCCACTCGGGGCTTAGCTGCAGCCAGTGCTCGCCTAAGTTTTTGAAAATCCTACCGAGTGGAGAGCAGACCTCTCACTCGGGGCTTAGCTGCAGCCAGTGCTCGCCTAAGTTTCGAAAATCCTACCGAGTGGAGAGCAGACCTCCCACTCGGAGGCTTAGCTGCAGCCAGTGCTTGCCTAAGTTTTTGAAAATCCTACAGTGGAGAGCAAGCTTTCCACTCGGGGCTTAACTGCGACCAGTGCCAGCCTAAGTATGACGAGTACAAGTCGATTGCAATCTGTGCTTCATCCCTACCTGCAAAAAGCATCTCAAACACCAGCATATAGACCGGCGAAAGACAATGTTAGTTCGGAGGCGATCTAAACATATTCAATGTCAAATCCATGTTCAGTAGCGTCCTCCGGAACGAAAGTGCTCAGGGAACCAAGCTGTTAAAGTTTATCGGTTACAAAACCACTCGGCATACCGAGGCAAATTTAAGCGTCAAGCATAGAAGTTTTTACCCCTACGTGGAGGGCTGGAAGGCAAACAAACTCGTCCAAGTCGATTCCATCCACGATCCGAGTGGCAGCAGCGATGAAGGTCTCCATGAAGGATCGGAAGTCATGCTTCTTGGTATTGGCTACCTTGAGAGCTGCCAGCTTGTCCTCTCGCGGCGTCCTTGTAGTGGACACGAACCCGAGACGAGCAACATTGGCACCACACACGCAAAAGACTTCTTCCATTCTTGCACTCGACTTGGTACCGTTCGATCGAGTCATCATAGACTCAAGGTCATTCGAAGTGTTTCTCGGGCCGAGTGCCGTGTCGATCTGTGACGTTGCAACCTTCGATCTTGCAAGATAGTCAACCACAGCAGAACACGAGACTCGAGTGAACACGTTCATGGCGGCTTCATCCTTCATAGGGAGTTGATAGGATCTAGGCTCGTCTCGATCGACCGATCTCCTCCTCAAAGTTACGGCGAACTCTGTGAGACACAACCCAAAGTTAAGGCAGCAGTTTGGTGGTAAGACTATAATTAAAAGCACAGTCGGATAGAAAGGGTTACCTTCAAGCATTAGGAATAGCTTCTTGGCGAGTCCTCCCGGATAAGCCTCGAGATCATTCTTCTTTCCCACCAATTCGCTGGCCTTGTCACTCAAGGCAATCTTGTCATTCTTGATCGGTGACCTCCTTGTTGGCGCATCAAGAGCAGCTTTCAGATTGGTATTCTCCTCTTCAAGTTTAATGATTGAAGCCAGCTTTTCTTCTGCGAGCTTGGTCTTCTCTGAAGCTGCTTTCTGCGCCTCAGCGAGGTCAAGATCCTTCTTCTTCAGAGAATCCCTCAGTTTATCTGCAAAATTACAGTGAGATCAAACTCAGGAATGGACAAGAAACAAAGGTAGTCATCAAGGTTCTCACCAAACATACCTTTTGCCTCCTCCTTTTGCCTTCGTGAAGTTCTCCTGGACAAGCTTCAGATCAAGTTCGAGCTGGATATGCTTGTTCTCCAACTCAGTATAACGAGATGCAAGCTCGCAAGATTTCTGCGAAGGACCAATCGACAGACGTCAAAGACAGGTCACTTCCGAGTGACTAAGAAAAAAATCGTAGTATTTCTAAGACTACAACCGAATCTAAACATTCAATTGTAGTCTCGGGGACTACACCCAGTGGGTGCACTCAGCGTGCCCCCACTAGTTCTATCAACTAGAGTCGATCAGTCGACCAAAAAACGAAAAGGCTAACCACCAGCATTAGCCACGGTTTCAAAAAAGAGAGGTGTTCTTGAGACCATAGTCGATCGCGGTGATCGACCACGATCTCGAGGACTACACCAGTGGGTGCACTCAGCGTGCCCCCACCGGGTTCTATAATTCCATTCGACCAGATCGAGTAAAAAAGTAATGGGACAAATTTCAAGACATAAAGACTACGATTCGATGCCAGCGATCCACCATAGCCTTGGGGACTACACCTAGTGGGTGCACTCGGCATGCCCACACCAATCCGGATATTCAATCGACACACCCGGTGGGTGTCACGAGCGAATACTAAGATTTTCGTAAAAGTTTTCGGTATCATATCCCTAACGAACAGCGGTGATCGACTAACTTTGAACATTGCTCGAAGGGCTGAGCTGGCGTCATAAGCTGCTGACCGGCGTCTCGGATCGCCTTCAATTGCTCCATCATGACCCCGCTTTGGCGTATGGCTTCTTTAGCAGCGCTTGCTTGGTCTTCGGGGCGTGGTGGGTGGAGAAAAGTGAAAGCGGATCAGCACTAGACGTCGAAGAAGCGGCGCTTCGTCGGCGGCACCGCAAAGGATCTGATAGCCAGTGGCGTTGTCCCCTCCGCAACCAATGTCTCGGTCTTGTCGACTGAGCCGTCTTGCCGATGAAGCGCCCTCCTATTCCTCCTCCGCCTCGGTGGTTCCTCGTCATAATCATTAGGAAGATCAATGATGATATTAGGTGGAGCTGCGAAAAGATTCAAAGTTAAAAATGAAGATCCTACCGGTGAAACGAAACTACAAAGGTTGTACCAGGTTGGAGGTGACAGCATCCTCCATTTCTTGATCTTGAGTGCAGTCGAGGTCTCGAAGCAGCGGCGCTGCGATTTAAAATCACCGGTCGACTAACAAATCGACCAAGGATAAATCCATGTGAAACAAGAAAACACAAATTCGCCATTACCCGAAATAGTGGGAATCACCATCTTCATCTTGGCAAGGCCTTCGTTAAACCGGCGAGCGCCACTCGAGATTGCTTCGGCGCTTTCTCGATCGGCGCGGAGAGGTCGTCCGAGGGCAACTTTGGCCGATCGCACAACAAAGCGACTCCTTGCAGCGCTCGATTGCGAGGTCATGGACAAGCTTGGATCGTCTTCTGAGCAGGAGTTGCGACTTCCTCCTCCTCTTCCTCATCGGAGCTAACATCTTCATCACCCTCATCGCCATCCTATTCCCTCCTCGACTTTCGCCTCCACTTCCTTCCTCCTCTTTGGTGCGTGCTTGCATACTGTTGGGCATCGAGTACAACTCAGTAGTGATCTGAAAGGCAACAAAACAAGACAAAAGTCAATCGACTGATTTGCAGCAAAACAGAATGAACGAAACATGATTACAGTCGGAGATAAGTGGTCATACCTTGTCTGGTTCATAAGACTGGTCGAGTGGCGGGATCCTCCTAGCCCCACGAGGGTTATCTTTGTTCCCTATGATGGCAGTCATCCACCTCTCCAGTGTGGCATCGTCAACCTCCTCTGGGTGGACCCGAGTGGTATCTTCGGTAACAGAGTACAACCACATCGGGTGGCCTCGGTATTGGAGTGGCTGAATGCGCCGTCGAAGGAAAACCTCCAAAAGATCCATGCCGGTGACCCCATCGCGAATGAGCTGGACTACACGTTCCATCAACATTTTAACCTGAGCCTTCTCCTCCGGAAGCACCTTCAAAGAAGACGGCTTGTTCACTCGGTCCATGGAGAGCGGAGGGGCCGGTCGGCGCTTACTGGCGTCGACTCGTCTTAGCGATAGAACCGGTCATTGCCACCCTCTAACTTGACTCGGGAAGGGTCATGGCTGGAAAGGCACTCTTACTCCTCATCTGGACCTAAAGACCCCACACATCTAGATTACTTGGGTCCTCTCGTCATTCGGACTAGCCTTTTTCACCGTCTGAGAACGGCAAGTGAATATGTGCTTGAAGAGGCCCCAGTGCGGCCGCAACCCAAGAAGTTTTCGCACAAAGACACGAAAGCGGCAAGATAGGCAATGGAGTTGGGTGTGAAGTGATGGAGTTGTGCCCCAAAGAAGTTCAGAAACCCTCGAAAGAAAATATTCGGCAGCAGAGAGAACCCGCGATCGACATGGGTGGCTAAGAGGACACACTCACCCTCCTGTGGCTGGGGTTGCCACTCCGTCCCCGGAAGCCTTGCTGACCCATGGGAGATCAGTCCCTCGTTGGCCAGATCATCGAGGTCCTTCTGGGTGATGGTTGAGTGGATCCAGTCTCCCTGGATCCAGCCTTGCGACAGGCTGGACCGCGACGAGGATCCGCCCCGACTGATCGCTCTCCCCTTCGCTTTCGCAGTCGCCGTCGCCTTCTTTGCCGCTCCAAGGCGCCGTCTTCTCCTTCACCATTATCGCGATGAGGCGCGCGAGGGCGAAGCGGAGATAAGCGAGCACATCAGCGAGTTCGAGGAAGAGGAAGACGGGAATGAGGACGCCTGTTCAAAAAACCCGTCCGGCACCTTATTTGAAGTCGCTTCAGTGGTATTGGTAGGCCCGGCGATCTGTCAAATCCCATAGCGATCGTAGCGTGCGTCGTGGCGAAAAAAGGTGGTGCAGGAATCGAGGCGCCTTTGCCTTATCCCATCCGAGTACCACGGTCTTCTCCGCTTCACGTGCTTTCCAAAATTTGGATCCCGCTAAATCCGCTAATAGCAGAGCAACTTGTCAGACGGCAGATTTCCTTCGATTCGTCACTCGAAATCTCCAAGATTTGTAAAGTTCACTCGAGAGCGTAAAGAATGGATCAAGGTGGTGAAGAGAAGTTGACACCGTCACTAAAGAGCCATTGATCCGGAGTAAGACACACTCGCAGCGCAAAAACAGGTCGGAAAGATTATCAACTCCTTCCTCACTCAAACCTCGATCCATTCGGGGGCTAATGATGAAGTCATGTACCTAGGGTAGGGTCATGGACCTGTCCAAGGTACCCTCCCTAAGGACATCTTTAGAAGAAACTGCCTTCCAGTCGACCTGGAAGGCTTCCACTCGACGGACTCGATGACACTCGACCATGAAGCCTCACTCGACCACCAGGAGATCAAGAGCCACTCTGTATCCAAACAGTCTGTAATTAAGTAGTCTTTATGTCCATGATGACACTTTATGTAAGGCGTTACCAGTAACGCCAGGCCTTAATGTACTTTAAACCCTCCGCTACGTGGGCTGACTGGGGTCCTGGCATACTCTATATAAGCCACCCCTCCACTGGCAGAAGGGTTCGCTCCCCTGTAATTCATATGCATATAATCCAGTCGACCGCCTCCGGGCTCCGAGAGGTAGGGCTGTTACTTCCTCCGAGATGGGCCTAAACTCATAAATCCCTTGCGTATACAACTACTCCATAGCTAGGATCATGCCTCTCCATACCTACCCCCTATTTTACTGCCAGTCTTAGTACCACGACACCATCGGCGTACTCCTTCCTCCTATATATACCTCGTATCCCCAAGCGATCGAGCAGGGCCAAAACCTAATTCCATCGCGCAACCTTACAGATCCATGAGATCCCATCTTGGGGCCTTTTAGGAGCTCCGCGGGGGCACCCACCACGGAGGCTTCTACATCAACACCATAGCCCCTCCGATGAAGTGTGAGTAGTTTACTTCAGACCTTGGTCCATAGCTAGTAGCTAGATGGCTTCTTCTCTCTTTTGGATCTCAATACAATGATCTCCCCTCTCGTGGAGATCTATTCGATGTAATCTTCTTTTTGCGAGTGTGTTTGTTGAGACCGATGAATTATGGGTTTATGATCCAGCTTATCTTTGAACAATATTTGAATCTTCTCTGAATTCTTTTATGTATGATTGAGTTATCTTTGCAAGTCTCTGCGAATTATCCTTTTGGTTTGGCCAACTAGATTGGTAGTTCTTGCAATGGGAGAAGTGCTTAACTTTGGGTTCAATCTTGCGGTGTCCTTTCCCAGTGTCAGAAGGGGCAGCAAGGCACGTATTGTATTGTTGCCATCGAGGATAACAAGATGGGTTTTTTATCATATTGCATGAATTTATCCCTCTACATCATGTCATCTTGCTTAAAGCGTTACTCTGTTTTAACTTAATACTCTAGATGCATCTTTGGATAGCGGTCGATGAGTGGAGTAATAGTAGTAGATCTTGAGAATCGTTTTGATCTACTTGTCTCGGACGTGATGCCTATATACATGATCATACCTAGATATACTCATAACTATGCTCAATTACATCAATTGCTCAACAGTAATTTGTTCACCCACCGTAGAATATCTATGCTCTTGAGAGAAGCCACTAGTGAAACCTATGGCCCCGGGTCTATTCTCATCATATCAGTCCCCATTACTTTATTACTTGCTTTGTTTTTACTTTGCCTTTTACTTTTCACTTTGCATCTATGTACCAAAAATACCAAAAATATTATTTATCATCTCTATCGATCTCACTCTAAGTAAGTGACCGTGAAGGGATTGACAACCCCTAATCGCGTTGGTTGCGAGGAGCTATCATTTTGTGTAGGTGCGAGGGACTTGTCGTGGTCTCCTCTTGGATTGATACCTTGGTTCTCAAAAAGCGAGGGAAATACTTACGCTACTTTGCTGCATCATCCTCTCCTCTTGGGAAATCCAACACAGCGCTCAAGAGGTAGCATGGAGCACAGGCCTCAGATCCAGAAGCCAAAACCGAGGCTGCCAAGGTTTCCAGGTACCGCATCTGCACGGGATCATTCAACGCTAATGGCTTCATTGCACACAACACCTTCTTTGATAGCGCCAAGAACCCATATTCCAAGCCAAGAATATCATCTAATCGGTTCGGAGCTATCAACAGTATAATACTATTCATGCATACTATACAATCGGTAGCATCTTTCCCCATATCGTCTAGGCTATGAAAACCATTCTGGCCTGCCTTGCTTAGAAGAAGCCCTCATTGTTTCGAGATCACGGTCTTCTACAGTTTGTGACTGATAAAGAAAATTGAAATGAAGAACTTGCTGCAATTCTATGCAACTCTTCACATTAGCGGCTACAACAGGATCCGAAGACATGGGTCCTTGAGTGGATGGCAGGCAATGTACACCATGAAGCCAAAGCTCTTGACATCATTGAGCTTACTGGCCTGCCCACTCTAGGTGAACTCTATGAGCCTGGTTGTAAGCTTCACCATAATGCTTTGGAGAGCATCTTTTAGAAGCCTGAGCAAAATATGAGCCAAATGTTTAGCATGATGAAGCCCTTTGCCACAAGATGCTGAATATCCAAAGGAATTTTGTGTTCAAGACCTAGAATATCTGCCCTGCACAATCTATCATATTATAAGGCAAACTATATGGCTCGTCAAAGGACATTCTTCTTCAGCAAAGCTCTCAATGAAGACATTGGTTTTCCATATAGTCAATGGCATCAGCTTCAATGCTCAAGACTTCTTCATCAGGCAATTGGCTGCATCTGGATCTGATTTATTTGGTCTGATGTTTTATGCTCCATGGGTTATGCGCCTCGTCAAGCTTCATTCTGCTATCAACTGTCAGCCGTCTGCGTGCAACTCATCTCATATTCTTGCCAGAGGTTGATATGTCTGTCGAAGCCATATACCCAGAGCCTGCCAAGGAGCCAATTTATCTTCACAACGCCGATCATCAAAGCTTCACTCAGCCCATTGAAGGAGTTGTTGCTGCAACTCGTGTTTATCCTCTGGCTGGACATACACGTGCACCTTGTGGTGCCTATAATTAAGCCACTGAAAGCACAACTGCTCAAAGGCCTCGAAAGAGATCTCGTATTCTCAATGACCGAGAGCTTCTCGTGGCCCTGCATCAAAAACAGGATCAGAATCATAACTGGCTAAAGCGTCAGATGCAAAGCCTCTTGGTGGATGTTAATCGTATTCGAAATCTCGCCACCAAGAATGCGTTTGTCGCTCATGAAACCTGTCGGAGGTCATGGAAGAGTCGACATTGCTTTCGATCTTGAAGCTGATCTTCAAGACGATGGCTTCACAGAGAGATTCAAGTTTGATACTACTCCTCCGAGGAACATTGTCTTGCGGCGGACTCCATCACTCGAAGATTTTGAGTTCTCCTCCTCCACGGCAACTGTTCATGCCAGAGTCCTTGATGACGACAATGATGCTACTTCACCACCTGCAACTTTGGTGCGTATCAACACTGCACCAAGTTTATGCGCTGCACCACTGAACCTCAACGTTGACCTGCTGCTTCACCTACTCCTCATGGGAATGAGTAGAGGCTCTATGTCTTCAAACCTTTTGGTCCTTCTTGACAAAAGGGCGAGAAGCATATGAGTTGATAGTCTTCAAGCGGGTCCATATGGGTCATTGCTATACTTTTGCCAACTGCTTACAACTCTCGCTTTTGAAACTTTTGGTTCTTTGAGTTGTAACACTTAAACTTGATGGTCGTCTACTACTTTTTCCGCTATTCTGTGATGCGGCGATAAATTCCGCATGTGCGATGATAAACCCCGCATGAAGTCATCTTGCAGATGTCCATTTTGCATTATGCATGTCATTATCCTAGTTATATCTTTTCATGCATGATGTATTGTCTTCATAAGTTGAAGAGGATCTCCACTAGTACAACCTGCCATGTGCATTTGCATTCCAAAGCAAAACCTTTATATGCACATCTTCAGGGGGAGCCTTTTGCCACTTATGAAGACAATATCTTAATCCTTTACAACTTCACATACTTTTATCCCGTTGAAAAATTCAACTAGTTTGTCATCAATCACCAAAAAGGGGGAGATTGTAAGTGCATCTAGTGCCACCCTAGTTGGTTTTAGAGTATTGACGACAAACCTGGTTGAGGACTAATGTGTTTGTGAGAATTGCGGGATAACACAAGTAGTAGTGTCGGGGTTGGATCGACATATGTCAGCGGGTGGCTTATCATGGTGGGGGCGAGTAGAACGTCGCCGGTGCACAGAAGCAGGATGAGGCGAAGACATGCACGCCGGCGAATCTTACCCAACCGGGGCTCTCGAGGAGATAACACCCCTCTGCTGCTCTCACGGGTCTCCGCGATGATCACTATGGTGCGATAGTACAAAGGTGCTCCTCGAGCTGTTTGGGGGCAGGGAGGAGCAAGGCTAGCTCTTTCCCCTCTTGCTATGTGTCTAAACCTATCCAGGGCCGAACCCTTTGCATGGGTGCCCCGGGGGGTTTATATAGGCCTACCCCCCGGGGGTACAATGGTAATCTGACTGGGCGTGGCCCCCAGTCGTCAGTCTCTCTTGCAGCCGTCCTCCTGCCGGCATCTGGGGCCCGCCGACTGGCGGGCCCAGACAAGCGAACATCTTGTGGCAACACTCGATGGCGCAGCTCGGTCATGGGTCATGGGAGCAGTGCCGCCGTCTGTCGGCGATCACATCGCCCTCCCGTCAATCTGGTTTATGGCTTGTGAGGCCACGGCGGGGCGGCCGACTCGGGAGGCCGACTCCGTGGGGCCGTCCTCGGACTCTCCGGCCGTCTTCTTCTATCTCAGCGATAGGGGCCCGGCGATCTCTGGGCGTCTGGCGCCGCCGTCGTGGGCACAGATGCCTTGCTGTGTGGCTGAGGTTAAGGAGGCATGGCAGCATGCGCGCCTTAGGAGATCTCTGGCGGCAGCTGCTCACTTTGTAGCCATGCCTTCCTCCCGTGGGTCCGAGGGGACAGCCACGATGGGGCTGTACCCCGCATCGGTCTTCGTGAAAGGTCGCGGGCCGACTCTCATAGCCGGCCCCTTGAGAGGTCGCAAGCCCGGAGTCGGCTTGTTTCGGAGTCGCCATCTGAGGACTCTGCTTCTTCGAAGGTCGTCAGCTGGGACTCGGCCTCCTCGAAGGTCGCCTGCGGGGACTCGGCCTTCTCGAAGGTTGCCAGTGGGACTCGGTGAGGCGCGGCCTGCCCGATGTCTTGAAAGATCTTGGGTCTGGGTCAGCCTACCCATGGCCCATTACTCAACAGTAGTCCCAGTGGCGAAGCCCGTGGCGCCGCCTCGTGGGGCTTAGGCGATTCGATCTCGCGGTGCCGACTCGAGATTCGGCTGCTGCGTCTTTGGGCCGCCTCGCTGGGTCGGTGCGGCCCGCGAGCCGCCGCTCATAAGCCGTGGCGAAACCGGCGGCGTGTCGGGCACGCCTCCTGCCATCTATGTGGCGGTCTGTCGCGTGGCGCCACGTGGAAGCGATAGCTGCGCCTGCGCAGCGTGTGGTCGGGCCACCAGGTGGGGCCCGCCATTACCGCGCCTCGGTTCCCGGCGGATCCGCTGCGGCGAGGCGGTTGGCATCCCCACCTGTTCTGCGGGCGATAACCGTGGGGAGTTAATCGTGGGGCGTCGTGGGGTCGTGGGCGCGATTAATCCCCGTCGCCCCTCGGCTTCTCAGCCAGCTGGGCTATAAATAGGCAGAGGGGGAGCGGCGGCGTAGCACGCGCACTCCCTCCCCCGCTCTCTTGCCTTTCTTCTTCCTTCGCCCCGCTCCATCGCTTTCTTCCTCGCGGTAAGCGCAGGTGCTCCTCCTCGCCGACGATGAGCTCTTCTTCCGCCGCGCCCCCCGCCTCGCGCTCTGGCGAATGGGATGGCTCGGGCGTGGATCACGGAGGACATCGAGTTCCTTCGCGAACCCGCTGCCTCCGGCCGGGTTTGGTGCAGGCCCGTCTGCGCCCGGCGGAGAGATCCGGCCAGCGCCGGGCGGGCGGCGGGTCATCTTCCTTCGCATCTAATCGCGGGATGGGGCTCCCATGGCGAGTTCCTCCGTTCCTTCCTCGAGTTCCATAGCTTGCAGCCGCACATCTCACCCCAATGCGGTGGTGCTTCTCTCACCCCAATCACGAGGCTACATCGGCGTTCTCCCCACCCTCGAGCTGTGGGGGAGTTCTTCTCCTCGGCTCAGCACTCGGGCTGCCGGCCGCCGGCGCGATCTGGCACCTCGTCATGACCTTGGCGCACGACGGCCGACAACCCCTTTCCGCCCATCCGCTGGTGAAGTCGGTGAAGATGTGGCGAAGGCGTGCTTCTACGTGAAGAACGTCTCCACCGGCGGCGACTGGGTCAACTTGCCGCCCTTGACCCCGAGCCGGCCGGTGGCGGCCGCCCAGCTGGTCCCATCGGTCGAAGTCGCTTCGACCTCGGTCGGTGCCGTGGCGCCTCGAGTCATAGCGCGATCGGAGGGCTCATCACCTCCGATCTCTGGCCGCCGCCGTGGCGCGTCGGGTACTTCGCTCAAGGCGGCCCCACCTCATCATCCGGATGGCGGCGACCGATCAAGCGGCTGTGCACCAGGACATGCCACGTGGAGAAGTGGCGAACATGGTGAACCTCGCCGCCCATGCAGGTTCACGGACGAGTGGCGATTGACGAGGAACCGTACTCGCATGATAACCCTCCGCCCGGTGGTAAGTTGTTTCCGTCGTATTTGATCTCGCTTGCATCCGACTCAAGCTCGATCTCGTTGGCATCGTTGAGCGAGAACCCTCTCCACGGCGCCCGCTGCGGCGCGCACGAAAAGCCGCGTGACTACGCACCTGACCGCGAGGTCGGCGTCGTCGACGACCCGACTTGGGGCAGCGGCGCTGAGGCCGACGCCGGAAAGCGGAGGAGAGGAGGAAGACGGCGGCCTCGGACCGTCGGCGACTTTGCCGACGGCCGAGGCGGCGTCGGCGGAAGTCATCCAGCGCCCGCCGCCGAGCCGGCCCCTCAAGCAGGCTGGCGTAAAAAGCGTCACGCCGGGCCGAGTCGCCCGGGCAGGTCAAAAGCCCAAGGAACGCCGCGCGACCAAGCGGGAGGAGGCGACGCGAGGCCAACCGCTTCGGAAGGAAGTGAAAAACCGCCACTTGTTTCTTCGTAAATCTCTTACCCCTTGCTCCTTTTCTGAATTTTGCTTGAATCTTCGACTTTCCCCCCTTCTTCTCCAGCGCCCCCTTTCCCTTGAGAGAGCCGTCGTGCCCTCCGTCATGGGGTCGGGGCGGCGTCATGTCTGTGGCGGGTTGACCCTACCGCCGACCTCCGGGAGGCGGCACGCAGAAACAGCGGGAGAAGCGCGAGGAGGAGGAGGCCGACCGCTGGAGAAAGCGCAGGCCGAGAAGGCGGCCGCCAGCGCCCAGCGGCACTGGAGAGGCCGTGGCGCGTGGCGGCGGCGGGATCTTGAGGAGGTCGTTCGCCGCCGAGCGGCGATGCTCGTGCCCTGCTGTCGTCGGCACCGCCGCCCCCGAGTTCACAGGGCAGACCGGGAGGTCGGCACCGCGAACCCTCGCGGAGGGCGGTGGCGGCGCCTCGGGCTCGGACACCCGCACCGCCTCCGCCGCCTCCGCCGCCTCCGTTTTCGAGCCCACGGCAAGCAGCGGTGGACCCGCGAGATCCGCCGATCTGCGGGCGATGCCGGCAGCGGCTGCTTCTTCAGTCGCCGCACCAGCGCTGCGGATTGAGAGGGCGAGCTTCGGCGCCCACGAGCTCGGAGGCGAGCGTCGCCCGGCATGGCGAGCACGCATCTTGAGGCCTCGATGTCGCGCCCACCGGCTGGAGTGCTTGGCGGCTGCACCGGCCCGCTGAACCGAGCCCTTACGGGCGTTCGGTCAAGCTGCGCAAAGAAGCGGCGCCCTCAACTCTACACCAAGGCGCATCGGCCTGCGGTCTCCGTCCGGTATGCCGTTTTTCCTTTTTGGTCTCTTGTCTTTTTTACGTGAGGCGGCAGCGCCCTGCCACCGTGTAATCCCGAGTTGGTCGGCTGCTGAGCGGCGGCTCGGAACTCCTTCTAGCGACTCCGAAGGCTAACTTTGCTTTGCCGGCCTTGCGGAGTACCACAACCTCCAGCTCTGCCTTCAACCGCAATGTTGAGGAGCTGAGAAGCGGACCGCCCGATCTGGCGGAAAGTCGAGTGAGCCGATTCTTCCTTCTTGGCAGCGCCTTGGCGCACCAGGCTGTAATCCCGAGATGCGGGCCGCTGCTGAGCTGTCGGGCGGATCTCCAGCGACTCTTCCTTCTTTCTTCTCATGAAGCGCTAAGCGCCTGCAGGCTGTAATCCCGAGATTCGGGCCGATCGCTGGCGGTCGGGCGGATCTCCAGCGACCTTTCTTGTTGGCGATGCTTTGTCTTTCTTTGAGCTTGAGCACCATTTCCGCCCTTGAGGAGCAGCTGGGCGAGGCCAATACCGCCCGTCGCTAAGGAGGAGGAGTCGACAAGCTCGTTCGAGCGCGACCTCTTTGGCGGCGCAGCTGGCGGCGAAGGAACTGCCGGAAAGCGCAGGAGGCGCCAAGTCGCGGGAGGAGGCCCTCCTAGTTGAGTTCGAGATGGGCGGTCCGCTGGACCCGACCGTGGCGATCTTGACCTCCGGCTATCACGAGCTCGAGGACATCGTCGATGGTAACTCTTGGCTTCTCTTCTTTTCTCTCGACTCTGTGTCGAGCTGTCTTCTGGTTTTCTGTTGTCCCTTTTCTGTCTTGGCAGACTTCTTTCCGGCCACTCGCAGGCCGTCCCTCACAACCATCGAGGCGGATCGGGAGGAGGGAGGCGAAGAAGCGAAGATTGCCGCCGCGCCCCGAACCATCGACGAGCAGCTCTTGAGCATTGGGGCTCGCCGCCGTCCTGCTCACCGTCTGCTGCGTCGTCTTCAATCTTGCCGGCGCCCAAGTCGTTACCGCCACAATGGGCGGAGTGCGGCTCTTCGCACCGCCGGTCGGACGGCCGGTAGGCTGGAGAAGTCGCCGTCGGTCGCTTGAAGCTTGGAGGGCTCCTCGGCCCGTGCGAACACGCCGGCCTTGGAGTTCGTCAAGGGTGGTATCTGGGCTGGACACAGAGCGCTGGCGCGTTACGGTCGAGGCCCGAGCGAGTTGAGGCCGTGGAAGGCGCCCTTGTCGGCAGGCGGCCATCGCCAAGTACCACGGACACCAATGTCTTTGTGCCCGAGCGGACGCCCGGCGGCGAGGAGGTTCCGCCGGAGTGGTTTAGGATGCACCGAAGTGCGAGGAGGACTCGGCGGAGGTGATTGGCTCCAGCCTTCAAGGGAGGGCGAGTCGGAGGACGGAGGCAAGGAGGAGGCGCCGAGAATGAAGCGGCGGCCAGCCTCAGCTGATCGTGCCTCCAAAGAACGAGCCTCGGAGGGGCGAGGCGACCGTCGCTGGAAGCGACCAAGCCGAGACCGCCCGGCGAGCGCCCGACGTCCGACACCGCCGCCACCTCCGGCCCTCCGGCTCAGAGCCGCCCCTAGAGTGCCGGCTCTACATATCTTTGTTCCTTGCAAAACTTGTCGATTTCAAACAATTCCACCAGCAGGGTGTATTGACCAAGGGCCTTATGTAAATATTTATCAAATTTCTGCCCTTCTTTGCTTCGGTTCTTTAGACTGTTTTTCCTTTGCCGCCTTCCTTCGGTTGCCGCCTTGCCAACTGGGCAGCCGCTCTGCGGACTGCCGCCGGGTCAAGCGCTCAGCTACTTTAGGGAGGCAAGTACTTAGTCGTTTAGAACGCCGTAGCAAGTTTGGCTGAAGATCGACAGGCCGACTCTCGAAAGTCGGTCGTCCTTGATAAAGTTGAGCCTATGAGCCATTGCTTTCATGAGTCGGCTCGATGAAAGCGGGAGCCGGCTTGGGCTATCGTAGCTCTTAAGTCCATAGCCGTTTTTCATGTGTCTTCGCTCTTTCCGCCCCGCTTACGGCGATCGCTCTGCGAGCTCGGCTTTCCGTAGGAGGCGGCTTTGGCGCAGCACATTACTTGTCGACCTCGGGAGCATTTCATAGCGCAAAGCGGCGAGTCCCGGGCGACTAGTCGGACCCGGTGCGAACGGTATGATAAAAAGGAGAAAGCATTTGGGCGTGATCCATATCATACAAATAATCAAAAGCGGTCCCGAGCTCGTCTCGAAGGCCTATCTTAGTACTTAATACAAAAAGGGGTAGCGTGATACATCTGCATCAAGCTGTAAAATCTTGAAGAAGATTTGCGTTCCTGGCGCTCTGTTTCTTTGCGGAGTCGTCCCTCTTGCGTGCTCGAGGCTTCGGCGTCGATCAAATAGTAAGGCGTCGTTCCCTAGCACCTTGCGATGATGAAGGACCTTCCCAAAGGCGCCGACAACTTGTCTGGCGGCTGTTCTCTGAATCAGCGGAGCACAAATCGCCCTCTTGGAATGATCTTGGCTTGACCTTGCGGTTGTAGTATCAGCGCGAGACTCTGCTTTGGTAGATGCGGACCGGCCGAGTGCCAGCGATCGGCCCTCTTCCAGCAGTCGGCGCCGTCTTGGCGTGCTTCTTGACCTCCTCTTGGTGTACATTGAGACTTCGTGGAAGTCGAATTGTATATCCGTCGGGATAGCAACCGGCACCGTGAAGCGAGGAAGAACGGCGTAAAGCGGTTGACCTGTTCGGGTCGTCGCGCAGACTCGAAGGGCGGCGAGCAGCTCTTCTACCCAACAGCCGGCGGCGCTCGAGTGGTTCGACCAATCGAGGCTTGATGCGGACGAGATGAGGCCGTTGGCTCGTTCCACCTGGCGTTTAGATGCGGATGGGCAGCGGGCGCTAGGTCGATCGGATGCCTGCGTCGCGCGAAAGCGAGCCAAAGCGCCTTTAGCGAAGTTGGTGCCGTTATGCGTGATGATCTTTGTGCGGTATGCCATATCGCCTTTGTGATGTCGGCAATGAAGGTCACTGCTTTGTGGGCCCGTTTAATTTCTTAATGGGCTTTGCTTCTACCCACTTGGTGAACTTGTCCACTGCGACAAGCAAATGAGTTAGGCCGCCTCGGGCCGTCTTGAAAGGTCCCACCATGTCGGGCCCCAAACTGCGAAGGGCGGCGATGGGGATTGTCTTCAGCCGCAGGCTTGGTGAAGGGGCTTGGAGCGGAATACTGGCACCTTGCACTTCTTGACTAGTTCTTTAGCTTCTTCGGGGCGATCGGCCAAAAGAAACCGTCTTGAAAGGCTTTGGCCTGGCGCCCTCGAGGCCGCATGGTGGCCACACTGCATACGATGGATGTCTCGAGGATAGCTTGGCCTTGCTCGATTCTCTGCAGCGTTGGTGGACACCAGTGGCTGCGTCGACTAACTCCTGTTGACTATGGTGTAGGCTGCCGCTCGGCGTTGTACTTGCCGAGCGAGTCTCGTCTGCGGTAACTCCTTGTTTACTAGGAACTTGAGGATGGGCTGCGCCCATGAAGGTGCTACTATCTCTTCAAGCGCCACCACAGCGACTTGGACAAGGCGGCTGGGCTGGGAGGCGGCGGGTTGGATTCTGCTGCCGCTTGCTGAATTGAGGAATCTCTGGCTGGTGGAGGCAGCTCCGGGCCGATCGAGCGCAGTCCCAGGCCGATCGCGCGATCCCCGGCCGACCGGCGCGCAGATCCCAGGCGACTGTGGCTTTCTTGAGGTCGTTCTTTGGGGTCTTGGAGTCGGATCCGACTACTCTGGGGAGCCGGCACGAAAATGGAGTCGGATTCTGGTGAAGGCTTGATAGGCGGCTTGAGGAGGCGAAGGCGGCGCTAGAAGGTATCGCTGGCGAGTGGAGCCGACTCACGCCAATGCATCTGCTTGATCGTTGTCTTTCTTGATGCGTGGAGGAATTCGCATCCTTCAAAATATCCGCTGAGTTGCTGCACCAAGAAGCGGTAGCTTGCCATGTTTGCGTCCTTGGCGTCGATCGCGGATGATTGCTGAACCACCAAGTCGAATCGCCATAGCACGGATCCGGCGAATGCCGAGTTGTTTGGCAAGCGGAGCCCATGGATGGCGCTTCATATTGGCGGCGTTGTTGGAAGCGGCGAAGTGGATTTGCAGCACGTATTTGAGCTTGTCGCCCTTGGGGAGGTGAGACGGCGCCGGCTCCGAGGCGGGCGCATCTTGGAGCCGTCGAAGTCACGATCGCCAATGAGTAGAGTCGGGCGCGCGGCGGTAAATATTGAGTCTCGGCCCGGTCGGCGAGGAAGTCGGCTAAGCGCTGCGACTTGATGGTGGTGAGAGGTTGATAGTAGATGGTGTAGGGAGCTAGATCGATAGCCCACTTGGCCACTCGGCGGAAGCATCTCGACTTCCGATGATCTCGGCGAGTGGGGCGGTCGCGGACCACGGTGATAGGATGCTCTTGAAAGTAGGGCTTCGGCTTCTTGGCGGCAAAATGCACGCCGTAGCACATCTTCGGTAGTGAGGTAGTTACTGCTTGGAGGTCGGCGATACCTCGCTCGGGTGATATCTTGGTCTCGGACGGGGCGCCTTTGCCTTCCTCCTTGCGCTCGACTACAATAAGCTGTCTTGACTACCGGTGGTGGCGGCGATGTACAAACATGGGCTCTTTGGGAGTCGGAGCCGCCAACACAGAAGTCGCCGACATCTTCTTTAGTTGGAGAAATGCCTCATCTGCCTTGTGGTTCCACTCAAAAAGTGGTCTTCTTCATTAATTGATACAACGGCGAGCTTTCTGCCATGACCGGTGATGAATCGGCTTATTGAAGCCAAGCAGCCGTGAACTACGCACATCCAACGATCGGCTGGGTACCTCCATCCTCTCAATGGCCTTGATCTTCACAGGTTGCACTCTATGCGCGTTCGGAGACCCGAGAAAACCAAGGAGCTGGCGGTGGGACTCGAACACGCATTTCTCTGGATTGAGCTTGATCTCGGAATCGGCGCAGATTCTCAAAGGTCTCTTTGAGATCCTCTAGCAGCGTCCACGCTTCTCTATCTTTACCACCACATCATCTACATAAACATGGGCGTTCTGCCGAGTTGCTTGAGGAGGCACTACGCATGCAACGCTGAAAGGTGGCGCCGCATTCCTCAAGCGAGCGTCATCGTTAGGTAGCAGATGGCTCCAAACGGCGTGATGAATGCGGTCTTCACTGTCTGCTGGATTCAGCTTGATCGATGATATCCCGAGTATGCATCCAAGAAGCTCAACAGCTCGCATCCGGTGTGGAGTCTATCACTGATCGATCCTTGGTAGAGCAAACGGGTCCTTGGGCGAGGCTTTGTTGAGGCTGGTGTAGTCGATGCACATCCGCCCTTCGCTTGTTCTTCTTGATGCCGGCCGCAGGGTTGGCCAACCATTCCGAAAAACACCTCCATGATGAAGCCGATTGCCGAGTCGGGCTATCTCTTCTCCCACTACTCTTCTCTTCTCTTGACGAGCGGCGCAAGGGCTGCTGACGGGCTCATCTGGCGACATGTAGCTTGTGCTCGGCGAATTCCGTCGGTACACTGCATGTCCTTGGGGACCACGCGAAGATGTCGATTCTCACGGAGGAAATCAGCGAGCTCGCCTTCCTATTTCTTTGTCGAGGCGGTGCCCATGACAGCGTACCTCTCTGGGTGCTCGGGTCCAAGGGTATCTTCTTGGTTTCTTTAGCGGCTTGAATGATCCTTCGCCTCCGACTCCTTGGGGTCGGCGACATCTCCGCTGCTTCCCAGCCATCGCCACGACACGATCAAGGAGCCGCTTCTCGGCTGCGATCACCAAAGACTCGGCCAGCCGATTGCTCTCGGCGCCTGGCGGATGACTTCTTGTAGTCACCGCAGCGGTCGGGATCCCCTTGAAGTCGGCATCTTCATCTTGAGGTAGGCGTAGTGGGGACCGCCATGAATTTGGCGGGGCAGGCCGACCTAGCAGCGCGTGATCACGGGCTCTCCGTATCCACCACCTCGAAACAGATTGGCTCTCGGCGGAAGTGATCTTTGTCTCGAAGAGGGCGTCTATCGGGATCTTGCCAATCGGCGAGCAGGAGAGGCCGAATGCGATTCCATGGAACACGGTGCGGCTGCTCTGCGCACCTGCCTCCGCTGATTCGAGCTTCTCCATGGTATCCTTATGCAGGATGTTTATGCTGCTGCCTCCGTCTATCGGGACCCGCGAGAAGCAGGCGGCCCGCCTATCGATGGCCAAGGTTGCTCCGAGAACCAAGGCGTAGAGCCGGACTCGGCATCACCTCTGGGTGATCTGCCCGACTCGGTGATAGGCTTCTCGGACCAATGCATGAACTCGGGAGCCTGCGCCGCTGCGTTGACTTCTTGCTGCTGTTGGCGCTGCTCGCCGATCATCTGCGGTGGTGAACACTCGTATGCTTCGTGCTCTTACGGGAACTTCGTCTTGGACTGCGCCGATTGGCGAGCCGCCCGGCTGTGGAGGCGGCGGAGGCGGCGGCAGCCCGTAAGCGGCGAGGGCGAGCCGTCCCCTTGGCGATTCTCGACGAGCGATGGCACTTTCGGTGGTATGGTTTGGCGGCTTCACGCGGCTGTGAAACTTGCAAGGGCCATCCAGTCATTCATAGGAGAAAGCCGGCAACCAATTGGACTTGCCGCCCTTACGCGCTTGGCGGAGGCTGCCCTCCGGTTGCTGATCTTCTCTGCTGCGACCTGCCGATTGTTGGAAGTCGGTGGGGGCTTTGGCGCTTGTTGTCATTCTGTTGCTTTGTCGCCGATGGCGTCTCTAGCCGGGTTACGGGAGCCTTGGGGTCACTTTGCGGCCAGCGTTGACTTGGATCTCCGTCTTCATAGAGGAGTCGGCCGTGGCGTGCTTGTCTACTATGATTAGCGGTTAAATCGAGGTTTCGGGCTCGTCACGGAGGAGCTTGTTCTTGAGGAGGTGCCCTCTCGGCACCCGACTGTCGAGACCCGACTCAATGCCACATCGATCTAGCATGTAACACCTCATATCACTTTGCGGCCTCACGCACGGTATTCCCACAGGTGTCGCCTTACCTTTGCAGGACCGTTTAGCCTTTTGGCACGTATATGATAGTGTCGCTAGCATCAATATGATAAGGAGCCGGGCTGACATGGCTAGCCGTAAACCCAAAGTGGCACAAACTTACGAGGACAGGCATCCATAACCCAGCATCGAGCGTGTCGGTCATCGGTGAGTGAATCGGTGCTGTAGCACTGGGCTAGCGAGACTCCGGTGAACCGGGCATGGCGGGCTAACAGGACTCCGGTATTCATCGCTTGACATTTCCCGAAGGAACAGACACAGAGCGAAGAAGGACACATGCCGGCCAGCCTAAGTGTTCGGAGCGTTAGCAAGCTACCATGGCTCGGTGGAGACACTAGGAGACATTTCCGTAAGAGAGGCTACTAAAGATAAACAACTAGTTAGTCGGATCCCACACATACCAAGCATTTCAATAACATACACACAATATGCTCGATATGTGCAAATACAACATGGCATCACAACATGACTCTCGACTCAAGTATTTCATTCAATAGGCTCCGAGGAGCGAGATATTACAAACATTGGTCTCATGACCCAACATTGAGCATACAAGTCAAAGCACATGCGGAAGCTTAACATGTCGAGTACGACAACTATAAATGAAAAAAGCTGAGAAGCGTGACTATCTACGAGATCTGCCGAGGGCACAAGATCGTAGCTGAGGTAACAAGCTAAGCGTCGAAGTCAAGCGGAAATACTAGCGAGGCCGAGGTCTCTCTGCAAAAACATAAAATAGGCAAGCGTGAGTACAAATGTACCCAGCAAGACTTACATCGTAACTAACTACATATGCATCATTATCAACAAAGGGATGGTGGGTTTTAAGCTGCAGCAAGCCAGCTTTGACTCGGTGGCTATCTGAACTACGATTGCAATGTAACTCTCTTGAGGTGGCGCTACGAGTCCACATATTCACCATATCAATACACCACTATGGATCCGCTCCGTCTCCCTACGAGAACGCCATCCATAGCACTCACGCTTATCTTGCGCATTTTAGAGTATCCACTTTCACTTGTCTATGAACTCTACAAGGGTCCAAGTTTCCATATCCGAGGAATCCGGCTATTCGAATAGATAATGATAACCCTACAGGGGTGTACTTCTTCACACGCTCTCGCCACTTATCGCCTGTACACGTCATGTACCTCGGCAACCTTCAAGCGGAAGCCGGCGAGGAGTCGGCCACGGCCTACCTAAACACTCAAGTCTCTCGTCCGGTTTATCGCCTATTCGGGTTCCATCCGCAAGGAGATCCGACCGGGGTGTCGCTCACGGCCCCAAGCGATGTGAGCAGGGTTCCCAAGCCCACCTCGGCGGGTAGATCTACGCTTGGTACACCGTGCCACGGTGCCTAGTCATCCCAAGCCCACATGCAGGGTGCCACCTGGTAGACTACTAACACTACCTACAAACACGAAAACTAGTTGCAACTCCTGGACCAGAGAACAAGGGTGATTAAGAAGCCGAGAGGGGCACTTAAGCATTCCAATGCGTGGTAGTAGCTGTTCATGGATCACAAACACAGAACTCGGTTCCTGAGGACGGCTGCAATGAGACAACCCACCATGTACTCCTACATGGCCTCTCACCGCTACCTTTACCAAATCGTGTTCACACATTTAGCTCTCAACAGTGGGACATGTTCACACACCTCCGATTCATTCCCGATGAATCGGACTGACACAACTCTAAGCAATAGCAGGCATGACAACAAGCATGAATGAGTAGGCACATCAGGCTCAAACAACTCCTACTCATGCTAGTGGGTTTCATCTATTTATTGTGGAATGACAGGTCATGCGAGAGGATAAAGGGGTTCAACTACCGCAGCATGTAACAGTTGAAACGTTGTTGTCCTAATGCAGTGAAAGAGAGCAGGAGCAAGAGAGTGGGATTGTATCGGAATGAACAAGGGGTTTTGCTTGCACAGCACTTCCAAGATAATATAGCTCTTCATCGGTGTCATCGATCTCATCGTCGAAACCACGTCTATCAAGAGGGACAATTACCGGCAAACAAAGAGGAACACAATCAATGCAATGCACAAATATGATGCATGATAATGTCATCGCAATATGCTGTTGATTGAGCTAATGCAACTAGCAACCATATTAAATGAAGTTGGTTTGAATCCAGTTCAAATTCAAACTCCATAAGTGGATATTTAAATGCCATTATATGATTTGTGCTAAACAGCAGCTATAAGTTGTTCTAACATGCATGAAAATGGTACAGATGGATAGATTGGTTTTTTCGACCATTTTTCATATATAAATTATTTGATTTGGAGCTACGGTTGATTTTCTATGAATTTTAGAAGTTTTAGGCATTTTACGGAATTTCTGATTATTTTAAATCCAGAAAATATATTACTACGTCGACTGGCGTCGATCGGCGTCGTGATCAATGACCGGTCCTGGTCAAACGACTGCGGGGTCCACATGTCATAGACTCACGATTAATTAGGGGTTAGTCCCATGTTGGTGAGGTTTGACCTAACGTGGGGCCCCTCGTCGATGTCGATAGGGAGGTTAGTGGTGATTAGCGCCTAACAGGCGACCACGTCAGCCGCGCCGAGTCTGGCGGCGCGACCTCAAACCGCGCGTAAACTTCGCCGGAAAAGCTGCTCTGGGCTCGGTTTTGTGCGTGGTTTGCGGCTGTCGCGTAACTGAAGGTGCGGCGCATCCATAGGTGTCGACGGATGGTGCTAGGGTGGCGAAGATTGCGGGGCCGGGCTCGCGGCGGCGGCCGGAGTTCGAGCGGTGATAGTTCTGGCGATGCAGCCTGCGGCGGGAGCAGCGGATGGGTGTGTTAGGATCTGGGAGCATCTTGAGCACGATTCTGGCGCTCGAACCACGAGCTTCAGCGGCTGCAACGACGGCGGCGGCATGGCGGCGGCGATGAGCTCGGCTCGGCGACATATGCGGCTAGGGGCGCTTCTCGAGTCGCGGTAATAGGGCGGATCATGAGCTCCACGGTGGTCACGTCGAGATGATCAACGAGCTCGAGGAAGCGACAACGGTGGCGAATCGGCGATGGCGGCCTTGGTGCCGAGGAAGAAGAAGATGATGGCGCCCGGCATTGCAGGCGTCCGGTGATGCTTGGCTCGGCGAGGATGAAGCTAGCAACGATCGGATCTCGGGAGCGCGGAGAGGGCGGCGGAGTGGCTAGCCGCGGTGTTTCTCAGCGGAGTGGCCATGGCGGCTTCGCCATGAGAGAAAAAGAGCGGGAGTGAGAGGAGAGAGCGAGAGCGAGGAAAGTGAGAGGGGGGCCTCGGGCGTCTCGAGCGGATTAGGATGAAGGCGGCCTCTAGCGAAGCGGGAGGTGGAGGCTCCAGCGGTGCTTGTGCGTGTGTTCGCTCACGCCTCTTGGCGGGAGGAAGGCGACAGCGAGGAGGTAAGTGGGCTGGGCCAGCCCGGATACAATCTTTGGCCGCCCGAGTCGACAGAGTAGCGCCAAACAAGTTCTGGTAAGTTTCTGCTCTTACCTTTTTTGTTTCTGTTTTCTATTTCTGCTGTTGTTTATGAATTAATAAAAATACTAAACCTTTCACGAAAATCTTGAGATAAGTTGTGGGCCTTTGTTGAAATATTTTCAGCAGCCCTCAAACACTATCGATATTATTTGGGCAATTAAAATATATATACATGAATTAAATGCCCAAATACAAATACTTAATGCATTGATTCAAAAATCCAGAGTGACCTAGAAAAATGTGCACCACTTTTGGCGAGAGGTTCTAGACCAATTCAAAATGATGAACTTTTTCGAAAAGCATTCTGGGTTCATTGAAAATATTTCTTGTTGACCCTATTTGATTTAATTTGGTGCTAGGGTTTGTCATCCCCATTTCAAATTTACTTAAATTGTAAACATGATGACATGAGAAACAAGCAAAGGCAACAGGGCTGAGCTAGGGTTGTGACAACTCACCCCACTAAACAAGAATCTCGCCCGAGATTCAAGGCGTGAGTAAGAGGAAAGGGGTCATAAAACTATCACAATCTTCATGATCCATTTGCCCTTCTTGAAGATGTTGACTCATTGCTTCAGATCGATCTTGGCGTCTTTGCTTTCGGGATCTTCATTCAACATGATGACAAGGGAAAGGAAAACTCTAGAAGGATTGATCTTCTTGAGGTTCGAGCAACTTAGGATCATCTCAATGATCACAAGATCAACTCACGGAATGAGGCGTAGAAACAACTCGAGCTGAGAGGCAAGACATGCGAGGAGGATAGAAGAAACAATTTGATGAGGGTTTCAAAGTGGCGAGGAAACAATTACTATGATCCCATAATCTGGGCACCTTGGGAGAGGTGACTCGTAGATTATTTCCTTAAGTGGCAAAAAAGAATTACCTTTGATTCGAGAGATCATTGAAAACTCTTCTTACGAGGCTAAGGCAATTCACAAATGATTGTTTGACGGAGTTGAAGAAATTGCATACTCGGATCGAGAAAGAAACTATGGTTATAGAACAACTCGGCAAGCAGACGGGACATTCCAATTGATCTGAGAATATAACCCAATGATTGGCGTGCTCTCAAGAACTTGAGCATTTCCATATTCATCAAGGTTTTACCAACATCCGTGTCAAGGATCCTGGCAACACAACATACTACCATGATGAATAGTGATGGATGATGCAGATGCAAAGGAAGATAACACCTTCTCAAATTTCACCTTAGCGAGGCAAAGGAATCAAAATCTAGAGGATTGACCAAGAGACACTTAGCACTCCGCTTCTAATGTTCTCCTCGATGTGCCAGCGTATCCCATTCATAAGTATGGTTTGATATTTAGAACATCAAGTAAAGGTCGGACTTCGGGAACACAAGAATCCATAAGGAACAACTTCTGGAGTAAGTCCTACGAAATCCTTATGGGGAGGTGGCCAACTTCCTCAATCAAGATACTACAATATTAGGTCTTCCGGCTGGGTGTGTCGGCCACGACATCCAATTTACCGGGTTATGGAGAGACCAATATTATAGTTCTTGGGAAAAGGTCCAACCATCATATCTGCCTGAGATTCAGATCTGGTTGGTGTCAGAATAATCCAGACTCATCGATTCTAGAAAGAAAAATGAAAGTTTGCAACACAAATCGACGAGATGATGCTGCGAGATTCTCGGGGAATGAACTACAATAGCAAGCTCCAAAACATGAGCTGGTTCTGCTACAACATGTGAACACATTGTCCCAGACAAACATGATCACATGGTAGTCTTACAATAAAACACTACCGAGTTCAGGTTGGGAACCATCATTGGGGAAATCGAAGTCCTTACATAAGTCATATGATTAGCTCTTATGAAGAAACTTCTTCTCCTTGAACAAATCAGTCAGTGGCTTGGTGTGTTAGGGAATACATATAGAGTGGAGGTAATTAATCTACCAAACCATAGATTACATTCGCACATGCATAACTGACTTGGGATGATACGGAGAAAACAAAAACAATCCTTCTCGAACTCACGGCGACAACTTGCTCCAAATGCACATGAATTAGAAAAAGTCACTTCTTCCATCCAACATATGCTTCATGAGCGAAACATGAAGATAATGCTTACAAAAGTTTCCAACACTAGCTTAATGTTCAGCGAAATTATGGAGAAGACAAGGATGTTGTCAATGGGATCAACAACAATTCATCCAGATTCCCATATCAACGGACTTCCGCCATCATGTGAACACGGTGATAGTATTGGTCGGACCAAAAATGTAATGGTGTATGTTAGAGGATCAACCACGAGTAAGACAACATTATGAACATCATTAGTTCTGATTCGATTTGGCGATAGCCCATACTCAAATCAAAGATTGGGTAAGATGATAGGTCCATAAACTGATCACGAAATTCAATAGATGAAAATACCATCTTTCTTCAACACACATACAAGATATCCCTTGGAATGAACTGAGTTGGACAAGCTTTTATCTTCCAACTCTCCAAGTTGTTGTCTAGCTCAACCAACTAGCTCAGGGATATCCAACACAGATTCCTGGAGAAAGAGTGATTTATAAGGAAATCAACTTGATCACGAACTCAACATAGCGGTCAGGTGACAACTGGTAATACTTCCGAGAAGATATCACGGAAAATCACGAACCACCGATATGTCACTAGGCTCGAGAACAATCTTGCTTTTCAGGCAAGATGATATGGTGAAATAAGCAAGGGATTGGATAATCCTAACTCATTGATCGAAGCGTGCACGAAATAAGGACAAGGTAGCACAATCAGTCTTAGAATGATGATTCAATAACCAACACGCTAAGAATGAAATTTTGTCCTTTAACTACCAAGCAACGAGTTGCTAGGAGTATTGATTTCACACACCACGATTCACTTGTCGGCATTCGGTTATAATAACACGGAAATCAAGAAATGAAAATGATGGCGAGAAGTATCACTGCGTCAAGAATTCATAAGAGGTGGTGCAATTCTCATGACAATCGACATAAAGAAGGTGATACTTCAAGGTAGAAACGGACCAAAAGCTGGATTAGTATTTGATCATGGAACACAACTGCTTTGACCCAATCACGGATATGGATGAAGTCTTTGAGTTTGTTTCTCCTAGTCATTCCAGAATAGAATGGCTTGACGGACCACAAGAGTAATAGGCATCGACGAACAAAGGCACGCATACTCTTGACTATCAATTGATAGACGAGGGTCAGGACACAACTAAAAAGAACAACTCAAAGGAACATATAACTTTCTGAGTTGTGGATGCATAGATTAGTATGTCGGCGAAGCTCAACATTTCATCGAGATAACCCATGCGAGAAGGTAGAACGGCAGATTCACAATATAAAATGGAGAACCCATCAAGAGCACTCTGGTTGTGATCGTTTGGTTCGACGAGGAACTCTTGCCATAAGTAGTTCATGGTATTTGGAAGAACGATATACCACGAACCTCGAGGCTATCACAAGGTTACTAATATCCTAAAGGGACTAGCAAACACTATCAACACGAGGTGAGTAGGGTGAATCTCGGGTTCAAAACCTAAGGAGTAGAATACCTACTACTAAATGGCATCACAGGATGCTTTCGAGAATGACGACCAGAATCATCGCACTGGGAACACAAAGCATGGCTGGATTACTAGGTGACTCCCTAAAACACCTAGGGTCATAATACTAACTCCAACATATATGTCGAGGCAATAGAGTACCTCAACTCAGCATTTAGCGTGATTAATCGGCCCAAAGGAACATCAAAACCGGAGGAAAGGATTTGCAAGTGCATCAGTTGTTTAGAAACACAGGATGACTCGGACAGACATAACGGCTGTAAATGCTCAAAAGTTTTGAGACATACTACAAAAATGGTGGCATAGCCACTCGGAAGCACAATATCAAGGTTTGAGATCAACGGTTGACATACGGAAGTGGTAAAACTGAACTGAGATTTGAAACTAACAATTCTACAAGTCTATGGATTAGTAACACGTCATCCTGATAGATAGATGAGAAAGCCTAGTTTCTTAATCCCCGTAGAAAAGAAGAGGTTGACTCAGATCAGAAGGGCATGAGGTATAAGGAGTAAAAAGAGCCTTACGTTCCCTTCCGCAATCAATTCCCTTACATAACTAAATCATTTCTAGACTCAACTTGACCGGTTTGGCTTGGTAATCCTCTGAGCGGTCAAGCTCGATACCAAAGCTGTCGGGACCCGACTCAATGCCACATCGATCTAGCATGTAACACCTCATATCACTTTGCGGCCTCACGCACGGTATTCCCACGGTGTCGCCTTACCTTTGCCGGGACCGTTTAGCCTTTTGGCACACGTATATGATAGTGTCGCTAGCATCAATATGATAAGGAGCCGGGCTGACATGGCTAGTCGTAAACCCAAAGTGGCACAAACTTACGAGGACAGGCATCCATGACCCGACATCGAGCGTGTCGGTCATCGGAAGTGAATCGGTGTAGCACTGGCTAGCAGACTCCGTGAACCGGGCAGTAGCGGCTAACAGACTCCGGTATTCATCGCGTGACATTTCCCGAATGGACAGAACACGAGGAGCGAAGAAGGACACATGCCGGCCAGCCTAAGTGTTCGGAGCAGTAGCAAGCTACCATGGCTCGGTGGAGACACTAGGAGACATTTCCGTAAGAGAGGCTACTAAAGATAAACAACTAGTTAGTCGGATCCCACACATACCAAGCATTTCAATAACATACACACAATATGCTCGATATGTGCAAATACAACATGGCATCACAACATGACTCTCGACTCAAGTATTTCATTCAATAGGCTCGAGGAGCGAGATATTACAAACATTGGTCTCATGACCCAACATTGAGAGCATACAAGTCAAAGCACATGCGGAAGCTTAACATGTCCGAGTACAGACAACTATAAATGAAAAAGGCCGAGAAGCGACTATCTACCAGATCTGCCGAGGGCACAAGATCGTAGCTGAGGTAACAAGCTAAGCGTCAAGTCAAGCGGAAATACTAGCGAGACCGAGGTCTCTCTGCAAAAACATAAAATAGGCAAGCGTGAGTACAAATGTACCCAGCAAGACTTACATCGAACTAACTACATATGCATCATTATCAACAAAGGGATGGTGGGGTTTAAGCTGCAGCAAGCCAGCTTTGACTCGATGGCTATCTGAACTACGACCGCAATGTAACTCTCTTGAGGTGGCGCTACGAGTCCACATATTCACCATATCAATACACCACTATGGATCCGCTCCGTCTCCCTCACGAGAACGCCATCCATAGCACTCACGCTATCTTGCGCATTTTAGAGTATCCACTTTCACTTGTCTATGAACTGTACAAGGGTCCAAGTTTCCATATCCGAGGAATCCGGCTATTCAATAGATAATGATAACCTGCAGGGTGTACTTCTTCACACACGCTCTCGCCACTTATCGCCTCAGACACGTCATGTACCTCGGCAACCTTCAAGCGGAAGCCGGCAAGGAGTCGGCCACGGCCTACCTAAGCGCTCAAGTCTCTCGTCCGGTTTATCGCCTATTCGGGTTCCATCCGCAAGGAGATCCGGCCGGGTGTCGCTCACGGCCCCAAGCGATGTGAGCAGGGTTCCCAAGCCCACCTCGGCGGGTAGATCTACGCTTGGTACACCGTGCCACGGTGCCTAGTCATCCCAAGCCCACCTGCACGGGTGCCACAGTAGACTACTAACACTACCTACAAACACGAAACTAGTTGCAACTCCCGGACAGAGAACAAGGGTGATTAAGAAGCCGAGAGGGCACTTAAGCATTCCAATGCGTGGTAGTAGCTGTTCATGGATCACAAACACGAACTCAGTTCACGAGGGCGGCTGCAATGAGACAACCCACCATGTACTCCTACATGGCCTCTCACCGCTACCTTTACCAAATCGTGTTCACACATTTAGCTCTCAACAGAGGGACATGTTCACACACCTCCGATTCATTCCCGATGAATCGGACACAAACAACTCTAAGCAATAGCAGGAATGACAGACAAGCATGAATGAGTAGGCACATCAGGGCTCAAACAACTCCTACTCATGCTAGTGGGTTTCATCTATTCTTGTGGAATGACAGTCATGCAGAGGATAAAGGGTTCAACTACGCAGCATGTAACAGTTGAAGCGTTGTTGTCCTAATGCAGTGAAAGAGAGCAGGAGCAAGAGAGTGGGATTGTATCGGAATGAACAAGGGGGTTTTGCTTGCCTGGCACTTCCGAAGATAATATAGCTCTTCATCAGTGTCATCGATCTCATCGTCGAAACCACGTCTATCGAGAGGGGACAATTACCGGCAAACAAAGAGGAACACAATCAATGCAATGCACAAATATGATGCATGATAATGTCATCGCAATATGCTGTTGATTGAGCTAATGCAACTAGCAACCATATTAAATGAAGTTGGTTTGAATCCAGGATTCAAATTCAAACTCCATAAGTGGATATTTAAATGCCATTATATGATTTGTGCTAAACAGCAGCTATAAGTTGTTCTAACATGCATGAAAATGGTACAGATGGATAGATTGGATTTTTCTGACCATTTTTCATATATAAATTATTTGATTTGGAGCTACGGTTGATTTTCTATGAATTTTAGAAGTTTTAGGCATTTTCTCGAATTTCTGATTATTTTAAATCCGAATATATATTATTACTACGTCGACTGGCGTCGATCGGCGTCGTGATCAACTGACCGGTCTGGTCAAACGACCAGGGGTCCACATGTCATAGACTCACAGTTAATTAGGGGTTAGTCCGTGTTGGTGAGGTTTGATAACGTGGGGCCCCGCCGTCGATGTCGATAGGGAGGGTTAGTGGTGATTAGCGCCTAACCAGCGACCACGTCAGCCAGCCGAGTCTGCCGGCGGCGACCTCAAACATGGCGAAACTTCGCCAAAAACTGCTACGAGGCTCGGTTTTGTGCGTGGTTTGCGGCTGTGCATAGTGAAGGTGCGGCGCATCCATAGGTGTCGACGGATGGTGCTAGGGTGGCGAAGATTGCGGGGACGGAGCTCGCAGCGCGGCCGGAGTTCGGCGGTGATAGTTACGGTGATGCAGCTGCGGCGGGAGCAGCGGATGGGTGTGTTAGGATCACAGGAGCATCTCGAGCACGATTCTGCCGCTCGAACACGAGCTTCAGCTGCTGCAACGGCGGCGGCATGGCGGCGGCGATGAGCTCGGCTCGGCGACATCTGCGCTAGGGAGCGCTTCTCGAGTCGCGGTAATAGGGGAAGCGGATCATGAGCTCACAGTGGTCACGTCGAGATGGTCAGCGAGCTCGGGGAAGCGGCAGCGGCGATTTAATCGGCGATGACGGCCTTGGTGCCGAGGAAGAAGAAGATGATGGCGCCCGGCATTGCAGGCGTCCGGTGATGCTGGCTCGGCGAGGATGAAGCTAAGCGACGATCGGATCTTGGGAGCGGAGAGGGAGCGAGGGAGTGGCTAGCCGTGGTGTTTCTCGGTGAGTGGCCATGGCGGCCGGCCATGAGAGAAAAAGAGCGAGGGAGTGAGAGGAGAGAGCAGAGCGAGGAAAGTGAGAGGGGGCCTCGGGCGTCTCGAAGCGGATTAGGATGAAGGGGGCCTCGGTAGCGAAGCGGGAGGTGGAGGCTCCAGCAGTGCGCCAGACAGTTCGCTCCTGCCACTTGGCAGGAGGAAGGCAACAGCGAGGAGGTAAGTGGGCTGGGCCAGCCAGACATCTGATCTTGGGCCGCCAGTTGGACAGTAAGCGCCAAACAAGTTCTGAGTAAGTTTCGCTCTTACCTTTTTGTTTTCTGTTTTCTATTTACTGTTGTTTATGAATTAATAAAAATACTAAACCTTTCCTAAAAATCTCGAGATAAGTTGTGAGCCTTTGTTGAAATATTTTTCAGCAGCCCTCAAACACTATCAGTATTATTTGGGCAATTAAAATATATATACATGAATTAAATGCCCAAATACAAATACTTAATGCATTGATTCAAAAATCTAGAGTGACCTAGAAAAATGTGCACCACTTTTGGCAGAGGTTCTAGACCAATTCAAAAATGATGAACTTTTTCTAAAAAGCATTCTGGGTTCATTGAAAATATTTCTTGTTGACCCTATTTGATTTAATTTGGTGCTAGGGTTTGTCATCCCCATTTCAAATTTACTTAAATTGTAAACATGATGACATGAGAAACAAGCAAAGGCAGGGGGCTTAGCTAGGGCTGTGACACGGCCGTAAAGTACTCAATGGCCTGCACCTCGTGCACGCCCTCACAGGAGTTTCGGAGCTCGCCCAGTAGCGTCGGATAATCGCGCGTCGATTCCTCGGGGCCTTGCACGCCTGGAGAGCTGGCGCGGCTTGGGAGGTCGCTTATGCGTCTTTGGTGAAGTTGCGAATGAAGGCTTGATGAAGTCGACCCAGCTGTTGATGCTTTGCGGGGCTTGGTTGTTCAGCCATGTCCGAGCCGTGCCTGGAGCATGAGGGGAACATATTTTACGGCGACCGCTTGTTGCCGTTAGCGATGTTGACGGCTGTGGGTAGTCTATCAGCCAATCCTCGGCTTCACGGGCGGTGTACTTGGGCGTATCTCGGGGGCGTGAACCCTTTGGGGAAGGGCTCGTCTCGATCACGGGGCCCGAAGCAAGGCGGACCCAGCTTATCTTCTTCTTCTAATGCCGAGGATCTGTGGAGTCGGTCGATCCGGTGGCGGGCATCGTTCTCTCCGACTCCTCTCGGCGCCAAGGCGACCTCGAGAGTCGGATGCTCAATAGGCGGCGGAGAGACTTCGCCGTTCTCTTTAGGGCGGGGAGGCGGATAATCATCTCGCCGCTCCATTGCTCTGGGCGCCATCTTGGTCGCAATCGATGGTGATGCGAGTCCGGCTGTGGCTCGCAGCCGCTCCTTCTCTTTCCTCCGCGGACTCCGCCATCGGCGTCCGGAGGTCGCGCTTTGATCTCGGCGAGGGTAAGTCGTCATTCTGCTGCTGCTCTCTGCGGCGTCGGCGCGCCGCCGCCGCGTTCTGCGCAAAGCAACCGCGTTGAGGAGCTGCTGGACTCGCTCCGTTATTACACGGCGCTCTTCACCTTCGAGGTTCCTTAGCTCCTCGGTCGCCGCTTGGGCGGCGCGGATGTTCTCCGCAGGGGAGGCGTACACGGGGCGCTTCACCCGAACAGATCGGCGATAGCTGCGCGCGCTCTCGGACCGCATCGAGGCGGCTCGGCCCGATTGGAGCGGCGAGCCGCCACAAAGACGGTCCATTTCACGCTGATATGCTCCGGACAAGCGTCTCATGCTTGCCAACTTCTTGGCGCCTTCAATGATATGAAGGCGGCGTTCTTCAACATCTCTGCGTCCGCGTCCTCCGGGATGGGCGCGGGCAGGTCTGCGAGGCGCGCAGCGGCGGGTCGTGGGCGTTTTCACGGAGTGCTCGCCGTGGCGATGGCGAGCACCTCCGTGACGGCGCTTCCGTCGCTCTCCTCGTCTGAAGCGGCTCGTCGTGAACCACCACGTTAGTGGGAAGATATCAAGCGTCTGGCGTCGGAGTCGACCAGCATCGGGTCGGAGGAGCCTACGGACTCGAAGTCTACAGCGGGCTCGCCGGCGACTTGAAGTTGGTCAAGGAGACCCGCGAGAAGGCTCTCGGGGCCACCTACCCCTGCACTCGGCGCAGGCTCGTCGGAGAGGCGCACCTCACCGATGAGTTCGGCGAGGCCGCTTCGCTTCTTGGCGGCTTCGGCGCCAAGAAGATCGTCGATCTGAACTCCATCTAGCGAGCCGGGCTAGCTGCGCTCGCCAGGAGGAAGAGGTTCTGTCGAACAGATCTCCGGACGACGGTGCACCTCGCCCATGGTGGGCGCCAAATGTCGGGGTTGGATCGACATATGCCAACGGGTGGCTTATCATGGTGGGGGCGAGTAGAGCGTCGCGGTGCACAGAAGCGGGAGGCGAAGACATGCACTCCGGCGAATCTTACCCAGCTTGGGCTCTCAGGAGATAACACCCCATCGCTGCTCTGCGGGGTCTCCGCATGATCACTATGGTGCGATAGTACAAAGGTGCTCCTCGAGCTGTTTGGGGGCAAGGAGGAGCAAGGCTAGCTCTTTCCCTCTTGCTATGTGTCTAAACCTATCCAGGGCGAACCCTTTGCATGGGTGCCCGGGGTTTATATAGGCCTACCCGGGGTACAACGGTAATCTGATGGCGTGGCCCCGATCGTCGATCTCTCTTGCAGCCGTCCTCCTGCCGGCTTGGGCCCGCCGATGGCGGGCCCATGACAGCAGAACACTTGTGCAGCACTCCTAATGACGCAGCTCGGTCATGGGTCGTGGGAGCAGTGCCGCCGTCTGTCAGCGATCACTGCCGCCACTCCCCATCAATCTGGTTTATGGCTTGTGGGGCCTGGCGGGGCGGCTAACTCTGGGAGGCCGACTCCGTGGGCCGTCCTCGGACTCTCGGCCGTCTTCTTCTATCTCAGCGACAGGGGCCGGCGATCTCTCGGGCGTCTGGCGCCGCCGTCGTGGGCACAGGCCTTGCTGCTGTGGCTGAGAGATTAAGGAGGCATGGCAACAGTGCAGCGCCTTACGGAGATCTCTGGCGGCAGCTGCTCATCTGTAGCCATGCCTTCCTCCCGTGGGTCGAGGGGACAGCCACGATGGGGCTGTACCCGCGATCGGTCTTCGTGAAAGGTCGCGGGCCGACTCTCATAGCAGCCCTTGAGAGGTCGCAAGCCGAGTCGGCTTGTTTGAGTCGCCATCGAGGACTCTGCTTCTTGAAGGTCGTCGGTGGGACTTGGCCTCCTCGAAGGTCGCTGGGACTCGACCTTCTCGAAGGTTGCCACCGGGACTCGGTGAGGCGCGCCTGCCCTATGTCTTGAAAGATCTTGGGTCTGGGTCAGCCTACCCATGGCCCATTACTCCGACAAGTAGTCCCTCATTGATTCGGTTTACCTACCGGAGATGACCCTAAAAATGTGTGAAGACATTGAAGACAATGGTGGTCTGTGAAGCTATTCACCGTGAAGTCTATGACATGAGAAGACATCGCATGAAGACTATGGAGCCTTGCGAAGACTTAGTCGTTTCGTTGTTTCCTTTTCTTCTTTGTTGAGTCATAGGAACCACCGCACTTTTAAGTGGGGTCCAAGTGAACAAAGTTAGAGTGACTAAAGTGATGCTCGACCAAATCCTATGTCTTCGAGCGAAGACAATGAGTGAAAATCTTATCTAGAGTCGGATGAGTCAGGTTTACTTGTAGCCCAAGTCAAGCTGTTGCGTGTGTTTGAAATATGACCAATGGAACACGTGTCAGTTCCTTAGTGACCCAAGGTCATTTCGGACAAATCAGGTCGGGTTGCCTAGTGGCTATAAATAGCCCACCCCCTACACCATAAATCGGTGGCTCCTCGAGTTAGTGCACGACTTTTGTCATTTGAGAGCAACCCACCTCCAAGCATTTGAGAGAATCCTTGCGAGGACAAAGCCCAAACAACCCGAGCCCAAAGAGTGTTTGGCATCATGAAGTCTTTCATCGCGTGATCGAAGACTTGTTACACTTGAGGACTGTGAATCCTCCAAATGGTTAGGCGTTGCGTTCTGAGCATCCAAGAGTCATTGTGGATTGCCGGTGAATGAAGTCTGTGAAGGTTTGGAAGTCTACCTTGAAGGCTTACCAGAGTGATTGGGCGAGGACTAAGTGTCCTTATCTCAAGGGGAATAAGGTGAAGACGCGGTCTTCTGAGTTAAATCTCAGCCTCCCTAACCAGACGTACATTTGTCACAGCAACTGGAACTGGTTGAACAAATTGTTGTCCTCTCCAAGCTACTGGTTCTATCTCTTGCTTCTCTTTACTTACAGTTTGTCTTCGTGAAGTCATTGCCTGCTTGCATTATCTGTTTGACTTCACTGAGTGACTACTTGTTTTGATTGGCTTCATACTATCTTTCATCCTGATCCTTACTACCTAGCTGCTAATAGTCTTCGTGCTTTCACTTCATTGGATACTCAACTATGACTTGCCTAATGTAGTCTACCTTCCGCTGCATACAAATAGGGTCATTTCCATTGTTTGTCTTTGAAAATCCCATGTTTTGGAGACTTTCATAAAAATCGCCTGTTCACCCCCTCCCTCTAGTCGATATCCAGTTCTTTCAATTGGTATTAGAGCAAGGTACTCCCTTTATCTGTGTGATTTGGTTTAACCACCTGGAGTTTTAGCTATGTGGACTGTTGGGATAATCAAAGTCTCCTTGTGTGCCCCATCTTCGATGGCATTGAATATCGCTCTTGAAAGAATAAGATGCACATGCATCTTGAAGCCATGATGTCGATTTGTGGTATGTCATTAAGAATAATGTTCCCAAGACCGGTGATGGTGTCACCCTGCTGATGTCAAGAAGTTTGTTCAAGCTGGATTCTCTTGCCAAGAACAGCATCTGTGGTCATCGACCAAAGGACAGATGGCCGTGTGAGTGATCTGGAAACATCGAAGCTAGTCTGGGACTGGCTCTCCAAGGTCAACGAAGGCGTCTCAACTCAGAGAGATCAAAGGATCAGTGTTCTTTGCAACCTCTTCAACTGCTTCAAGAGACATGACAATGAGAACGTCCAGCTCACATTTGATCGCCTCACTAATATCACAAATGAGCTCCAAGCACTCGGCGCCACTGAGATCACGAAGCATGAAATAGTCAAGACACTACTGAGATCACTTGACAGCTCGTTTGACACCCTAGCCCCGATGATTCAGGAACTCCCTGACTTCTAGACTCTCGATCCGTCTGACATACTTGAGAGGCTCAACACACATGAGTTTCAGCTATCTGAGAAATGAGATATCTATGGCCCCAACTATGGCGAACTCGTGCTTTGAAGGCAAAGGTTGTTTCCTCATCCCAAGAAGAATCATTGCAGTTCGGTGATCCACGAAGACATTGGAAAGGAGCTTGCTATGCTTGGGAAGAAGTTCTAGAAATTCACTAAGAAGGAAGGCTTCAGAAAGTCTTCACAATCCAGCTCAAGAAATGATGAAGCTTCCACCCATGACCACAAGAAGAGAACATGCCACAAGTGCAAGAAACCTGGTCACTACATCTTTGAGTGTCCACAGTGGGACAATGAGAAGAAGAAGAAGAATAAGAAGAAGAAGAGCAAGGAATATGATTCTGATGACAAGAAGAATAAGAAATCCTCAAAGTCTTGTTCCAAGTCTTCATCACATAAGAAGAGTTCATCTGGCAAGGATCGTGCTTTTGTTGGCAAGGAGATGGATTCAGAGGAGGAGTCTGATTCTGTGGAGGCGGAGGTGGAGTCTCAGGAGGAGTCCGACTCTGGCGTTGCAAGTCTGGCTCTAGCTACGGCCTATGTTGCCAAGTCCATCTTCAACACTGAAGAAAATGGCTCCGTCACCAACGCTGATGATAATGACAAGGACGACTCTGCTCCCACCTACTGCTTCATGGCACATGGTGCCAAGGTAAAATCACGTGATGCTTACTTTCAAACATCCAATGAAGATGACTCGATTGTGAATCCAAACCTAGCTACAAAACACTTGCTAAAATTGCAAGCTGAACAATGAAAGCTATGGAACATATTCAAAACTGTTAGACAAAAGCGATGACCTGTTGGGCGCGAAATGGCCCGATCTCGATCGTTAATTGAAGACATCAAAAATCTTCATGTTAAGTACGAGGAACTTGAAAGTCGTCATGAAACGCTCTCAACAACTCATGAAAAGCTTTCCTACGATTATCTTCAAAGGAAGCAAGATCTTGAGAACTTGAGAGCGATTCATGAAGATCTTCAATAGGAGAACGCGTCACTTCGCGATCAACAGATTAGTCCCGCTCAGGAAGGATTGGAACCACCATGTCTAAAATGCATTGAGCATGATAATGCTACCTTTGTTGCTGAATGTTCTATTGCTGCTGCTGTTGCAATATCTTCAACTGCTGATGTGGTAACTAACCCCTCTGCTGAGGATACCACTACTATTGCTAATGAAATCGCTAGGTTGAAGACACTGCTTGAGACAGGGATGTACAAAAGTCTCAAAGGGCATCAGACATTATGGGATGTCCTCAAAAAGCAGATTCTGAACCGAAACCCTAGGAAAGAGGGTGTTGGGTTCGAGAGGAAAATGAATGTTGATGGTTCTTACTGGAAGGCTGAGCAGTACCCCAATACCACATGGGTTGCTACAAAGGAACCTTCAGTAGATCCATCCACCTTATCTGGTTTCACTTGTGCTAACCCTATTATCATTGATGAATTCTTTGATGCAAACTATAAACTGTTTAAGAATCAGAATGGTGAAGTGTTTGCCCAATATATTGGTACTAACTGCAGGAATGGGCCACGATGAAGAAGATATGGGTACCCAAAAGCTGTCTTGAGAATCTTCCTGTGAATTGTTGGGGAGCGTAGTAATTTCAAAAAATTCCTACGCACGCAAGATCATGGTGATTCATAGCAGCGAGAGGGAGAGTGTTGTCCACGTACCCTCGTGAGACCGTAAGCGAGCGTTATGACAACACGGTTGATGTAGTCGTGCGTCTTCACGATCCGACCGATCCAAGTACCGAATGTATGGCACCTCCGAGTTCAGCGCATGTTCAACTCGATGATGATCCCCGGACTTCGATCCAGCAGCGTGTCGGGGATGAGTTCTGTCGGCACGACGGCGTGGTGACGATGATGATGTTCTACCGACGCAGGGCTTCGCCTAAGCACCGCAACGATATGACCGAGGTGAATATGGTGGAGGGGGGGGCACCGCACACGGCTAAGGAACGATCACGAAGATCAACTTGTGTGTCTAGAGGTGCCCCCTGCCCCGTATATAAAGGAACAAGGGGAGGGGTGGCGGCCTAGGAGGGGCACGCCAAGGGAGTCCTACTCCCACCGAGTAGGACTCTCTCCTTCCTTGTTGGAGTAGGAGAAGGGGAAGAGGGGAGATGAAGAAGGAAAAGGGGCTGCGCCCTTGTCCAGTCGGACCAGAGGAGGCGCGCAGGCCTCCTTACTTTTGGCCTTTCTCCTCTATTCCCGTATGGCCCAATAAGGCCCATATACTCCCGGCGAATTCCGTAACTCTCCCAGGTACTCGAAAATACCGAATCATTGGAACCTTTCCGAACTCAAATATAGTCATCCAATATATCGATCTTTCGTCTCGACCATTTGAGACTCCTCGCCATGTCCCCGATCTCATCCGGGACTCCGAACTCCTTCGATACATCAAAACTCATAAACTCATAATATAAATGTCATCGAAACCTTAAGCGTCATGCGGACGCTACGGGTTCGAGAACTATGTAGACATGACCGAGACATGTTTCCGGTCAATAACCAATAAGCGGAACCTGGATGCTCATATTGGATCCTACATATTCTCGAAGATCTTTATCGGTCAAACCACATAACAACATACATTGTTCCCTTTGTCATCGGTATGTTACTTTCCGAGATTCGATCGTCGGTATCCCAATACCTAGTTCAATCTCGTACATCGCAAGTCTCTTTACTCGTTCGTAATGCATCATCCATAACTAACTCATTAGTCACATTGCTTGCAAGGCTTATAGTGATGTGCATTACCAAGAGGGCCCAGAGATACCTCTCGACAATCGGAGTGACAAAACCTAATCTCGAAATCGCCAACTCAACATGTACCTTTGGAGACACTGTAGAGCTCCATTATAATCACCCGATTCGTTGTGATGCTTGGTAGCACACAAAGTGTTCCTCCGATAAGCGGGAGTTGCATAATCTCATAGTTGTAGGAACATGTATAAGTCATGAAGAAAGCAATAGCAACATACTAAACAATCAGGTGCTAAGCTAACGGAATGGGTCAAGTCAATCACATCATTCTCCTAATGACGTGATCCCGTTAATCAAATGACAACTCATGTCTATGGCTAGGAAACTTAACCATCTTTGATTCAACGAGCTAGTCAAGTAGAGGCATACTAGTGACACTATGTTTGTCTATGTATTCACACATGTATTATGTTTACGGTTAATACAATTCTAGCATGAATATTAAACATTTATCATGATATAAGGAAATAAATAATAACTTTATTATTGCCTCTAGGGCATATTTCCTTGATCACCCACTTGCACTAGAGTCAATAATCTAGTTCACATCGCCATGTGATTTAACACCAATATTCATATCGTATATGATTAACACCCATAGTTCACATCGTCATGTGACCAACACCCAAAGGTTTTACTAGAGTCAATAATCTAGTTCACATTGCTATATGATTAACACCCAAAGAGTACTAAGGTGTGATCATGTTTTGCTCATGAGAGAAGCTTAGTCAACGGGTCTGTCATATTCAGAGCCGTATGTATTTTGCAATTGCTCCCACTTTCAATATGTATCCAGATTGAGACTTAGAATCATCTAGATCGGTGTAAAAAGCTTGCACTGATGTAACTCTTTATGACGGGCTCTTTTATCACCTCCATAATCGAGAAATATTTCCTTAGTCCTCACTAAGGATATTCTTGACCAATGTCGATGATCTACTCCTAGATCACTATTGTACTCCTTGCCAAATTCAGAGCAAGGTATACAATAGGTCTGGTACATAGCATAGCATACTTTATAGAACCTCTGATGAGGCATAGGGAATGACTTTTCATTCTCTTTCTATTTTCTGCCATGGTCGGGTCTTGAGTCTTATTCAACTTCACACCTTGCAACACAGCAAGAACTCCTTCTTTATTTGTTCCATTTTGACTATTTCAAAAATTTATCAAGGTATGTATTCATTGAAAAATCTTATCAAGCGTCTTGATCTATCTATATAGATCTTGATGCTCAATGTAAACAGCTTCACCGAGGTCTTTCTTTGAAAAACTCTTATTCAAGTATCCTTTCATGCTATCTAGAATTTCTATATCATTTCCAATCAACAATATGTCATCCACATATAATATTAGAAATGCTACAAAGCTCCCACTCACTTTCTTGTAAATACAAAGCTTCTCAAAAGTCTCAGATAAAACCATATCTTTGATCAACTCATCAAAGCGTATATTCCAACTCGAGAGGCTTGCACCAGTCCATAAATGGATGGCTGGAGCTTGCACACTTTGTTAGCACCTTTAGGATTGACAAAACCTTCGGTTGCATCATATACAACTCTTCTTTAATAAATCCATTAAGGAATGCAGTTTTGATATCCTTTTGCGATTTCATAAAATGTGGCAATTGCTAACATGATTCGGACAGACTTAAGCATCACTACAGTTGAGAAAATCTCATTATAGTCAACACTTTGAACTTGTCGAAAACCTTTTTGCGACAAGTCGAGCTTTGTAGATAGTAACAATACTATCAAGATCATCTTCCTCTTGAAGATCCATTTATACAATATGGCTTGCCGATCATCGGGCAAATCCACCAAAGTCCACACTTTGTTCTCATACATGGATCCCATCTCGATTTCATGGCCTCAAGCCATTTCGCGAATCTGGGCTCATCATCGCTTCCTCATAGTTCGTAGGTTTATCATGGTCTAGTAACATGACTTCGAACAGGATTACCGTACCACTCACAGTGCGGATTGTACTTTGGAAGACCTATGAGGTTTTTGTAGTAACTTGATTTGAAGTTTCATGATCATCATCATTAGCTTCCTCGCTAATTGGTGTAGGAATCACTGGAACTGATTTATGTGATGAACTACCTTCCAATTCGGGAGAAGGTACAAATTACCTTATCAAGCTCTTACTTTCCTCCCACTCACTTCTTTCGAGAGAAACTCCTTCTCTAGAAAGGATCCATTCTTAGCAACGAATTTTTGCCTTCGGATCTGTGATAGAAGGAGTACCCAACAGTTTCCTTTGGGTATTCTATGAAGATGCACTTCTCCGATTTGGGTTCGAGCTTATCGGGTTGAAAACTTTTCACATAAGCATCGCAACTCCAAACTTTAAGAAACGCATACTTAGGTTTCTTCGCTAAACCATAGTTCATACGGTGTCATCTCAGCGGTTTAGATGGTGCCCTATTTAAAGTGAATGCAGCTATCTCTAATGCATAACCCCAAAACTAGTGGTAAATCGGTAAGATACATCATAGATCACACCATATCCAATAAAGTGTGGTTACGACGTTCGGACACACCATTACGTTGTGGTGTTCCATGTGGCATGAGCTGTGAAACTATTCCACATTGTTAAAAATGAAGGCCAAACTCATAACTCAAATATTCTTCTCTACGATCAGATTGTAGAAACTTTTATTTTCTTGTTACGATGATTCTCCACTTCACTCTGAAATTGTTTGAACTTTTCAAATATTTCAGACTTGTGCTTCATTAAGTAGATATCGCATATCTGCTCAAATCATCTGTTAAGGTCGAAAAATAACGATACCATACGAGCATCAACACTCATTGGACCGCATACATCGGTATGTATTATTTCCAACAAGTTAGTAGCTCGTTCCATTGTTCCGAGAACGGAGTTTTAGTCATCTTGCCCAAAAGGCACGGTTTGCAAGCATCAAATGATTCATAACCAAGTAATTCGAAAATCCATCTTTATGGAGTTTCTTCATCGCTTTACACCGCTATGACTCAAGCGGCAGTGCCACAAATAAGTTGCACTATCATTATTAACTTTGCATCTTTTGGCATCAATATTAAGAATATGTGTATCACTACGATCGAGATCCAACAAACTATTTTCATTGTGTGTATGACCATCGAAGGTCTTATTCATGTAAATGAATAACAATTATTCTCTAACTTTAAATGAATAACCGTATCGTAATAAACATGATCAAATCATATTCATGCTCAGCATAAGCGCCAAATAACATTTATTTAGGTTTAACACTAATCCCGAAAGTATAGGGAGTGTGTGATGATGATCATATCAATCTTGGAACTACTTCCAACACTCGTCATCACTTCCCCTTCAACTAGTCTCTGTTTATTCTGTAACTCCTGTTTCGAGTTACTAATCTTAGCAACCGAACAAGTATCAAATACTCAGGGGCTACTATAAACACTAGTAAGGCACACATTAATAACCTGTATATCAAATATACCCTTGTTCACTTTGCCATCCTTCTTATCCTCCAATTATTCAGGGCATTTCCGCTTCCAGTAACCATTTCCTTTGTAGTGTGAGCACTCAGTTCCAGGCTTTGATTCAGCTTTGGGCTTCTTCGTGGGAGTGACAACTTGTCATTCTAGTTGAAGTTCCTTTCTTTCCCTTTGCCCTTTTCTTGAAACTAGTGATCTTGTCAACCATCAACACTTGATGCTCTTTCTTGATTTCTACCTTCGTCGATTTCAACATCACGAAGAGCTTGGGAATCGTTTTCGTCATCCTTGCATACTATAGTTCATCACAAAGTTCTACTAACTTGGTGATGGTGACTAGAGAATTCATCAATCACTATCTTATCTCGAAGATCAACTCCCACTTGATTCAAGCGATTGTAGTACCCGGACAATCGAGGACATGCGCACAAGTTGAGTGATTCTCCTCCATCTTTTAGCCATAGAACTTGTTGGAGACTTCATATCTCTCAACTCGGGTATTTGCTTGAAATATTAACTTCAACTCTGGAACATCTCATATGGTCCATGACGTTCAAAACCTCTTTGAAGTCGATTCTAAGCCGTTAAGCATGGTGCACTAAACTATCAAGTATTCATCATATTGAGCTAGCCAAACGTTCATAACGTCTGCATCTGCTCCTACAATAGGTCTGTCACCTAGCGGTGCATTTAGGACATAATTCTTCTGTGCAGCAATGAGGATAAACCTCATATTACGGATCCAATCCGCATCATTGCTACTAACATCTTTCAACACAATTTTTCTCTAGGAACATATCAAAATAAACATATGAAAGCAACAACACGAGCTATTGATCTACAACATAATTTGCAAAATACTACCAGGACTAAGTTCATGATAAATTTAAGTTCATTTAATCATATTACTTAAGAACTCCCACTTAGGCAGACATCTCTCTAGTCATCTAAGTGATCACGTGATCCAAATCAACTAAACCATGTCTGATCATCACGTGAGATGGAGTAGTTTTCAATGGTGAAAATCACTATGTTGATCATATCTACTATATGATTCATGCTCGACCTTTCGGTCTCCGTGTTCCGAGGCCATATCTGTATATGCTAGGCTCGTCAAGTTTAACTTTGAGTATTCGCGTGTGCAACTGTTTTGCACCGTTGTATGAACGTAGAGCCTATCACACCCGATCATCACGTGGTGTCTCAGCACGAAGAACTTTCATAATGGTGCATACTCGGGAGAACACTTCTTGATAATTAGTGAGAGATAATCTTAACATTACTACCGTCAAACTAAGCAAAATAAGATGTATAAAAGATAAACATCATATGCAATCAAAATATGTGACATGATATCGCCATGATCATCTTGCGCCTTTAATCTCCATCTCCAAAATCTTGTCATGATCTCTATAAATCACCGCACGACACCATGATCTCTGTCATCTTGATCTATATCAATGTGTCGTCACATGGTCGTCTCGCCAACTATTGCTCTTGCAACTATTGCTATCGCATAGCGATAAAGTAAAAGCAATTATTTGGCGCTTGCATCTTATGCAATAAAGAGACAACCATAAGGCTTACGCGATTGCCGATAACTTCAACAAAACATGATCATCTCATACAATAAAATATAGCATCACGTCTTGACCATATCACATCACAACATGCCCTTCAAAAACAAGTTAGGCGTCCTCTACTTTGTTGTTGCAAATTTTACGTGGCTGCTACGGGTTGAGCAAGAACCGTTCTTACCTACGCATCAAAACCACAACGATAGTTCGTCAAGTTAGTGCTATTTTAATCTTCGCAAGGATCAGGCGTAGCCACACTCGGTTCAACTAAAGTGAGAGAGACAGACACCCGCCAGTCACCTTTAAGCACGAGTGCTTGTAGCAGTGAAACCAGTCTCGTGTAAGCGTCTGCGTAATGTCGGTCCGGGCCGCTTCATCTCACAATACCGCTGAACCAAAGTATGACATCTTGGTAAGCGGTATGACTTGTATCGCCCACAACTCACTTGTGTTCTACTCGTGCATATAACATCAATGCATAAAACCTAGGCTCGGGCGCCCTTTGTTGAGGAGCGTAGTAATTTCAAAAAAAAAATCCTAGGCACACGCAAGATCATGGTGATGCATAGCAATGAGAGGGGAGAGTGTTTTCCACATACCCTCGTAGACCGTAAGCGGAAGCGTTATGACAACGCGGTTGATGTAGTCGTACGTCTTCACGATCCGACCGATCCAAGTACCGAATGTACGGCACCTCCAAGTTCAGCACACGTTCAGCTCGATGACGTTCCCCGGACTCCGATCCAGCAGGATGTCGGGGATGAGTTCCGTCAGCACGACGATGTGGTGATGATGATGATGTTCTACCGACGAAGGGCTTCGCCTAAGAACCGCAACGATATGACCGAGGTGGAATATGGTGGAGGGGGGGGGGCACCGCACACGGCTAAAGAACGATCATGAAGATCAACTTGTGTGTCTAGAGGTGCCCCCTGCCACCGTATATAAAGGAGCTAGGGAGGGGTGGCGGCCTAGGAGGCGCGCCAAGGGAGTCCTACTCCCACCGGAGTAGGACTCCCTCCTTCCTGTTGGAGTAGAAGGGGAAAGAGGGGAGAGGAAGAAGGAAAGGGGCTGCGCCCTTGTCCAATTCGGACCAGAGGGGCGCGAGGCCTCCTTCCTTTGGCCTCTCTCCTCTATTCCCGTATGGCCCAATAAGGCCATATACTCCCGGCGAATTCCGTAACTCTCCGTACTCGAAAAATACCGAATCACTCGGAACCTTTCCGAACTCGAATATAGTCGTCCAATATATCGATCTTTACGACTCGACCATTTCGAGACTCCTCGTCATGTCCCCAATCTCATCCGAGACTCGAACTCCTTGATACATCAAAACTCATAAACTCATAATATAAGCATCATCGAAACCTTAAGCGTGTGGACCCTACGGGTTCGAGAACTATGTAGACATGACCGAGACATGTTTCCGGTCAATAACTAATAGTGGAACCTGGATGCTCATATTGGCTCCTACATATTCTACGAAGATCTTTATCGGTCAAACCGCATAACAACATACGTTTCTGTTTTGTACATAGTTTTCTTTTATCTTCTTCTTCTGTTTTGTTCCATTTCTTATGGAACCTTTCTTTGTACTTGCTGTTCTTGGTTTTAATAAAATACTGTGGGGTGTAACCCCTGCAGTCCTCATTCAAAAAACATACGTTGTTCCCTTTGTCATCGGTATGTTACTTGCCCGAGATTCGATCGTTGGTATCTCATTATCTAGTTCAATCTAGTTCTTGGCAAGTCTCTTTACTCGATACGTAATGCATCATCCCACAACTAACTCATTAGTCACATTGTTTGGAAGGCTTATAGTGATGTGCATTACCGAGAGGGCCGAGAGATACCTCTCGACAATCGAGTGACAAAACCTAATCTCGAAATCGCCAACTCAACATGTACCTTTGGAGACACACAGAGAGCTCCTTTATAATCACCCGATTCGTTGTGATGCTTGGTAGCACACAAAGTGTTCCTCCGATAACGGGAGTTGCATAATCTCATAGTTGTAGGAACATGTATAAGTCATGAAGAAAGCAATAGCAACATACTAAGCGATCAAGTGCTAAGCTAACGGAATGGTCAAGTCAATGACATCATTCTCCTAATGATGTGATCCGTTAATCAAATGACAACTCATGTCTATGGCTAGGAAACTTAACCATCTTTGATTCAACGAGCTAGTCAAGTAGAGGCATACTAGTGACACTATGTTTGTCTATGTATTCACACATGTATTATGTTTACGGTTAATACAATTCTAGCATGAATAATAAACATTTATCATGATATAAGGAAATAAATAATAACTTTATTATTGCCTCTAGGGCATATTTCCTTCATGAATGTCATCATGGCACCACCTGGGAAGAAGACAAACCCCAGACAGAGGACTCACCCGAGTCACCCTAACGCCAATGTTTTGCAGGGAAATCATACTCAGACCCATGAATATGAGTGTGTTTCCTCAAACCGCTATGTTCATAGAACAAAGAACTTTTCTGCTTATTCTTATGAGTATTATTCACCTCCTGCAAGGCTATTTGCTAGGGCTCCAAAGCCGAAGTTCTCAGATGCTGCACTTAGACTCATTGCTTCAAAGCCACCCCTAAAAATGTGGGTGGTTAAGAAAACTTAACTCTCTTTTGCAGGGAAAGGTCTCGAGCCGGAAATCAAAGGCGTCTAATGCTTATGCTGGGGACCTTAAACATCTTGTAGGGTGCAAGATAAAATGCCCAAATGATCTTACTATGTATTTTGTCTCAAGATTCCTTGACACTCATCCTATCTATCCTAACCAAGATCTGAACTTTTATGTTCCACTTGTTTGTCAAATGTTTGTGCTTCACAATTCCTTGGTGAAGCCTATCCCCTAACTGCATTGTAGGGTATGACACCAAAGTCTTGAGAATGGATTATGGACGGTGGATGCACTAACCACATGATTTGGCGATCGAAGTTTCTTGATGGATTCAACACTACGTCCATCAAACAAGAGTCACATCACATTTGCTGACACTGGTAAAAGCAAGGTATTGGGTCTGGGTAGAGTTGCAATATCAAGGGATTATCACATGGATAAAGTGATGCTTGTTGAATCCGTTGGTTTCAACTTAATGTTTGTCTCAATGCTTTGTGACCTAAATATGATTGTGCTATTTGGAAAATATAGTTGCCTTGTTCTAATGGAATCTGACAAGTCTCTAGTCTTTGAAGTGTATCAGAAAGATGATCTGTATATGGTAGATTTCTCCGCAGGACCACATATGGCCGTATGTGTTCTAGCAAAAGGTTTAGAATGTTGGCTTTGGCATCAAAGGCTAGGGCATGCTAGCATGAGGAACTTGCACACTCTCGCGAAGAAGAAACATGTCGTAGGCATCGAGGGCGTCAAGTTCAAGAAGGATCATCTATGTGGTGCCTGTGAAGCTGGAAAGATGACTAGGGCCAAGCATCCCTCGAAGACAATCATGACTACATCTCAACCCTTCAAGCTGCTACACATGGACTTATTTGGCCCTACTCACTACTCTACTCTCACTACCACAGCTTGCCTCTATGGTTTCGTCATTGTTGATGATTATTCAAGATATACTTGGGTGCATATAATCCTCTACAAGAATGAAGTGCAGGATGTCTTCAAATGCTTTGCCAATGGTGCCATGACGAACTATGGCATCAAGATCAAGCATATCAGAAGTGACAACGGCACAGAGTTCAAGAACACCGGCCTTGGCCTTTATCTGGATACTCTGGGCATCACTCCTGAGTTCTCTACTCCGTACACACCTCAGCAGAATGGCATCATGGGCGCAAGAATAGAACCCTTATCGAGATGGCTTGAACAATGCTTGATGAGTACAAGAATCCAAGGAAGTTCGGCTGAAGCCATTGATCTTGCATGCCACATCATCAACCGTGTTTATCTTCACAAGCTTCTGAAGAGTACATCCTATGAACTCCTAACTGGTAAGAAGCCAAATGTCAGTTACTTCAGAGTATTTGGTGCTAGGTGCTGGATCAAGGATCCACATCACACTTTGAAATTTGCACCGAAAGCACATGAAGGTTTTATGCTTGGTTGTGGAAAGGATTCGCACTCCTCTGAGTCTTCAACCTCTTTCACTATAAAGTGGTTGAAACTATGGATGTCTTGATTCGATGAGACTAACGGCTCACAAAGAAACCTTGCCAAATGTGCTAGATGAAGTACCTCCTAGCGAATCAATCAAGCAAATGGGAACTGGAGAGATCATACCTTCCGAGGCTCGGTGAAGAGGAACTTATCATTTCTGCACCTAATCAACCTGAACACAATGCTCATCCTGAAGACAACCCTCCAAATGATGACATTCATCAGCAAGAGCTAAATCATCGTCCGCCATCCTCGTGTTGCAAATGAAGTACAAATTGAGAAGATAATAGATAGCATCAATGCACCAGGTCCACTCACTCGTTCAAGAGCAACACAGCTAGCAAATTTGTGTGGGCACTTTGCATTCGTCTCAATCTCTGAACCCAAGAAAGTTGTTGAAGCCTTCATGGAACCTGAATGGATTCAAGCTATGCAAGAAGAGCTTCAACAGCTCAAGCTGAACAATGTGTGAGAATTGGTCAAGCGTCCTGATCCTCGTAAGCACAATATCATTCGCACCAAATGGATATATCGCAACAAGCAAGATGAGCATGGTAAAGTTGTCAGAAACAAGGCTCGTCTCGTTGCTCAAGGATACACTCAAGTTGAAGGGATTGCCTTCGATGAAACATATTCTCCGGTGGCTAGGCTTGAAGCCATTCGCATCTTGCTAGCCTATGCAAATCATCACAACATCATACAGATCAAATGGATGTGAAGAGTGCCCTTCTCAATGGAAAGATTGAAGAAGAAGTATATGTTGCACAACCTCCGGCTTTGAAGATCCAAAACATCCCGATATGGTATACAAGCTCAACAAGGCATTGTATGGCCTCAAACAAGCCCCTCATGCGTGGTATGACACACTCAAAGTCGTCTGAAGAGCAAAGGCTTCAAACTTGGTTCACTAGATCCTACACTCTTCACGAAGACATATGATGGTGAACTTTTGTGTGCCAAATCTGTGTGGATGACATTATCTTCGGTACTGACCGACAAGAAATACAGTGATGAGTTTTGTCACATGATGCAAGAGCAATATCAGATGTCCATGATGGGCAAGCTGAAGTTCTTCCTGGGTCTCCAAATCCGTCGACAACGCAACGACATCTTCATATCTCAATAAAAATACCTCAAAGATTCCCTGGAGAAGTTTGGAATGCAAGACTGCAAAGGATAGACGACGCCAATGCCAACCAAAAGTCATCTGAGTCCCGACGACAATGGTAAAGAGTTCAATCAAAAGTATACTGCTCCATGATTGGTTCTTTACTTTATTTATGTGCATCTAGGCGAGATATAGTGCTTAGTGTTTGCATGTGTGCCCGATTCCAAGCGGCACCAAAGGAATCACATCACTTAACTATGAAGCGAATTCTTGATATTTGGCTTACACCCCAACACTAGGATTATGGTATCCAAAGGGCTCGAGTTTGATCTAGTTGGATTCTCGGATGCTGATTATCTTTGGTGACAAGGTTGATCACAAGTCCACATCGGGCACATGTCACTTTACGGGACGATCACTTGTCTGTTGGTCTTCAAAGAAGCGAACTGTATCTCTCTCCCCTGAATCTGAATACGTTCTTGCTAGATCTTGATGTGCTCAACTTCTCGGATGAAGCAAACTCTCAAGGACTATGGTGTTCACCTGAAGCATGTGCCACTCTACTGCGATAATGAAAGCGCCATCAGGATTGCCAACAACCCAGTTCAGCACTCGAAGACAAAGCACATTGAAATTCGTCATCACTTTCTCAGAGATCATGTCATGAAGGAAGATATTGATATCATTCACGTCAACACTGAAGAGCAATTGGCAGATATCTTCACAAAGCCCTTGGATGAGAAAAGGTTTTGCAGGTTGCGGTGTGAGCTAAATATCTTGGAATCCTCAAATGTCCTGTGATTGGACACACATCCTAACACTTATGCATATTGATGACTTAGATGTGCAACACACAAAGTAATGTATATCTTCAATCAATGAAGACATACACTCTAAGTGTGAATACATTAATGTCGAATTCGACTTTGGAGCGCCACGATAATTGTGCGCCGTGTCTGGGTCTAATACTTCCTATACGGTGGGTAACGCCACCACCAAACTTTTGTTTGAAGTGTTTTTCTTGGCGTCATACTTGCAAAGTCTTCACATTTGATTTGTCTTCATCTTTGACTTAAGTTCATGATTATCTTCACTTTGTTGATTTGGTCTTATACTAGGATATATACATATTTGTATTCTGTCCTCTACATCATTCACTTATAGCTATGACTTCTTGCTTGAATCTTTTGATCTAAGTGAATGTGATCGGACCCTAACCTCTTCTATGCTTCTACCTCAAATTCTATTTATCCAAATCATATGCATTCTATTGAAACCGTTGAATGTCTTCTCTGCGTCCTTGTCGTGAGAAGATACTGAGACAAAATTATATCTGGTTTTAATGCTATATCCTTATTGCACGAAACCGAAGAAGCCAAAACGACCCTCGGCAGTCCAGGTGTGCACAGGAACAATGGAACAACTTCCAATGTGTTGCATATCCGCCACGTGCCCTTGAGATGTGAACCGCCAGAGCACTGTATAATTGCGATGTGTCGTCCCTTTCCTTATAAATACACATCACATCGCGGTCAAAATCCTTCTCCCACCTCGCCACCTTGCTGAAACCCTAGCTCCACCGCTAGCTCTCGACGACTCCGGCGATGAAGCGCTTAGCTGCCGCGACCTCACCGACGCCATCCTCACGCCTGCCGCAGACCTCGTCTTCTCCGCCGCCGCCGTAGGTGTCTTCCGTCGCCAAGTTAGGGCACGGAAGATTGAACTGCTTGGCCTCCTACTCCTCTCCATCTAGCAGTTCTTTGTGTGGTAATTAAAACTCTTGTTTTACTTTCTTCTTTATCTGATAGACACATCGATCTCCACCAAAAGCGATTTCTATGTCTATCGATGGATCTATCTGATCGCATCTCATATCATGCCTAGAATATTCACTTATGCTTCACAACAAGTTGGATTCGTACAAATCTGGAACCAACTCTCAACAAATAAGTGAATGTCTTTGCGTTATGAGGTCAATGTCTTCAAACTAATTTATCTTCAAAATCTTACGAGAATGCATACACTAGTAGAAAAAGGGCGTATAGTCGGTTCAGAGGTCCATTAGTCCCGGTTTTTGAACCGGAACTGAAATGTCGTTACTAATGCCCTATACCTTTAGTCCGGTTATTGCATAAAGCGGGACAGATGGGCTTACACGTGGCGGTGCGGCGAGTCGAGCGAGAGGCCCTTTGGTCCCGATTTGTGGCACCAACCAGGACCAATAGGCATCCACAGCGTCGACATTTCAGTCTGGAGTTTTTGTTTTTTAAGGGGGTTGGGGTTTTGGGGGTTAATTTAGGTGTTTCATATATTGTGTTAGCTAGCTAATTAATAGAGATTTGTCCTCTTTTATCTCCATGCTTGGTTGGCGCTTCGTACTATCACGTATAGAGAGGACTAGACACGCTAGCTAGTAAGCAAAAGAAGGAAACAGAAGATCGTCATGAACATATGCATATAGAGAAGTGATATCGACCACCTCTCCTTCTCACGAGAGATTGGTCGAACAACAAGTTCTCGTATATCTATCTGACACTACGTACTGGCTACATATATACAATATAAGTATCTCTTACAATATAATCTTCTAATTAATTAAAAACGAGTTGATCAGGGTCCACATGGTATTCTCCATCTTCAGCGGTCACGTGGTCAAGAAAGAATGCCGCCAATTCCTCCTGAATTCCTCGCATACAATCTGGTGGTAGGAGTTCATCCCGCATCCGAAATATCTAATTTGAAGAAGGGGGTCAATACATATATATGAATAAATGAAACTGAGCACAAATGATGGTAATAAAATAAAATTGTGAATATTATTATTTACGCACTTCATATTGTTTGTCAGAGTAGCAACGCTCACAGGTCGTGTGGTGGATGGACTCGCAAATGTAGTATCCATAGTAATCATTCCTTGTTCCTTCCACAACCACTTTACAAGAAATAGAGGTCAATCAAACTGATAATTAGCAAGCATGCTAAATGGTATTGATGAAACTAGTGCTTGAATCACTAGGAGATGTGTGGAACATGCTACTATAGTACTTACTTTGGTGTCTAAATTGCAGCTTCTTCGACATCACTTCCTTTTGCGATTATGTCCCCCCAACATCTCTTCTGTTTCTTCGTCTCGGGGGTGCTTCATAGTTTCTGCAAATATTTACAACATGGCAATTATTATTCAAACATGACAGCTGGATATATTAGTGGCAAACGTAGAACTAGCTAGCTAATATAATCACAATAAGGAATCATATTAGTGGCCTCGACGCTGCTTCTCTAGGGTTTGTGGTGGCCTCGACAACGCTTCAAGGTTTTGGCGTGGCCTCGACAACGCTTCAAGGGTTTGGGGTGGCCTCGACGACAACGCTCTTTTAACTTGGTAAATTTGGGTGGCCTCGAGAGAGTTTTTCAGGTAGGGCGGCGGGAGGGGGTAGGAGACCAACATCGTTTTTTCCTAGGGTTTGGGTGTCCTTGAGAGTTTTGGTTGAGCGAGAGGACCGAGGGTGGGTGCTCCGTGGTATAAGTTATCACGGTCGAGAGAGGGTATATATATCGACCGCCCTCATGTCGAAGTTATCCGGGAGGGGTTATATCGACAATGATCGACATACATACATGGGAAAATAATGTTATCGGGGAGGGTATATCGACCCCCACGTCGTGTTGAAGTTATCGGCAGGGGTTATATCGACAATGACATACCGATAAAAAATAAGAAGACAAAAGAAGAAATAAGAAGAGGAGAAGAAGAAATGAATAGAAGAGAAGCAATCGAAGAAAAAAAAAGAAGAAAAAGGAGAAGAAGAAAAAAAAAAAAATTTTCTATTTTTTCTTCTTCTCCTCTATTCCTTTCTTCTTCTCCTCTTCTTTTCTTCTTTTTCCTCTTCTTATTTATTTCTCCTCTTCTTGCTCTCCTCTTCTTCTTTCTTCATCTTCTTATTTTCTTTTTCCTATCCGTGGTCTAAAATCGGTCTATGCACGATAGGAAATTCTGAAAAATTACATCTATGATCCTTGACATCCCGCCTCTCTCATGAACAAAAAAATTATGAATAAAAAACATCATGTTCTATGAACAAAAAATATCATATATTTCATCCACATGCATGCATACATCATATATATATGTGATCATCTATAAAAAAATCATATTGTATAAAAAATCATCATATATATATATGAACAAAAACAATTATGATAACAAGCTTATATATCATCATATATATATGAAAAAACAAGCATATACATATGAAAATAATAAGCATATATATATATATATATATTTATATATATATATATGAAAAAATGATCTTGGCTGACCAAGTGAGGAGGACGGCGACGGCGACGACAGGCGGGGGTAGGGGCGATAGCGGCGGCGACGACGGGGCGGTCTTGGCGTCGAGGCGTCATGCCACGGGCGAGGAGGCGGGTGTGGCGAGGGCGCGAACAACGATGACGGCGACGGTGGGGGCGGCGGCGGCGTCGGGCAGCTGGCGGCATCGATGTCGTCGGCATCGTCGAAGCGGCAACTACGAGATGAGAGTGAAAAATTCCTAAGTGTGAACTTATATAGCGAGGCCTTTAGTCCCAGTTGGTGCCACCAACCGGGACCAAAGGCCTCTTTTCAACAGCCCAAAGGGCAGAAGCGAGGCCTTTAGTCGGTTGGTGGCACAAACCAGGACTAAAGGTGGGTCGATTGGTACCGGTTGGTGCCACCAACCAGACCAATCGCCCCTTAGTCGGTTGGTGGCACCAACCGTACCAAAGGCCTTGTCTTTGGCGCTTGATCTTGTGCGATGTTTAGTCCCACCTCGCTAGCTGAGAGAGCTCAAGACTGTTTATAAGTTGCGTTGCAGCTCGGTCTTGAGCTCCTCTCTAATATGCTGAACATTAGTTGCCTACCCTTGACACTGCCGTGTTGGGTCTATTAGACTCTGGGCTGCATCACAGCCCATATACATATGGGTTTCTAGTCGTATGCAGGCCGTGTGGCCCATTAGGCGGCTGACTTTTTATTTTTTCCAGTATTTTTTGTTTTTGAATTATTTATTTTTCTTCTGATTTTTGCTTTATTTATTTATTCTTTACGCTTTTAGCTCAAAATAATTATAATCTCTATTACTCCATTAGTTCCCAAATTTGAATAGTTTAAATTTTAATTCTTTGAAATTTGTGTGAATCACTAGTTTATGATTAACTTCACTATAAAAATATATTTTAGTGTCTCTTTTTCCTTGAAATTTTTGTGAATCACTAGTTTATCATTATATTCAAAAACAGATTTTGTTATTTTAGTTTCTATCAAAAAAATCTTTATAAAATTCTTTTTGCTACTAAAGTTTCTAACAAAAATTCTTTATGATAATTCTTTCTGCTTTTCATGTTTTGAACGGACAATACTTTGATAATTTTAGTTGCTGAATTTTATATAATTTTAGTTTAAAAATACTAGAGGTTTATAAAAGCTTTTTAGCTGATTCCTTTTGCTATTAGAGTTTTATAAAAGCATTTACTAGTTTTTTTGAGCTATAAGACCTTGAATTGAAAAGCATTTCAAATGAAATCTGAATAGTGTAAATTTTAATTCTTTGAAATTTGTGTGAATCACTAGTTTATGAATAACTTCACTATAAAAATATTTTTTGAGTGATTCTTTTTCCTGTTACAAAGGGATTTCATTTTTTGAACTTATTTGAACTCCGTTGTTTTTCTATGTACAAAATGCATCATTCAAAGCCACATCATCAATTTACAACCCTTTCGACTTCATTTGTTATTTTTATGCATTTACTGATTATTTTGAGCTATAAGACCATGAAATTGAAAAGCATTTGAAATAAACTCTGAAAAGGTTCCAAGTTGGCATGGTATCATCATTTCACCCACATAGCATGTGCGAGAAAGTAGAGAGGGTTACGGCAAAAATTGGATGCACTTCGTGTACAAAACGGACAATCTCTTTCGAAGTATCAGGGTTTCATACGGAAACTCGTCTGTTACAAAGGATTTCATTTTTTTGAAATTATTTGAACTCCATTGTTTTTCTGTGTTCAAAATGCACCATTCAAAGGCACATCATCAATTTACAACCCTTTCGACTTCATTTGTTATTTTTCATGCATTTACCGATTATTTTGAGCTATAAGACCATGAAATTGAAAAATATTTGAAATGAAGTCGAAAAGGTTCAAAGTTGGCATGGTATCATCATTTCACCCACATAGCATGTGCGAGAAATTAGAGAAGGTTACGGCAAAACTGGATGCACTTCGTGTACAAAGCGGACAATCTCTTTGAAGTATCGGGGTTTCATACGGAAAATGCATTACAAAGGATTTCATTTTTTGAACGTATTTGAACTCCATTGTTTTTCTGTGTTCAAAATGCACCATTCAAAGCCACATCATCAATTTACAACCCTTTCTAACTTCATTTGTTATTTTTCATGCATTTACTGATTATTTTGAGCTATAAGACCATGAAATTGAAAAGCATTTGAAATAAACTCTGAAAAGGTTCCAAGTTGGCATGGTATCATCATTTCACCCACATAGCATGTAAGAGAAAGTAGAGAGGGTCACGGCAATAATTGGATGCACTTCGTCTACAAAACGGACAATCTCTTTCGAAGTATCGTGGTTTCATACGGAAACTCGTCTGCATTACAAACGGATTTCATTTTTGAACTCATTTGAACTCCATTGTTTTTCGTGTTCAAAATGCACCATTCAAAGCCACATCATCAATTTACAACCCTTTCGACTACATTTGTTATTTTTCATGCATTTATTGATTATTTTGAACTATAAGACCATGAAATTGAAAAGCATTTGAAATGAACTCTGAAAAGGTTCCAAGTTGGCATGGTATCATCATTTCACCCACATAGCATGTGCGAGAAAGTAGAGAGGGTTACGGCAAAAACTAGATGCACTTAGTGTACAAAACAGACAATCTCTTTCGAAGTATCAGGGTTTCATACGGAAACTCGTCTGTTACAAAGGGATTTCATTTTTCTGAACTTATTTGAACTCCACTGTTTTTCTGTGTTCAAAATGCACCATTCAAAGCCACATCATCAATTTACAACCCTTTCTGACTTCATTTGTTATTTTTCATGCATTTACTGATTATTTTGACCTATAAGACCATGAAATTGAAAAGCATTTGAAATGAACTCTAAAAAGGTTCAAAGTTGGCATGGTATCATAATTTCACCCACATAGCATGTGCGAGAAAGTAGAGAGGGTTACGGCAAAAACAGGATGCACTTAGTGTACAAAACGGACAATCTCTTTCAAGTATCGGGGTTTCATATGGAAACTCGTCTATTACAAAGGATTTCATTTTTTGAACTTATTTGAACTCCATTGTTTTTCGTGTTCAAAATTCACCATTCAAAGCCACATCATCAATTTACAACCATTTCGACTACATTTGTTATTTTCATGCATTTACTTGATTATTTTGAGCTATAAGACCATGAAGTTGAAAAGCATTTGAAATGAACTCTGAAAAGGTTCCAAGTTGGCATGGTATCATCATTTCACCCACATAGCATGTGCGAGAAAGTAGAGAGGGTTACTGCAAAAACTGGATGCACCTCGTGTACAAAACAGATAATCTCTTTCGAAGTATCAGGGTTTCATATGGAAACTCGTCTGTTATAAAGGGATTTCATTTTTTTGAACTTATTTGAACTCCATTGTTTTTCTGTAATCAAAATGCACCATTCAAAGCCACATAATCAATTTACAACCCTTTCTGACTACATTTGTTATTTTTCATGCATTTACTGATTATTTTGAGCTATAAGACCATGAAGTTGAAAAGCATTTGAAATGAACTCTGAAACCAAAGTACATACATAGTTCTCCAAAGCATTAAACCAAAGTACATACATAGTTCTCATTGAACAACATATAGATCTCCAGAGCATCTAATTAAACCATACATTGAAATTGTGTAAAACATTTCAATGCAACAACAAATGCGATCATAATCGCAACCAAGGTAACAACCGATCCAAGCGCATAATGATACCAAGCCTCGGTATGAATGGCATATTTTTAATCTTTTAATCTTCAACCGCATTGCATCCATCTTGATCTTGTGATCATCGACGACATCTGCAACATGCAACTCCAATATCATCTTCTCCTCCTCAAATTTTCTATTTTTTCCTTCAAGTAATTGTTTTCTTCTTCAATTAAATTTAACCTCTCGACAATAGGGTTGGTTGGAATTTCCGGTTCAACAACCTCCTACATAAATAAAATCTATGTCACATTGGTCGGCATAATTGTCATAAACAATAAATGAACCAAATAGTTATGAAAAGATAATGTATACCACAGCTGAATAATAGACAAGACGAGGGCCGACGGGCGGATACCAAAACCATCGCACTATATAATAACAAGGAATAATAAAAGTAAGAAAATTAGACAAGTATCTATCTGAAGTAAGATTTTTCTTTCTTTCGAAAGAAGATAGGAACAAGAGGCTCACCACGGTGGTGCGGCGAGAGATCGGGCGCAGCGATCGATTTACAGTGAAGACAGGCAGGACGGGGTGTGACGGATGCTAAATCTAGACAAATCTCATTGAAAATGGAGCACGAGGTCGAGTTTGAGAGGAGAAAGCTTAACTAGTGTGGCTCGGGCATTTCATCGAACACCTCATGTGCCTAGTAGGTGAACTAGAGCACCCAAATGGCCTCCCTCGCCGGGCTAGAAAAAGCAGAGCACTCGAGTGCTCTGCTGCAACGATGGTATATATAGGCAAGTTATTTGTCCCGGTTCGTGGCATGAACCGGGACTAAAGCTCTACTCTCCCGGTTCAAGCCACGAACCGGGACCATTGGTTGTGGGCGAGAGCAGGACCATTGGTCCCGGTTCGTGGCTTGAACCGGACAAATGGTTCCACACGAACCGGGACCAATGCCCACGAGGCCCGGCCGCCCCATGGGCTCACAAACCGGTCTAATACCCCCATGGGTCCGGTTCTTGAAGAACCGGACTAATGAGCTGGCCAGCCCGAGCGTTAGCCCTGTTTTCTACTAGTGATATGACCTCTTCCCTTCCTCGCACCTCTAATGCTTTGTCACGGTACATGTCCGTGGGAGAATCCTTAGTTCTCATAGTCGCATTCATTTGCGAATTCTTACAGACGTCACATCAATTCACAAGCAGTTCTTGTCGACCAGCAGATGAAGCCTTTGCAAGTTCTCAAGCCTTTCGGTTTAAGCTTCATGGCAATAGATAAGTTAGCTAGAAAGGGCGACAGACAACGACGTGGGAATACATCCAAAGATTTGCCACCAGATCTGCATGAACTGTACAAGACAGACCCTGAAGAAACCTATGGTGAACACAAAACTCGAATCCAATGGATTCGAAGATATTGGGCTGAAGAATGGTTTAAGTACAGATTTGTCACGGTTGAGTATGCTGAGAAGAATGCCATCAAGCAGCCCTGGGGAGATATATTATACAAAAATCTTCAACCCCAGTCCCTGTCTGAAGCTATTGATCAAGGCTTCTACCCGTGCATGGTTCACGGACCACAACCAGAGAATGCTGACCCATCTTCTCTGCTATGGTGTTGCAAAGACAATCTGTTCAAGCGCAACTTCAAGTTTGCCAAAGATTATGCTGTGAAGAACAAGAAGGCATTTGGACTTGACTTCAACCCCGGTCCATCTGCTCCTCGGGATGATGGCACCCGTGAAGCCAATGAAAATAGAATCGGCCCCTTCTACAACCTCGAAGGCCTCATCACTCACAATGCAGTCCAAGGTGCAAATGTGGATCACTCAGTTGATGACGCAGATTTTGATGAAGCGCCAGCTCCTCCTAAGCCACAGAAGCAGAAGAAAGCTAAGGATTCAAAACCTTCTGCTACACCAAAAGCTTCACGTGTGAAGCCATTGACCACTGCTCCTCCTGCACCAAGTACTAATTCTGAAGATCTATCTCGAGTCTCCAAGAAGAAAGAGAAGCCCCAGAAGAAAATTGTCAAGAGTTACGGTCAAGACTTGACCCCACTGCCGTCAAATAAACGTGAATGAAGCTATTGACATGTCAACTGACGATGAGTGTGGTGATGATGCCCTTGAGCAGCTGATTAAGAGCAAACAAGAGGCAGAGATCTTCAACAATCTGCCCCTTTTCAATGTGGGCATCCTGAACAACTTCATTGATGAGTGGTTTGACAACCCAAGCCTCAGTTTTGATGGTCTTCAGCTCCCAATTGGCATCAGCGTCGCCTTCCAAGGCGCCATTGCTCCTAAGCTGGCTCTGGCTCAGAAAATTGTTGAACTGAAGAACAAAATTGACTATGAGAAAGCCCAGTTCAAGAAGCACATGGCCAAGCTTAGTGTGGCTGATGTTCAAAACTTCAAGCTCATGTTACATGACCTCAAGGAGGCATTTCACAAGAAACGTGAAGAGTACAAAGGTTCACGCGAGCGTATTAAAGACCTCACTGCCAAATGTGTTCAAGCTTACAATGAAGCTGAAAAGCGCAAGGCACTTGGGCGTCCTGGCATAGACCCCAAGATGGCTGCCAAAAAGAAGAAGCCTGTTGTGGCACAAGCTGAAGCATCAGGGTGGGAAGCACCTCGCATTGTCTTCCCGGCCAGCATGACAGGCTCGAAGCCTAAGGTCCCCACAACGTCTTCGGAACTGAAGAAAACAAGGGCAGCTGAAGCCGAAGCCAGAAAGCGCAAGTCCAAGAACACCACTGACGATGCTCCACCGACAAACAAGAGAAAGACAAAGAAGAAAGATCGGGCTGCTCCCACAGATCCCCTTGTTGTCGAGCCCATCTCTTTGCTCGTCCGGCATCTGAACACTAAGAGCGTCAGTTAATAGTTCACGAGCCTGCTTCCACCGAGGCTCCTGAAGCTGAAGAAGTTCCATCTGTTGATCCTATCACAGCTGAAGACATTGGTCCCCATGACAATGTAAATGATGATGAAGTCCTTCCTCGGATCGAGCACCAAATGGTATCATCGCTTTGTTCTCACAAACAATGAACTCATCAAGATTGGTCGTCCTTTGACGCCAATCACTCAGGATGCTTCATGGGCTGATCACCCACAAAAAGACACCCCAAGTCAAGTATATACAAGTACTCCCCACCTCAAGTCACCTCTCACGTGCTTGATGGCGGCGACTATGTGGTCCAGCCAACTCCCTCTCCAAAAGCGTCGCCCGCATTTCACAGGCTTCGCAAAGGACCAAGGCGACAAGTCGCTCCATCGAGCGTTCCAAAAGGAGAAGTGCAAGAGAACTCAGTTGCATGATAAGTGTTTCCTGAAGCTACTCCCACTGTGAACGTCTCTGAGTCTGAAGCCAATGATGCACCTGCCACCAATGTGCAGTCTGAAGACCTTGTCAATGCTTCTGCTCCTGTACCGCCAGCAAGGCCTCACACAATTGAGCAAGCATTTTATCAAGGCGAGCTTGTCACTATTTGTTGGCCCATTCTGGTTCCTCCACCGCTTGGGACAATAATTTGATTATCATGTGGAGCACAGGCCTCAGATCTAGAAGCCAAAACCGAGGCTGCCAAGGTTTCCAGGTACTACATCTGCACCAGGATCATTCAACGCTAATGGATTCATTGCACACAACACCTTCTTTGATAGCGCCAAGAACCCATATTCCAAGCCAAGAATACCATCTGATCGGTTCTGGAGCTATCAACAATAGATTACTATTCATGCATACTATACAATCAGGGGCGCATCTTTCCCCATATGCGTCTAGACTGTGAAGCCATTGCGGGCCTGCCTTGCTTAGAAGAAGCCCTCAACTGTTTCAGAGATGCAGGTCTTCTACAGTTTCTGACTGATAAAGAAAATTGATATGAAGAACTTCTGCTGCAATTCTATGCAACTCTTCACATTCGCGGCTACAACAGGGATCCGAAGACATGGGTCCTTGAGTGGATGACAAGCAATGTACACCATGAAGCCAAAGCTCTTGACATCATTGAGCTTACTGGCCTACCCACTCCAGGTGAACTCTATGAGCCTGGTTGTCAGCTTCACCGCAATGCGTTGGAGAGCATCTTTCAGAAGCCTAAGCCCAATATGAGCCAAGTGCTGAGCATGATGAAGCCACTGCCACAAGATGATGAATATCCAAAGGAATTACGTGTTGAAGACCTAGAATATCGGCCCCGCACAATCTATCATATTATAAGGCGAACTCTATGGCCCATCAAAGGACATTCTTCTTCAGCAAAGCTTGAAGGCTCCATGAAGACATTGGTTTTCCATATACTCAATGGCATCAGCTTCAATGCTCAAGACTTCTTCATCAGGCAATTGGCTGCATCTGGCTCTGATTTATTTGGTCTGAAGTTTTATGCTCCATGGGTTATGCGCCTCATCAAGCTTCATTCTGCTGTCAACTATCAGCCGTCTGCGCGCAACCATCTCATATTCTTGCCAGAGGTTGATATGTTTGTCGAAGCCATATACCCAGAGCCTGCCAAGGATCCAATTTATCTTCACAATGCCGATCATCAAAGCTTCACTCATCCCATTGAAGGAGTTCTTGCTACAACTCGTGTTTATCCTCTGGCTGGACGTACACGTGCACCTCATCGTGCATATACTGAAGCCACTGGAAGCACATTTTCTCAAAGGCCTCGGAAGAGATCTTGTGTTCTCACTGACCGAGAGCTTCTCGTCGCCCCGCATCAAAAATAAGATAAGCATCATAACTGGCTATAGCGTTAGATATAAAGCCTCTTGGTGGATGTTAATCGCATTCGAAATCTTGCCACCAAGAATGTGTTTGTCGCTCATGAAACCTGTCGAAGGTCATGGAAGAGTCTGACATTGTTCAGTGCTAAAGCTGATCTTCAAGACGATGGATTCATAGAGAGATTCAGTTTGATACCACTCCTCCCAGAAATGTTGTCTTGCGACGGACTCCATCACTCAAAGATTCGAGTTCTCCTCCTCTGCGGCAACTATTCATGCGAGTCCTTGATGACGACTATGATGCTACTTCACCACCTCCAACTTTGGTGCATATCGACACTGCACCAAGTTCGTCTGCACCACCGAACCTCAACGTCGACCCTGCTGCTTCACCTACTCCTCATGGGAATGAGTAGAGGCTCTATGTCTTCAAACCTTTTTGGTCCTTACTGACAAAAGGGGGAGAAGCATATGAGTTGATAGTCTTCAAGTGGGTTCATATGGGTCGTTGCTATACTTTTGCCAAGTGCTTACAACTCTCGCTTTTGAAATATTTGGTTATTTGAGTTGTAACACTTAAACTTGATGGTCGTCTGCTACTTTTTCTGCTATTCTGTGATGCGACGATAAATTCCGCATGTGCGATGATAAATCCCGCATGAAGTCATCTTGCAGACGTCCATTTTTCATCATGCATGTCATTATCCTAGTTATATCTTTTCATGCATGATGTATTGTCTTCATAAGTTGAAGAGGATCTCCACTAGTACAACCTACCATGTGCATTTGCATTCCAAAGCAAAACCTTTATATGCACATCTTCAGGGGAGCCTTTATCACTTAAGAAGACAATATCTTAATCCTTTAAAATTTCACATACTTTTATCCTCATTGAAAACTTCAACCAGTTTGTCATCAATCACCAAAAAGGGGGAGATTGTAAGTGCATCTAGTGCCACCCCTACTTGGTTTTGGAGTATTGACGACAAACCTGGTTGAGGGACTAATGTGTTTGTGAGAATTGCAGGATAACACAGGTAGTAGTCCCTCATTGATTCGGTTTATCTACTGGAGATGACCCTGAAAAATGTTTGAAGACATTGAAGACAATGGTGGTCTGTGAAGCTATTCAACGTGAAGTCTATGACATGAGAAGACATTGCATGAAGACTATGGAGCGCGAAGACTTAGTCTTTTTGTTGTTTCCTTTTCTTCTTTGTTGAGTCATGGGAACCCCCGCACTGTTAAGTGGGGTCCAAGTGAACAAAGTCAGAGTGACTAAAGTGATGCTCAACCAAATCCTATGTCTTCGAGCGAAGACAATGAGTGCAAATCCTATCCAGAGTCAGATGAGTCAGCTTTACTTGTAGCCCAAGTCAAGGTACCGCATGTGCTTGAAATCTAACCATTGGAACACGTGTCAGTTCCTTAGTGACCCAGGGTCATTTCGGACAAATCAGGTCGGGTTGCCTAGCGGCTATAAATAGCCCACCCCCTACACCATAAATTGGTAGTTGCTCAGAGTTAGTGCACGGCTTTTGTCGTTTGAGAGCAACCCACCTCCAAAGCATTTGAGAGCGAATCTTTGCGAGGACAAAGCCCAAACCACCCAGAGCCCAAAGAGTGTTTGGCACCACTAAAGTCTTTACATGCATGTAATCAAGACTTGTTACACTTGAGGACTGTGAATCCTCCACCCGGTTAGGTGTCGAGTTACGAGCATCCAAGAGTCATTGTGGATTGCCGTGAACGAAGTCTATGAAGGTTTGGAAGTCTACCTTGAAGACTTACCAGAGTGATTGGGCGAGGACTAAGTGTCCTTAGCTCAAGGGAATAAGGTGAAGACGCAGGTCGTCGAAAGTTAAATCTCAGCCTCCTAACCCGGACATCTGCTTGTCACAAAGAATCGAACTGGTCGAACAAATCGCTGTCCTCTCCAAGCTCTGGTTCTATCTCTTGTTTCTCTTTACTTACAGTTTGTCTTCGTGAAGTCATTGCACCTTGCATTATCTATTTGACTTCACTGAGTGACTACTTGTTCTGATTGGCTTCATACTATCTTCCATCTTGATCCTTATTACCTAGCTGCTAATAGTCTTCGTGCTTTCACTTCATTGGATACTCAACTATGGCTTGCCTAGTGTAGTCTACCTTCCGCTGCATACAAATAGGGTCATTTCTATTGTTTGTCTTCGAAACTCCCATGTTTTGAAGACTTTCATAAAAATCGCCTATTCACCCCCCTCTAGTCGATATCCAGCTCTTTCAGTTATTATGGCCTAGTTTTAAAAAATAGGTTATCGCGGCCACTAGCAAACCGCGGAAAAAGAACTACACTGACTACAAGCAAACAAATAAACAAGACAAAGGAAATAAATAAGCAAGCAACTTGTGCTAGGCTATCATGGCTATTACACATATTGTATCCACTTGGCATCAAAGTTCGCCACCAGTGCAAATATAGGGAACAAAGCAGCATATCATATACACTGGTTGTCAAAATTGGCGACCAGTGCAAATGAATGCCACAGCAAAACAAGTCAAGAACTGAAACCAATTGAAGATCTCAAGAAACAATATCCGGGTACCCATAATTTTGGCAAGATGCTTAGCAAGCTTAGTAACTTTCTCTTGTTTAGCGCTTAAAGCCTCCAACACTTGTTGTTACACGGAAAGTATGCATCTGAATTCTGCAGGACTTCCTCGGTCCTTGACTTCTGTCGCATAACATCGGATCGATGTCTTTCAACTTGAAGTTGAGACTCAAGAAGCGAACTGATTCAGCAATGAGTTCAAGAGCTGGTGCCGATAGTAGTAGCCATGAACTTCGAACACTACATCAAGACAGGACTTTGGGGTTGTCTCAATGTCTTCAATATAGTTTTTATCAGCTTTCTTGGAGACCAACAGGGATGTCTCACTATCTTGAACCTTATTTGCATTACTTACTTTAGCATTGCATAACGTGGTACTCTTCTCCAATATTTTATCCGCATTCTAAAAGAGAAACAAACAGTTCAGTGGTAAGGTGGACAGGATAACAACATGAAACAAACATATATCTATGTAGTATGGTCACTGTATGGTCTATACCATTCTAGTTTATGTTGCCAAATCAAGATAGATACAGTTCGAATCATATCTATTTAAGAAAAAGCAGCATAGACATAATATAAGTGTGGGAAACTACGCAACAATAACAACACTTGTAATGTGCATGGCATGAGAACATAACTGTTTATTCAATTGAAACTGAATTCAACATAGAGCAAGTTACAACAACAAACACGTTAAAGAAACAGGTTTAAAACATACCATTGCGCCATTGGAGTTTCAATTGCATCCTTCAAATTTGAAATTAGTTGGTATGAGTAAATACTGGATGCAAGAGCAAAGTAGTATGAACCATAGCTCTGAACCTGACACGAGAACAATTCTTCTTCTGCTTTAAGCATTGACTTGGGGTTGGAGTGGTGGTCCTCGTGCTTTGGGCACTGCAGTTGCCTTACTATCTGCTCGTGTTTGGGTGCTCTTTGGTGGAGACGGTCTTGTGTCAACTGGAACTAGGTTACTATCTGCTGGGGTTGGGGTTAGAAGGGTGTAGCTGGTTTTGTGTCCAACTAGGTAGGGGTACAATTTGCGTGAGTCTGGGTTATGTGTGGTGGGGCTTGTTCTTGGGCAAGTACAACCATGGTTCTATCTGTATCGACAGGTAGCACAATCTTTTCTAAAGATCGTGTTTCACTCCCATCGATACAGCCATCAACCCCTCCAATTGAAATGGTTGATAAACAAGAAAAGTAATTGAATGTACAAACATTGTAAGATAGACAGTGCAATGGATAGTAGGGAAGAAAACAGGGCATGAAATAATTCACATTTATGTTGTCTAACCAAACAGAATAGCAGGTCATAATTTCACATATATGATGGCTAATTAAACAGGATAGCATGACACAATTTCACATTTATGATTTCTAACTAAACAGGATAGAATGACATACTTCAAAATATGATAACTATGTAAACAGGATGACATGATATAACTATACGATGTGCCTATTAAAGTAGTTGGCATGCCATAAATCACAAACATGCCGTCGATGGAAACATGATGGCATGATATAATTCACGGATAGAATGACATAATTCAAAATATGTGATTATGTAAACAGGATGAGATGATATAACTATATTATGTCTTTAGAAAATGGCTTGGCCTGCCATAATTCAGATACATGTTGTCTATGTAAACATCATAGCATGATATAATTCAATATATGATTTATATACTAAGCAAGTGAGCAGAGGGCAATCGCATATATGATGTGTCAACTAAGGAGATAGCATTCAGTATAGTGTATATGATGTAAAAACTAAGAATTGCAATACAACATATGCATGATATGAGTAATATAACCCTGCCAAGTTTGAGCAAACACCTCAGGGGGATAATAGGACTGGTCATCTGCCTTTGAATCCTCCTATGAAGAGCTATTTGTAACCAGCAAGATAAGCGCTTGAAAGGTAGCATTGTCTGCTCTGAAGAACTTATTTTCACTCCGATTTCTTCATCACCAATTCAAATGGCTGATGCACAGAAGATCATTGAATATACAAACATTGTCGACAAATGCAATGAGAAATACAAAAAGGATGGCATGATATAATTCACATATATGGTGCTTGGCTAAACAGCATGGCATTGCATAATTCACATATATAATGCCTTGCAACAAGATAGCATTGCATAATTCACATATATAATGTCTTGCAACAAGATGGCATTGCATAATTCACATATATGGTAATTAGACATTAAGCAGGTGGCATTCACATAAAGCATGTCTAAACTAAGCAAATGACATAACAATCCAAGATACCATCGCACAATATGAGCAACATAACCCTGCCAAGTTAGAGCATGCACCTCGGGGGGGGGATAGGACTGGTCATCTGTCTCTGAATCCTCCTCTAAGGAGCTATCTCAGTAACCAACAAGGCATGCGCTTCATCGATAACATTATGCGCTCAAGACCTTGTTTCCACTACAGATTTTTCTATGACCGTCTTGAATGGCTGATACAGGAAGAGTAACTAAATGTACTAAAATTGTTGACAAATTTAACATGTAAAAAAATGATGGCATGATATAATTCACATATAAGATGGTGGCTAACCAGGGTGGCATTGCAAAATTCACATATATGAGGCCTGGCTAAACAAGATGGCATTGCATGATTCACATATATGATAAGGAAACTAAACAGATGGCATTGACACGAAGCATGTCTAAACTAAGCAGATGACATCTTTGATGTATGCAATAAGCAATGCAAGGCACCATATGCATGATATTACCAACATCGGCATGCCAAGTTAGAGCAAAGAACTCGGGGGTAAATAGGAGTGGTCTTCTCATACGAATCCCCCTCGAACAGTTATCTTCCTCTTGATTACGATCCGAAATGGGTGGAGGGGGGCTGCCTTTGCGCCCACCATGGAGCGACGTCTGCATGCAATTTTATTGCCACGCAAGGCTCGTCTCTTCTGCTCTACATGTTCAGTTCCATTGTGTACAATAACCGACATGCATAGGAATAAAACATAGTGAGATTATGTAAGGAGTGCATGCACAAATCCAGAGTGATGGTAACAAACTATGGATAGACCCAAAACCAATGATAGCAGGCAGATAATAGCTTTAGTTAAAAAATACAGATAATGGCTCCCTTAATGTTTGTTTGCACCTAACATGAAACTCATAGTAGACACCTGAGATTAACCAGATAGTAGACATATAGTACTGATTGCTGCCCCAATATGTACCCCACAACCATTTAAAAACTCAAGTTTCAGCTTTAGTTTGGAACTGACTCGGGGTCTAATAGGTGAACACGATGATAAAGTAGCATGTCATCATATTAAGTGATGCATATTGTAAGCAGACACAGAAGAGTGCGACCTCTCTTGCGAACCCGTGTAGTCCTCAAGGTCATCTGCTCAGTTGATGATGGTAATGCAGTTGTCGTGGCTGCCGGAGGCGGGGAAGAAGATCTGCGGTGGCGAAAGACAGCCTAGAGAGCGGATCCCTGCTGTGGTGAACCCTTTCGTCATTGGAGCAGCTGAGCTGGGGTGGAACAAAGCGCCGCAGGAGGAGGACAAACCACACAAGGTTTTCTTTGACACATATCTGTAATAGAAGTAATTGTGTAAGGGCTTGTTTGAATTTGAGGATTCTAACAATGCAGGGATAGGAAATAGACAGGAATAGGATAGAATGCACGTGCAAAACAGAGAATTTAAAAACACAGGATTTCTGCCAATCTTGGTGTTTGATTCACAAGAATTGGAAGATCACGGGATGCAAAGAAGCATGGTGAGATTAAGTCGAACCACAGGAAAATGTACGGTTATAATGCTATTATGCTACTCTCTTAGTCTTGTGCTTCATAAATAGGAATTTGAAAAGGAGGACAAGTGGAAATTAATATTCATATGGTTTTTTTTCAAGGAGACACTAAAGGAACAAATCCTACAGTTTTCCTTTGCTCCATTCCTTTGAACCAAATTCATGAATAGTAGTACCATAGGAAATTTCTCAATTCCTATGTTTTTCCTTCACTTTTCCTTTCAAGCACTAGCGATTCTAGTAGGCAGGCTTGAGCAAGGAAAAGCCTACACTAAAAATATTTTTGTGCTACTTCTATTACTTTGGACCCGTGCCACGCCCTACTAGCTCAACTCCCGTGCCCATCGACAAATGCACAGCTCAAGCGCTAGAGATAAATAATGATGGCGTTCAAGAGAGTCCATCACGGATAGGTAAGTTGCACGGTACCTCACCGCTTGTCATATAGTAGGATAAAATAATCGTATTTCATGTTACTACGTGTGCTCAATGGACAATATATATAACATGTAGAGTAAAAAGAGATGCAACAAGTGTACAACTTCTTTGGCGAAGCCATGTCGATCTTAAGCGTGATTGGGTTGGCGGTGAGGATGCTCGGCTGACTTTGCTTTGTCGGAGGAGGGAAGAAGATCTTATGCGTTTGGAGATGGAGCCCGAGTCTCGCTCCGCTGTGATGGAGGGTTTTGTCATTGGAGCAACTTGATTGAGTTGTACGACGCCAAGACTGAAGCGAGACAAGAGAGACAATGTTAACCTTAGTGTAATTCTAATAGCATCTCCAATAGATGACGTAAAATACATAACCACAAAGTGCTAGATGTAAAATACATCAGCCGCTCATCTCTGAACTTAACTCGTCGAAACTGAATTTAACTGTTGAAACCGAACTTAGGCTGTCGAAACTGAATTTTGTTTGTCGGCCCAGAACGCACTAGAGGTGAGGCTACGTCGTCATCGTGACTTTTTCATCTCTAGTCAGTCAATTTTGTAGCCATTGGATAAGAAATCAAGGGCCTGCAGTTCATCTTCAACCTCCACCCTCTGAGCCACCACCACCACCGCCAAACAGCCACCCCCGCCGCCCATGACTGTGTAGTCTTGCCGCCCTTCGCCTCAAAACACTCCCCACCGCCAGCCCGCTGCCGCCCTAGCCATCCTCTAGGCCCCCCGTGCCGAGCTTTTCTCCGGCGATCTCCACGCCACCGCCCCACCACCGCCGGCGACCACCACCCCACCCTGAACCCCGAGATAGATAGTAGGGTACCTCTCGTGAGCCCCCTCCCCGCTGTGGCTGGTTCTTCCTTAACTCCAGGAGCCCCCACACCCACCCCTAAAATCGATGACCCAAAAGTAGATTTAGTCAATGAAGTGTAGCTAAATTGGAGTAGCATCGCAAGCAAGAGCGAGAGCGAGAGCAGCAGCGCGAGAAAGAGCAAGAGCAATAGCAAGAGCAGACCAGGCAGGGGATTGAGAGCAAGGGTAGAGCAGCAGCGCGGGCAAGAGCTAAAGCAGCAGCAGCTCCTACTGATGTGGACGTCGCCGCCGAGGGAGCGACGTCGTGGAGGAATTGGCCGACGACGCTGCCGTGGATGGATCTACGCCGTGTTAGCTCGGGACCGAGCATCGGCAGCACCGTGAGATCGAATCAAGAAGAAAATGCGTTGATTAGTGTACAACCTCTTTGGTGGCGCCGATTAGGCCGCAGCTTCATCCGAGGAAACGGTGATGATGCCGCTCTTCCGGTGGTGCAGGTGAAGATGGTGGTGTGGGAATGGAGGTGGCACGAAAGACGAGGGGATCGTTGGGGCAGCTCCTTGGAGGTGGAGGATAGGGTGGCTGAACCGGCGGGACGACGATATTGACTACGGATCCTCATCCATTATGGTGGATGAGGGACATCGAGGTGTTGATGTGGACGATGTCATCGGGGAAGAGGCTCCGGCTGGGTGGCAGATGGAGGAGGGTGTGGGGCTTCGTGGGTTTTCGCGGCTTCGGTGTATGAATGAGTGGGCAGATGGGATGGGAGTGGGGAACCATGGCTTAGGGACGCGCTTGTCCAAAATGTGGAGTAAGTTACGAAAGTACCCCCACCGATTTGAGGCGGTTCTTTTGGTTCAAGGGTATCACAGGCATTTCACGTGTCAGGATTTCACAGGAGGTGGGAGGTTTCGCGTGCGTTGTAATTTTGGAATTGCAAGGCGCGGGTTGAGATGGAGGGAGTTGTCGGAGCACAACGAGACAAAGATAGATCTTAAATATTTCGGGCTAACAAGGCGCGGGTTGAAGATGCGGGAGTTTCACTGCATGATAGACAGAGACGCTACCTTGAAATTTCGGCATAACAAGGAGCGACTTGAAATTTTAGGAGAACAAGCTTAACGTGTACCCAGAAAAAAAGACAATTCGCACCTCATCACTAGAGAGAGGCATGTCCTGTTTTACTATATTACTAGAAATGCATTCAAATACAACAAAAAAACTAAAATAATTGGGACAACAAACATAACTTGTACAGTACCAAAACAATTTGCACTTCCCTCAATAATAAAAAACAATGTGTGTTGTCTAGCATATCGACTAAATTTGAGTACATTTTCCCTGTTTGAATGGGATTGTACTCGGGTTAGTTATACAACCATCTAGATATTATCTTCACAACACATGACATGAATATAGGAGAAGTAATTTCCTATATAAATATGAACTACATGTACATATGATCTCAAATTCAAATATATGTATCCATTTTGTGTTGAATTCAATTCATAGTACATGTATGCTTTAGCTAGATGTTCGAATCTAAACCATGTATGATATACTACGTACAATGTGTTTAACACGCACAACACACACAAACACCTTATTAATACGCAAGCGTGGGTAACCCAACCACGCCATTGATTATGGCGCTTGGGAGATAAGCGAGTTTTACCAGTTGGTGGGGACGCATAGCTTCATCCGTCCATATAAGGGATAAGGATCCACTTTTTCACACATGCCTTCTTCCTCCTTTGCTCATCCATTTCCACGCACTCAAGCTCCAGCGCCCAAGTCCGCACATCTTGCCTCAACCTTCCCCAGCCATGTCCGGAGCGGGAGGCAAGTGGTTGGTCTCCTCCGTCATGGAGGGCACATCAAAAGCTGCGGAAGGCGGATACTTGTCCAACGACATCGCGCATCGGCTCCCAGACAAGGGGCAGCTTATCCCCACCCCTGTGCCCCATGAGAGGTGGTGTTCCTCACCCACTTCCTCCATGGACTAGGTTTTCCTCTTCACCCATTTGTTCGGGGGCTCATGTTCTACTACGGCCTGGATTTCCACGATCTGGCCCCTAATTTCATCCTCAACATCTCGGTGTTCATCGTCGTGTGTGAGGCCTTCCTCTGCATCCAGCCCCACTTCGGCTTATGGCTGAAGACCTTCAATGTCAAGCCGAAGGTAGTGGGTGGCCGCTAGGCGGAGTGCGGAGGTGCCATGGTGGGCAAGATGGCCAACGTCCTATGGCTCGAGGGCTCCTTCGTGGAGACCATAAAGGGGTGGCAATAGGGGTGGTTCTACATCACCGAGCCGCATGACCCTAAATGGGTGGCGGCCCCCGAATTCCGATCTGGCTTCCCTACACGGCTCACCTCCTGGAAGGAGACGGGCCTGACATGGGGTAATTCAAAGAGTGACCCGACTCCCAACTGCGTCCCAAAACCTGGTGAACAAGAAGCTCAAGCTCGTCAGCGTAGTCAGGTCATGCTCATCCGCGGATCCTCCCGTGCCAACAACGGGCCTTCAACTTGTGGGAGTTTGATCCGACACAGACCAAACCTTGAGCAGGCTCTTCAACACTACGTACGAAGATGTCTGGAAGGTGCTGTTCAAGGTAGGGATGAAAATGGGCGAAACTTTCCGTTTCTCCGGAGAAAAAATGGAAACAGAGAGGAAATATGAAAACGGAAACGGAAATTTGCAAAACGTAAGTGGAAATGGAATTTTAATGTGGAAACGGAAACAAAAACGGAATGGTGTTTTTCGGTGGAACATGCATGAAAACGGAACTTTCCGTTTCTGTGAATATGAAATTTCTGTTTTTACTACAGACCTATGGCTGCTTTATAGCCCAACCACCAAAGAGAACATAATGACACAATTAGTAGAGTGAATCTGGGGCCCAACTTCTACTGCCACACATGTACTCAGCTTGGCCATATACGCAATTGTCCAGTACTACTACAATACTACGCTAAGTTGCTAACATAATTATATTAATTTATAGCCATGTTAACAACTCATTAAATTTGTTTGTTTTTGTGTGTATTTCTCTATGATTCAAGGGGGTTTTAAGTTTCGACCAACGCCCACTTCTGTTTCCGTATCCACTTTGTATTCGCTCCATGTCCGTTTCCGGTAGTATCTGTTTCCGTATTAATTTCCGGGGTTTCTGTATTCGTTTCCGCTTCTGCAAACAAATATGAAAACAAATATGGTAGCACTCAGTTCCGTCCGTTTCCGCTCCGTTTTCATCCCTAGTTCAAGGGCGCCAAGGCTCCCTCATCCCCTACCGAAGATCGCGGATTCAGCTCGCAGCATCAAGCCAGCGAGGTAAGCTATTTTACCCTTTACAGGACACTTGTTTTTCATAGTTTGACTCTATGCGGGATCTAAACTCCCTTACCTTTGACGGGCCTGGCAAAAGATGTCCGGGCAGGTTAATTGTCCGACTCCCTTGCCAGAAGACCCAGCGGACGCCCGATTAACGGGTCTGCTGGTTCCGCACCTCACGTGGTACCGGAGAAGAAGGTCACGGGGACTCGAAGGAGTTCCCGGCGCCAGTGTTGTCGGACTCATCGTCCGATGACTCCGAGGCGGACTCCTCCCGCGAAGACGAGGAGGGGGAAAAAGAGGCCTCTCCCCCAGCGGGGGAGAGAAGAAAAGGAAGGCCACCCCAACTGGGGAGGCTGGAGGGTCCAAGAAGGGAAGGACTTCCTCCAGACTACTCCACCAACACCGATGATGGCGAAGAGGAGTGGCCACCGAGGGCTAATCCCCTGTCTAAATCGTAAGTGTCCGGATACCAGAATAACTCATGGCGTTTCATTTGTTGCACAGAATCTCCTAACGCCGAATATAACCCTGCAGCCCGCCCAAGGACGGGCTCGACGCTTCAACGAAGCGCCTCCTGGATTCGCCGGGCGTGAATTGCACCTCACTTCCGGCTGCCTCCTCTCCTTGCATTCGCGGATGACGCCGAGGTGGGGTCCCAAAGGGGCCCAGCCAGAGGAGGTGGTCCAGAGGCGCTGCAAGGCAACCTACCGGACTCCAGCGCAAGGGGATAAAACCCCAATGGGCTCTAAGTCCGCCTGGGGGACTCGCACCGAACCTTCGGTGGTTCCGAGTCCGGCAGCAGCCCCTTCGTCGAAGGGCAAGATCGCGACACCGGTGACCTCCATCCAACCGGAGGCACGGATAATTTCTGGAGGCGCTTAATGGCGCCCATCCATCGAGGAGCACCGCATCGCTATGAGTGTGGTGATCCAGAAAGTTCAATCCGCCAAGAGCGGGCTGATCAAGCTGCCAGCCTTCTAACAAAGCTTTGAGGTATGTATTTAAGATATGTAAAAATATTACCGATAGACAAGTAGCCCTCGATGCTCGGTTTGGTGTTCGGAAAGAAAAGCCGAACCGAGGATCTAAAAAGATGTACGCAGGAGTCTAACATAAGTATGTCAATATGGGGAATGCAGGTTGCGCTCTCGACCTCTGCCGACCGACCGTGGAGGTCAATGCATTGAAGCGAGCCTCGAGTGGTCCAAGAACGAGCTCAGCCATGCCAAAAGCAGCTCGAGGACAAGGAAGGTAAGTAATACCTTATGGAAGTATATAAAAGATGTGGTTGCAAAAATGACAGGAATAACGTGAGTATTGCAGGGCCACGAATGAGGTGGTGACCACAAGGAAGCGGTGTCCAAGGTCAGTAAGCAATGCGGCGCATGAGCGCACCGAGCGAGAGAAGCAGGAGGCGCGGGTGGCGGAGGTGTGGCAAGAGCTCCAGCACTCGTGGAAAAACACGAGAGTTTGGGCGTGACTCAAAGACTCGAGAGTCTCGAGCTCGCCTCGGCCCTTGAGAGCGCCTAAAGCCGCTAAGGCCGATGCCCAAAAAGCCCTCCCGGAAATTGAAGCGATGAAGAAGATAGCAGCGGTAAGGCATTCTTTATGCAAAGCATGCACGTGAAAGTGAATTACTTGTTACTTACCCAAACTGAGCTCTCCAGAGCTGCTCGCAGATCTGCCTCAGAGCAGTCCGATGCTGCCGCATTCTACTGGGCCGAGGAGGGAGCTCGACGGAGAAGGTGTTCGGTCTCAAGATGCTAAGGCGGACACCGGTGCCTTTGAGTGACCAGTGAAGCAGCTAGTCGAGCTCCATAAGGTGGCGAACAGGCCATGAAGGGCCTCATAGTTTGGCTGTGGCCTAAGGAAGCCATTCTTGGGAGCTACTTGGGCTGGTGAGGCGGCTGGTGGACCTTTGTCCATGGATTGAAGTCGCCAAGCGCCTGCTCAGATCGAAGGTGCCCAGAGGCCCATGCCCGTGCTAAAGTGCACTGGGGCAAGATGGACGCTGAGAAGCTTGTGACGGACAGACCACCGCCGGGCAGGGAGTATCACAAGCCCGAGATGTATTATGAGGGCGTCCTGAAGGGTGCCCGCCTTATAGCGGGTGAATGCTCCAAAGATGTAATTTTTGAGTAAACTCGCATTTGTAATCCTGTACGCTTGAAAACTTCTTCATATGCGCTAAGCAACTCTTGTGAATTTAAAATATTACCTTATGTGCGGCCATTTATTAAATTTGAGAGATGGCGAGTCGTCGGCTTCTGCCCCCATGCCACGAGTGCTGGGGTGTTCGGGATAAACTTGAGCGCTCTTTTTCCCATTCTTTGGTCCTTCGAGGGAGGCGCTCAATGCAACGAACAAGGCAACCGGACTATAATGCTTGAACACTCTCACTTAGCCATAGAATTCTATAATTTTAAATTTCAAGAAGCCCCTAGTATTCGAAGACCGAATTGGGCACTATCCATGCTGGGCGGACAAAGCCGACTCCTCGCTCTAAGCGGCATAAGTCTTTAGGGACTCGAAAACCTCTCGAACAGCGACCGGCTCTCACCCTATCATGACGGTCAGTTTTAGCTTTCTCAACTGAGGTGCTTAACCTAGCTCAACCGGGGCACAATCGCAGTGGTTCTCCCAGCGCTACCTTAGCCGATATAACGGAACGTAAGGTACCAAAACATGGGAGCTGGGCAAACCCAACTATTGACCCAAGACATGATTCGGAGCCGATGCATATAATGCTATAAGTTCGGGGTGCCGCACTTGTGAAAGTGTTAGGACTTATCACACCATATTTTGGGGTACTTAAGCCCTGGTGTATTTGCCGCACTAAAGTGTACGGTTGCAACATGTCATAAATGAACATATATGGATAGAAAAGGAATGCAATAATAGGCAAAAGCTATGCATTGTTTATTCAAAAGGCTGCGTAAAAGCGAACGATACAAATAGTGCGATAAGCAAGGGACGGACTATTTGACATGTCCCCTCCAGACCGAGCTGCGGGATGATATGTGAAACAAGTATACCGCTCATTATAGAGACCACCTGGACACTCGACATAGCTTTTTGCTTCCCTGGCTGTTGCATCGTGTGTTCGGCGATTCTACTGCCGGACAGGGCTTCTTGAGAACGGAGTCCTGAAAAGAAGAGAAAAAAAAAGAATGACACAATATGCAGCCCCTGGTGCGGTTGAGCCGTGTTCTGGGCCTGCCGTGGTCGCGCCCCTCCCCCTATGCCCATGGTATTTCCAGCGTAACTATGTACGTGTAATACTGGTTTCGCAATTTCGCAAGGGCTGGGGTTGGGGCCGCATTTCTACGCTGCTTCAACATGCCAGGCAGTCTTGTTGTAGGTTACTTCGGGCGCGCTTGACGGTGTCCGGACGTTGAATAGCCGGACTCGAGAATTGCCATGAGAGGTTGCTTTTTTACTTCCGCCGCGAGGGCCTCCGTATGCTCCTCTGCTCAAGAGGGCGTTCGTGTTTCCGTTGACCGTAATGACTCCTCGAGGGCCCGCATCTTGAGCTTGAGGTATGCGTAGTGTGGCACCGCATTGAACTTTGCAAATGCGGTTCGTCCGAAGCAAAGGCGTGATAGCCGCTATGAACGGGACTATGTCAAGATTAATTCCTCACTTCGAAGTTATCCGGGATCCAAGACCACTTCAATTGTAATCGAGCTTGTACAGCGGTTGGCCTCTACACCTAGTATGACGCCTTTAAAGGTCATTTTATGGGTTTAATCCTTGAGGGTCTATGCCCATTTTGCGACCGTATCCCGATAAAGCAGGTTCAGGCTGCTGCCGCCGTCCATCAGAACTTTGGTGAGGTGAAATCCGTCAATGATTGGGTCTAGAACCAATGCGGTGAATCCGCCATGGCGGATGCTAGTGCGCTGGTCCCTTCGATTGATCTTTGGGGCGACTGGCTCCATCGCATATACGCCCTTAGTGCACGCTCCGCTCCCTTTTGGGTATGTGGGTTGCGTATATCATGTTCACCACCCGCACTTGTGGGGAAGCCCTTCATCCTCTATTGTTCAGCGCGGGCTCCTCCTCGTCATCGCTATGCAGCCCCTTGTCATTGTTTTCGGCATTTAACTTGCCTGCCTGCTTGAACACCCAACAATGCCTGTTCGTGTGGTTGGCTGGTTTTTCGGGGGTGCCGTGTATCTGGCACGAGCGATCGAGTATTTGGTCCAAATTGACGGGCCCGAGTATTTCTTTTGAATGGCTTTTTCCACGACCGGTTTAGAGCCTCTGAATCCGCACTTGACCGCCGTATCTTTAGCATTATCGCCATTAATGTGGCGCTTGTGCTTGTTGCGACGTGACCTGCCGTTGTTGTCCTTGGTATCCGAATTACCAGGGCTCTTGGTCATGTTGTTACTACGAGCCAGCCAGCTGTCCTCTCCCGCGCAAAAGCGGGTCATCATGAGTGTTGTGAGGGCTGCCATGGATTTCGCTTTTCCTATCCTAGGTGCCGGCAAGCCACTCGTCATGGATGTTATGTTTGAAGGCTGCAACGGCCTCTGCGTCCGGACAATCGACGATTTGATTTTTCTTGGTTAGGAACCATGTCCAGAAATGTCTGGCCAATTCCTCTGGCTGCTGAATTATTTGGCTTAGGTCATCGGCGTCTGGTGGTCGCACATAGGTGCCTTGGAAGTTGTCGAGGAATGCAGCTTCCAGGTCTTCTCAACAACCAATTGACTCTGCTGGCAAGCTGTTAAGACAATGCCGAGCTGGTCCTTTAAGCTTGAGTGGGAGGTATTTGATGGCGTGTAGATCATCACCGCGGGGCATGTGGATATGAAGGAGGTAGTCCTTGATCCATACCGCAGGATCTGTTGTGCCATCGTACTATTTGATGTTTACGGGTTTGAAACCCTCGGGGATTTGATGATCCATTACTTCATCTATGAAGCATAGTGGGTGTCTGGCGCCCAGATCGGGCTATATCACGACGCAGCTCAAATGAGCTTTGTCTACTGTGTTTGGCCCGGACGGAATTGCCATATCCGGCGTGACGGTTATCGTCACGTGTAGTGGGGCGCCCACGCGAGAGATCGATCTTGTTTGCCTTGCCCTGTCCTCCAATATATCTCGCAGGTCTGGCGCACTTCCCCGTGCCTTGGTATTTTTTGAGCGACGCCGGGGTGCGGCTTGAGTGGAGGGCCGAGAGGCCTCTTTGTCGCAGCCACGAGGTGGTCGGTCGGCCGCATCATGTGCTGGTGATGTAGGTTTGGGTGCTTCCTCCTCTAATCGGGGTAGCAGCCTGCGTTTTGGGTAGCTCTTGGAGGGTCGTTCGAGTTCATACTCTTCGCTGCCGGACTTCATCCATCCGTCGGCTAGCAAATCTTGGTCAGCTCTAAGCTATTGCTGCTTTTTCTTGAGGCTGCTTGCCGTGGCCATAAGCCTGCGTTTGAAACGCCCTATTCGACAAGATCCTCGTGCACGACAAATTAAATGCGTTGTCGAGGCTTGCCTCGCCTTCGAGAGGAGGCATGTGATTATCGCCCTCTACCTCTCATCTCGCCGCTCTCTCATGAGGGCTGGCTTCTCCATCCTCCCCGCTGAATCCTCGCCGGAGGGGTTGTCTTCGCACCGTCCCGAGGTATTATTGTCTCCTCTGCTGGAATCACCGCTTTTGCTGTGTGGCGGGATTTAGAGCGGTGCACCGACGCCGGGCGCTTAGGCTGTTTCTTGAGGGTCATCCTCCGTTGTTCCATCGCCATTCCCATCTTTTGGGATGTCCACCATGTAAATGTCGCACAACGAGGTGGCCTTCTAGTGCCTTGTAGGCGCTGGTTCTTGGTCGCCTCTCTGCATCGCCGTCCATACCGTCGATGTCTTGAGTCAAGTCGAGCATGTCGGTTAAATCATCGGCGGTGGCTACTGAAATGGGTGGTGGGTGGGCTTTGAATTTCTTCGTCGTCCGCATCCCAACCTTCCTAACCATAATCCAGCCAGGCTCTCCGATAAAGAGAGAGACTTTAGCGATTCAGGATGTCGCCAAAGGGCGAGTCTTTGAAAGATGTCCGCGCGTGAACTCCATGATCGGCGCCAATCGGATTCGATTAGCGGTATGCGAAGGTTCGGAGTCCGGAGAGGAGTCCGCACCTTGAGTCACGAGCCGCAAAGGACAGGGGTTGGTGTTCGCTCAATCGTCGTGGAGATAGCAGCCCCGAGGCGGTGTCCAGCCACCCGCCCTCGATCGGCGGTCGGCTCCGAGCTAAGGGTCGGAGCGGACACCGTGCAGCCTCCATGGCACTATCCGCGGTAGAGCTAGATCATGCCCATTGTGACAAGGCGGGCGCGCTTGGCTGTGGCTCGAACTCGTCAAGATCAAGTCTCCGCGACGTCTGCCGATAGTTCAAACTTCCAAATCTGACCTGATGGCGGGCGAGCTTAATCTGCTCCAGATGGCCAAGCTTAATTGGCTGCGATGCAAAGCCGCCAATAATCTGAAGATCTGTTCGGGAAAAAGTCTCACCCTGGACCGCATCGTTGTTGATGATCGGAGGAGCCATCGGGCCTAAAGATGACGACATAGAGGAACTCTCAACGAAAGCACCAATGTCGGTGTCAAAACCGCGGATCTCGGTAGGGGTTCCCGAACTATGCGTCTAGGCGGATGGTAATAGGAGACAAGGGACACGATGTTTTTACCTGTGTTCGGGCCCTCTCGATGGAGGTAAAACCCTACTCCTGCTTGATTAATATTGATGATATGGGTAGTATAAGAGTAGATCTACCACGAGATCAAAGAGGCTAAACCCTAGAAGCTAGCCTATGGTATGATTGTTGTTCGTCCTACGGACTAAAACCCTCCGGTTTATATAGGCACCGAAGAGGGTTAGGGTTACACAGAGTCGGTTACAATGGTAGGAGATCTACATATCCGTATCGCCAAGCTTGCCCTCCACGCCAAGGAAAGTCCTATCCGGACACGAGACGAAGTCTTCAATCTTGTATCTTCATAGTCCGAGAGTCTGGCCAAAGGTGATAGTTTGACTATTCAGACAACCCCTAATCCAGGACTCCCTCACTTGTGTTTTGAGGTTTGTGCATTATGCTTAAGTTCAACCATGGAGTCTTCTAGATTGTACATGTGGCAAAATCTGGTGGAGTCTAGATGATATCCAACGCCAAGAGTGCTCAAATTTGCCATCTCTCGCACCATCGGATTGGCCTCATCCAACGACCATATTTCAAAGTTAAAGTTATCCGCACACTATATAAAAAATATAAATATAAAATATTATATATATATAGGTGTATAAATATAGATATGTGATGCAAAAGTCACCCATCATCTCCAATTAGAATAGTGTGTCCATGCATGGATGCAATGTGGCCAAACGATGTCTGCCATCGGTATCTCATATTCAAATCAGTGTGACCTTGTTCAATGTGTATACATTACAACATGCTCGCTTCCAAACCACACCACGCAGATCTCCGTTATATTCATACATGCATGGGTTTCAAACATCATGATCTCTTATTCAAATATTTGAATTCAAATTTACATTGATTATGACCTCACCTAGTCTTTTACACCCACACAATGCTTATAATTGTACCACTAACTTTCTCTCGTGCATGCATGCACACACACTACCAATCGGCATTATCCATCGCACACATGCAATCTTTTTCTCCAGGTCGGTCTCCCATACAGGCACACACACAGACCTCCCCCTCCCCATCATATCAGGCATCTTTATCTCTCACTTGCATGCGCAACGATCGATGTTCCTCTATGTGTGTGTGTGTGTGTGTATATATCTAGGTCTTTCATAGTTTTCCACACAAATCGATCAATCTATATCTCTAGTGAGGTCTCACCTCTTTCCCACGCCCACATCGATCAATCTATGCCTCTCTATATAGGATTACATATATAGCTAATACACCCACATTAATTATATATCCAATGTCCCCTCTCATCATCCATGCCTTCCGCTTCATCTCTTAGACGACGCACAATGGCGAAGACAGGGGCAAAGGGCCCTGCCCCCTCTAACATCACTATATATCGAGGCTAATATGAATGTGATCATTAGACAATTGCTGGTAAAATGGTTTAAGTTGATGAATTGGCCCTCTATAAAGGATTAGCAATGCTTGGCCCCCTAGCTCACTTATTTTTCATGGCTCGCCATCACTGCAGAACAAGCACGCGCTCGCCCTCTCTCCAAATAGCGATCTCGCACTCATGCACTCCTTCATAGTCTCCCTCCACTTGGCCCCTCGCACCATCTTCTAGCCCCCACCGGATTTTGCCACATGTACAATCTAGTAGACTCCATGGTTGAACTTAAGCATAATGCACAAACCTCAAAACAATAGTGGTTCTCCTTTGTTCTAGAATCTTCGTATCATAATTGCCCAAACTTTTTTTCTAGTTGAATTGCCATTATTTGTTTTTACTTTATGCTTTACAATGCACAATTTCATGAATCATAAAATAGATTAAGGGCTTCTTTGATTCAAAGGATTCTCAAAGGAATTTTGGAGGATTGTAATCCTTAGGAATTTTTCCTATCTTGGTTGTTTGATTCGTATGATTGTAAACCATACGAATTTTTTCATAGGATTCATTTGCACTAGATTTCATAGGAAACATCCCATCCACTCAAACCTCTTTGAAAGAATCCTGCATTTTTTCTATGCACAATCAAACACTCATACAATCCTGTAGGATTCAAGACGAGATTCCACTCTAATCCCATGTTTTTCCTATTCCCGCGTTTTTGAAATCCTACGAATCAAAGAGGCCCTAGCTTTTTTTATAAAAACTAATTGATTTTGAATGAGATGAACTATAAGAATTAAACGAAGGTCTACATCGTGCATATATGACTCGTAGCTTACATGCTATAGTGTGGTATTTATTCATAATTTGTTGTTAAATCTGATGCGTGCAATGCACGCGTACCTTATTAGTACTTCGAGTATGTACAAAACACGTAAATTATAATTCCAATGGCACGCTACACAGTGTATGTCTTAAAGTTCATGCAGCCACGTGACGCATGTGGAGGCATTGTCGCGACCTCCTTGTGTGGATTGATCACAGTGACGTGCTGCTGGTTCCAGAAGAATGCACTCGTCCTCTCTAAGCCACACTGGTGGTACATGCACGAAGCGAAGATGTGCACGCACGCCACGCATGCACTCATTCCCTCGCACGCACACGCGAGTACACGGGCGGATGCAATTTTGTACCAAGATCCACCCCATGTGATAATTTGACGCGTGTAAAGTCCTTCACTTCATTGATGGTCAATTAATACAGCGATGCAAATTGAGTGGACGTGAGGGCGGAAGAAAGACATTACTACTCCACCACGGCGCATGCGAGTAGTTAAATCATGGGTTGCTAGTAGTACTTCCATTGGTCTCCTTCAGATTTTGTTCCAATTTTTGACAAGAATATAATAGTTACGCATTTGAGCAAAGGTAGTCTACTTGAAATTTATGTTCCACTAAACTCATCGGGAGCCGCTTTGGCCTCAAACCAAAACCATCAATTAATATTTACCTTGTTCCCATCACATTCGGAAGTACTAGTGCTACAATTAAGTGCAAGCCTGCTCACACCTACTAGTACGCACTAAACCTGAACGTGTTCCCACCATGCAGGTTTTAGTACTAGTGCTAGTACTTAGGTTATAAAAGGGAACAACCTAACCAAAATTACTTTACCTTTCCTCCTCCTAAGTCCTTCTTCTTCGTCTGCCCTTGCCATGGCCGTGTGCGAGCTCTGCTGAGAACTACTCAGAATAATGGAGCGGCAACCAAGGCTGCGGAAAAAAGAGAGGGCTCGCCGCCACGCAGAGACCTCGAAGATCTCTCACAGCAAAGCGATGGCTCCAGAGCGCCCTAGCCGCGAGGGGAACATGCCAAGCTGCCGACGCTGAGTCATTATACCTCGACGACCTGCCCGATCAGCTCAATAAGCACCTCAATAAGCAGTATGAGTTCATCAAAAGCTTGGTGGAGCTGCTGAAGGATAGCCTCGATGACATGCCCGCTGAGCTCAATAAGTAGGGGGAGTTGACCGCTGGCTTGGTGATGCTGCAGAAGAAGACCATTGCCTCGAGAAGAAGGTGACCGGTGAAATCCTGCAACTTCAGGAGGACAAGGCGAAGCTCTGCCACGAGCTCGACTCTGTGAAGGAGAAGAACGCCGGCTGGAAGAAGCTGCATGAGAATAGTAGTTCCTCGGTGAAGATGTTGCAGGCCCTCGTCATGGAATAGAAGGAGGAGTAGGAGAAGCTCCGCATCGAGCACCTGGCTGCTGTCAAGGTACGTAATGCGGCCGTGGAACAGATGATGAATGCGCGCGTCGAGAAATACTGCGTCATGTATAGAATGAAGAAGATGGCAGAGGAGACGTCCAAGGAGATGGAGGTCATGGAGGCAATGAAGAAGCAGTTACGACTCCACGGCGAATTATATCATTTGGGGTGATAATCTTCCTTCTTCTTTTGCTCCTATGTTTCTTCTTTTGCTTCGGGTGTTTCGCCGCATGTGTCACGTTCTCTACGAGGCATGAATAGAACAATGCTAACAATGAGATGACTAGCAAATTAGATCATTTTTTATCGCCATATGGCACTGGGCTGCCGTGTTTTGTGCTCCTCCGTCGTAGTACTACTCTAGTGGAAAACTTGAGTATACCGCACGGTTCTTTGCTCCTCCTTAGTTCATCGGCACATTTATACGAAAGCAAAATCACAAGGCCCCGCCTTCTAGTAGTAATGAGTCACAAATCACAAAGGCCCTAGCCTCTCGTGAAACCGACCAAGCTAGACCGCCTGCCTCTAGCCTTTTAAAAATGTATACTTTTGTACAAGAGTAGTATCGATGGATTGCGCCATGGAGCAAAACTAACAAGATGAAATTATAGAAAAAGGTGGTACATATAGAGAGCACTGCCGCCAAATATGCATATAGTACAATTAAAAAGTTAGTATCGTTGCTTAAATGGGGTGCTAAATTCTATTAAAGAAATTAGCATACCTATTTAATTCTTGGGTTCTTATTATTTATGCCACTAGTTGTGTATCACTACTCGCTTTTGCCATTAGAAGTTACAACTACTCAAAAATGCCATCGATCCGTGAGATGCGTGCTCAAAAATGCAATTAGATATCTCACAAATGCCATCGTAAGGTTAGATGTTTGCTCAAAAATGCCATTAGACATTGTTATTTTCACATCAAACCCGTCGACCATGTTACATGAAAAACATAAGCCGTTTCTCAAAATGATAAGTGTGGCCCCGCTTGTCAGGAGTAAAAGCTTAATAATTTTACAGAAAATAAGAATGCTATCGGGATCAAGTAGGGCCCACACTTTATTTTACTATAGTGAGATAGAGGAGAGCTGGCATGTTGGTCCATCGGTATTTATGTGATTATAACATGGCAAAAGAGATTTGAGTCACAATAATGGTGTCCAGCACAACACACCCCTCAAATAAAACTAAGTACCTCAAGTTCTTTGGCAAAACTAAGCACCCTCAAATTCTTTGACAACTAAACTGCTGGCTATATGATGTTGGCCATATATATTGTACGATATAATGTGTAGAAACGACCGGTAGTACTATACCAACTAAAAGATGAAATGTAAGAAATACTAGTATGTACGTACTGAAGAGTTAAAGTAACAAGAAGAAACATAAAATAGTTCTGCTGGGGGCTGAGAACAACACACCCCTCAAATAAAACTAAGCACACTTGAAATTAACTAAACAACTAATCCAGTAGAGACTGCATTAGAACCACCATGAGCAACAACACTACCACCTTACTCGGAGTCCTGGTCCACGTTCTCGACTTCGTCCTTGTTCCTCTTCCTCTTTGCCGATACTTCTTTGCTTGAACCACACACTTGGCTCTTGCTCTACATCCAACCCTTGTAGATATTGAAACAAAGGTAGCCATCCATTGCAGCGTAGTGGATGTGGTATATATCTAGTACATTCCACTCCCATGCATGACGATGAAACGTGTGCGGAGGTTTCTTCCGTTTACCGTACGAAGGATGGACCATGGCTCCTACCAGGGTCAGCATTGAAGGCTGATCACGGGAGGGCAGCTGCCCATTCTTCTGGAGGTCGAAGGGGTTTCCTACAATGAGGTCTATCCGACCCATGTGTTCTGTCATTCGTAAAGTCTACAGTAACAAATTTGACTAGGCCGCCTTTGAGGAAGTTCTTAAATTCTCGCACTCAACGTCGGCATGGCATATGTGGTAGACCAAGCATAAGTCATGCACGCAAACCTGGATCATGGCGGGCGTCATCTTCTCTTCCTCCTTTAGATTCTTCTCTTTGTCCAGGGTTGTGGTGTACTCAACATCTAGCCTAGCGACCCACTCATCATTTGCATTTTCGAACATGCGTCTGAAGCCAGCAAGGCATCCTTTCACCATCATGGAAGAACAAGTGTAGATGACGTCGAACTCATCGCCGGTGATGGTTCTAACCTTGTACTCACCGCTGATCATGGAGATTTGGGACGCCATGGATTTGGGAGGAGGGTTAGGGTTAGTGGAACTGCCGTAATGTGAAAGGACGGGACGACTAGGAGTGAACTGCCATAATGTTAAAGGACGTCCGGGGACGAGTAGGAGCAAACTGGCAGCAGTTTTTGATTGTAAAATGCTGAGTGGGGCGTCGAACGGCGGTAGTGGCTTGCCTAGTGGATAAATGGATTCATGCACAGACTATGGGGCCCAATTAGATGTCATGTCTAATCGATGCCCAATTAAATGGCTTTCGATGTCATGTCAAGCGCCGGAAAATTACATGTGATATGAAGCTTTCCATTCTCCCATGATACGGGCTTCCGAGAGCCCTTGGATCTGAGATCAAACAGTTGCATGGCGTGATTCTAGACCTATGGGTGAATATCCTATCTTGGAGGGTTATTCGCAAATTTTCAGCAACTTAGCATGCGACTGCTCGATCTCGATCCAAGGCTGCCAAGAGCCCGTGATCATGGTCGCTACTTACAACGACTCGCCACCTCGCCACGCGATCGCGCCTTGGAGATTTAACATGGTGAGTTATGCTATCCGATGTTGGCATGTCATACATAGTCATCACTTAGTCACTCATACTACAACAAGGTTAGCTATAAGGTTGGCTATAAGAGTTTTCTTTTACTTCTCTCTATCTCTTTCTTCGTAGTATTTATTGCAATTGCCGAGGAGTGACCTCTTCCAATGAAACGGTGCTTAGATGAGGTGCTAAGGGCATTAAATGGCTTAGCAATCAAGTCCCCAATGCATAGGTGCTTAGTTTTTGTTGATAACTTTACTTCATTTAATTAGCTATATACTCAAAATTGTCTTTTCACCTAGGTACACGCCTAGCACTGCTTTCTTCCTTGGATTACCAAACTAGTCTCTCTCTTCTAATTAACTTGCCACATCGACTTTATGCGTATGTGGCGTGCTTAGCACCAGTAGGAGCAAGTAAGTACAATAGTGGGCTATAAGCCCGCTTTACATGGCATTTTGCATATGTGGAGGAAAGAGGCAAGGAAAAAGTGGAGGAGTGGGCTCTCATGCAAGAGCCAGCCTCTACATGGTGGAGCATTGGGAGAGGCACCTGTATGGAGGTGGTCAGGAATCGGGAGACTCACACCGGTCATAGCGCAGCAGATAAAATGATAATGGCAAGTCAAATCACAGGGCCCCACCTGTCCAGCAGTAACTCGTTGTCAAATCACACAACCCTATGTATGCAGCAGCCTACTCCCTCATCTTCTCGCGTCTCTGTCGAATGGACTAGGCGGAACTGCCCCGCCACACAGAGGAAAAAGCCCCGCCCTCAAATTTTAAATAGTACGGTATACTAATTTTGTATCCATGGATTGCGCCATGAAGCAAAGCCTCAAGAAAACAGCGGTACACATGTACGGAGTATAAAGCACGCCCATCGCGTTCACGTTGCACCCTGCACGGTCGGTCGGTTCGGCACGCCGCTCTCCAAATGGAAAGCGTGTCATATTGTGTTTGCACACACATGTGGGACCGCAGATGAGAACCAACCATAGGCACACTCCCCGACCCACAAGTCGGGTGAGTTAATAGAAGAGAGAGATGAGCGATAGTACTAGAGACAGAAGATCAGTTCGTCAATGCATGTGACCAGACTCCAGCAGACACGCCTGGATTGGCCATCGTCTACATATCGTGCAGGTCGTGTTGTACATGGCTGTAGTTCTGGTGAGAAATCTAAAAAAAGGTTTCTTGTCATCTCGCAAAATTAGGTGTCATGTGCTTCGGATCACCGCGAGGGTTAAACAGCGACAACTGAGTTGGGCTAGTAATTGGGGATACATGCACGAAGACTACTCGGCTGCCATCTAGGTCAAGCCAGTTATTTTAACTAGGACGTCTATCAACGGACCCCTTTTCTACGAGTTTATCTTTAATTTGAGCTTTGATCCTCGTCTAGTTTGTCCGTCGGGATTCATGTTGTCTCCTTTGGGCAGTGAGGTTATGATTTCTTGTCATGTGGCATTTCTTCGTGTTATATTTTATAATCCGGTGCTTCAGATCAAAATGACAACAATTGTGCCTCCGGGGCACATGCATGAAGACTTCTCGACAGTCATTGACGAGGTCAAGACGGCTCTGGTAGACGAAAGAAAACTAGTACTCCACTATATAGGCAGGAGCCTCCGCTTGCTTGCTAGTGTTGCTCTCTTCACACTATCTCGCCCTCTCCGATCTAAACACAATAGCAAAGGGCCACACACACTCTCTCTCTCTCTGCTTACTGCTGGTCACAGATCCATCCGGATCCTCTCCGTCGGGAAGATGAGAAGGTGCAACGTTCACGAGGTCATCCTCGGCGACGGCTCTTACCCACTGTCGGCGCCTCCCGATCAGCGGGCCTTACCGTTCTCTCCCAAGCATCACTGGCTTGGGAGGGCCTCCGACCCCTTCTTCCTCGCTGTCGTAGTGTGGGCAGATCCGGCCTCCCGCCGCCCACCTAGCGACATCCCAAAGACCCTCGTATAACTTCCTTCAAACCGCCTTACTCTACTTCCCGAGCTCCCGACGCCACCGCATTTGTATCTTTTACTATTTCTCGTGCCCCTCGAGATAGGATCGACGGCTATTCAAAACCACCTAAATTTTCACTATTAAGAGGTAAAACTAGTTCATGCACTCGAATCTAGTACTACTTGGTTCAAACAAGGTAGAAAGGGATGGGGGTGGGGAAGATTTGTTACCTGAATCTAGGACTTGGTCGAAAGACGAAATAATGGGGACGAAAAGTAGCAGAGACCTGCTATCCAACTGGTCTCTAGGTCTAATAGGGAAATAAAGGGAAACGCAGACAAACTCAATATAAACCTGATCTATTGGTTGAAAAGGAAAGAAAGTGGGGACTGGGGACAAGTCAACGAGTAAGTCCAAAGACTAGATTTGCTAGCCTCACACAAGATAAGGTGGCTATACCAACAAAAATGGAACCAGCCTGATTTCCTTTTCGATGTTTGTTGCCCGAGCCACTCTTATGTAATGCCATTGGTAAAATGTAGCACTACACTGTTACAAGTAAGGACACGTTAAACCAATGTTGTTTTCAATGTAATGCCTCTAGTAATATGAATCAATGGCACTTTTTTTCATGTCCTGCTAAATTTCCCATTAAGATAAGTTCCTTCTTTTCATTAAAAATGCAATTGTCCTGGTCTGCCTACTCTCCCGCGCCCAAATACCAACTCAGAGCAGCTGTTAATGTAATGTTGCTGGTAAAATGAAGCAATGTCACCATTAAAGTAATTTCATATTTAACGGTTGTCATAGTTAATCCTAATGCCCACACTAATATCTAGCAATGATGTTGCTTTAGAAATTGCTATTGTCCTTGTAGGATTGCCATTCAGATAAAGAACATGCTTCTTTTCATTTTATGCATGTTTCATCACTTGTTAGTCACCCTCCTTACCACCTTTTTTGCAAATAGATATATACATTTCACGCTTGATCTTAGTTGAACTGCACAAATGATATCCAAATTATAGTTGAACATTCCAGAGCTTCACAACAAACCTTGATGTTGCTCAATATTATTACAACTAATGAAGAAGAAGCTCTCTAGGTTTCATTTTCTGATGGAAATGGAAACGGGTTGGAGCCCTTTTCTTTAAAAAAAGAGAGAAGTCGCTAGCTCATGGGACATTGCTTCATTTTAGGTGGAATGCACCAAAAGGTCCCATGAATTGAATCATCCATGTTGGTGACTGTGTCATCCCTTCTACGATGGTGTTGACTATAGATATGGTTCCCATCACGAGGTATGTTCCTTTTGGTCCGACCGCTTGCCAAAGATCCCGCATGTTGAGCTCAAGGCCAGCTACTTTTTTTGGCACCGCCATGATAAAGCAGAATGTTATTATTTTGCACCTTAATCTAGTGGCACTATTAATTTGAGGCAATGTTTTGGCACCGCTAGTTTCACTTTTTTATATATATATCGAAAGAGGGGGTTTCCTCCGATTTCATTAAAGAAACCCAACCATAGAGAACCATTATTCGATAACATCTCAGTGTAAACGGGCAGTTATGCAACTACTAGTAGAAAGGACTGAGTACTAGCAGGAGACAAGTTTGCCACATAAGCTAGGCAGGTAGGGGGACGCAGCACCAACTCGACCGAGTTTGGATTACATCCCAAATGCTACTACAGAAATATAAGGGGGGGGGTAGGGACTGAATGAGCCACTTCAAAGATCCCGCCTAAGCACCCCCTCCATCCTTGCGATGCACGGTACACCTTGTTTGCCACCTGCTCAACCCTAGTGTCACAGATAAAATGAAGTAATAATACAGTTAAATTAGAGCGAGTGTCCTCTCTATTATTTCATTTCCAATGTAGATAAAGAAAGTGCTTCTCTTTGTTAGTGTATGTTTCATCAACTAGTCCCATTGTTAATGTTTAAGCATTTCTGCAGACTAGGGTGCTTAATTTTAGTTGATCTACACAAAAATAGAGATTTGAATGTCTCAATGCCCCTCCTTGTACTACCTCTGTATACTGATTTTCATCACTGGCAGAAGGTGTATCGGGGAGACTTCGGACAATTTCCAGTATGAGGTGTACCGTATGAGGCGTCGCATGGCCCATCTCGCCCTCGTAGCATGGCATACTATGATACTATCGCAATATTTTATTCTATTTATGAGTGTATGTTTCATCAATTAGTGCCATTATAATGTAATCACGCTTTTTCATTATCTCTGCAAACAGGTTATTCAGTTGCATTTGGTGGAACTGCACAAATGTACGGATGGAACCGCCATATATGCAGAAAGTGCGAGGTGTGCCAAGTAAAATTACCGACACCAACCATGCTCCATGCACGATTGGCATCCACCACCACCAAGGGATGTGTGCGCCTCGTGGATGGATCTTTCTCGTGGCAAATCCTCTAACCAAATACTAGTAGCTTATATTGGTAGTTTTCTAGGAGTACTCTTTTCCAAAGAAGCACCAATCCATTTTTCTTTATTTGTACACAGTTGTCACAACTTTGACCCAAAGGTCCAGAGCTATTTTGGGGTGATTAGCGAGTACTGGAGATAGATTGTAAGAATGATTTTCATTAGATGTCACACTGATTGTAAGCATGAGCAGATAGAAGATTAGGTTAGTGCGGCTTACCTTAAACCCTACCGCCGCCGCTGAAACGAGGAGAGCGCCGAGGAACCGTGGAGAATTGCAGGAAGCGACGCCGCGCCATCCGCCTCCTCTTGCGGTGGGAGAATGAATACTCGTGGTCTCGCTGGCTCAGACCTTCACGAATGGCACACCGTACTCGATCCATTCGTTATCCTCCGGGTGCTCGACCTTCGACCAGACGCCCACCACCTCCGCTCGACTTTCGCCTCGGGCGAATCTGTTTACCCATCGCCCGAGGAGATACTCGATGAACTCAAGGACTACGACATGATCGCCGCCGAGGAGTACATCGCCCCCCCTCATCGACACTGTCTCGCTCTTTCGCATACATTGCCACATGGCCCTCACGTCCTTGAAATCTCCCACTCATTGTTAAACCAAGTAAGGATCTCCTTCAACCTGGCTAAATTTTGCTAGTCGCCGCCAGTGATCTGCCTGATTCGCTGCTGCATCCTTTCCGTAGATGTCCTTCTGAGTGGTTCGGTTCTAGCTTTGGAAGATGGGAGGAGAGACGATGGTCTTGCAATAGAGAAGAGGGAGAGGCGAGACGGTGGTATTGGAATGGAGATGATGGAGAGGAGAGGAGGTGGTTTTGCAATGGAGAAGAGGGAGAGGCGAGACGGTGGTGTTGGAATGGAGATGATGGATAGGAGAGGAGGTGGTTTTGCAATGCGTAAGAGGGAGAGGAGCATGCAGCAGTGATTTAGGATTAGACGAGAGGGCCAGCAAGACCGTGATCGGATCAAAATCAAAATCAATTTACCCTTCAATTAAGAAAGCGACCCCATATTAACAAGTCTCCTTTATTCTAGGTCATAACTCACCATGATTTTCACAAATAAAATATGTGTTATACGCTGCAAAAATAATATAATTTGAAAGTGCAATTAGATACAAACCAAACGATACAATTTTTGGTGACATGCATTCACATTTTGCTTGTCAAATATAGTACATGGTCAAACTTTGACCCAAAATACACAAAACCAAAAATACTTCCAAGACCAGCGCCGCTCTTCCGCTCTTCTCCTCTTAAACCACCACCGCTCCTCTCCTGTTCCAATCTAAATCCAGCGCCACTCCTCTCCTCTTCCATTTCAAAACCACCACCCCTCCTCTCATGTTCCAATCCAAAACCAGCGTCGCTCCTCTCTCATTCTAATCCAAAACTAGCGCTGCTCCTCTCCTCTTCCATTCAAAAACCACCGCCAGCGAATGAAGGTGCTATGGATGGATGGAGGAGTACAACCAATACATGAGGATCACAGACGGTGACCCTGTGAAGCTAGCTACGATGTTGGAGATACAGTCTTGGTTTCACAACAAGGACCAACTAGCAGCGACGGCGACATCCATGGCCACATATCTGCAACAGAGTGAAAATGCGACGATACTCCCGGAGGGATTCACGCGGGAGTACATAGAGCTGCTCCTCTGGGCCATGGAGAAAAAAGATTCACCGAATCCGATCGTGAGGGAGAGGTGTGGGCGTATCGATCCCAGATGGAGCATCCACCAGAGGTTGAAGGATCGAGCATCTACAGGGTGCCGTTTGTGAGGGTGTCGTGCTAGAGCGAGCCGGTGGAGTCTTAGTCGACCGAACCCAACTGCAAGAGGAGAAAAGTAGTTGGCCCGATGAGGCTTCCCCGCCATCCTCTCCCTCACCGTTCACATCGTCTCACGGGTGGCTGTCTGCCACCGAGGAATAGGTGGGGACTGCCTCTCAGCCCAATAGTCGGGCAGGGTTGTGAATTGTCGAGGAGCTTAGGGTTGTCGGTTTTTGCAGGTTGTGAATTGTGTTTTGTGTTGTGTATTTTGAGAGTACTTTCAGATATGAATGTCTTTTGAATGTAAGATTTGTAGTATTGAGCATATGAAGTATTTTATGAATTCTACAGATCTATTTTTAGTACTTAAAAAATGTAGTTTCATAGGAGTATAAAAGTGCTTGATAATGTGATTCTCAGAGAAGAAACCGCAAGTTTCAATTTCAGATAAGAAACTGCAAGTTCGGGCCAGATAAGAAACCGCAACTTTCGTGAGGCGTAGCATTTATATTAACACGGCCTTTTCAAACAGTGTTAACATCATGTTGGAAGTTTTATTCATGGTCGAAAATGGAACTACCAGCCGCTTAACATCATGCCGATCAACATTCATGCATAGCACATCTTCATATGATGCATAGTCAAAAGATATGCTATTTTCAAAATGCCCACACAATGTCGAATGTACGAAAAATAGAGAAAATGAGGAACAAAGTTTTGCAAGTGTTGGATGTGGTGTGCGAGATGACAATGGGGACTGCTACATCTTGAGCTTATGCTGGTTTTCCTTGAACAGAAAGGGTGATGCAGCAATAGTAGCGTAAGTATTTCCCTCGGTTTTAAGAACCAAGGTATCAATCCAAAGAGGAGGCTCCTCAAAAGTCCCACGCACCTACACAAACAAACAAAGAACTCGCAACCAACACAATAAAGGGGTTGTCAATCCTTCACGGCCACTTGTGAAAGTGAGATTTGATAGAGATAGTATGATAAGAGAATATATTTTTGGTATTTTATAATATAGATTGGAAAAGTAAAGATGCAAATAAAATTAGTTTGAAAGCTTATATGATAAAAGATAGACCCAGGGGCCATAGGTTTCACTAGTGGCTGCTCTCAAGATAGCATAAGTATTACGGTGGGTGAACAAATTACTGTCGAGAAATTGATAGAAATGTGAATAATTATGAGATTATCTAGGCATGATCATGTATATAGGCATCACGTCTGCGATAAGTAGACCGACTCTGCCTGCATCTACTACTATTACTCCACACATCGACCTCTATCCAGCAGTATCTAGAGTATTAAGTTCATAAGAACAGAGTAACACATTAAGAAAGATGACGGATGTAGAGGATAAACTCATGCAATATGATATAAACCCCATATTTTTATCCTCGATGGCAACAATACAATACGTGCCTTGCTGCCCCTGCTGTCATTGGGAAAGGATACCGCAAGATTGAACCCAAAGCTAAGCACTTCTCCCATTGCAAGAAAGATCAATCTAGTAGGCCAAACCAAACTGATAATTCGTAGAGACTTGCAAAGATAACTCAATCATACATAAAAGAATTTAGAGGAGATTCAAATATTTCTCATAGATAAACTTGATCATAAACCCACAATTCATCGGATCTCGACAAACACACCCCAAAAAGAGTTACATCGAATAGATCTCCAAGAAGATCGAGGAGAACATGGTATTGAGATCCAAAATGAGAGAAGAAGCAATCTAGCTAATAGCTATGTGTTGGAGTATAATGTCCGACCCTCTCCCATAGTTCGGACTTTTGGATGAGTTGGCTGGAGCGTGAATTCAATATGGTATCAGAGCCAAGAGGTCTTGAGTTCAAGACCCTGTGAACGCAGTATTAAATAAAACGATTCTGCGACCTACATGAATCCCACGTCTAAGGACTAAAATAGCCTAGACGTGAGGGGGAGTGTTGAAAATATATTGCCGCCTCCCTCCATCAGTTCGGACTGATGGGTGACCTGGTTAGGTACATAAACTTACAACCAAGAGGTTCAGGGTTCAAAACCCAGTAAACGCAATAAATATTGCGGCCTGCCCCTGCTGCCGCTGCCCACGTCATAAGACTCCAAAGGAGCATAGACGTGAAGGGGAGTGTTGGAGTATAATGTCCGACCTCTCCCATAGTTCGGACTTTTGGATGAGTTGGCTGGAGCATGAATTCAATACTATGGACCCGAAGGTCTGTGGTAATCTACTCACAACTCATCGGAGGGGCTATGGTGTTGATGTAGAAGCCTCCATGGTCGATTCCCTCCAATGAGCACCAAATAAGGCTCCAAGATGGGATCTCGCGGATACGTATGTTACGACGATGGAACTAGGTTTTTGTTGCTTTTTTGATGTTCTCGGCACGGGGTATATATAGGATGAGGAAGTAGGTCGGTGGCCACTCGAGGGGCCCACGAGATAGGGGAGCGCGCCCTCCACCCTCGTGGCCGCCTCGGCTGCTTCTTGACTTGCACTCCAAGTCCTCCGGATCATGTTCGCTCCAAAAATCATGCTCCCGAAGGTTTCATTGCATTTGGACTCCGCTTGATATTCCTTTTCTTCAAATACTGAAATAGGCAAAAAACAGAATACGGGCTAGGCCTCCTGTTAGTAGGTTAGTCCCAAAATGATATAAATGTGTAAAGTAAAGCCCATAAACATCCAAAACAGGTAATATACTAGCATGGAACAATCAAAAATTATAGATACCTTGGAGACGATCGGGACACACATGTCAATAAAGGCAGAGGCAAAATTTTTGGAGGTATTTTCCTAATCGTGGAATCAAACACGGGCGGAACAGTTGTTGGGTAGTGGCACTTGGCCACTAGGCTAGTTCAGTACTTTTGTTACTAATAAGGCACTTCCTCATGTGGTCGGATCTCCTCCTGTGCCCTTGTGTGCTCGCCGTGGCGCCATTGCCTCGCCATTGTGAACATGCTGAACAAACGAGAGGAACTGGAGAGGATCAGACGTGGAGAGGCGGACAACAGACCCACCAGTGTCTATGTCCGACGCAAGCAAGTGCCTCATTGAAAAATACTTCCTCCTAATGTTATAATCGACGCTAGCCCAAAGGTTTGTCAACATAGTTACATTTTTATGTGCTTCAGCAGTAGTTACTATAGGAGATAAATTCACAACGGCCGGGAGCCGGCAGTATCATTTATTATCACCGGGCAGCAAGTATCACTGGGTTTTGGGCTGCCCTGCCTAGGCTTTCTTTTTTAACATGCGCAGCCCACGACATGTCGGTTTGTATTTTCTTGAGAGTCGCCCCAGACGACCGTCCCCTATGGACCTCCCATCCGAGGTTTTATTTTTCCTAAAACATCGGCAACCCAATTTATGTATTTTTTTGAAGAAAACGCAGAGGTCTGTTCTAATTTTCTATATATGTATTGGAACGCCTAGTCCAACTTATGTTTCCTTCTAACTATATTATATATATTTAAATTATTTTATATATTATTATATATTATTTTTATTGTCATCATATATTTAATGATACTTACATATGTAAGAAAACAATATCCCACATCTTATTAATTTATAAAATAATTTCTTAACAATAAAATCCTGGATTTTTTGGCAACGAAAATCCTAGTGATTGTGTACAAAAGCTTGGTAAGATTTAAGGACCAATGTAATAATAAATCACTTATTATTTAAATATATTTACAACAAAATGTTCAGCCCATTTATTTTTGATAACATTGTTGTGCCCAACCCAACATTATAATTAGAATCAACCCAAAGAAAATTGTGTATTTCGAGAAAGTGCAAATGGCCAGTAATTTTTTAGGAAAAAAATAAATGGGCCGCATGGACGCTACATTATTTGTTCACCCAGCCCAGCTAATGGACTGTAATTTAAAACGGAGATCAAATTGATCAGTAAATTCTACCCCGCAAAAAAGATCAGAATTCTGAAAAAATGGGTTGAATACGTGCCATATTTTTGGAGGATGAAATGTGGGCCAATAGGTCGGGCCAACGCAAGTCGTTGTCAACTTAGTCAACAAATGATTCTCGACATCGTTAGCCGCTGGATTTACATCCAACGCACCGCATCCATCTTCAATCTCTCGCCTTCTTCTTCCAAAGGCCACCAGACCACTGCTCCCACCTCCTGCCGCTAGCAGCTTTGCTTAGCATGCTTCACCGTGAAGGGCTACTCCATCGGTTGCTAGGCCAGCCTCCACCCTCCACACCTCCCATTCTTCTCCACCGATCGCCAACCACACCGCACTGTAACCAGCTAACCTCAGACACCTCTCCGTCTGCGACTCTACTCCCGCTCTTCCCATCTCCCGCTTGTTGCTGTCCGGGGCCTCGCCGTCGCCCACCACCTTGGATGCGCTCGGCATGGAGTGGTCAACGTGGTCACGAACGACACCATCGGAAGTAGAATGTGCGTGGACAGGCTGACAGGTGGGTCCATGATCGCACGCAAGGAAATGCCTCCTTATTACGCGCAAAATAATGATTCCTCCACCTGACAGTTGGGACCCACCGGAAGGGCCTCTGTATTTTGCGAAAAATGTTTCCCCCGCTGATAGGTCGGACCCACAAGCTATATCTTTGCACGCAAGGAAGTGCCTCCTTATTACACACAAAAAATGAATACACCCTACTAGCTGGGACACACCATAGTGGGAGGCTGACTTGTGGGCCAACTAAGTTGACGGGACGGAGTGCTTTGTCAACTTAGTCAATATGAACGATTCTAGCTCGAGTGACCGTAGATGTCCATCCAACGCCATAACGCTTCTTCAACCTCTAGTTTTCTTGCTCCACCGCCCAAACCAGCCGCCGGTCGTGCTGCGTGCTCCTCTGCTCCCGTGGTCGGTCAGTGATGCCGCTGAGGCCTCACCGCCCCTACTACTCCCACCGCCCAGCGATCTCTACTCACTCACACCCCTCGTTATTCTCATGGCGATGGCAGCCTCACACCGCAGCCAACTAGTGAACCTCATACTCCTCTCCGCGCGGGCATCTATCGCCAGATCTTCCCGACTCCACGCCATCCCTTCCTAGGCCACACCGTAGTCCACCGCCTCGTGCTCTCGGCATGGCGTAGTCAACCTGGTCAAGGAACGACTTCCATCGAAAGAGTATCGTACATGGAGAGACCGATAGCTGGGTCCACGGCAGCCGCAAGGAATTGACTCCTTATTACGCCGCAAAATAATTATTCCTCCACCGACAAAGAAGGACCCACCGGACGAGCCATCAGATTTCGCGAAAAACGCCCCCCGTGAATGCCGGGACCCACCAGCTACATCTTCACACGCAAGGAAGTGCGCCCATATTACGGGCAAAAAACGATTCGCCGATCGATGGGACCCACCAGCTACATATTCGCACGCGAGGAAGTGCTCGATACGGGACCCAACTGGTCAAAGTGTACATAGCGTTGTCATTCGGTCGCGAACGTAATGCGTACATGCTACGCCTCGACCTTGCGTTGGTTTTCCCCAAGAGGAGAGGATGATGCAGCAAGAGCGTAAGTATTTCCCTCGCTTTTGAGAACCAAGATATCAATCCAAGAGGAGGTCACGCAAGTCCCTCGTACCGCACAACACGATAGCAACTCGCAACCAACGCTTAGGGGTTGTCAATCCTTCACGGTCACTTACGAGAGTGAGATCCGATAGAGATAATATTTTTGGTATTTTTGATAGATAGATGCAAAGTAAAAAGTAAAGGCAAAGTAAAAACAAATCAAGTAAATTAAGTGATATAGATTGATATGATGAGAATAGACCCGGGGCCATAGGTTTCACTAGTGGCTTCTCTCAAGAGCATAAGTATTCTACTTGGGTGAACAAATTACTGTTGAGCAATTGATGAATTGAGCATAGTTATGAGTATATCTAGGCAATGATCATGTATATAGGCATCACATCCGTGACAAGTAGATCGAAATGATTCGCATCTACTACTATTACTCCACTCATCGACCGCTATCCAAAGATGCATCTAGAGTATTAAGTTAAAAACAGAGTAACGCTTTAAGCAAGATGACATGATGTAGAGGGATAAATTCATGCAATATGATAAAACCCCATCTTGTTATCCTCGATGGCAACAATACAATACGTGCCTTGCAACTCTTTCTCACATCGAGTAAGGACACCGCAAGATTGAACCCAAAGCCATGCACTTCTCCCATTGCAAGAACTACCAATCTAGTCACCAAACCAAACGGATAATTCTAAGAGACTTGCAAAGATAACTCAATCATACATAAAAGAATTCAAAGAAGAATCAAATATTTTCCATAGATAATACTGGATCTTAAACCCACAATTCATCGGTCTCAACAAACACACCGTAAATAGAAGATTACATCGAATAGATCTCCACGAGAGAGGGGAGAACATTGTATTGAGATCCAAAAGAGAGAAGAAGCCATCTAGCTACTAGCTATGGACCCAAGGTCTGAAGTAAACTACTCACACTTCATCGGAGGGGCTATGGTGATGATGTAGAAGCCCTCCGTGGTGGATGCCCTCCGTGGAGCTCCTAACAGGATCCAAAATGGGATCTCGTGGATACGTAGGTTGCGGCGGTGGAATTAGGTTTTGGCTCCCCTTGATCATACGGGATACGAGGTATATATAGGAGGAAGGAGTTCGTCGGTGGAGCTCCGAGGGGCCCATGAGGTAGGGGCGCACCTGTGGGCGCCCACCTCGTGACCTCCTCGGAAGCTTCTTGGAGTAGGGTCCAAGTCTCTGGATCACGCTCAGTTGGAAAATCACGATCCCAAGGTTTCATTCCGCTTGGACTCCGCTTGATATTCTGCTTTCTTGAAATAATCAAAAAGGCAAAAACAACAATTCGGGCTGGGCCTCCGTTAATAGGTTAGTCCCGTAAGTAATATAAAAGTGAAAAATAAAGCCCAATATAGTCCAAAACAGTAGATAAAGTAGCATGGAGCAATAAAAATTATAGATACGTTGGAGACGATCAAGCATCCCCAAGTTTAATTCCTGCTCGTCCTCGAGTAGGTAAATGATAAAAAAGAATTTTTGATGTGGAGGATACTTTGGCATAATTTCAATGTTCTTCTTAATTGTGATAAGAATATTTAGATCCAAAAGATTCAAGACAAAAGTTCATATTGACACAAAATAATAATACTTCAAGCATACTAGTCAAAGCAATCATGTCTTCTCAAAATAACATGGCAAAAGAAAGTTCATCCCTACAAAATCATATAGTTAGGCTATGCTTCATTTTCACACACAAAGATGTTCCCAACTTCTATACCCCGATGACAAGCCAAGCAATTGTTTCATACTTAAATAATCTCAAACTTTTTCAACCTTCACGCAATACATGAGCGTGAGCCATGGATATAACACTATGGGTGGAATAGAATATGATGATGGGGATTGTGTGGAGAAGACAAAAGGAGAAAGTCTCACATCAACGAGGCTAATCAATGAGCTATGGAGATGCCCATCGATTGATGTTAATGCAAGGAGTAGGGATTGCCATGCAACGGATGCATTAGAGCTATGAATGCTCAACAAAAGAAAACTAGTGTGTGTGCATCCAACTTGCTTGCTCATGAAGACCTAGGGCATTTTGAGGAAGCCCATCGAGGAATATACAAGCCAAGTTCTATAATGAAAAATTCCGACTATTATGAACAAGACAACTTAAGAGACTCACTATATGAAAAACATGGTGCTACTTTGAAGCACAATATATGAGACTCACTACATGAAGAACAAGGTGCTACTTTGAAGCACAAGTGTGGAAAAAGAGATAGTAGCATTGCCCTTTTATATATATATATATATATTTTTGGGCCTATCTCTTTTTTGGCCTTTCTTTTTGGGCCTTTCCTTTTTGGCCTTTCTCTTTTTTTTGGGCAATGCTCTAATAATGATGATCATCACACTTCTATTGATTACAACATAAGGATTACAACTCAAACTAGAAGAAGATATGACTCTATATGAATGCCTCCGTGGTGTAATCGGATGGTGCAATGAATCAAGAGTGACATGTATGAAAAATAATGCATGGTGGCTTTGCCACAAATACGATGTCAACTACATGATCATGCAATGGCAATATGACAAAAGTAATGTATGTCATGATGATGATGATGGAAGTTGCATGGCAATATATCTCGAATGGCTATGGAAATGCCATGATAGGTAGGTATGGTGGCTGTTTTGAGGAAGATATAAGGAGGTTTATGTGTGATAGCGTATCGTATCACGGGGTTTGATGCACCGCTAAGTTTGCGCCAACTCTCAAGGTGAGAAAGGGCAATGCACGGCATCAAGAGGCTAGCAAAGGTGGAAAGATGAGAGTGCGATAATCCATGGACTCAACATTAGTCAAAAGAACTCATATAATTATTGCAAAAATTTAGAAGTCATCAAAATTCAAATACTACGCAAGATGCTCGGATGCACAAGCCGTGTACACTTCATGTTTCAAATTTGTTACATAAGTTTAACCACACGTGCATGCTATGGGACTTGAAAACTTCAACACAAGTATTTCTCCAATTCATAATCAACCAACTAGCACGACTTTGATATTATTACCTCCACATCTCAAAACAATTATCAAGCATCAAACTTATCTTAGTATTCAACGCACTCAAAAGAAAGTTTCACATATCTTGAATACTAAGTATATTAACATTAAGCAAATTACCATGCCATTAACGACTCTCAAAATAATCTAAGTGAAGCATGAGAGATCAAGTTTCTTTAAAACAAATCCACCACCGTGCTCAAAAAGATCTAAGTGAAGCACTAGAGCAAAAATTATCATGCTCAAAAAGATATAAGTGAAGCACTATGAGCAAACTATCAAGCTCAAAAGATATAAGTGAAGAACATAGAGTATTCTAACAAATTTCAATTCATGTATGGCTCTCTCAAAAGGTGTGTACAGCAAATATTATTGTGGTAAACTAACAAGCAAAGACACAAATAATACAAGACGCTCCAAGCAAAACACATATCATGTTGGTGAATAAAATATAGCTCCAAGTAAATTACCGATGGAAGTGGATGAAAGAGGGGATGCCTTCCGGGGCATCCCCAAGCTTTGACCTTTTGGTGTCCTTGGATTATATTTGGGGTTCCATGGTCATCCCCAAGCTTAGGCTCTTGCCACACCTTGTTCCATAATCCATCAAAAGAATTCACCCAAAACTTGAAAACTTCACAACACAAAACTCAACAGAAATCTCGTGAGTCTGCTAGAGAAAGAAAACAAAAGACTACTTCAATGTACTGTAATGAACTCATTCTTTATTTATATTGGTGTTAAACCTACTTTATTTCAACTTCTATGGTTTATAAACTAATTTACTAGCCATAGATTCATCAAAATAAGCAAACAACACACTAAAAACAGAATCTGTCAAAAACAGAACAGTCTGTAGTAATCTGTAACTAATGCAAATTTATGGAACTCTAAAAATTCTACCAAAATAGGAAGTCCTGTACAATTTGTTTATTGATCAGCAGAAGAACGAATCAACGCAAAATCACTCTCCAGCAAAAAATGGCAGCTAATTTCGTGAGTGCTAAAGTTTCTGATTTTCAGCAGAATCAAATCAACTATCATCGAGGTTATCCTATAGGTCTTACTTGGCACAAACACTAACTAAAACATAAAACCACATCCAAACAGAAGGTAGATGGATTATTTATTGCTAAACAGAAGAAAAACAAAAAACACAATAAAATTGGGTTGCCTCCCAACAAGCGCTATCGCTTAACGCCCTAGCTAGGCATAAAAGCAAGGATAGATCTAGGTATTGCCATATTTGGTAGGCAATTCTTCAATGAGGCATCTACCTCCCTTAGAATTTTATTTCTTTCTAGAAATTATCAAACCTTTAGGCATAAGTTCGAAAAATTCATTCGTAGCAAATGGTTCCTTAATGATAGTAAAAAGATCGGGATGAATACTTATAGATTTAAGATCCGTATTTTCCTTACTAGATGATTCACCCTTATTTTTAGGAACATACATAAGCTTGGCAATTTTAGTAGGAGGACTAAGAGTATTCTTTAAGAGGAAAAAGTGGTTCCCAAATTGGTAATGATACCCTCAAGTTTATCGATACGAGTAGAGTCTAGATTTATTTTTCATTAACCATGGGTTCCTTCTCCTTAATATTTTTCAAAGTCATTCCTACCTTAGATCCATATTGAGTAATTTGATTATGAATCTTTTATCTAGATTTTCAATGGATTCAATGGTAGCAACTTTGTTTTCAATAATTTCAAGCCTTTATGTAACATGCTCCAAGGTTAACATAGTTCCATTAACCAAAAGAGGAGGTGAGCCAAATAAATCTATTAAAGCATTATAGGAATCAAAAGTATGGCTACCCAAGAAATTCCTCCGTAATGGTATCAAGGATATATCTATACCAAGGATTAGCACCTACATAAAAATTGCGAAGAAGAACTGAAGTAGATTGCTTCCTGGTAGATCTATTTTGAGCATTGCAAATTCTATACCAAGCATCTTTTAGATTTTCTCCCTCCCTTTGTTTAAAATTTAGCACTTCATTCTCGGGAGATAATGGAGAAGATATAAGACTAGTCATGATGACAAGCAAGCAAACTAACACACAAGCAAACAAAAGGACGAGGAAAAGGCAACGGAAAGAGAGGAGGAAATTGGGAAAGAGAAGGCGAATAAAATGGCAAGGGTGAAGTGGGGGAGAGGAAAACGAGAGGCAAATGGCAAATAATGTAATGCGAGAGATAGGGATTGTGATGGCTACTTGGTATGTTGACTTTTATGTAAGCCTCCCGGCAATGGCGCCAGAAATTCTTCTTGCTACGCCTCAAGCTTATGCTGGTTTTCCTCAAGAGGAGAGGATGATGCAGCACAAGAGCATAAGTATTTCCCTCGCTTTTGAGAACCAAGGTATCAATCCAAGAGGAGGTCACACGCAAGTCCCTCGTACTCTACACAACACGATAGCAACTCGCAACCAACGCTTAGGGGTTGTCAATCCCTTCACGGTCACTTACGAGAGTGAGATCTGATAGAGATAATATTTTGGTATTTTTGATAGATAGATGCAAAGTAAAAAGTAAAGGCAAAGTAAAAACAAAGAAAGTAAATAAAGTGATATAGATTGATATGATGAGAATAGACCCGGGGCCATAGGTTTCACTAGTGGCTTCTCTCAAGAGCATAAGTATTCTACGGTGGGTGAACAAATTATTGTTGAGCAATTGATGAATTGAGCATAGTTATGAGTATATCTAGGCAATGATCATGTATATAGGCATCACGTCTGTGACAAGTAGATCAAACGATTCGCATCTACTACTATTACTCCACTCATCGACCGCTATCCAAAGATGCATCTAGAGTATTAAGTTAAAAACAGAGTAACGCTTTAAGCAAGATGACATGATGTAGAGGGATAAATTCATGCAATATGATAAAAACCCCATCTTGTTATCCTCGATGGCAACAATACAATGCGTGCCTTGCAACTCTTTCATCACATCGAGTAAGGACACCGCAAGATTGAACCCAAAGCCATGCACTTCTCCCATTGCAAGAACTACCAATCTAGTTGGCCAAACCAAACGGATAATTCAAGAGACTTGCAAAGATAATTCAATCATACATAAAAGAATTCAGAGAAGAATCAAATATTTTCCATAGATAATATCGGATCATAAACCCACAATTCATCGGTCTCAACAAACACACCGCAAAAAGAAGATTACATCGAATAGATCTCCACGAGAGAGGGGAGAACATTGTATTGAGATCCAAAAGAGAGAAGAAGCCATCTAGCTACTAGCTATGGACCCAAGGTCTGAAGTAAACTACTCACACTTCATCGAGGGGCTATGGTGATGATGTAGAAGCCCTCCGTGGTGGATGCCCCCTCCATGAGCTCCTAACAGGCCCCAAGATGGGATCTCGTGGATACGTAAGGTTGCGGCAAGTGGAATTAGGTTTTGGCTCCCTTGATCATACGGGGATACGAGGTATATATAGGAGGAAGGAGTACGTCGGTGGAGCCCGAGGGGCCCACGAGGTAGGGGACGCGCCTAGGGGGCGCCCACCCTTGTGACCTCCTCGAAGCTTCTTGGAGTAGGGTCCAAGTCTCCGGATCACGCTCGTTGGAAAATCACGATCCCAAGGTTTCATTCCGCTTGGACTCCGCTTGATATTCTGCTTTCTTCAAATATCAAAAAGGCAAAAACAGCAATTCGGGCTGGGCCTCCGGTTAATAGGTTAGTCCCAAAAGTTATATAAAAGTGAAAAATAAAGCCCAATATAGTCCAAAATAGTAGATAAAGTAGCATGAAGCAATCAAAAATTATAGATACGTTGGACACGACGAGACATACTAGTCGATATAGAGGCATGCACGTAGCGTGTACACGTACATACAGCGGCCAGGGTGCAAGAAAGTACATATGGCCACATACATACATAGGGCGGGGTCTCGAACGCCTACTCGCGCATACGTATGGCCAGGGATCGTGTACATGGCTGGGTCGGAACAGAGAAACTACGCCGTCGTCGTGTTCATGGGGAGCCAACCGGCTGGCTCAAAACGGAATGCATCGTCGTGTTCATCGGGAGGGCTTGCACGGAATAGCCGATGGACACGAGGAATGGTGTACCACAGGACGGCTGAAAAGACTTTTGTTCGACCGGCCACGGTCGAAATGGGATCCTGTTCATCGGGAGGGGTCTGGCGTACCACAAAACGGAGGAAACGGACTTCTGTTGGACCTCCTACGGGGTCCTGTTGATCGGGAGGGGTGTCGTGTAAGGTAAAACAAAGGAAACGGACTTGTGTTGGAGCGCTACGGTCGAAACGGGGGTCTTCTTCATCGGGAAGGGTGTGGCGTACCGCAAAATAGGACTCCACAGGATACTGTTCATCTCCATCATCGACCTCCTACAGCCTCCACGAGCTACTGTTCATCCATCGTCGACCTCCTCCATCCTCCACCTATGACTGTTCATCCACGGGCTCCTGTTCATCCAGCCTCCACCGCACGCTCCTCCACCAGCTACTGTTGAACCTGCGCTCTCCACGGGTCCTATTCAACCACCCCTCCATGGGCTACTATTCATCCAGCCTCCACCTGCTACTGTTCAACCAGCCCTCCACCGCCATCGCTCAAGCTTCCTCCACGGGTCCCGCTCATCCAGCCTCCATGGGGTCCTATTCATCCACGCCCAACCGGCTTGATTGATCAGGGTCATTTTCATCTAGCGGCAACACCACGGGTCCTATTCATCCAACACCCACCGAACTGTTCATCCACCCCCTCCCCAAAGAACGCCACCGCTCATCTAGAGGCAGATCGATCGGCTTCGATTAGCGAAGAGTAGCAAAGGAATCGCTCGATCACTCGGGTTCCAGAACGCGTAGCATGGTAGTGCAATCGCCCGGTTCGCTTAGGCGAACGATCGCCGGGTTCGCGAGACCAACGCCGCACACACGCTGCAGACGTATGAGAGAAACACGCATCGCCGCCCCGACCACCCACCGCAACCGGGAACTCCCCAAAATTTTCCTCGCCATCGCTTCTACCATGTTTTTTTTCCGTCATGGATGGCCCAAAGAATGTCATGCAGCTGCGTCTCCATCCCGCCTGTGACTTAAAAGCCCATTTCTGTCATGATTTTTTGTCATAGAAGTAGGAGCACACCACATCTATGATGATACCGGGTTTGTCACAATTATCATTATAGAAGTGTCATAAGTATGACAGAAAAAAGTTCGTTCGGCCCAAAATGTCACGAATGTGTATTTTTTTGTAGTGAGGGCAAGACAGACATGTCTGAAGATTATGAAAAGTTTCATGAAATTCCTCCCTTCAAAGTCAAGGCTGACCCAAGCACCCTGTTAAACGATGAAGATTATCCATGGTTACAGCGCAATAAGCAAAGGACACACATGAAGAAAAAGTGAAGACTTTCTCTCCACAACTATTCTGATGATGGCTTTGATCTAGAATATCACTGCAGTTACATGTCAAGAAATGAAGCGCCTTTTGTAATAGATGACTTTTCATCCAAAACCCCGATATTTCGAAAAAGATTGTTCATTTTGTACACGGCGCATCCGCTTTTTCCATAACCCTCTCAACTTTTTAGCACATGCTATGTGGGTGAAATGATTATACAATGCCAACTTTCAACCTTTTCGAGTTCATTTGTACTGCTTTTCAATTTCAGGTCATTTAGCTCAAAAAATCAAGAAATGCATGAAAAATACCAAACTCTAATAGCAAAAAGAATGAACTAAAAGAATCAATCAAAATATTCTTTATGACCAACTAAAACAAAACTATATTATTCTTCAATAGGAAAAAGAATCACTAAATGATTTTATAAAAAAAGAATCAATAAAAGATAAAATTAATGCAACTCTTTTGATTAAAACACCCATTTAAAATAATCTAAAAGTTGCCAAATCAAATATAATGATAAAACACATTAATATTAAATAGCAGGAAAAAGAATCACTCAAAAATCTATTTTTAAAGTAAAGTTATTTACAAACTAGGATTCACACAAATTTCATTGAATTCAAATTTAAACTCTTCAAATTTGAAAAGTAATAGCACTAACAGAAAGTTTATAAATTTTTTGACGAAAGAAAAAAGAATCACTCAAAAACTCTAAGTATTTAGCTGTAAGTAGAAACAAAAGAAAATAAATAAAGCAAAAAACAAAACAAAAATACTAAAAAATAAAAAATGTCACCTACTAGGCCACCACGGCTCGTGATACGACTAGAAACCCACCCACTTGTCACTACTAGGAAAAGCCTAGCAAGCAGCGCTGGTTTTAGGTTTATCGCCAGCTGGTACCAGCGCTACTAATAAGGCGCTTCTGACTAACTTATAGCGATGGCTGGGTGCCACCCGCCACAGCTTAACGAGATAAAGAGCTGGGTTTAAACCCGCTACTACTAATCTGTAATCTCTGAATTTATTTTTTGAATTTTTTGATTTTTTTCGAAATTTTCAAATTTCTGAATTATTTTAACTCAAATCTCTAATCACCCCTAATCGCTGCTCAATTTAATCTCTAATCACCCTCATCATTCCAAATCATCTAACTTCCTTGACGGTCACCCATCCTCTCACTACTCCACTCGAGCACGCTTAACTTCGGGTTCTATTCTCCTCGCTTCCAAGTGTGCACTTGTTGTTTTCCGACAATAGTGAGATGTCAATCCTATTAACCTCGTGAATTTAGCTTGAGCATGAAGTCACACATTTCACTGCTTGAGTTTGAAACTATTGTTCTAAAAATTAGTAACACTAATATTTCTTGAATAATTAGGGTGACCACAGCTTGACCAGATTTGACCACAGTTTGACCATAGTTTGACCAGATTTGACCAAAATTCAAAAAATAAAATAATTATTTATTAACACTAATATTCTTGAATAATTAGTTTGACCATAGTTTGACCAGATTTAACAAAAATTTAAAAATAATTATTTTTTTGAATTTTTTTGCCTCCAGATCTTAAAAGTCCCGTAACTTTTTTTCTGTTAGGCTTTCAAGGATTTTGAAAACGTTTAACGGGGTTCCCCTGATTAAATTTGGATGTAACTTTTCGAGTAGATGATTTTTCATATAAAAACTTTTTCATCCGAGTTCAGATGCAAAAGTTATGGCCATTTTACAAATTTCAGAGAGATTTTGCAAATAAAGTCGAAATTCATATTTGTAAATTTTCCCAAAAACTAGACCACATATCACATGGGAAACTTATTTTCTTTTATTTTTTGACATTTTTATCATTTTCTTTTATTTTTAAAAAACTGAAAAGGCGGTCCACCGGGGAGACTTTGCCAATAGGCTGCACTTCGCGCTACTACTATGATGATTTATTAGCAAGATGGCGGGTTTTAACCCTCGCTACTACTAAGTTGATAGCAGCGCTGGTTAGTAGTTGCGAGGTTAAAACCCGCCATCAAGATGAACTTAGCAGCGCGAGGGTTAAAAACCCTCGCTACTACTATGGCATATCCCGGGGGGCACGGTAGAGACCGCTTAGTAGTAGCGAGGGTTACAAACCCGCGCTGCTGCTATCAACTTAGTAGTAGCGAGGTTTAAAAACCTGCGCTGCTAGTAAGTAGCAGATGCGAGGTTTTAGCTCTCGCGCTAAGATTCTCGTATAGCCTTTTCCCTAGTAGTGTGTTGGGCCAGATGCAGGCCCGCAAAGCAGCCTAGTAAGCCCACAGCAGAGTAAGTGACTTTAGGCAAATAGGCCTGCATTAGAGAGGAGCCGGAGAGGGTAGCGGCAGCGGCGCTTATAAACCACGCCGACCCCTCTCAACTAGCGAGGTGGGACTAAACTTTTGGCCGCGGTAGCACGCCCCATTCGCCTTGGTTGGTGGCACCAATAGGGATTAATGCCCCCCTTTAGTCCTGGTTCGTGCCACCAACCGACCAAAGGTCTCGCTTCCCTTCCATTGGGCGGATTTAAACCTGACCTTTGGTCTTGGTTGGTGGCACTAACCGACTAAATGGGGGCTGTCGGTGTCAAACCGCGGATCTTGGGTAGGGGGTCCCGAATCAAGCGCCTAGGCGGATGGTAACAGGAGACAAGTGACACGATGTTGTTACCCAGGTTCGGGCCCTCTCGACGGAGGTAAAACCCTACTCTGCTTGATTAATATTGATGATATGGGTAGTACAAGAGTAGATCTACCACGAGATCGAGAGGCTAAACCCTAGAAGCTAGCCTATGGTATGATTGTTGTTCGTCCTATGCACTAAAACCCTCCGGTTTATATAGGCACCAAGAGGGTTAGGGTTACACAGAGTCGGTTACAATGGTAGGAGATCTACATATCCAGACGCCAAGCTTTCCTTCCACGCCAAGGAAAGTCCCATCCGGACACGGGACGAAGTCTTCAATCTTGTATCTTCATAGTCCAGAGTCTGGCCAAAGGTTATAGTTCGCCTATCCGACACCCCCTAACCAGACTCCTCAAGAGCTCTCGAACCAGGCTTCAATGACGACGAGTCCGGCGATATTGTCTTCGCATTGCAAGGCGGGTTCCTCCTCCTAATACTTCATAGAAGATTTTGAACACAAAGATAGTGTCCGCTATACAAAATAAGTTGCACATACCACCGTAGAGAGAATAATATTTACACAAGTTCAATTTGTCGACGTATTCCGTGGCGTGACATCACACCACAACCAAGCCTTTATTCGAATCGTTTTTGCTGTCCCACCTCAGCGCTTTTAGCGAGGCGGTTTCCTTGACACGTCTTGTCAAAGCAGAGATCATGTCCCCTTATTCCGGGATTCTCATTAATACGGGCGCGGAGTAACCCGGTCGTGTCTGCTGGCACGCCTCCTCTATCGGCGAGTCCCGAACGGTCACGGGAAGGCTCTTGGTATTCAACCTCTTTATAAAGAGACCAAGGCTCCACTCCTTTCTTTCAATCTCACTCGAATCCGCCTCACCTCGAAGTTCCAACACCTAAAGCTCCAGATTCAGCGCCAGACCTTCGATGATGTCCGCCCTACCGCAAGGTCGGTGGATGCCTTCCTCCGCTACTGGAAGAAGACGTGCTAAAGCTAAGAGATGCCGTATCTAACCGTGAAATTTCAAGATAGGCTGCCTGCCCGAGGGCAGGTTATTCCCACTCCCAAGCCCGGTGAAAGCGTGGTGTTCAAGGTCTCACTTCCTTCGGGGCTAGGCTTCCCGACGGACCCCTTCGTGAGGGGGCTTATGTTTTATTATGGGTTGGATTTTCACGACTTGGATCCAGAGTCCATCCTCCACATTTAATCGCTCATTGTCGTGATGCGGCCTTCCTCCACATTACCCTCACTTGGATTGTAGCTCAAGACCTTCAAAGTGGAGCCAAGATGATCAAGGGCAGCAGCAGAAAGGAGGGGCTGTTATATGCAAGAATGCCGATACTCCGTGGCTCGATGGCTCTTTTCAAGAGGAGCTCAGCCTATGGCAACAAGAGTGGTTTTATATCACAGCTCCTGTGGGCACAAAATGGGTGGCGCCACCTGCTTTCGCTGGGTCCTCCACCGCGGTGGCGCCATGGGTCAATAAAGGACTTTACTAGGGGCCGCCCAAGGACGTGCCCTTGTTGCGAGGTCCGCAGCCAAGACCTCCTAGAGAGAGATCACTCTGGTCGTAGTAGCGCAGGTCATGCCGATTCATCGCACTCGCCCAAACGCCGCCTCGTCCCTGCCTGTGGGAATTTATCCCGAGGGACCACGAGCTCCAACACTTTATGGGCGCGACGCCTGTGGAGATGTACAAGCTTTTCTTCCGATCACAAGCGATGTGTCCGGACTTGACCGAGGACGCAGGTCTGAGCTACAATCGCCTGGATACTCAAGTAAGTAGCCCTGCATCTTTACACGCTATCCTATATTTATCATGAACTTGCCCTCAAAAGAACTGTCCCTTGAACAGAGTGGATAGCGAAAAGCAAAGTTAATCAGTGTCCGCCCTCCCCGAGACCACGCCGGATCCCGTGTTAACCAGATGCTGGAGGTTGCACTTTCGGAAGAAGGTGAAGGGGGGAACAAGGAAGCTACCGCCTCTACGAAGGAGGCTATCAGGAAAGGAGGGATCGAGAATCCCTCCATCCAAGGGAAGAAGAGGACTGCTTTTGAAGACCGGAGACTATGGTCTCAAAGCGGGGGAAGGAATCTTCGTCAGAGGGTCCTGCGCCGAGAGATGCCTCGGCCGCATTGTGCCCCCAAGGTGATCAGCCCTCCACCGAGCCGTGAGTAAAAAGGGGAGTTTTTTAAAATAAAGGATATCCCTGCCCTATTATCGATGAAGATAACCAAAATTTTACCTTGTAGTTCGGATCTCAGCCCTTCTCAGCAGAGCTCATCTTCGAGGATCTTCGTCCGAGATGATGGAGAGCGAACGCCCCCCTGCCAGATCGTCTTGCGAGGCGGCAACCCCGAGGTGTCGCCACGAGGGTTTCTTTGAGTCCGCAAGGCTGGAAGGCGATCAGATGTCCCCCAAAGCCCTCCGTGTCCGCCTTCGAGAAAGGCCATTGACAAGTCCGCACCACCGGTGTACGGCCGGAGGAGTCAAGGATCTGCTCGGGCGAAGCGCCTATTCAGAAGATCACCGTGCGCTAATGGGCACGGTGATTGAAAGGATTTCATCCGCTGAGAGCGGATTGCACGGCCGCTAGAAGTTTATCGACAGGTTTTGAGGTACGCAGAATGATGTACCTTCGACAGCCCGCATATAAAATGCGCCTGTAGATAGTAGCCCCGAGGCTCGTGTGTTGTCAAAAATGACAGCGGCCGAGGATCATAATCCTGTATAATATGTCGCCTTCCTATGTAGGTGGCGAAGGGTACGTGGCTAGCCGGACCGATGAATTTTCCGAACTAAAGCGGCAACTTGACGTGGCGGATGCCGACATCGCGCTTGTCAATAAGCTTACTTGACGAGTCACAAGGTATGCAATTTCTCCGTGGACACCGGTAAGGGAGCTTGATGCCCGTGTTTTACAACATGTATGCTTGATGCGATGGTGCCGCTGCCATGGAGAACCTTCGGCGGAGCTCGCCGAGCCAAGGAGCAGGCCAGAAGAGTGATGCGGCTGCCTTAAAGGCTGCCAAGAGCTAAAAGCCGAACAGGCTGCTCATCGCCGGCAAGGAAATGGCCGAGGTGGCCGTTAAGTTGAAGAATGCTGCCGACCGCTACAAGCTTCTTGAAAAGAAGATCAAGCGGTACAAGAGGATTCAAGAAGGCCACTACCGAGGCTAAGGATGCTCGCTCTGCGATGAGAGCTATGAAGGAGGAGCTGCGTCAAAGTCGAGATATCGCGCTAGAAAGACCTTTCGCCATGGAGGAAATTCGTGATCCTAAATATGCTCGCTTGGACCGGCTGTGGAGTGCGGAGGATGCTTATCTCGACTTGGCGGCAAGTGTCGCGACGCGTCAACACTTCCGAGATCAAAAGGATCACGAAATGGAAAAGGTTTTTGGTCGTAGTTCCATAATCCGTAGCGCCCACTTCCATTAACCGATCGCTTGGCGAATGGGCTGAGCTGAATAGGTTATCCGGACTTGCCATGAAGGATGTCGTGAGTCTTTGTGGCGAAAAGGCCCGAGCCAAGAGTTACTTTGGCTTGGTGCAGCAGCCTTGGTGTGGTGCCGCATATCAATGCAATGAGGAGGTCGGCATGCATAGAGGGTGCGCGATGGCTCTTGCCCGTGTCAAGACATACTGGGCGAGATGAAGGCCACCGATGTTGCATCCCAAGATTCGGACGGAAGCCGAGTACACGCCGAGCACTATTTTCGTGAAGTTCTGCAGGCGCTCGCTTAATAGAGACACAAGTGCTCAAGGATATTATGTTCAATAACATGTATTATTGTGAAACAATGTATCGATGGAATATAAAAGCTTTTATACTTGTGCTTTTCAAGAATTAAAATACCTCCGTATGGGCCGCTATTGTATATGTATATATAACTTGAAAGATGGCAGTCTTGGTTTCAAATTTCCACGCATATAATGCGGGGTGTTTGCAAAAGGCGATTTTCACACTTGATCCAACGCCTTGGTCCTATGAAGGAGGTGGTAGTCAGGCAAACTAGGTAACTGGACTATAATGCTTTATCACTTTCACTTAGCCATAGGAGTTTGACAAAGGGGCTACTATATAGCCCCTAGGGGCACCACGCCACCCAATTGGGCGCGTAGATGTGCTCGACCGAAACGCCCTTCGTCAAGGCGGCGAATCCTAAAGATTCCGGCGGGTCATTGAGTGGTTGACCAGCCTCACGCTATATCATGATGATCGGTTTTGGCTTTCATCGAGGTGCTCGCTCGGCCGAACTGGGCACAATCGCAGAGTTCTCCGGTGCTTCCTTAGCCGATAGAGCGGAACGAAGGCAGCAAAACACGTGAGCCGGGCAAACCCAACATTTGACCAAAGACATGATTCAGAGCTGATGCATATAAGGCTCGACTCGAGACGCCAACACTCCCTAAGGTATTCGGTCTTTATGAAAATGGGCGAACAACGCCTTTGGTAATAAGCCCCGTGTCCAGTGCACGCATAAAATTTCGACGTGGCCCATGCCAAAACGCCACCTCCTCCTTGTTTATAGCAAGAAACCAGGGATGTGTATCACCAAGAGATAGTAAAAAGGTTTACGCAGGTCTTAATCTGAAAAGAATCCTTGTCACGGGTCCCTACTGCATGTCTCACTACCGTGTCTCCGCAGTGCCGTATCCTCGGACGGGTGTAGCACGGTGTTCATCTGTAAAAAGAGAGGAACTTAGTTGAAAAAGATCGTATGAAAATGTACGTTATATTAAATAAACAAAGTACGATTCAAAATGAATAAAATTGAGCTTTATTGTCTCTTGTTGTACATGCGCCAAGCCCCATGTATAGGGGTATGCGCTAGTAAGCCCTTGTATGTTTACGCCGGACTCATCTAGCCGTGTCCGGGTCCGAACGACCTGCTTAGGTGCTTTGATTGGTGAAGTTGGTTTAGCGGTGTCCGCCAAGGCAGTCACACAATCTTCCACGCCGAGGAACACTCGGTATTTCCTTTAGGGAGATGATGCTCACGGAGCGGCATTTTAAGTGTAAGGGATGTATAATGCAAGATTATGCTAAAGCGGGCGTAAAGCTTCACGCCCCAAAGAGTGCTTGGTAGCTACTTGTGAATGGGGCATGGTGGAAGGTTAACTTTTCATGGAAGTTGTCGGGTGAGACGAACACAACTTCTAGCACTAGAGAGCCCGTATAATGGGCATATGGGCCTGGCATTACCCCTTGAAAGGAAGTGTTGCTATGGCGAATTTTGGTTGGGTCTATCCCCATTTTGCGACAGTGTCCTGATATAGCAGGTTTAGATCATCGTCGCCGCCCATTAGGAATTTCAGAAATTGTTGTCCGTCGATTATCGGATCTAATATCAAGGCAGTCCATCCTGCATTCCGGATACTTCTAGAGTAATCTCGATGGTCGAAGGTGATTGGTTTTAACAACCAAAGGGCGGACTCCTCTCGATAGGCCGTATGGCGCGTGATCTCTATGGGCGCCATTCTGTTTTTCCTTTTGTCACGTAAAGTGATTTTAATGTTTTGACTTCTTGTGGGAAATTCTTTTGTTTTCCGATGCACTGCTTGTGGGATTCGCCATCGCCCTCGCTGGTGTGTCGAGCCCTTGTGTTCGGGCGTTGAGTTTGTCGGATCGCTTGAAGACCCAACAATCTCTGTGGGTATGGTTTGCGGCTTCCCGAGAGTACTGTGGATTTGGCATATCTTGTCCAAGATTTTGTTTAAGTTAGATAGCTCGTCCCTCATTATCCTTAGGGGCAGTTTTTATGATTCTGCTGTGAGCTTTTGAATCCGCGCGACTACCATGCTCTTCGGCTGTTTCCTTGGTCCGCATTGGTCCTTGCTGCGTCATGTTTCCCATTTCCATCCCTTACTGGATGTACTTGGGTCGCCGGTATCGATCTTGCCAGCCAGCTATCCTCTCCCGCAAAAAGCGGGTCATGAGGCTTGTTAATGCGGCCATTGTTCTTGGCTTTTCTTGGCCGAGGTGTCTAGCGAGCCATTCGCCCTGACGCGTTGTGTTTGAAAGCTGCTAAGGCTTGGGCGTCCGGACAATGACTATTTGGTTCTTTTAGTAAGGAATCTGTTCCAAATTTTCGGGCTGACTCTCCGGTTGTTGAGTTATGTGACTTAAATCGTCTCAGATCCGAAGGTCGGACATAGGTCCCTTGAAAATTTGCCCAAAAAGCATCCTCGAGCTCTTCCCAACTTCCAATGGTGTTTTCGGGAGGCTTTTAAGCCAATGCCATGCTAGCCCTTTGAGCTTGAGGGTAAGTATTTTATGGCGTGGAGGTCATCTCCTCTAGCCATGTGTATGTGGAGGATGTAATCCTCAATCCGCACTCTGTGGTCTGTTGTTCCGTCAGATGCCTCTATGTTTACGGGCTTGAATCTCACTGAAATTCATGATCCAAAGACCTCATCGGTGAAACATAGGGGTGTGCGGCACCCCTATATTTAGGTGTACCGTGATATTCGGATACTTGATTTTCTGCATTGCTTACTAGAGCTTGCTTTCTTGGCCTGTAGATAGATCTAACTGGCCATCTTTTTGATGCGAATCCTTGTGCGATCGCATGTCGGCTTGTGTGCGCGCCATTTGCCGCTTTATGTTTGCTATGGGTCGCTCTATCCGACCAGGTGGTCTCCTTGTTCTTTGATCGCGGGGTTTCTACGGCCTCCTCATCAAATTCGGGCGAGAGTTTTCGCCGGGTAGCTCTTTTTCAGCGACTATCGCCGATTTGTCTCATGTGTTGAGTACTTTGCTCCATCTGATTCGAGCGCATCTTCCGCTTTTTGAGCTTCGCTTCGCTTTTTCAGGCTATCGCGCAGCGGCGACGAGCCTTTTGTGGAGGTTCTTCGTTCCAAAGAACTTGTCCGCATGAGATCGTCCGGACTATTATCTTCGCCGGGACGGATTGTTTATCCAGGTTGTCTGTTCGGACGGTTGCTCGATAGCATGTTCATCATCCACCGCCGCCTCGCTCTATGGTTGGGTCTGTATGGCTGTTGTCTTTGTCGAGGCGGGATTTTGAGCGGTGCTTACATCGCCGTTTTGACTGCTTTTCGAGGGAATGATCCCTCGTGGCGTCCCGTTGTTCCTCGTCGTCGCTTCCTTTAGGTGTGTCCACCATGTATACGTCGTGAGATGTGGTGGCTGTCTAGTGCCTTATAGGTGCTGGTTCATGTTTATCTCCTACATCGCCGTCCATACCATCGGTGTCTTCGAGTCAAAGTCGAGCACGCCGCTTAAACTTTCGGCGATGGCTACGGTGGGTGGTGGGTGGGTTTTGAATTTCTTCGTCGTCTGCATCCCAACCTTCCCCGACCATAATCCGCCAGGCTCTCCTTATAAAGAGAGAGACTTTAGTGAATTCAGGATGTCGCCAAAGGGCGAAGTGCCGAAAGATGTCCGCGCATCAACTCCATGATCGGCACCCAATCGGATTCGATTGGCAGGGGCGCGAAGGTTTGGAGTCCGGAGAGGAGTCCAAGACCTTGAGTCACGATCTTCGCAAAGCGACAGGGTTGGTGTTCGCCCATCGCCATAGAGATAGCAAACCCAAGGCGGTGTCCAGCCACCCGCCCTCAATTGGCGCAATGGCTCGAGCTAAGGGTCGGAGCGACACCGGTGCGCCTCCAGGCATCGTCCCCGCGGCAGAGCTACATCATGCCTGTCGTGACAAAGGCGGCGTGTTTCGGTCAGTGTCTCAACCCGTCAAGATCAAGTCTCCGCGACTCACCAGATAGTTCAAACTTCCAAATCGACCGATGGCTGGGGGCGAAGCTTAATCTGCTCCAGATGGCCAGGGCCCTCTCGATGGAGGTAAAACCCTACTCATGCTTGATTCATATTGATGATATGGGTAGTACAAGAGTATATCTACCACGAGATCGAGAGCCTAAACCCTAGAAACTAGCCGATGGTATGATTGTTGTTCGTCCTATGGACTAAAACCCTCCGGTTTATATAGGCACCAAGAGGGTTAGGGTTACAGTCGTCGCCATATGGTAGGAGATCTACATATCCATATCGCCAAGCTTGCCTTCCACACCAAGGAAAGTCCCATCCGGACACGGACGAAGTCTTCAATCTTGTATCTTCATAGTCCAGAGTCCGCCAAAGGTGATAGTTCGCTATCCGGACACCCCTAATCCAGACTCCCTCGGTGTATTGGTCCCAGTTGGTGCCACCAACCAGGACCAATGCTCTGGGTATATAAACAACGCTTAGCAGTTTTTCATTCACTTCCTTTGATCTCTTCTCTCCCCCGTTGGTGCTGCGACCACCTCGACGCCGCCAGTTGCCGGATCTGATCGTCAGATCCCCGAGCACTTCCCCGACGCCCTCGCTACCTCCCTACCCCGACGCCCTCACCGACGACTGACCTCCTCGGCGCCCTCCTCCCACATCACAGTGCCCCTCGAGCCCGCCGGTCTCCCCTCGTTGCCACGCCGGCCGCCTCCAGCTAGCTCCACTGCCGCCCTCCCCCAGTGAGCTTCCCCCTTCTACCATGGTCCCCTGCAACCCGTCGCCGCATGCCCTCGAGCCCCTTTGCTGCCACTGCTTGTCGCTGCCGGCCATTGCTAAATGACCCTCTCAAATGTGTTTTTTAATGATAAATAGATGTTTTTTAGATGTGCTCTGTTTTTTCGTATGAGATGAGATGAGTTGTATGAGATGTTTTGTGGAGACGAGATGAGATGTTTGTGGAATTTTTTTCATAGAAATTAGTGTGATATTTTTGTTCATGATGATCTTGCTGAAAACTCATATTAAGTTTGTTCGATGAATGTTCTCTGTTAAAACTCATATTAAGTTTGTTTGATGAATGTTGTATGTTAAAACTCATATTAAGTTTGTTCATTGTTGATTTTTTTGTTCATAGAAATTTACTAAGTTAAAATGTTCTCGTGTTGGGGAAGGAGTCCTTGAAACATATCAAGTGTTGTATTTTCTCTCAAAATGTATCGCCGATAACTTTGACGTGAGGGGGGACGTCGATCAACCCCCTATCGCCCGACCAACTCTTGGGTCCACCCAAACCGGGACTGAAAAAGCAATGTCGAGGCCACCCCAAACCCTAGAAGAGTTGTTGAGGCCACCCAAATTTGCCATGTTAAATGAGTTAAAAGAGCATTGTCGATACCACCCCAAACCCTAGAAGAGTTGTCGAGGCCACCCAAATTTACCAAGCTAAAAGAGTGTTGTCGAGGTCACCCTAAACCCTAGAAACATTGTCGAGGCCACCCAAATTTACCAAGTTAAATGAGTTAAAATTTACCCTCGATAACTTGGACATGAGGGGGACGCCGGACATGCATGAGAGAGGCGGTCCGCTCGCCCAACCAACTCTCGAGGCCACCCAAACCCTAGACAAAGAAAGAGCGTTGTCGATCTACCCCCTCCCGCCCCTACCCGCAATTGTTATGTTCATTGTTGTCATTAGCTAGGTCTATGTTTGCGCATATGATTCCTCTCATGTTTGTATATTGCCATGTCGTAATATATGCGTAAACTATGGACAGAGACTTGGAACAATAAGAGTTGTTGGGGGATATAATCATGACAGGTGATCCCTTGTCATTTCTCAACGACACCGGCGGTTAGGAAGGAGAGGATGACGACTCCGGTGATCCAACAATGGAGGAGGAAGGAGGTTATGAAGGCTCCGGTGGCCGAATGCCGGAGGAAGGAGATCATGATGATGGATCCAGTGACCGAACAGAGGAGGGAGCTGTTGCAAAGTCCGGCGATTTAAGTTTATGCCGACTTGATGCATTAATTGTTTTGGTATGTACATATATTAACGCTTTCTTCTTCTTTTAGCCCTCCAGATCGAGCCAAACTTCCGTAAGGAGACGAGGCCCAAAGAAAAGGTTGCGCTCGGATGAAAGGTTCATGATCACAAAAATCAAGGAAGATGGCCAACCGATTGCTCCCAAGCGCACCAAGGACGATTTGTACATCGGTGTGGAGTTGTTGTTAGGGACATCGTCCCAATCAGCGTCCAGCAATGAAATAAGAGTAAGGACGGCCCTGAAGTTTCTTATGTCCGGGATAGACTGAAAGGTGATGTTTGGACCTCGCTGATGACAAATTTTAGCCTACCGCCAGAGGAGGATCTGAATAACCCAGTTATAGAGCCAAAGGTGAAGGCGTTTGCTCTAAAGAAGATGGTAGTTCTATTCAGGAACTGGAAGAAAGAGTTGAACACAAAGTTTGTCGACGAAAGGAAGACTCCAGAATTCATTGGTCATATGAGAAGATAGGAGATCACTGGCCCACATTGGTGGCCTACAAGAAATCGAAGAAGTGTATGAAAAGGTCATTGACAAACAAGAAAAATGCTGCAAAGAAGAGTATCACCATCACACGGGGTCAGGTGGCTACTACAAATCCCAGCCGTTGTGGGACAAAGCTGAGCAAGACCTACTTGCTGAAGGGGTCCAACCAGCGACATTGCACTGACGAGATCATTCAAGGACTTGGTTCTTCGGGGTTGGGGGAACTTTGGAACAATACCCATCAAGAAGCTTCAGGAATATGTTAAGGAAGCGCATGAAGGGAAGTTCATTCCCGACAGAGAGAAGGACGAGCTGACAGCAGACCTCGGGAATGCTGAGCATCCTGGACGAACACGAGGCACACCAGGCTCCATTCCGTGAGTGCATGGGTTCCCCAACATCGGTGGTTACAGAAGCTGAGAGAGAAAGAGGAAAGTGGAAGCGAGCGAAATGAAGATGCTCAATGCAAGAATAGCAAAGCTAGAGGAACTTGAGAGTTAGCGATCTACCGGCCAACCATCTCAGCGGCACGAAGATCCTTGCTTCGATGCTGCCCAGGAAGCTACCCCACCATCTCAGCGAAGAAGCAGTGTGGCTTCCACGGAGCTCGTTCAGTCTGATTTCACGACTCCTCATTACCCCGTGGATAGTATCATGGAGGCTGAAAATTGCGAGCTAATGAAGAAATGCCAGAACCTGACTTTGAAGGCGACGGTCGGCTCTGTTGCACCTCCTCAAGCTGAGAGAACTTTTCATTGTCGTCCGATTCCACATGGCTATGTTGTTGTGACAGTGGATGAAATAATGGAGGGATTTGAGGAGCTGAAGCTTGACTACCCTACAGGTGAAGGGGAGAATTATCTGGTTTATGATTTAAGGAGTACATGTCTATGGAGGAAGGAGTACATCAAGCTTCCAAACTGGACGCCTCCTCCTCCTCCTCCTCCAGTGTGTGATCAGGGCACTCTGCCTCCTCCAGCGCGTGAGGGCACTCTGCCTCCTCCTCCGCCTCCTCTCGCACGTCAAAGCACTCCGCCTCTAGTGTGTCGTTGAATCTGAATCCAAGAACGACGGAAGAGAGACACCACCGCTCCGGCGACTAGCAAGACAAGAGGCGGAAGAAATACAGATTTGGTCCAAGCCAGAAGCCTCTTCCAAAGTTACCATAGGAGAGGACTAACACGGAAAGTAATGACATTGTGGCAGCTGAAGTGGAGGCCCATTTTGAACGGAAACCTCCACCTTCTAAGGAAACCGTAGATCCGGTGAAAGCGAAGCGCACTCTGGATGCCCTGAAGCGACCACCATCGCCTTTGCCAGATTCCAACTTTGCCCGCTGTATTAAAAAGACATATCAAGATGCGCAGCGGGCGGGAAGTACTTCCAGTGATGCAAGATTAGCACAAGGAAGATGTGGGAAAACAACCCAGCTTGGCGAACAAGCGAAGCAATCGTGTCCCCCGCTCAAGGTGTCTAGCGATATCGTTGCCAATCATCCGTGGTTGTTGCTCGGTACCAATCTTGGTGATTACCTGAGCGGTGTTGTAGAGTTTGAAACATTAGAGGCGGTAGAGACCTTCATATACGAGTACAAGAAGCCTCTCGTCAAACCTGATCATCCTCCTCTAACAACGATGATGCAAAGATTTTATGAATGGTAGATGGATACCTGTAGGAAGTCTAGGAAGGATAGTATGATGGTGAGAATTAAAGATGAGCACGGCCTCATTGGAGTTGAGTTGCTGCTTGTTGAATTTGTGGAGTTATTTCAGTTATTCAATCAAGACGCCCTCGACAAACAACTCATTACTTGCTACTGTCTGTAAGTATTACTTCTGTAATTACGTCTGAATGGACGCATTTGGTTTCCTCAGATGTAGCCCAATCAAGCCCGCGCGGGATGTGCGTGGCTTGTTTGGTTGCCTGGGCTGCATGCGTTTGTGGCCCAAGACGACCTTAAAACAGGCCTAAGCCTAGCCCGGAGGAAACTGTCAAATCGTCAGTTTCTCACGAGCATAGATCAGCCTGTCCACGCGTGCGAGGGGGTTGCACGTCTTGGGTAGCGCGGGAGACGGACGGGACGCCTCATAACCCCCCACTCTCTTGTCACCGCCCCGCTCGCACTATTGCCACCGCTCCCTATCTGCCTCACCGCCCCTCCCTCCCCTCTCCTCCGATGGCTCCTCCTCGCCCATCGCCATGCCGTCCTCTGACCCCTGTTGACCAGCGCATCACCAGCATACAGGAATGATGGCTGGTCGGGCTCCAAAACATGGGCAGGACCTGGCGCCGATGCTACGAGCGTCGTCCTCCATCGGCTGCCGGCCACCATGAGCGTCGGCCAATGCGGTGCTGGTCGTTCCTGCTCCGCCACCGATTCCGGACCTCGTGCTCTTGGGCTTGGCGCCGGCGCCGTCCACGGAACCGCCGCTTCTTGGGACCCCATTGGACAGGGGGGTTTTCTTGACCCCCATCCAAGGGTTTTCTCCTGTCAGCGTGTCATCCTCCTCGACCTCCCGCGTGGCCATCAGCACGGGGCCGATGCCGCAGGCCGTCGCCAAGGCCGGCTCCTCCTCTACTCCGCCACCTCTCTCCTTCCTGCCGGGGTTTTCACCCGCCCTCGGTCCACAGAATCGCAAGAAGCTCCGTGAGTCAAACCACCCAATGCTTCCTCGTAGATGTAGATTTGGGGTTTATTTCTTAGTCATGTGCTAGTACTAAGTGGATTCCATAGGATTAGATAGGATTCGAGTAGATCCGATTGGATGCGATCCCAATCGAATCCAATCTGACCGATCAGTTCTTGTGTGCTACAGTGTGTGTCCTAGGATAATGTTCTTCTGCTAGTGCTTTCCTAGGTCATGTGTTCATCCTAGCAGGTGTGTTCATGCTAGAATCCCCAATGCTAGTGTGCTTTGCTAGGATCTATGTTCATGGTAGGGTCTAGCTAGTATCTGTGTAAATGCAAATGGCACGTTCATGTTCAAGCTAGGATCGTGTTCATGTTGTTGTTCATGCACTACAAAAAAAAGACACATCCGTGACATTTTGGGCCGAACGAAATTTTTTCAGTCATACATATGACACTTCTATGACGATAATTGTGACAAAACCCAGTATCATCATAGATGTGGTGGGCTTCTACTTCTATGACAAAGAATCATGACGGAAAATGGGCTTTTCGTCCTGGGCGGGCCGGAGACGCAGCTGCATGACATTCTTTGGGCCGTCCATGATGGGAAAAACCGTGGTAGAAGCGAGGGGAGGAAAATTTCGGGGAGTTGCCGTTACGGTGGGAGGTCGGGGCGGAGCGATGCGTGTTTCTTCAGACGACGCACGCAGGTGTGAGGCGTTAGCTCTAATCAAGTCGAGCGAGGCGTTGGGCTCTAATCGAACCCGAGCAATTGCATTGCAGCTATGCATTATCGAACCCGAGCGATCGATCGATGGCTGTTAATCGAACTAGATGGAGCGATTCTTCGCTCTCGCTGCTAACTAAAGCCGATCGATTGATGAACAAAGGAGCGCTGCGGGTGGGGGGGGTTGGATGAACGAGGAGCGATGGCGTTGCCTCTAGATGAACAGAACCCGTGGTGTGGAGGGCTGGATGAACATTAGATGGTGGAGGGTGGCCGTGGAGGGGTGGTTGAACAGGCCCTCCGTGTGGAGGGCTGGATGAACGAGACGGTGGAGGGGTGCGCGTTGAGGCTGGATGAACAGGAGCCCGTGGAGGATGGAGGAGGTTGACGGTAGCCCGTGGAGGCTAGAGGAGGTCGATGGTGGAGATGAACAGATCCCGTGGAGTCTGCTTTGCGCACGCCACACGCCCCCCCGCTTCGATCAGAAGCGCCCAACACAAGTCTGTTTTGTCCGCTTTTGCGATACGCGACACCCTCCGGATCAATAGGACCTCGCTTCACCGTAGGAGGTCCGCTTCTCCGCTTTTGCGGCACGCCACACCTCCCGATCAACAGACCCCGCTTGATCGTGGGAGGTCCATTTCCTCCGCTTTTGCGGCACGCCACACCCTCCCTCCCCTCCCCCGCTTTCGACCGAAGCGCCCAACACAAGTCCGCTTTACGTCTGCTTTTGCGATGCGCCACAGCCCTCCCGATCAACATGACCCCGCTTTCACCATAGGAGGTCCGCTTCTCCGCTTCTGCGATGCGCCAGCCTCGCTTCCATCGCTCGTTCGTCCAAGCCGGTTGGCGCCCACGCTTCCGTTGCCTCCCGATGAACACGACGCATTCCGTTGCCTCCCCATTAACACGACGCATTTCGTTGCCTCTCCATCAACACGACACATTCTGCCGCCTCCCCATGTACACGAGCCCTCGCCAGACGTATGCGCCGATTAGGCGTTCGAGACCCTGCCAGATGTACACATACGTGGGTCAGATTTTCTTTCTTGCACCCTAGCCGCTGTGCGTATGTGTACATGCTACGTCGCGCGCCTCTACTACGACACGTCGCGCGCCTCTACAATGACCAAGATGTACGCATACGTTCACGACCAGAATGACAACGCTACATACGCTTCACCAGGTGGGTCCCGACCGCCGTAGTTCCTTGCGTAGAAAATGTAGCTGGTGGATCCCAGCAATGAGGGGCGAATCTTTTTTTTTTTGCCCGACGCAGTTCCTTTATGTCGCGAAGATGTAGCTGGTGGGTTCCAGCAGTGGGGCGAATCGTTTTTTTGCCCGGACGCACTTCCTTGCGTGCGAAGATGTAGCCGTGGGTCCCAGCAATCGGGGCGAATCATTTTTTTGCCCGGACGCACTTCCTTACGCTCAAGGTGTAGCCAGTGGGTCCCAGCAGATCGGGAAACGTTTTTTCGCGAAATCGGTGGCCCGTCCGGTGGGTCCCCGCCGTCGTGAAGGAATAATTATTTTCCGCGCAATAAGGAGGCACTTCCTTGTCTGCGGCCGTGGACCCAATTGTCGGCCTCTCCACATACAGATCCACGTCCGATGGAAATCGTTCCTTGACCACGTTGACCACGCCACGCCGAGAGCACCAGGCGGTGGACGGCAGACGAGGCCTGTGAAGGGATGACGGGAGCCGGGAAGACGCGCGGTGGAAGCCCGCGCGAGAGGAGTATGAGGGTTCACTTGTTCGGCTGCGGTGTGAGGTTGCCGCCGACGCAGGCCCGCCAGCGATGGGAATAGTAGGGCGGTGAGGCCTCCGCGGCAAAGACATCCGCCATGGGAGGCAGGAGCATGCGGCACGACCGGTGCTGCTTTGGGCGGCTGGAGCAAGAAGACCAGAGGTTGAAGAAGAAATACGGCCGTTGGATGGACATCGTACAGTCACTAGAGCTAGAATCGTTTATATTGACTAAGTTGACAAATCCCTCCGTCCCCGTCAACTTAGTAGGCCCACAAATCAGCCTCCCACCAAGGTGGGTCCCAGCTAGCTGGGGGTATTCATTTTTGTGCGTAATAAGGAGGCACTTCCGTTGGGTCCGAGCCGACAGCGGGGAATGTTTTTTCGCGAAATACAAATGGCCTGTCGGGTAGGTCCCAGCAGTCGGGGGCAAACGTTTTTTTCGCGAAATACTGGTGGCCCGCTCGGTGGGTCCTCGCTGTCGTGGAGGAATAATTATTTTCCGCGTAATAAGGAGGCACTTCCTTGCGGCTGCCGTGGACCCAGTGTCGGCCTCTCCACGTCTGATATTCTTCCGATGGAATTGATCGTTGACCACATTGACCACGCCACGCCGAGAGCACCACGGCGGTGGACGACGGCGAGGCCTAGGAAGGGGCGACGCGAGCCGGGAAGACGCGGCAATGGATGCCCACGCCGAGAGGAGTACGAGGGTTCACTGGTTCGGCCGCTACTGCTGCTGCCTTGAGAATAACAGGGTGTGGGTGAGTGGAGCGGAGGGATGGCCTGGCCAGCGGTGGGAGTAGTATGGGAAGGTGAGGCCTCATGGCAAAGACAACCGCCACGGAGGCGGAGCAAAGGGCACGACCGCGCCGCTTTGGGCGGCCGGAGCAAGAAGACCAGAGGTTGAAGAAGCACTACGGCCATTGGATGGACATCGTATGGTCAGTCGAGCTAGAATCATGCATATTGACTAAGTTGACAAAGCCCTTCGTCCCCATCAACTTAGTAGGCCCACTATACTGGGTCCCAGCTAGCAGGGGGAGTATTCTTTTTTTTGGGCGTAATAAGGAGGCACTTCCTTGCGTGCGAAGATATAGCTGGTGGGTCCGAGCTGTCAGCGGCGGTAATGTTTTTCTCGCGAAATACAGAGGCCCTTTCGGTGGGTCCCAGATGTCAGGTGGAGGAATCATTATTTTGCACGTAATAAGGAGGCATTTCCTTGCGTGCGGCCGTGGACCTAGCTGTCAGCCTCTCCATGTATAGTCCACTTCCGATGGATGTCGTTCATTTACCACGTTGACCAGGCCACGCCGAGAGCACCGAGCGGTGGGACGACGGCGAGGCCTAGGAAGGAACGACAGAGAGCCGTGGAATACTTGGCGCTTATTTCCCACGCGAGGAGTACGAGGGTTCTTGGTTCGTGTGCCGTCCGCCGGAGAATAACAGCATGTGGGGGGCGAGGGTGAGTAGAGGATAGCTAGGCCAGCGATCTGAGTACGGTGGGGCGGTGAGGCCAGCAAGGCAAAGACAGCCGGCCTTGGGAGGAGGGAGCAGCAGTCCCACGGGCGCTTGTTTGAGCGGCTGGAGCAGGAAGAGCAGAGATTGAAGAAGCATGACGAGCGTTGGATGGACATCCACCAAGATATGAGCCATCTGTGGAAAGCCTCAAATCTGTGGAAAACAACATACAACCCATCTCGCCATTATTTCAAATAGTTTACAGCCCATTTGCTAATTCTTATGGGTTTTTTGGAGCCCATATTCTTTTGCTAGCATTACAGCCCATATTGTGGCCACGGTTAAAAAATTATACAAAATTTTGCATATGTCGGTGCGGCTCTGAACTGTTTTAATCCCGAAATTTGAGTCACATTCAGACTGATTTTAAAAATAAATGTATATCAATATAAAATCCAATAAATTGTCCACGATAAAAATCAATACAATTTAAAATCTCGAAATGAGAAAAAGATATTTGAAACTAATTGCTGGTTTGATGTGTTTTAAAATGTACAACCCATTTCTCATTACTCATAGGCCATTTTCTCGCCAAATTAATGAAGCTCTCCTCGTCTAGCTCAACAGCCCGATAAAGTGACTTACTTGACAAATCACAAAAAACTGGGCTAGCCATTTTCAAAAAGAAAAAAAACTATTGGGCTGGTCTGTGGTAAACATAAAAGAAAAGGCTGTATAGATAGGCCGAGTGTCCCGCACAGCCCAGTTGACAACCTGCTTCCGTCTCAAAAACATATTAGATAAATGCCACTCCAATTATGGCGATTCATAAAATTCCACTGTAATTTCCAATCTTTGAAAAATGCCACTTTGCAATTTTGCAAACTTTGAAAACGCCACTGCAGTTTGCAAACTTTGAAAACGCCACTCGGACTTAAAAATGCCACTAGAAATGGCATGAAATGGCATTTTCAAAGTTTGGAAATTGCGGTGCATTTCTCAAGGCATTTATCAAATTAACCCAAAACAAAAATAATCGGGCGAGCTGTTGGGTCCCTAGTGTCACCGCTCGTTGTGCAATTCTCTCGTTCATCGACTACGTTGACAATGGCATGGGACCCAGATGTCGAAAATCCACTAGGAGGAGCCATTTTTTATTGGCTTGAAATAAGGAGGCACTTGCTTGCGTACTGCCATGACCTTGGCGGGTCCCTGCTATCATCCTCTCCATGTACAATCATCTCCTAATTGTGTACGCGTCAACTTGCTAGGCCCACAAGTCAGCCTCTAAACCCGTGGAGGACAAACACAACCCATTTAAAAAATAACAACCCATTCCATACGTTCAAACAGAAAGTTCAACATTGAGCAAAGTAATGTGTCGATCCACATATAGAGTCTTGAACTTCCACGTTGGCAACCATCATAGACAAGTTAACTATCTACTCCCACTAGACAAGTACTAACTTACTCTTAGCTAACTAGATGATGCGGCGGTACACGCTAAACGCCGCACCGGCGTCTGCGCCTCGCCTCGGACTTGCGGAGGTGCGATAGAGGCGCGTTGCTTTGCTGCGTTGGCCCTTTCCATACCGCGTGGTCCACGAAGCTTCGCTTCTGGCGGAAACCCATTTGATGAGCTGGTAGTAAAAATCAGCGTCGTGAACGCAGCGTGCGTGCCGGCGGCCTCGGTGCTATTTGTCAGGCGCCGACCTCCACGTAGTCGGCCCAGTTGTGGGCGCTCTGCTCGCGACTCAGAGCGTCGGTGCGCTGCTGCTCCATGTACCACTGGTGGCGCAAATCGGCGTTACACTGCTCCTCCGCCAGGCGGTCGCGCTCCAACAACTCCTGCTCCTCCGCCATGCGGTCGTGCTCCAAGAACTCCTTGATCTGCGCATTGCCATCTTAAGACAGATAGAATGCCTCCTCCTCATGCGCCTTCGGTGAAAAACCGAACACTAGTTCGGCGGTGACCGTCTCTGGTGTCGCCTACCACGGACGGGCGGGGGCATGGCGGACGTGGCGAGCAACATCGGGCTGGTGGGGGATTATGAGGATATGGTGAGTTGGGTCACGGTGGCACTGGAGAATGCCGGGAAACAGTACTTATAGGTGGAAGGTAGCGCGACCGTCATCGGAATTCGATGCATAATGGCTTAGTGTGCCAGCTTGCCGTGGAAAACTAGGGAAACTGAAATTATGACTGTGTCGTCCCGTCCCGTCTGGGTCGCTCGCCGGCATGGCGGTCAAATGAGTGCACTCGAATCATCTCCCTCCTTGTCAATATTGATTTCACGGATTTAAAAAGCCCGCAACAATTAAAGCGTATCTTTTTCGCATCGCTTAGCCACCTTAATTACGGCCGGCTGCATGCGAGCACTCGAAATCGCCACACAGGTGATGCGCGAGCAACTTGCAACGAGTCGCAATGAGAACACGCATGCAGCCACTTAAATCGCTGGAATTAATAGGCTTAAACTTCGCATGCCGTTAATTATTGCCATGCCTTGGTCTTGCTTTGCTTTGCTCACGGGTCTAATAAACCCGGACGGAGGGAGTACCTTGGTTGGTGACAGGTTTGAATTAAGCCACGCAAACCGGAAAGGAGGTACTAGTGCGTCGTGATCCACTATTTATTCGTGTAGGATCGAGTAGGTCGTTTCTTGAATTGAGCCACGCAAAGCGGGAAGGAGGTAATACGTCGTGATCGCTATTTATCCGTGTAGGATCGATAGTGTAGCTTGTCAGTTTCTTCAGAGGTAGGCATTTTTATCCGTGTAGGATCAATAGTGTAGCTTGTCAGTTTCTTTAGAGGTAGGCATTTTTATTCAAAAAACTGCCACTTCGCATCTTGCGTCACAAATAAAACTACCAGGTGCGCATTTGTAGGCTAGCTAGTGATCGATCAAGAACTTGTAAACACCGAGCAAACGAAATAAGTAATCATAATGCATCTCAATGATTCACGGATCATATACAAATATGTAGCTCCAAAATCAAAGATCAGCCACTTCGGATCTTGCGTCGCAACTAAAACTAACTAGTACGATTCCCATACATAAGATCAACATGTTAATGCATCTCAATGATTCACGGATCATATACAAATATGTAGCTCGAAAGCAAAGATCAGCCACTTCAGATCTTGCGTTGCAACTAAAACTAACTAGTACGATTCCCATACATAAGATCAACATGTTAATGCATCTCAATGATTCACAGATCATATACAAATATGTAGCTCCAAAAGCAAAGATCTAGAAAAAACATATGTTCTTCCTACTAACATGGATGCTTCTCTTGGCCAACATTCAGTACAGACTGAAAGACAAATTTGTTTGTGAAGTCTACAATTCCTCTTGCAAACGTAAGTGGTTTCACCAACAGCTGGAACCATGAGAATGAACCACACATGATGGAGGAACATCCACTGCAATATGATTTGGTCTTCTCTCGATCACATCGCGAGACTATTTTCGGAATACAAACTTTAACTTAGGGAAAATGATGCCCATTGTATAATCCGACCAAAGCAATGAAGCACCAAGTGTTGGCGATAAATAGTACAAGACTACTTTTCTGCAGTCCATGAAGTGACTATCCAATCTTTGTGTCTATTTTCAAATGGCACTTGCATGCAAATGACTATACTATTCTCTTGTGCAGTTCAACCAAAATTGTGGACACTTTGTTTGTTTGCCAAATAGCAATGGGCAGACATCTCTGTCTGCACAAATATCAAGCAACTAGTAAACATATACCACACCATGTTCGCAGTGATGGAAGAGGTGAAATTGATACATTTAAATTGAGCATCCAATCATTGAATCCTGTCCTGCACCTCCAATGTAGGTCCACCCCGCCAATAAATTCACATGCAAACCACTAGTATTACTACCAAATGACAAGACAAAAAGAGTAGCAAGATAGTAGCAAACCATGTACCTTCATAATGAACAGCTCATAGTGCCACCAATTGGATATAAAGGTTTGGAGAAAACATGCTCCTAATGTTGAACTAGTTGGACTTTTGTGCAGCTCCACTAAAATCGAGCATCCCTGTTTGCATAGATATTGAAAGTGTGATTACTATAAAAGTGGCACTAGTTGAAGCATAGACTCACAAATATAAGCATTCCAATTTCTTAAAGGAAAAGGTAGCAAGACTGTTTCTAACCACTGTTTGAAGGAATAGATAAAGCAACAATGACTAATGTCGGGAAGGCATACATAGTTTTTACGAAAACCGAGCCATTCTGACCTTTCCTCTTCTTTTAAGCAAATTTTGTGCGTTCTACTAAAATAAAATGCCATCACCGCCTTGACAATTTAGTTACACTGCATAAAAAAGGAAATGACTTAACATTACATCATGATGTCGGGTATGTAGTAGACATGCATTAGAGACAAACATCTGAGACCTCCTCCGATAACATAATGAACATTAATTTTAACAAAGGTGTGAACTCTACACCCTCTGTTCCTTAATATAAGACTTTTTCGCGGTTCAATTTAAAGTACCCAAGCGTCTAGTATTTAGGAAAACAGGTAGTAGTTTTCTTGAGCACATATCTAGGAAAGCTTGCCACACTTTATTTATGTCCATATGCTAATGCAACACCATTCGAATACTACAAATCTACACTAATCCAGTGGCTAAAGCAACAGTAGAGTAGTTAGGTTATTATAGGTACAGTATAATGGTTTTATGAACAGATTTCAATAAACTCTAGCAATCGGAAGGTTTCTATAAAATTAACAATACAAAATGTAAAGGTAACAAGTTTCACATTGGTATACTAGCTGTGCATGAGCATTAAACCAAATACAAAAGTCTGAAGGTAACTAGCATTATTAACTAATGACAGTATAAACAAATTGCAAACCATGTACCTCCAAGGTAAATATCATTTCGAACTCGGGGGGACCTTAAAAATTGCTATCCCAATCTTGATAATCGATCAAACATAAAAACTTGATCTTTCCTCTTGATAATCAAGAGAACAGCCGAGGAGGAGGTGCCCACTTGACCTTTCCTCTTGTCTTCATAATTGTCTATGCAGTTTAACCAAAATAAAATGACATCGGCGCCTTGGCATTTTGGTGACACTGTACAAAAAATTAACTTATCTCATTAAAGTGAGGTATGTAATCTATAAGCATTAACAATTGCAAAAATCTGAAGGTAGTAACAAGTTTCATCGTTGGTATATTGGCTGTGCAACAACATTAGAATGCCTTAGCTGAAAAATCTTTAATACATCCACAATCAACAACTAACCCTGAAATGATCCGGTGACATTAAATGGCATTGCTTAAATTTATCTGTGGCATTAGACTGAGAGCGACATTAGTTAAATGTGGCATCACTTTAGCAGTAGCATTGCTTGATTTGATTGTTGGTGTTATACTAACAGCAAAAAAAGTGGCAATAAGAGCATGGGAGGCCCATTAGGACGAAGGCGCACCAAGACGATGTACCTCCACGGACGCAGAGTGGTGAGGGAGGTATGGTTGCCCAGAGCAACAAATATCCAAGCAGCATATGTGGATTATGTCCCTTTTTTTTCTCTTTAGCCACCTTTTTCCAATGTGAGGACAACAAACCGATCGGCCTGGTCATTCTCTATTGTATTGTCATGCCTTTCTACCCTTCTTCAACCAAGAGACACGAGACTCGTTCCTTAGCTACTGATTTTCCCCTTTTCAACCTAGATGCGGGTTCGATGCCTACTCTCTTGGATAGTACAGTCTCCCTTCCTTTCCTTATTCAACCTAGACATGCATTAGTCTGCATGAAGTAGGGTTTCCTTTAATAGTGCAAATTATGGTTTTCGTCTGCGTGGCGGCAGAGCGAGGATAGCAAATTGGGAAGATGTTGGAGTGGAAAAAGATCCACATGCAGCGACGCGCGATGGGGCAATAGAACAAGGGTATGGTTCAAAAGAGGTAGCATACCTGAGGTTCGTCGGGAAGTGGCTTTGCTCCTGGTAGTCGTCCTCCGCACACACTACGGCAGCGATCCTGCATGGGCGCTAGGTCTGAGAGGACGGCCTTGTCGTCAGTGCGTGACCTCGCTCGCCGACGACGAGTGCATCAACGCTGCACTTCCTTTTCTTCCCCGGCGGATCTGTGGCCACCAGTGAGGAGGAAGAGAGGGGTCATCTTTTTTAAATCTGGAGAGATGGTGGTAGTGTGAGAAGCAAGTGGGCAGCCCTTGGCAAGAAAGCGCTGAAGCTCCAACCTATATATCTTCTTTATACTACTAGTACTGGAGGTGGAGTAGTGGTAGAGTAGTTTATATTTTCTCTGTGTATAGTACCAGTTAGTCGTGCTTCAAAACTGAATGGCGCGCCAATAAAAAAATAAAGGCCGATAACTAATGCGGCACCTCGGGCCAACGCGGCCAGATCGCATTTTGCACGAGAAATTACACACCATGTCTCGTTGACATGTGTTCCCATTCCACATATCTGTGAGACGACGGCGAGTAGTAGGAGTATTCTGACGGACGTGTAGGTGGGGCGCCCTTCGTGAACCGTGGCAAACTGGCAACCATCCACCGACTCTTTGCCTTTCCCTCTCGATTTGGGACTGCTGTTGCACGCTATTCCTCTCCCTCCTCCATTTTCCTTCAGCCCTTCACCCTTTCTTCTACCATTGTTCGATCGTCTTCTCCATGGAGGGAACAGGACGAAAACGACCCCGTTATTTTTGCCCGATCCGAAAGATGGCGTGGTGGAGGAACTCATTGATCGGTGCGATGTCATCACCTCGGCTAGCATGGCAGGTTCGTTCAAGCCCATTCTCGGCTCAACTAATAACATCATTACAAGAGTCAAGGAGCGGTTTGATCTCCCCTATCTTCTTCGTCGCGACCCTGACTCGCGCCGTCACGATGGAAGCCTCACCCTGTGCAAGTTGATGCCGCTTGATAATGATACATATGATGTTAAGATGCTATCGCTTGAGGGCAAGGCTTGGGCAAAGCGCAATGGAGATTGGGTTGTTTACATTGGGTCCAATCTGCGAGTGGGAACTTGTGAGTGTGTACACTCGTGACGGGTTCCACTTCCAAAAATCTCAGCAGACTGCCCGAGGTTGAGCACACCGTATTATGCGCACATTCAAATACAATCATGGTGACTATCTTCTACGGAAGATAGCAATTTCTCGAGTCCCCAACCGCTCTTGGAATTACAACAACTATGAAGTTGTTGCTATCTTCGACAAGCTTGTTGCCGTCGTCGATGGTTTATTTGGATGGATATTGCTCAAGAATCGGTTTACATACACGGATGAGTCTTGTGATGCAATTGAATCGAGGGCCTTGTGTTTGCTGCCACCACTCGGGGCACTGTTTTTGCATGGCATCCTCGTTGTTTCGGTATGTTTGTCTTCCACCGTAATTATAATTGTTTCATCCACATGCATGCGGGTTAGCAAGGCTGGTCATAGTGGGGAGTAACTTAGACTAGTGACATCCATATGTTATTAGTTTATGTTACTACCTCTATAGTGCATAGTATCTTAGATTAGTATCATATGTGGTCTCATTTATTGCCATGCATGACACATAGTAGCATCACATTTATTATGTTATGGTATCTACCTATGTTACTATAACCATCTCTCTGTTCCTTAATTGCCTGCCACATAAGCTGTTTGCAGTCCCAAGTGCATGATACTACTTATGTTACCCCAACTATGGCCAGCCTTACTAATTAACCTTCTTCTTGTGTTTCCAAGGTCCTGTGAACATTCCACCACCTATACTTGAAGATTTTTATAACCAAGGGGAGATGATGATGGTGATGATCACGAGCATGAGGACGACCAGCGCCCATATACTATTTGGTGCACGGCAAATAATTCCGATGGATCACCTCTTCTTGTGTGTATACAGCCCATCGATGATGTTCTTGCTAAGGAAGCAGTGTAGTCTCCCATGGTCGCACTCTCCGACCTATTCCAACACCCGTTGCACAGTATTCGGGATGGATACTAGTGTGCTTGCGCCAACTCCTTCTCCCTAATACAAATTGATAGTCTTGGAAAAATTTGCTCTTCCTTGGACAAAACTATCCAATGATGGTGAAAGGCGATCCAACTGCTTGTCACAGCCCTAGAATTCTGCTTTGTAATTAGTTGCATCGGTGAGTGGCATCCATGCATCATGTTTAAATTCCATTTAAATGTGAATTCGGGAAAGTGGAAAGCCTCCGAGATCATTTCTAAAAAATGATCAACATTAAAAATTGCTTCAAACAAACCCAAGAAAATGTTCCTATTAAGATATAAAAATATTGGCAAGAAGTAAAACTCAAACCAATATTTTTGGAGTCTCGAGGATATTTATTTTGGGCCTTTGAAATTAAATCAATAAGTATTTGACTTTTGGATTATATTCATTTTATATAGAATATATTTCAAAAGGCCACAAATTATTATGTGCCTTTGGAAAAGTCCATAATGGCAACATCTGAGATATTCGAGAAGGTTTTGCCTGCTTTGATTTACTTTTGAATTTGAATCGGTGGCAAAATAATTAAAACAAAACAAAAATAGAAAATAGAAAAGATAGAGCACCTACCGCACAACCCACCATTGTAGCCAGCGGCCCAGCCCACGTTGCAGTCATCTCCTAGTTCTGCCAGGAGGACGACGTCGTGTCGCCCGCGCATGCACCTGAGGTTTCCACCTCCTGCTTACGTCTGGCGGCCTGCCCTTCGAGCCTATTCGTGCCTGGAGACGCCCGCAACCCCATGGACCCTCCCGCTCACTCTCTCGAGTTCCTCTCCCCTCCTCTGTCTTTCTCACGCGCAGCCGCCCGAACACGCCCGTCGCGCCGCTCGCCATTGTCGCGCCCAGAACCATCGCCTCGCCTCGCCATCGTGTCCCAGAGCTTCGCTGTAGTAGCCTACGTCGCCCCAACCGAGCCCCGCGAGATCGGACACCCTGCATCGCCGGCTGCCTCGTCATTTTCCTCCTCAGTCCCGTGGATTGCCGCCGTCGAATTCTTCACTGTCCGTCCTTCCCTGAGCCCGCTTTGACGGCCACTTCAACCAATGTGAGCCACGCCTCGATTACCCCTCTCAATTTCCTCGCTTGCACGCCGTAGCACCACCCCACGAGCAACCAAAGCCGCCGTCCGCCATTGCCGACGAGCTCGACGCTCTCGAGCTTCTCTGCTCGAACGCGTTGCACCTTCGTGCTCCTGGAGCACCATAGTTTCTGCTCCGCTGCTCGTTTTGCTCGCCCGCTTGCTCTAACCCCGCGTTCACGTCACCACCGCACTTCGGCCGCCGCCTGCGTTCGCCGCCGCCGCCGCCGCTCTGAACCACCCGCGACCTGCTGCTACCTCATTGGTGCCCTCGGCAGCCCGACCGCGCTGCCCTAGCGACACTCTGGTGAGCCACCGCCGCTCGGTTGGTCGCCGGCGGCTTAACTCCAGCGTGCCGACGTGGCGACATCGATGCGACTAATGGCACCACTAATTGAACCCACACCCAGCGACGTGCGGGCCCGCCCACTAACCAAGTTAGTTAGGGTTAATTTTAATTAGGTTCGTTAGTCTAATCACTAACACGCGGGACCCACTGGTCAGTTTGACCTGGGCTGCCCCGTTGACTCGCTTACGTCATGCTGATGTAGTCTTGATGTATAATTCATTTTCTCGAATTAGTTTATTTCTAAACAAATAGAAATTCGAGAAAATGTTTAAAACTGTAAAATCCATAGAAATTCAATCGTAACTCCAAATGAAATAAATTATATATGAAAAATGATCAGAAAAATCCAATCTATCCATCTGTATCATTTCCATGCATGTTAGAACAACTTATAGCAGCTTTTTTGCACAAATCATATAAATGGCATTTAAATATCCACATATGGAGTTTGAATTTGAATCTTGGATTCAAACCAACTTCATTTAACCTGCTGCTAGTTGCATTATCTCAAACCACAGCATATTGCCATGTCATGATCATGCATCATATTGTGCATTGCATTGATTGTGTTCTTCCTTGTTTGCGGTGTTTGTCCCTCTCGACATGGTTCCGACGATGTGATCAATGACACCGATGAAGAACTATACTATCTTCAGAAGTTCAAGGCAAGCAAAACCCCCTTGTTCATTCCGATACAATCCCACTCTCTCGTTCCTGCTCTCTTTTACTGCATTAGGACAATAGCGATTCATCTGTTACTTGCTGCGGTAGCTGAACCCCTTTCCTATGCATGACCTGTGATTGCCACAGTAAATAGATGAAACCCACTAGCATGAGTAGGAGTTGTTTGAGCCCTGATGTGCCTACTCATTCATGCTTGTTTGTCATGCCTGCTACTACTTAGAGTTGAGTCAGGTATGATTCATCGGGGATGAATTGGAATGTGGTGAACATGTCCTACTGTTAAGAGCTAAGTGTGTGAACACGATTTGGTAAAGGTAGCGGTGAGAGGCCATGTAGGAGTACATGGTGGGTTGTCTCATTGAAACCGTCCTCGGGAACTAAGTTACGTGTTTGTGATCCATGAACAGCTACTACCACACATTGGGTTCGGTAACTCGGCCCCTCTCGACTTATTAATCAACTTTGATCTTTGTCCAGAGTTGCAACTAGTTTACGGTGTTTGTAGGTAGTGTTAGTAGTCTACCAAGTGGCACCCGTGCAGGTTGGCTTGGACGAGACTAAACCTGATGGCCGGTGTACCAAGTGGCACCGGATGGTGGGCTTGGGAACCACACACACTTTGTTTGGGGCCGTGGCGACACCCGGCGGATCTCCTTGCGGATGGAACCCGAATAGGCGATAAACACAGACGAGAGACTTGTGTGGTTAGTCGGTCGTGGCCGACACCCTCACCAAAGCTTCCGCTTGAAGGTTGCCGAGATACATAGCGTGTACATGGCGATAAGTGGTGAGAGCGTGTGTGAAGAAGTACACCCCTGCAGGGTTAACATTATCTATTCGAATAGCCGTGTCCTCGGTAAAGGACTTCTGTGTTGCCTATACAGTTCATAGACAAGTGAAATTGGATACTCTAAAATGCGCAAGATAAGCGTGAGTGCTATGGATGGCGTTCTTGTAGGGAGACGGGAGCGGATCCATAGTGGTGTATTGACATGGTGAATATGTGGACTCGTAGCGCCACCTCAAAAGAGTTACTTGTAGTCGTAGTTCAGGATAGCCACCGTCAAAGCTGGCTTGTTGCGCAGCTTAAACCCCACCATCCTCTTTGTTGATAATGATGCATATGTAGTTAGTTACGATGTAAGTCTTCTTGGGTACATTTGTACTCACGTTTGCCTATTTTATGTTTTTGCGAGACTTCCGTCTCACTAGTAGTTCCGTGTGGACTTCGACGTTTAGCTTGTTACCTCAGCTACGATCTTGTGCCCTCGACAGGATCTGGTAGATAGTCGAGCTTTCGGCCTTTTTCATTTATAGTTGTCTGTACCCAGACATGTTGTGCTTCCGTGTCTGCTTTGACTTGTATGCTCTCAGTGTTAAGTCATGAGACCCATGTTTGTAATATCTCGCTCCTCGGAGCCTATTGAATAAAATGCTTGAGCTGTAGAGTCACATTGTGATGCCATGTTGTATTTGCACATATCGAGCATATTGTGTGTATGTTATTGAAATGCTTGGTATGTTTGGGATCGACTATCTAGTTGTTTATCCTTAGTAGTCTCTCTTACGGAAATGTCTCCTAGTGCTTACACTGAGCCATGGTAGCTTGCTACCTCCCGAACACTTAGGCTGGCGGCATGTGTCCTTCTTCGTTCTGTGTCATCCCTTCGAAAATGTCACGATGAATACCGGAGTCTGTTAGCCGCTTCTGCCCGGTTCACGAGTCTGCTAGCCCGGTGCTACTGACTGGATCCACTCATGATGACCTACACGTTCGATCTTTGGGTCATGGATGCTGTCCTGTAAGTTTGTGCCACTTTGGGTTTACGACTAGCCATGCCAGCCGGGCTCCTTATCATATGGATGCTAGCGATACTATCATATCGTGTGCCAAAAGGCTAAACGGTCCCGGCAAAGGTAAGGCGACACCGTGGGAATACCGTGCGTGAGGCCGCAAAGTGATATGAGGTGTTACATGCTAGATTGATGTGGCATTGAGTCGGGTCTGACAGCTTTGGTATCGAGCTTGATTGCTGTGGGATTACCAAGCCAAACTGATCGAAGTTGAGTCTAGAAATGCTTTAGTTATATGTAGGGAATTGATTGTGGGATGGAGCGTAAGGCTCTTTTTACTCCTTATACCTTATGCCCTTCTCGATCCGAGTCATCTTATCTTTCCTACGGGATTAGGGAATTAGGCTTTCTCTTCTTCCTATCAGGATCACGTGTTACTAATCTATAGACTTGTAAGATTGTTGAATTCAAGCCTCAGTTCAGCTCCTACTACTTCCGTATGTTAACTATTGATCTCGAAACCTTGATAGTGAGCTTCTGAGTGGTTATGCCACCTTTTTGTAGCATGTCTCAAATCTTTTTGAGTATTTACAACCGTTATGCTGTCCGAGTCATCCCAGTTTTCTAAATAGTCTGAAGCATTTGCAAAATCCTTTCCTCCCGTTTTCGATGTCCCTTTGGGCGAGATTAACCACACTAAGCGGTGAGTTGAGGTACTATATTGCTCGGGCGTATATGTTGGAGCTATTATTATGACCCTAGATGTCTAGAGTATCACCTAGTAATCTAGCCATGTATTGTGTTCATGTGTGATCATTACGCCAACATTCTCGAAAGCATCCCGTGATGCAATTTAGCTAGTAGGTATTCTAGTCACGGGTTTTGAACCGAGATTCACCCTACTTACTTCATGTTGATAGTGTTTGCTCGTTCCTTTAGGTTATTAGTAACTTTTGCATTAGTCCTCGAGGTTCGTGGTATTTCCTTCCTCCAAATACCATGAACTGCTTATGGCAGAAGTTCCTCGCTGATCGAAAGATCACAACCAGAGTGCTCTTGATAAGTTCTCGATTCTCTGATGTTACTCTGCCAATTCTACCTATCTGCATGGGTTATCCGAAAGAAATATGTTGAACTCGTTCGACATGCTAAACCATGCATCCACAACTCGGTAAATCATATGCTCTTTCGAGTTGTCCTTCTTTAGTTGTCTTCTGACCTTCGTCTATCAATTGATAGTCAAGAGTATGTGTGCATTTGTTTATCGATGCCTATTACTCTTGTGGTCCGTCAAGCCATTCTATTCGAGTGACTAGGAGAAACAAACTCCGATACCCTTTTCCATTTCCAAGATTGGGTCAAAGAAGTTGTGTTCCACGATCAAGATGCAATCCAGCTTACAGTGCATTCTACCTTGAAGTATTACTATCTTTATATCAGAATATCATGGGAATTGCACACTATCCTATGAACTCTTGATACGGTGATACTTCTCACTCTCATTATTCATTTCTCGGCTCCGTGTTGTTGCAACGGAATGCCGACATGTGAACTATGATGTGTGAAATCGATACTCCTAGCAACCCTATTGCTTGGTAGTTAAAGGACAATAATCTCACTCTTAGCGTGTTGGTATTGAATCATCATCCTAAGATTTATCGTGCGACCTAGTCCATTTTCCCTGGTGCACTCCTCGATTAATGAGATAGGATTGTGTCAATCCATCACTCTCTTGATCACATTGTCTTGCCTTGAAAAGCAAGAATGCTCATGAGCTTAATAACATATCGGTGGTTCGTGATATTCTTAATATCTTCTTGGAAGTATCACCAGGTTGTCTCCTGACTACTATGTTGAGCTCGTGATCAAGTTGGTTTCTTGTAAACCACCCCTTCTCCAAGAATCTGTGTTGGATACCCTTGAGCTATTTGGTTGAGCTAGACAACAACTTGGAGTGTTGGAAGATGAAAGCTTGTTCCGCTTAGTTCATCTCCAAAGGGATATCATTGCGTTTGTGTGTTGTTGAAGAAAGATGATATCTTCATCGATTGATCCTCGTGATCAATTGTCGGTGCTACTGTCTTATCCAATCTTTGCTTTGCGCATGGGCTATCATCAAATCAAATCAGAACCAACGATAATCATAATGTTGTCTTACTCGTGGTTGATCCCTCGAGCATACACCATTACATCTTTTGGTCCGACCAATGCTATCACCGTGTTCACTTAATTGTGGAATCCCGTTTATATGGAAACACGGATGAATTGTTGTTGAGCCCATCGACAACATCCTGATCTCCTCCATGATATTGATTGAACATTAAGTTAGTGTTGGAAACTTTTGATAGCGTCTCTTCATGCTAGCTCATGAAGCATATGTTGGATGTAAGAACATGAAGTAACTCGGCCCTCTCGACTTATTAATCAACCTGATCTCTGTCCGGGAGTTGCAACTAGTTTACGGTGTTTGTAGGTAGTGTTAGTAGTCTACCAAGTGGCACCCGATGCAGTGGGCTTGGGACAGACTAAACCTGATGGCCTGTGTACCAAGTGGCACCGGATGGTGGGCTTGGGAACCCTGCACACATCGTTTGGGGCTGTGGCGACACCCGGCGGATCTCCTTGCGGATGGAACCTAAATAGGCGATAAACACAGGCGAGAGACTTGTGTGGTTAGTCGGTCGTGGTGACACCCTCGCCAAAGCTTCCGCTTGAAGGTTGCGAGATACATGATGTGTACATGGCGATAAGTGGTGAGGCGTGTGTGAAGAAGTACACCTGTAGGGTTAACATTATCTATTGAATAGCCGTGTGCGTGGTAAAGGACTTACGGGTTGCCTATATAGTTCATAGACAAGTGAAATTGGATACTCTAAAAGCGCCAAGATAAGCGTGAGTGCTATGGATGGCGTTCTTGTAGGGAGGCGGAGGCGGATCCATAGTGGTATATTGACATGGTGAATATGTGGACTCGTGTGCCCCACCTCAAAAGAGTTACTTGCAGTCGTAGTTCAGGATAACCACCGGTCAAAGCTGGCTTGCTGCAGTTAAACCCCACCATCCTCTTTGTTGATAATGATGCATATGTAGTTAGTTCTGATGTAAGTCTTGCTGGGTACATTTGTACTCACGTTTGCCTATTTTATGTTTTTGCAGGGACTTCCATCTCACTAGTAGTTCCGTGTGGACTTCGACGTTTAGCTTGTTACCTCAGCTACGATCTTGTGCCCTCGGCGATCTGGTAGATAGTCGCTTTCGGCCTTTTTCATTTATAGTTATGCTGTGCCCGGACATGTTGAGCTTCCGCTTGTGCTTTGACTTGTATCTTTGTGAGTGTTGGGTCATGAGACCCATGTTTGTAATATCTCGCTCCTCGGAGCCTATTGAATAAAATGCTTGAGTTGTAGAGTCATGTTGTGATGCCATGTTGTATTTGCACATATCGAGCATATTGTGTGTATGTTATTGAAATGCTTGGTATGTGTGGGATCTTACTATCTAGTTGTTTTTCCTTAGTAGTCTCTCTTAGCGGAAATGTCTCCTAGTGCTTCCACGGAGCCATCGTAGCTTACTACTGCTCCGGAACACTTAGGCTGGCCGGCATGTGTCCTTCTTCGTTCCTATATACATCCCTTGAAAATATGGCCTTGATGAATACCGGAGTCCTGTTAGCCCGCTACAGCCCGGTTCACGGTGTCTGCTAGCCCAAAGCTACAGACTGGATCCACTCGTGATGACCGACATGTTTGATCTTTGGGTCATGGATGCTGTCCTGTAAGTTTGTGCCACTTTGGGTTTCGACTAGCCATGTCGGCCAGGGCTCCTTATCATATGGATGCTAGCGACACTATCATATCGTGTGCCAAAAGGCGCAAACGGTCCCGGCAAAGGTAAGGCGACACCGTGGGAATACCGTCGCGAGCCGCAAAGTGATATGAGGTGTTACGTGCTAGATCGATGTGGCATTGAGTCGGGTCCCGACATCTGCTATTGACACAACATTACTACCATTTATGAGAAGTAATCGTGCACTGTACCTTGGACATTTGGGTGGTTCCCTACCACGGCATGCGATATAGTAGACCGCTTGACTGGATGATCGATCCTGCGTTGGTCTCGGATCGACAATGGATGGCCCGTCCCGAGAATCACTTGTGGTTCAAAGCAAGCGTTCCAACACCGAGGAATGGTTGAGTTGAAGTTAATTTCATTGCTTGTTATTTGTTGTGTGGTGAAAACTTTAGTATTTATAATGTATCCTCATTGTCGATGTGGGTTGATGACCTGTTGTATGTAATAAAATGATATGCTGTGATAAACTTACTAAATTTATGAATGGCTTTGAGTTATACTTCGAGTGAGTGGTGCGACGAGGCAAAAAATATTTTCCAAATACATAATTATGCGTGCATTGCAATAGGTTATCGGATGAGGCCAATCATCAACAATAGTAGTACACTATTTGTACTAGCTTCACATGCTTCACGTGTCGTGTGGGTGTTTTCTTTGTAGCCATACGTAACCAGCACCTCGAATCCTCGATACTAGTAGTACTATATAGTAAGTAGTAGGAGTAGTAGGGTGGCATGGGCGAACAAGCATTCACGTCGAGTCGACACACACCACCAAAGACGACTTCCATCGACACCATATTTCTTGGAGTCCGTGCTAGAGCAATCTCTGCAACCTCATCGTTTCTCTAACTCAACCATCGGCGGCGGGCGAGGTGGGGGTTTGCCGATAGTCGGTTTCCTCAACTGCGGTCCCACTTGTAAGGCCAACTCCAACGCTCTATCAATATATGGATGTACTCTTCTTCCCAATACAAAAACTTGCATCCATTCTCGCCTCCGTTCTACTACCTCCGTCCTGGTTTATAGGTCCCCTTTGTAGTTTGTGTCAAATTTTGACTAAAGATTTAACTAACAAAATGTTAATGCATGTCAAGAAAAATTATCTCATTGGATTCGTATTTGAACATAGTTTTCAAAATATAATGTTTGGTGACATGCGTAAACATTTCGTTAGTTTAATCTATAGTCAAAATTTGGCACGAAATATAATGGGGACCAATAAACCCATGGAGGTAGTATTTGTCAAAATATATATGTATCTAGACATGTTTTAGTATATAGGCACATCCATTTTTGGACAAATGGAAGTCAAGTATTTTGGAGCAGAGGCACTACACAATAAAAATTTTAAGTTAGCACAACTAGTCTAATCCGAGAGCACAACCAAGATTTGGTGGGTTCTTCCTCCTTTTGCCGACACATGGGACATCCAAGATCCAGTGTCGTGTCATGAAAGAAAATAGAGTGGTAGTTGATAAGTTGAAGCCACGTGATGTGCATCTTGGGTTAAGCGTAAATAGAATCTTACTACTCTTGAGTAACTCCAAAGGGGCCACCAAGATCTTTCTTGGTTTGTTTTTCATCACCGGACGTCGAGGTGAAAGATGTGCAGGTTCGATGGGTCCTCTTGCGTTTTCAGCGACATGTGGGACCGCATGTGAGCAAGCAGACGATGGGCTCAGCGTCCGCTGGCTGGCTGAGAAGAAAGATAGAGGAGTCTTGAGCACGAACTGCAGGAAATTTGTTCTCGTGTTGTACCTCGATATTGGCTCGATATAGTGGGGTGGCATGGGCCATAACTAGCATTCACGTCTAGCACTCGGCTGCGCCACCCACACGAGTCCCATCCGACACCAATTTTCTTTGAGTCCATGCTACAGCCATCTCTTCTCCCTCCTGTTTTCTCAGCCATCGCGCGGTGGGCGGGGTGGGGTTTGCCGATAGTCGGTTTGCTCAACTATGGTCCCACTTGTAAGTGAAAATGCAACACTGCATGCATTCCCGCTGAAGCGGCGTGCGACCAACCGTGTCTTGGGTGCGACGCTTGAACACGCAAGGCTTTTCCTTTTGAACTCGTAACTTGTAAAATTTGGTTACGCTCCATGGCGCGATTGATAGATAGAAAATAACGATTTTGCCTAGTGTAATGAGAAGTTTGGTTACGGCGCCGTTCATGCATGGATGCGTCGAAAATTAGGAAGTTGATGCGAAAGGTAAGATAATTACTATAGTATCATATACTACTACATGGATTTGTGAAAAGATAAAAATACATACGGATCCATCAGCGACATCGTCACGCCCTAGTCGCGGGTCACCAACCAACGTGTGAGGAGCAGCGGCGTTGGCGGCGAGCTCAACATGCTTCTGAATAGTGCGTCCAAGGTTGCCCTGCAGTCCAAGAAGGCCATCGTCCTATCGTCCTCCTCTTGCATGCGCGTAGACGTGGGTGATTATGTCCATGGTGTCTTGCTGCGCCAGGCGCTACACGGCGAGCGCGACCTCAAGGTGGACATTCTCCGTCGCGATGGCGGGCGATCGCAAAGGCCACCAGTCGTCGAAGAGGTTGTCACCATAGTGGCCGTTGAGGGTGGCGGGCATTGCGAGCTCGGGCGCGTCGGTGAAGGCTTACGTCAAAGTCGTCCGCGAGCTTCTTGACGACGGTGAACTTGTCAAGGAAACCGGCGAGGACCTCGTCGAACAAGGAGACAAAGTTGTCGTCCAGCGGCCCTCGCCTGCCGGCCTCAAGCAATACTACACAGAGCGTTCCTCATTGCGGGCGCAGGGCGGCGTCGTGGACCATCGGCACACCGGTGATGCTCGCGCTCATCGCCTCCATGGGTCTAGCTTAGCTTCTACTAGTCAACTGATCTTGTGATTCGGTGATCACTCTTGCCCTTAGTTAGCGTGCGTAGGTGCGTAGGATTTCGTACTTCTCCTCGGCCCTCTACTGCACCTGCCCTTGGCTGTATGATAGGTGGGCCAGCCACCCCCTGGGCCCATGTGTCATTCACCCAAAGGCAGTTCCCGTAAGTCAATGAAGCTGCGCCCCTCCGTGCGGTGCGGTATAGTCATCTCACGGACCTCTAGTTGGGGCCAAACGAGAGAAGTTTGATGCTTACTGGTTTATTGGTCCCCTTTGCATTTTGCGCCAAGTTTTGACCTTTGATTTAACTAATAAAATGTTAATGCATGTAAACAAAAATGTTGTGTAAGTCACATTACGAAAACCAAATAATCCCAAAACACTTAGGCACGATGCATTAACTCCCTCCTTGTTTCTTATTTTGTGACATATCAACCAATGAGAGATGTGGGCCGTGCATGCTTTCAATGTCTTGAGACTACCAAACATGACATGCAATGTTTAGTTCATTGCATGTAATCCTATTAAGACTCTAGTTAGAAAGAAAACATTAAGTTCTCTCGCCGATAGGAATAAAACACTATGTATTTATTTAAAGAGGGAGTAGTGCATTTTTTGTGACATGCATTACTAGATATTGCTAGTCAAATACTAAAATCCAGATGGACGTGGTAGTACTCCTAAATCCAGATGGTGGTGCAACTTGTACTAGTAGTAGTATGATACGTCTCCAACGTATCTATAATTTTTGATTGCTCCATGCTACTTTATCTACTGTTTTTGACTATATTGGGCTTTATTTTTCACTTTTATATTACGTTTGGGACTAACCTATTAACGGAGGCCCAGCCAATTGCTGTTTTTGCCTTTTTCATATTTGAAGAAACAGGATATCAAGCGGAGTCCAAACGGAATGAAACCTTCGGGATCGTGATTTTCCAACCAAACGTGATCCAGGAGACTTGGACCCTACTCCAAGAAGCTTCCGAGGAGGTCACGAGGGTGGAGGTGCCCCCGGGCGCCCCCTACCTCGTGGGCCCCTCGGAGCTCCTCCGACGTACTTCTTCCTCCTATATATACCTCGTATCCCTGTATGATCAAAGAGGAGCCAAAAACCTAATTCCACCGCCGCAACCTTCTGTATCCATGAGATCCCATCTTGGGGCTGTTCCGGAGCTCCGCCGGAGGGCATCCACCATGAAGGGCTTCTACATCAACACCATAGCCCCTCCGATGAAGTGTGAATAGTTTACTTGAGACCTTGGTCCATAGCTAGTAGCTAGATGGCTTCTTCTCTCTTTTGGATCTCAATACAATGTTCTCCCCTCTCTTGTGGAGATCTATTCGATGTAATCTTCTTTTTGCGGTGTGTTTGTTGAGACCGATGAATTGTGGGTTTATGATCCAAGATTATCTATGGAAAATATTTGATTCTTCTCTGAATTCTTTTATGTATGATTGAGTTATCTTTGCAAGTCTCTTGAATTATCCGTTTGGTTTGGCCAACTAGATTGGTAGTTCTTGCAATGGGAGAAGTGCATGGCTTTGGGTTTAATCTTGCGGTGTCCTTACTCAGTGACAGAAAGAGTTGCAAGGCACGTATTGTATTGTTTCCATTGAGGATAACAAGATGGGTTTTATCATATTGCATGAATTTATCCCTCTACATCATGTCATCTTGCTTAAAGCGTTACTCTGTTTTTAACTTAATACTCTAGATGCATCTTTGGATAGCGGTCGATGAGTGGAGTAATAGTAGTAGATGCGAGAATCGTTTGACCTACTTGTTCGGACGTGATGCCTATATACATGATCATTGCCTAGATATACTCATAACTATGCTAAATTCATCAATTGCTCAACGATAATTTGTTCACCCACCGTAGAATACTTATGCTCTTGAGAGAAACCCCTAGTGAAACATATGGCCCCGGTTCTATTCTCATCATATCAATCTATATCACTTCATTTACTTGCTATGTTTTTACTTTGCCTTTACTTATTACTTTGCATCTATCTATCAAAATACCAAAAATATTACCTCTATCGATCTCACTCTCGTAAGTGACCGTGAAGGATTGACAACCCCTAAGCGTTGGTTGCGAGTTGCTATCGTGTTGTGCAGTACGAGGGACTTGCGTGACCTCCTCTTGGATTGATACCTTGGTTCTCAAAAGCTGAGGAAATACTTACGCTACTTTGCTGCATCATCCTCTCCTCTTGGGGAAAACCAGCATAAGCTCGAGGCGTAGCAAGAAGAATCTCTGGCGCCGTTACGGGGAGGCTTACATAAAAGTCAACATACCTAGTACCCATCACAATCCCTATCTATCGCAATACATTATTTGCCATTTGCCTCTCGTTTTCCTCTCCCCACTTCACCCTTGCCGTTTTATTCGCCCTCTCTTGTTAGTTCGCCTTCTTCCCGTATGTATCTTTGTTTGTGTTTCCTTGTGCCTTCTATATGCTTGCATCTTATTCGCTGAAAATCTATTGATATGGATCCACTTAAAGTGTTCTACTTGGATCATCTTGATCCCTATGTGCTCGTCTTTGAAACCCCAACTAGCTTAGTTGAGGGCAAATCTTTAGATGAGCATGCTTGTTATGTGCGCCACCGTATATCTGAAAAAGGGAAACTATTATGGAGTCAAATTCAACGTTTGCAATTCTATGCTTGGAATTTATGTTGGGAATATGATTGTACTTGTTGTTCGAAAACCCTAAAAAACACCTTCCCTACCAATGTGAGTTTAATGGAAATGAAATCTTATCTTCTTATGCAAAGGGTGTTTACAGATTACTATGATATCAAACAAATTGAAGAATTTGTTGCTTTTAAGGGTGCTCATGAAGTTGCTTCTTTGATTGAAAAGTATGATATTACTCTCTCTTAATCGAGAAAATTTTGACATACTTAAATACTGCTATGAAAATTATGCTCATAATGTCTGTGTCAAAGAATTTATTGAGAGAATGACCGCTGCTTTGGAAGGAAATAATGATATGCATGAATCTATAGATAATGATGATTCCGATGATTTGATTGAAATATCCCTTGATGAACATGATGCTTGCTATCCTTGTGGCCATGATGCCAATATTTATGAAGAAGAATTTGCTATAGTTCCTTATGTTAAACATGAGATCGTTGCTATTGCACCCATACTTGATAGTTCCTTCGATGAAAAGCATGATTGCAATGATTTTACTATAAATCCTCTTGATGTCAATTATGCTAATAATATGCAAAACCCTAAGCTTGGGGATGATAGTTTTGTTGTGTCCACTATTTGTGGCAATGATCATGATTGGGGTGATTTTTCTTATGATCTTGGAAAATTTATTTAATCCCCATGATGAATATGAGATTGATTATATTGTTTGCAATAATATTGAAAGTCGGTTTGGAAGAGTGTCAATTTTAGATCCCACATATTTGGAGAATGTCCAATCTTATGGTATTTTTGATAAAAGTGGGTTTGGAGAGGTCATGACTTTAGTTAATGTTAATCCCACTATTTTGGAAGAGTGTCAACTTTACATGCATGTGGATCGTGTTGAGAATATGTTATGTGTATATCTTTTGAGCTTGATAGTTTGCTCATAATGCTTCACTTATATCCTTTTGAGCTTGATAATTTTTGCTCTAGTGCTTCACTCAGATCTTTTAGAGCACGGTGGTGGATTTGTTTTAAAGAAACTTGATCTCTCATGCTTCACTTAGATTATTTTGAGAGTCTTTAATAGCATGGTAATTTGCTTAATGTTAATATACTTGGTATTAAAGATATGTGAAACTTTCTTTTGAGTGTGTTGAATACTAAGATAAGTTTGATGCTTGATAATTGTTTTGAGATGTGGAGGTAATAATATCAAGGTCGTGCTAGTTGGGTGATTATGAATTTGAGAAATACTTGTGTTGAAGTTTGCAAGTCCCGTAGCATGCACGTATGGTTAAATTTATGTAACAAATTTGAAACATGAAGTGTACACGGCTTGTGCATCCTTATGAGTGGCGGTCGGGGATGGCGATGGTCTTTTCCTACCAATCTATCCCCTAGGAGCATGCGCGTAGTATTTGAATTTTGATGACTTCTAAATTTTTGCAATAAGTATATGAGTTCTTTTGACTAATGTTGAGTCCATGGATTATCGCACTCTCATCTTTCCACCTTTGCTAGCCTCTTGATGCGTGCATTGCCCTTTCTCACCTTGAGAGTTGGTGCAAACTTAGCGGTGCATCAAACCCCGTGATATGATCGCTCTATCACACATAAACCTCTTTATATCTTCCTCAAAACAGCCACCATACCTACCTATCATGGTATTTCCATAGCCATTCGAGATATATTGCCATGCAACTTCCACCATCGTCATCGTGACATGCATTACTTTTGTCATATTGCCATTGCATGATCTTGTAGTTGACATCGTATTTGTGGCAAAGCCACCTTGCATTATTTTTCATACATGTCACTCTTGATTCATTGCACCATCCCGGTACACCACCGGAGGCATTCATATAGAGTCATATCTTCTTCTAGTATCGATTTGTAATTCATATGTTGTAATGAAAGTGTGATGATCATCGTTAGAGCATTGCCCAAAAAGGAAAGGCCAAAATAAAAAAATAAAAAAGGCCCAAAAATAATATAAAAGGGCGATGCTACTATCTCTTTTTCCACACTTGTGCTTCAAAGTAGCACCTTGTTCTTCATATAGTGAGTCTCTTAAGTTGTCTTGTTCATACCAGTGGGAATTTTTCATTATAGAACTTGGCTTGTATATTCCTACGATGGGCTTCCTCAAAATGCCCTAGGTCTTCAGGTGCAAGCAAGTTGGATGCACACCCACTAGTTTTCTTTTGTTGAGCATTCATAGCTCTAGTGCATCTGTTGCATGGCAATCCCTACTCTTTGCATTAACATCAATCGATGGGCATCTCCATAGCTCATTTATTAGCCTCGTTGATGTGAGACTTTCTCCTTTTTTGTCTTCTCCACGCAATCCCCATCATCATATTCTATTCCACCCATAGTGCTATATCCATGGCTCACACTCATGTATTGCGTGAAGGTTGAAAAAGTTTGAGATTATTTAAGTATGAAACAATTGCTTGGCTTGTCATCAGGGGTATAGAAGTTGGGAACATCTTTGTGTGACGAAAATGAAGCATAGCCTAACTATATGATTTTGTAGAGATGGACTTTATTTTGCCATGTTATTTTGAGAAGACATGATTGCTTTGATTAGTATGCTTGAAGTATTATTATTTTTGTGTCATTATGAACTTTTGTCTTGAATCGTTCGGATCTGAATATTCATATCACAATTAAGAAGATTTACATTGAAATTATGCCAAAGTATCACTCTGCATCAAAAATTCTTTTTTTTATCATTCACCTACTCGAGGACGAGCAGGAATTAAGCTTGGGGATGCTTGATACGTCTCCAACGTATCTATAATTTCTGATTGCTCCATGCTACTTTATCTACTGTTTTGGACTATATTGGACTTTATTTTCACTTTTATATTACTTTTGGGACTAACCTATTAACCGGAGGCCCAGCCCAAAATTGCTGTTTTTGCCTTTTTCAGATTTGAAGAAGCAGAATATCAAGCGGAGTCCAAGCGGAATGAAACCTTGGGATCGTGATTTTCCAACGAACATGATCCGAGAGATTTGGACCCTACTCCAAGAAGCTTCGAGGAGGTCACGAGGGTGGGCGCCCCCTCAGGTGTGCCCCCTACCTCATGGGCCCCTCGGAGCTCCACCGACGTACTCCTTCCTCCTATATATACCTATGTATCCCTGTATGATCAAAGGGGAGCCAAAAACCTAATTCCACCGCCGCAACCTTATGTATCCACGAGATCCCATCTTGGGGCCTATTACGGAGCTCCGCCGGAGGGGGCATCCACCATGGAGGGCTTCTACATCATCACCATAGCCCCTCCGATGAAGTGTGAGTAGTTTACTTCAGACCTTGGGTCCATAGCTAGTAGCTAGATGGCTTCTTCTCTCTTTTGGATCTCAATACAATGTTCTCCCCTCTCTTGTGGAGATCTATTCGATGTAATCTTCTTTTTGCGGTGTGTTTGTTGAGACCAATGAATTGTGGGTTTATGATCCAGTATTATCTATGGAAAATATTTGATTCTTCTCGGAATTCTTTTATGTATGATTGAGTTATCTTTGCAAGTCTCTTTGAATTATCCGTTTGGTTTGGCCAACTAGATTGGTAGTTCTTGCAATGGGAGAAGTGCATGGCTTTGGGTTCAATCTTGTGGTGCCCTTACTTAGTGATAGAAAGAGTTGCAAGGCACATATTGTATTGTTGCCATCGAGGATAACAAGATGGGGTTTTTATCATATTGCATGAATTTATCCCTCTACATCATGTCATCTTGCTTAAAGCGTTACTTTGTTTTTAACTTAATACTCTAGATGCATCTTTGGATAGCGGTCGATGAGTGGAGTAATAGTAGTAGATCTTGAGAATCGTTTGATCTACTTGTTCGGACATGATGCCTATATACATGATCATTGCCTAGATATACTCATAACTATGCTCGATTCATCAATTGTTCAACAGTAATTTGTTCACCCACCGTAGAATACTTATGCTCTTGAGAGAAGCCACTAGTGAAACCTATGGCCTTGGGTCTATTCTCATCATATCAATCTATATCACTTTATTTACTTGCTTTGTTTTTACTTTGCCTTTACTTATTACTTTGCATCTATCTATCAAAAATACCAAAAATATTATCTCTATCGATCTCACTCTCGTATGTGACCATGAAGGATTGACAACCCCTAAGCGTTGGTTGCGAGTTGCTATCGTGTTGTGCGGTACGAGGGACTTGCGCGTGACCTCCTCTTTGGATTGATACCTTGGTTCTCAAAAGCGAGGGAAATACTTACGCTCTTGTGCTGCATCATCCTCTCCTCTTGGGAAAACCAGCATAAGCTTGAGGCGTAGCATAGTACTACCAATGTAGTACTCCTAGGAGTACTAACAATTTGTACTACTGTTGGTCAAATTATTACGTCTTTGCTCCTCACGGTGAAGTGACAAGACCTGCTTGGGAGATGACACACGAGTATAGGCGCCGTGTTCGCATACCATAGTCAGCCTCACCATCTGCAGATCCTTTGTCATCATGGCTGTAGAGCTACCATCTTACAACTAGCCCTGTTTGACATAATTTCCCGTGCGTAGATGCCCGTGCATTGCACGGAACACCAAGATTGGGGGTGGACTGCTCCGGCAGCGGCCATCGCGCCAGATTTTTCCACGGCCTTCTAGATGTGGTGGGGAGGAGATAAGGCTGATTGCGAGAGACAAGGAGTTGTTTGTAAATAGGGAACAAGTGCGGGCATCTTTTTGCAAAAATCGAGAAGCTTGGTTTGTATCGTCGGATCTAGATCCGACTGCTCTTGGTGAAATAAGGGAGGCACAACATCATCACCAACTCGGGACTGTTTGATTCGCAGGATTTTGAAAACGCATGAATAGGACACGCAATATTACAAGTTTCAAACTGATATTACAAATGTTAGGAGTAATGCTGCACCTAGGAAGAGGAATTACTAGGAAGTTCACATAAGAACTTTCGTTACTTTAGGTGGATGCTGCGTTATCGTACAAACTAAAATCCACCGCCTCGACAAGTCACTAATGGGCAAATAAGTTTTCGAGTCTCGGCCACTTGTCACACCCTGATTTTCATGGCACAACACTTAAGTCAATAATCATGCTAAAATGTGGTTTGACAAAAACTTTTGAGTGTTTTGTCTTTGCTTTGATTGAATGTTTTGCTGCTTTGTTTGCAAGTGCTCTAAAAATCAAATAAATCTTCCAACTCCTATACTTCATTTCCTTGCTCCAAACTCTTGAACCAATGATCATGCCATGTGTATAGGACATAAAAATATTTTCTTACAAAATGATTTGGCCAAATAGTATTTTCAAAAATTAGTTTTCAAAACCCTGAATTGAGGTTTGCCTTTGCAAGTACTTAATTAAGGGCAGTAAAAATCTTTCTAAAATATATTTAACTCCTATTAGATATAGGATGCCCGAAACCACAAAAATATAATTTTAAAGGTTATTTTCCTATTTTGTTTAAAAGCTTTTCTTAAGTCCAGAAATGGTCTTTAATAGGAAAAATTATTTTATTGCTTCAAAATAATTGACAAAATTTAGGAAACTCATAGGACATATATTGTACATATATAAGAGTTTTCACACATGATCATGTTCAAAATATTGGTCAAATCCTCAAAACCCTTTACGGATATTTCAAGCTTTTGAAATATTTACAAAGGAAATATTCTCCAAAATTCCAAGGAAATTGTAGCATGTCACATATGACATATTAGATGATCTTGCCAAGTCTCATGACTTGGAGAACAAGATAACATCATCAAATACCCTCAAAACCATTTCTGTCCATTTTGAAGTTTGAGCAACTTTACATTGCCAAACATTTCCAAATATTCTCAAACCTTGTGAACATTCTCAAATGGTTTAATGATACATCTAGACCAAGTGGCACAAGTTGGAGAACAAGTTATATTTATCAAAGTGCCCCCAAACCCTCTCTGACCAGAATCAAATTTGAACAACTCTACATTACCAACTTTCTCTTCTTGATTCCAACTTTTGTGAGAATGATCACATGACCAAATGAGGCCACTAAGCCAAGTGGTGCATCAAGGAGAATTGATTTGCATGACTAAATCTTGGTAAAGCCATTTCTGCCAATTTCTAGGGTTTACCAAAGTTACATTGGCTACTTTGCCCAAATGAGCTAAAACTTGGTGGAACACCCTACTTCTATGTGTCATTCCATCCTGTTAAGTCTCATGGAAATTAAAGTTCTTTTGCTTGCCCAAACCATTATCAAACACCTTCTGGCATTTTGTAAAAATCACTATTTTGACCCCTTCCACTATTCTTGGGGAGCTCAAATTTTACCACAGCTCCTCCTAGCCCCTTTTACCTCTAGTAGCAATGGCAAGACCACAGCTCACTTATTGGAGGGAAAAATCTCTCTCTCCTCTCTGGACAGCTCCTTTCTCTCTCTTTCTCACCTCCCTCCTCATTCTAGTGGTTCATCAGGGCATCCAAGGCCACCTCCCTTTGTTTACACTCCCCAGTGCTCCAAGACAAAGTGGACACGCCCATGGCATATATTTTATGCCATGGCGTGCAGGCTTCAGCCTTCTGGGCGCTTCTGATCTTGCCCGCCTGTAGCCGCCCCTTCCAACTGCCTCCGGCCACCTAGGGCCTCCCCTCATGTCCCCGAGGTCACCTCGGCGTCCATGACCACGCTGCTGTCATCCCCTCCTCTTTCTCCCTCTCGGCTCTCCTCGCGTGCGAGACAGGCGCCGCCAGCGCGCTAGTCGCTGGCTGTGGTAGGGACCCGCCTTGCCGCATTCCCGCTCCTCTCTTCTCCTCTTGGGCGTAGTCCACGCCCACGAACACCGGACATGGCCGAGTGTGCCAATTCGGCCTCGGCATCGCCTAGGCCGTGGCCATGGGCGCCGTCCACGGTGCACCGTCACCCCGCCTTAAACGACCATCCCGAGCACCTCCTCTGGGCGCCATTCGCTCTATCTTCCCCTCAGAGACCTACTCGAGCAGCCAGCTCCCCTCCCCGTGCCTTCCATCCACCACAACGGCCGGAGCCTTGCCGCCGGCCTCCGCGTAAATCCGCACCCATCTCCCCTCCTCCTTCCCTCTGGACCGAACTAGAGCACCCCACTTGTCACCTCGAGACCCTCCGTGCTTCTCCGCCTCCTCCCGTGGCTGTTCCGTCGAGCTGCATCACCACCGTCGGCCTCGTCCGCCGCGATCGACGCCTTGCTCGACTGGTGCCCTGGCGACCGTGCCACCACGGTTGGGCGTGGCTGGGTCCCCGAGCACGCCGGTGGGCGAGCATTGCGGAGGCGCCTGCAGCGCCGCAAGCCGCCGTCGGCGCCGCCCTTGCCTCTGCTTTCTGTTCGGCGGGAGGTTGAGGATGAACCCGACAGTGGGCCCGCTCGTCGGCGGCACGATGGGGCGGGCCCATGAGTTGATGAACACCACCTCGCTTTCGTGGCCTTCGCTCGAGGAAGGCGTATTTTCCCAATCGCCTTCTCGTCACCCCCACTCCGCGCATGTGGTCGAGCATTGGGCGGCCCGATGCACCGCCGCTATCCCTCGCCGGGCGCTCTGCTGCCGCCAGATTTGGCCCATTTAGGTAAATCCCTCTCCTTTTTCTTTTTCTGTAGACTTCAAAAATCCATAGAATATTCATATTATCTCCCAATTTGATGATTCAAATTTCTAGTAGCTCATAAAATCATGATCTATCTCATGGTGCAACTTGCACATTTTCGAAACTTTTTCTTCACAAACATTTATCAAATCTTGTTTTTCCATTTACGTGATGAACTTTGGAAAATCACAGATGGCTCATATTTGATCCAAATGCCATGATTCAAATTCCTAGATGCATCTAAGTTCATAACTTAGTTTATGAACATTTTACTAGTACTTTCTGTATCACCTCAAATAATGGTCTATTTCTTTATATATAGCCAACTTTGCAAATTCATAGGAAATTCATTTGAACTCCAAATCCAGTGAAACCAATTCCTAGATGCTTCTAAAATCATCCCTTGTTAAATGGGTGCCTTTGCTCATTTTTCAAAAATATATTTCTGTACACTTCTTGCAAACCCATAAACCCCTTGATTCCACCATATCAAAATGTTGAGAGATGTCCATTGATCAAATCCTAATGAAACCACTTTGGTCATCCCTCATGTGACCAGAGGTATCCTAGAAAAGTCAACTCATATTTTTAGAGCACTTTTATTTCCTGCCTTATTGTGTTGCTTATTATGGTTGCTTTCGGCGATAGTTGGCGAAGTAGACGGAATGCTCGGAGTTGGACCAGAGATATATGAAGACCTCGAAGACTTTGTTAAGCAGGCAAGCAGCCCTTTGACCATGTCTATGAAACCTTTTATGCATGTCATATATTACCTTATCGTTGTTGCAGCGGAATCATGATGAGGGTAACCACTTGATGGCTTGCCCCGAACTTTCTCGTTGATACTTGCATTGTGCATGACCCTACCTTCTTATGAGGGTTATGCGGTGGGAATAGATAGGATGCTAAGTAGTTTGCTACGCAAAAGGGACGGGTATATGCATGGTGATGGAGACAAAAGTATTTTCAAAAGACTTTTTGAAAACCCGTCGGGTGCCACTTATGCCCGAGGGAGATGATGAAATGAGTAACCACTTGATGACGAAGTGGTGTACCGTGGCAAGTGTGTGTGTTGTTTTCAAAACGGATTAGATTTAAGATTTGTCATTGTCCCAACCTTACATGCGCAACCACTCTACCCTTATATGGGAAAGGGCATTATTGATTACCTAGGTCGATACTAGCACGGAGCCCGCATTACTAGTGACGGGGGAGAGTTGGTGCTCTCTCTCGGGACGGGGTCGTGCAAGGTAGGGCGGCCATGTCAGTCTTTACAGCACCGGACACACCGTTGGTACCCCGTGCTTGTGGTATGTGATGAATATGGGAGCGAGGCTCCACGACTTTATGATGTGAAATGTTGGGCACGGGGGTTACTACCAATCAGTGGACTCCATGTTAGTGTCATCTAGGGAAAGGTAGTGACGGGTGCTTACCCCGGTACTTGAGGTACCGCTGGTCGTGGATGACACGGAAGTTCCCGGATCTTGTGGAGTGCAGTGTGCAACCTCTGCGAGTGTAAAACTATTGAATAGCCGTGTCCACGGTCAAGGACAGTTAGGCGGTCTTTGCTTAAACTCGTCGAGTTTCACAACTGTGTGTGTGTGTGTTGATAAAACTACTTGGGTCAAGTCAAGGGACTTGACATAATTGAGATGGGTTGGTGCCCACTCTATTTGTGTTAGATGGGTTGGTGCCCACTCTATTTATGTTGATATCTGTAACCTGCCCTCATGGTTACTTGAATTCTATTGATGCATGTCTTACAAGTTATTGAACATGTCATTGCACTCAAAACTAGCTTTCTGCAAAAAAAATTTACCTATATCATGCATTGTTACATCTTGAACCAAAACATGGGTTGCTTGCGAGTACATTCAAAGTACTCATTGGCTTGCCACTGGTTATTTAATTGACCGGGCATGGAAGAACAGGATGTGATGAAGAACACTTGGTGACGGCGTGCGACTAGGGCGCTTCGGTCGTAATGCCTGTAGGGTTAAGGCGGATGGCATGGGTCCAAATTATCGACAAAGATTTCATGCGATGTTATACTCAAGACATGACCATAATGGTCCTACTTGTGTAAAACGGTATGTATGGATATAAGACTCTTGCTATTCAGCTTCGTGTGTTCAGTGAGCATTGATCTCTGGGATCACTGTACACATGCATTCGGTGATCACGACTTATGAGTCGGGGTCCCCACACCACTTGATGTTTCAAAAACAAATTCAGCTTCTGTGAAGACTTTGTCATTTAGGCTTAGACACTTGCGGTTATCAGCACGCCATTCATAACGCTAAACCTCATTACCTTGAGCACACTTGCCTCTAGAACAAAGATCCTGGACAACTTAATCTTAGATGTGCTGCCTCGGTAGTCGATCAAATCAATTTCTGTAAGATGGAGATCAAGGCATTCGATGAGATTGTTATAGTGCAGCACATTTTTCACTTTCGGTCTTTTTTATCTGCAAAGAAGAGAACATATTAGAGCAGCTGGCTGCATAAGATTGTCGTGTCATCAAGAGGTACCAATATCATTCGCTCATATGATAGGGTTGGCTGGCTAGTCATATTTTTTCACTCTCTCTCTCTATCTCTCCCTCTCTTTTTGTTTCTGTTTCCTCCCGTTTAACTAGGAGCACGTGAAGATCTTGGGGATTTGTTGCCTTCCACTATGTGGCCGATGCCATGCAAAAGTATGCCACATAATACGCATCGATGTCAAATCAAAAGATTTTGGCACCGCTCTCGCAATGTGAGAGAGTTGGCACCGATGTGCACAGACCCACATGTATAAACAAATCAATCAAACCAACTACACCACCCTTTCAATCTCCCAAACAAGTGTTTTTTATTGCCTCAGTCCTCTCTCTCTCTCTCTCTCTCCCACGCAGTGTTTTTCATTCGTGAGTTAATTTGGCACCGAGCAAAGTAGGTGCTCCAGTTGGGGCACCGGTGAGCAATGGAGGGCATCGATGCCAAATGCATCACAAGTGAATTTGGCACATGTTTTGGCCTACATAGCCCACTTTTGTACTCCTTAGTCCCAAAACTCTTGTCTTAAATTTGTCTAAACACGGATGTATCTAGTTACATTTTAGTGTTAGATACATCCGTATCTAAACAAATGTAAGACAAGAATTTTGGGACGGAGAAATATTACTCAGTATTTAGTATAAAATTTTGACCATAGATTTACCTAAGAAAATGCCAATGCATGTCACTAAAAATTACACCATTTGAAATTATGTTCAAATACAAATCCAATAATATAGTTCTTAGTGACATGCATTAACATTTTGTCGATTAAATCTATGGTCAAATTTTGATACTAAAAATTGGAAGAGTAAACCAAGGCGGAGGTAGTACTTGCCCTTAGGGTAACCATAGAGTTCTTGGAGTAGTCTAAGTTACTTTCCACTATGACTAGCCTAGGCTACTATAGTAGTCTGACATAAAAATGATGCGGTGATCACGTGAGAAAAATACTAAAAACATTTCTTTGATTGCGTGTGTGGATGTAGTTTTGAACACTACACTTGTCATCGTAATTTGGGAGCAACGTTGTGATTACCGTTTACTAATAGGAAAGAAGTTTCACCTCGATGAGTAGGTTCTCCGTGCATGGAAAGCATGTAAGGAATCCAACAACTTGATCCAGATTGGGGCCGATAGATTTTAGTGCTAAGATCTTCACTGTGCGCATGGACTAGGTCAAGCTTGTGGGAATCATTTTCTGGTCATAAATACATCAAGAAGAAATTTAAAAATGTGAATTTCAAGAAGACGGAGAAGAAGATGAGTGTTGTACCTGAACGATTAAGGATCCAATAAAGAGTTCGGAGAATTTGGCAGATGAGTACACCAACACTATCAATTTCGGCGCGTCAATGACCCTGATTTTTGTTGGACCTTCTAGATCCGATACAAGCAATCTCTCAAGGAAAGGCGCATTCTCAATGACCATAACATGGAATAGCTGGAGTGATCTCTTCCCAATTGATGTCTTGTTGCGGGGCCAGCAAGACACATAAATCCATCAAAGATTCGTCGAGGCGATGTGGAGGCTAATGAACCCGTGGATCTGCTCAAGACGAAGGTACTCGAGCACAAGATACAGCTGCGGGCAGGTGCTCCATAACCTTCTTCGAGATGACAACGTCGAAGAGGTCAAGCTGCTTGAGTTGAGGAGAATAAGGGCAGGTGTGGCATTAATCTGGGAAGATAGCAGGAGCTGAAGCTGGCGCGGCGCAGCGTTTGCGTGAGGCGGAGCACGGACGGCGGCGAAGAGCGACATCGTCCAGCTTCAAAGCCGAGCTCCTCGAGCTGATCTATGGCGGGGATAAGAACCACTCATCGAACTTGGGTTGGACCTTGCAGTTAGTACTGAACATGCGGATGTCAAGGCGTTTGGCTGGCCTAGGATGCGATGAAAGGATCTTGGAGACTGCGACCATGCGTTTGCAATCCCCGTCGCAGAGGCAGCTAGAGATGGTGAGGTTGAGGGGCCTTGCGCCAGAGGGGCGCCACCGTCGGGAGAGCGGGCGGTCCGCACGGCAGATTTGGTGGGGAGGAGGCGGTGATGACGAGCAGCATGTCATCGGGAGGCTCTTGATGAATTCGAGCTCGCCGGATGCGGTTTTAGCTCGGCGGACTCCGCTTGTTGGCTGCCTCGCCATCCATCTCAACCGGCGGCGGCGCCGTGTACACGTGTCTGGTGTGTGTTGTGTGCTGGGTGTGCGAAAGTCGTCCCTACATGCATGCCGCCGCGAGTGGTGAATTGTGCTTGTGAGTCGTCCTTCGCAGCAAGAAGTTTGTCCTCAATCGCCCTCAATTTACTAGCGTGCGGGTGCTACCCAGTGGTTTCAACTTTGTTTCCTTCACCGCGTGTCGGATGGGCTCTAGTTTACTTATTTTCACCCACCGCCACATGGGCGGCACACCAAGATACTGAACACGGTGACAACACAGCATGTGGATTGGTTGACCGTCGACTAAACAATATCTGAGGTATCTGGTGACACGGTGGCGTATAATCCGTCGGTATAGAGAGTTCAAGTGAGAGGGAGGCCCGTGAGAGATAGCGAGAGAGAGAGAGAAGAGCTACTCCCTCCATTCGATAATGTAGTTACAACATTTTTAAAGTCAAACTTTTGAAACTTTGACCAAGTTTATAAAGAAATTACTTATATCGGCAATACCAAAGATAAATGATAGTATGAAGTAAGTACATGTTGTGATGAATCTAGTGATCGTTCCAGATGTAAATGTTTTTCTCCACATATACCTAGTCAAATTTTTCTGAAGTTTGGCTTTTCAAAACATCCATATGCTTATGGACGTGTCAGAGTCCCTGACAAGAGAGAGAGAGAGAGAGAGAGAGAGTGAAAAAAGTGTGTGTGCGTGTGTGAAAGAGACATGGACAACACACGATAAAAGTGGAGAAAAAGCATGCGTGTCTTATGCAAACATATCACACATGCATCTTGACAACGGAGGCAAGGTGAGGAGATAGTGTGTGGTTGTTTGGAGCCGAGAGAGGAAGACCCTAGCACGTGGCCAAGAGGGTCGACAAACAAGGAGAGAGGTCGAGAGAGACGTCTGGAGAAAATGCAGACATGGAGAGGAGAGAGTGTATGTTTGTCATAGAGATCCCTAGAGATCGTGATGGGACTACATGGGTGGGAGATCGAGTGACAAGGTGTGTGCTTGCGATAGAAGATGCCCGAGAGATATCGAGATAGGCGTATGGATGGAAGGAGACAATCGTGTGTTCCGATGGCTAGTAAGAGATAATCATACTTAGGAGGGGGTGCTTGCGCCTATGGCCTGTTTGGATACTCTAACTCAGTTAGAGGTTAGAGTTAGATTCTAACCTGAACTAACTCTAAGTAAAGAGGTGTTTGGATGGCAGGGTTAGATGGAGCGCGGATCGGCGAGGCACCTTCACGGGCCTTTGTGAGAGGGAGGGAGGAGAGGAGGAGAAGCTTGAGGAAGTGGGAGGGATCTGCTGCGGGGAGGCGAGAGAAAAAGTGTTTATTAGTGGTCCCAAGAAGAACTAACCCAAATAAGCACCTCTTGGATGGGTTACTTTTTTGGATGGGTTAGATGCATCTAACCTAAACTAACCCACCTGTTTGGATCTTTTTGGGTTAGTTGACTCCAAACTAACCCAAACTAGCTCTAACCCATGGATCCAAACAGAGCCTATGATGGAGTGAGGATTATGGTACTTAGGGGTGCGTGTCACATGGAGAGAGAACAAGGGCGGAGAGTGTTGGATGGGTCTATATGTATAGCGTGGCGAGACATGTGTATGTGTGAACCAGGGAGATATAAGGCCCGTTTGGCTTGCGTCGTGAGCATCTTTTGCGTGGCTTTGGGTTGTGGCTGGATTTCATGCACGCTTGTTTGGTTGCTACCTGTGAACAAGAAAGCCCGCTGGGTTAGGTTCCTTGCACTTTAATTAGCTTTGGCTGAACTCCACACACCGCAAGTAGCTTGACCCAGCGACCGATTTTGAGCGCTGGTGGTGCTCGGTCGTGCGACCACGAGGCTAACAACAACATGGATGGATATTAGCATTAAATAATTGATGCATGGATTGATTGATGGGGCGTTGATGCTTTGCTGGCCCTGCATGAACCAAATGCTTGACACCACACAAGCCCTGCCAAGCGAAATATTTTACATCTCACGTCCACACCATGCGATACCGACCATCAAGGCATGAGGTCAGTCACGAACCAAACTGACCAATAAAGTTTGAGAGAGATTGAGGAGCCTTGATAAGGCTGAGTGGTGCGTCGAGATAGCTGAGAGGGGAAAGAGATATTCCATCCGCTCGATAATGCGATGCATGTAAATTTTTATAAGTCAAACTTTGGAAACTTTGATCAGGTTTACGCAAATGTTATTTATATCTACAATACCAAAGATACATCATACAAAACTACATCTCATGGTGAATCTAATGGTATATGTTTGCCGTACTAGATGTAATTCTTTTCTCCACGTACATGGTCAAACTTTGTGATGTTCGACTTTTCAATAAATCTATGTGCTATGGACGGAGGTGAGTGCCTCAGTCGAGACAGATCAAGTGCGTGTGAAGGAGAATGAGTAAGTGTGCAAAAAGAGTATGTGTGTGAAAGATAAAGTGACAACATACGATAAAATTAGAGAGAGTGTGTGTTTTTCGTTTCTTATGCGAACATATCACGCATGCATCTCCGAGATGGAAAAGCGAGGTGAGGAGATACGAAGATAGCTAGTGTGTGATTGTTTGCAGCGGAGAGAGACACCCTGTAGCACATGTCCAATAGAGGTCTGGCCAACAAGGTAAAAAGGTCGAGAGGGACACATGGATGGCATGGGCGCAAGGGAGGGAGAGAGGTGTGTTTGTGATAGAGATCCCTCGAGATCGTGAGGGACTATATGGGTGGGAGATTGAGGGAGTGCGTCTTGCGATAGAAAGATGGCCCGAGAGAAATCGAGATAGACCATGCACATGTTTGTGATGGAGACTAAGATTAGCTAGTCATATACATATAGGGAGGACTGCATGTGCCTACAATTGAGTGAGAGACCATCATACTTGGATAGCTGGGCATGAGATTGTGTGTGTGTGTGTGTGTGTGTGTGCGTGCGTGTGAGATGGAGAGAAAGCGATGGAGAGATAGAGTTTTAGATGGGCCTATCAGTGCAGTGAGATATGCATGTGTATGTGTGACCAGTGGATGGAGAGTTTGAGAGAGGGGGAGAGCTCAGGGGCGATAGAGTGGTGCGTGAGAGAGTTACGGGCAAGAGCCCAGGAATTTGTGTGCATCGATGAGTGCACCCAAGATATCTAGCTTGGACTAGCTAGAGTATCATACATAGTGTCGAGAGAGACCTATAGATGGTGTATATATGAATGCAGACTAGAAAGACCCCCCCACACACAGAGAGAGAAAGGGAGAGGGACCAACAAGGTTTTTGTGTCGGATCGTGCGATGAAATTCAAGATTGTCGAAGAGAGAGAGAGAGAGAGAGAGAGAGAGAGACAGGAGTCCGGAGAGGGGAGGTCGCGTTTTATGCATGAAAGACTAATATAAACTTGCATTCAAATATTTAAATTGGATACCATGTTATGCGCAATCCACACATGAAGGGATATATGCGTATATCAAACAAGTTCATTAATTTGACTTTCAACATGTTCATGGAGTACTATAATCTTGTACAACATGCTACTCGATTGAGGTGTTCAATTTTGGATTTAGTTCACTATTTTGACCTCTTGAGCGAGCTAGTTCATTGAAGAGATATTTCATTTTGGGTTTGATTCGCGTTTTGAGTGGGTCAACTATTTGTCATATAGTAAATCGCTAGCAGCGAGCATGTAAAACACATTACTCCCGAGCATCATCTCTCCATCTAAAAAAGAAGTGGCAAGCTAATATTTCAAAATTTGATTCGAATCGACTTGGTAAGGTAGACATGGATGCTCGTTCTCCCAAAATTTGAATGAACCGTTAAACATCCTCTCTGCTCGGTGGAATTCGCCCAAGCAAATAAATGGGAGATGTGAAATTACCGTCCTATGTGGGACACACATCAATTGGCCCGTTGTACATTGAGGGTAGGTTCGTAACTTCATCCAAGCGCGCCTTCTCCTCGGCCAAAATAACATGTGCCGAATAATTCGTAAACCATGGCCGGCAAAACACACTCTCCTCGCCCGAAATAGCTCACGCCCACTATTTCAAAACACGCTCTCCTCGCCCGAATTCGCTCGCGCCCACTATAGTTCAAAACACGCCCTCCTTGCCCGAAATCGCTCCTGCCCACTATTTGGGGAGAAGCAAAGTTACTCTACTATCCCCGACCCTCAGTACACAGACCCAAGCCAAGAAGCCTATAGGCAAGGGTAGAACTGTGTAACTCCCCCTCACATTTCAAACAAATGCGTCCGTAAGACATGGCTCCACTCCTCCCAATCCCCCCCCACCCGCCCCCATTCATACCTCGTGGGCACCAAATCACCTTCTCCCCGGGAAGCTCCCTTCTCCCGAGCCGCGAAACCTCAGCCCCACCTCCATGGCGCCCCCCACCGCAACAATTTCATAGCCTCCCTCCTCCCTAATGTTGGAGACGCTGTACAATTGCCGTCGTGCACTGGTCCATGTGCCTCCTACTCCATGCTGCTGGTGCTACCTCGACGATGGCCGCGTGAACTGTACCGGAGCCGATTCACCCCCGCCGTTGTTCACAGCACCGGAGCGGCTCCAACTTCGGATCCGTCCAGAGTCCTGGCGCTGCTTCCGCGTAGCCGTCGACCGTCGCGACGTCGCTCCTTCCTTGCCGCCGGTTACCACTGCAACCGTGCCGGCTGTCGTGGTTCTAAGTCTGACAGTAGAATAGGGGTAGGATAACGGAGCATGATCTATCGAGATGCATATGGGTGACACGGTGGTTTTAGCGAGTTCGGGCCTCTCACGGTGGAGATAACAACCCTCGTCTCGTGCTCAGGAGAGGCTTTGTTTTATCTGAGTATATATCCGGAGATTACAATGTGTGTGGCGAGAGGAGCGGATCCCCATGCAGAGCTAAGTCACGAGACTAATGGTGAAAAGAGAGAGGTGGAAGAAAAAGACCCCCAAGTCTAGTGGTGGGGGTGGCTTATATAGAGGGCGCCACCCCTCACCTCCTATGTTACAAAGTGGAGTATCAATGCCATAATACATGGCCACTACAAAACCGTCATCTTGACTATTGGTCTTAGCATATCCGAGTGAATTACCTTTGCCGAGTGGAATGAGCTCGTCGAGTCAAATCTTGTGCTCCGAGTGGTTGTTGCCGTCCGAGTGACTTTCAAGTTGTGAATGCGTCGACGGCGATCCGCCCAGGGCCCAGTACAAAAGTGTATGGTGTCCATGGGTAGGGTCTTTAGGTCAGGCCTGTTACCCTACCCTAATACATGTCCTCGTCATTAGCCCCGAATCGGTCGAGGTTGGCGGGTCGAGTTGAGGTGAAATCCCGGATGAGTCGAGTGCTACGGAGGCACTTATGAACTTCCTCTGGTCACCCGATGGTCTTATCTTCACGTGTTGCCTTGGCGGATTCTAGACGCACGGTGTCCGAGTGAAATGAGCTCAATCGGGTCCACGGAGGAGCGTTGAACTCACCTTATAGCAATTTTTTGGAGTGATTTGGAGCTGGTCTGTATCGAGTGGCGATTACTCGGAATTTCTTCACGCTGGAGCGTGTCTTTTTTCTTGTTTGGCGTCACTCGGACGGGCGGACCGTTCGTGTGGATACCATTCCGGTGGGGGCACGCTGAGTGCACCCACCGGTGTAATCCAGAGACTGCCGTCATTGCGGGCGATCGGCGGGAGTCTTAAACCTATATTTTTGTTGTTATTTGGCCGTCACTCGGACGGGCGGACCGTTCAGTGGATTCCAACGATCGGCGGAGTCTTAGAGCCTGCCCTTTTTTGTTGTTCATCACTCGGACTGGTCGGGCTATACCGAGTGGAATTACTCCAGTGGGGGCACGCTGAGTGCACCCAGGGGTGTAATCCCCGAGACCGCCCGTCATTGCAGGCGGTCGGAGGAGGTCTGAAAAAAATCTTCTTAGCTGGTACCGGTCAGACTTGTTCCTCTCGACTCGGAGGTCGAGTAGTACTTGAGGATCTGGTATTGGTCTAGCTTGTTTCTCTTTGACTCGAAGTCGTGTAGTACTTGAGTGATCTGGAGGTAGCCCCGAGTGATGCTCGAAAGAGGTAAGCTTCGCTAGAGGATGTGATATGAGGTTTGACCATATGAGTAACCTAGTCATTCCCATGTTGGGGGTGTAGAGGTGAGGACATGTCAAGCGATGGTGGCTGGGCGGCCGAGGCGAGGACGTGTATAACCGAGTGGCGGCAGGCGGCCGAGTGGTGAACATCTGGAGAACCGAGTGGCGGCGTCTTGGGCGGCCGAGTGGTGAAGCGTGCACAACCGAGTGGCGGCAGGCGGCCGAGCACGGGCGGCCGAGTGGTGAAGACGTCGCAACCGAGTGGCGGCAGGCGGCCGAGCACGGGCGGCCGAGTGGTGAAGCGTCTTAACCGAAAGTGGCGGCAGCAGGGCGGCCGAGCACGGGTGGCAGTGGTGAAGACGTGCGCAATCGAGTGGCGGCAGGGGCGGCCGAGTGGCGACGTCTTGGCGGCCGAGTGGTGAAGACGTCGCAACCGAGTGGCGGCGTCTTGGGCGGCGAGTGGCAAAATGGTCCTTGAAGGAGTTAGCGGATGCTTTGAAGCTGATGTGGCGACAAGGTCGATTGTAGTGTGGCTGTGGCGCAACAAGACCGGTGCGACAACTGAATTTGAGTAGGAGCGAAGATTGCCTTGAGTGTGTCAGGTGATTATGAAATTCGTCAAAGTGATGATCGAATGTACTTGTTGAAGTGAAGGATCTGATTGGTGATGAAGTACTCGACCACGTGAAGAGTGTCATTCCAAATGAGATGCAGCCCTGAGTGCGGCATAGCCCCGAGCATACTACGAGGCCGACAGCGGACATGTCGAATCGAGAAATATGGTTTTGAATGGATGATTTGCAATTCATCGAGTTAGACTCGGGTAAAGATGAGAGAACCTTCCGAGTGATGCTCGAAAGAGGCAAACTTCGCAAAAGAGTGAAGTGTGAAGTTTAATTATGAAAGAGACTTATCATCTCATGCCCGACGAGGTCTATATCATTGATCGATGAAGAAATTCCATAGAAGGGTTGGCGGACGTGTTTGAAGTCAGCAGGCGACAAGGTCGGTGTTGTGGTGCGCTAGGACCAGTATGGTGACGAGTCCGAGCAACGATGAAGTTGGCATGTAGGGCCGTCGGTGATCGCGTAACTTGTGTAAAAATGGCACAAGTCAACACAATAATTTCTTGAGGAAATTTGATGTGTGCTGAAATGATTTGTGTGAATAACACCCATAGACACCCATTTGGGAGTGCAAGGGCTTGCTGGTTGACGATAAAAAGTCAAATAGAAGCGAAGGATTCGTTCGCACTTGTCGGCGAGAGATCCTCTTGAACTCGTTGGAATCTTGGCTAAAATAAAGCGGAAGTGTAGTGTTTCGACTGAGTTGCAGCCCGGAGGATCGATGCAAACTTCGAAATGAAGAACGACACATGGTGTTCGTGAATGATATGTGCGAAAAAATGGAAGTTGGACTTGGGAGTCACATAACCAATTACTAAGCAAGTATGTGAAAATAAGCGGTCAGTGTAGAGGTACACTCGGTGGTGTAACCTCCAGTGAGCGTGATGTGTGAATTATGGAATACTCGGGAGGCGAAAATAACAAAATGCAAAATGACTTAGCTATGCGAAGGCGCTGGGCGGTCAGTGGTGATGAGGTGACCAACCGAGTGGCGGCGTCTTGAGGGCAGCCGAGTGGTGATGAGGTGACTAACCGATTGGCGATGCAGGCGGCCAAGTGCTGATGAGGTGACCAACCCGATGGCGGCGCAGGGCGGTCGAGTGGTTATGAGGTGACCAACCGATGGCGGCGCTGGCGGTCGAGTGGTTATGGTGACCAACTGAGTGGCGGCGCACGGGCGGCCGAGTGGTTATGGGTGACCAACCTGATGGCGGCGCGCGGGTGGCAGTGGTTATGAGGTGACCAACCTGGTGGCGGCGCACGGGCGGCCGAGTGGTTATGAGGTGACCAACCGAGTGGCGGCGCACGGGCGGCCGAGTGGTTATGAGGTGACCAACCTGGTGGCGGCGCGCGGGCGGCCGAGTGGTTATGAGGTGACCAACCGAGTGGCGGCGCAGGCGTGCCAAGTGGTTATGGTGACCAACCTTGTGGCGGCGCAGGCGGCCGAGTGGTTATGGGGTGACCAACCTGTATCGTGAACTTAGGTAGTCTTGGACTGCATCTAAGCCCCAGTGGGAGGTTGCTCTCCACTCGGCAGGATTTTTTTTGAAACTTAGGCGAGTACTAGACTGCAGCTAAGCCCCAGTGGGAGGTTGCTCTCCACTCGGTGGGATTTTTTGAAACTTAGGCGAGTCTTGGACTGCAGCTAAGCCCCAGTGGGAGGTTGCTCTCCACTCGGTAGGATTTTGAAACTTAGGCGAGTCTTGGACTGCAGCTAAGCCCCAGTGGGAGGTTGCTCTCCACTCGGTGGGATTTTGAAACTTAGGCGAGTCTTGGACTGCAGCTAAGCCCCGAGTGGGAGGTTGCTCTCCACTCGGTGGGATTTTTAAAACTTAGGCGAGTCTTGGACTGCAGCTAAGCCCTCGAGTGGGAGGTTGCTCTCCACTCGGTGGGATTTTTGAAACTTAGGCGAGTCTTGGACTGCAGCTAAGCCCCAGTGGGAGGTTGCTCTCCACTCGGTGGGATTTTTTAAAACTTAGGCTAGTCTTGGACTGCAGCTAAGCCCCAGTGGGAGGTTGCTCTCCACTCGGTAGGATTTTGAAACTTAGGCGTCTTGGACTGCAGCTAAGCCCCGAGTGGGAGGTTGCTCTCCACTCGGTAGAATTTTTTGAAACTTGGTAGTCTTGGACTGCAGCTAAGTCACCCACTGGGGATTGAGAGCATATAAAAGAATAACAATCATTTATGAGATTGTAAAACTGTGTCGCGGGGTTACCGAGTGAAGTAGACGCATCCGCATGGCGGCGCACAGGCGGCCAAGTGATGAAGATGCTTGCCGCGGAGTGATGATGCGAGGCGTCAAGTGATGTGACGCGTGCCATGGAGTGACGACGCCGCAGGTCGTCCGGCGATGTCGGCGCGTGCGCGAAGTGATGACACGCGGGGCATTCTAGTTAAGTAGATCGTCCAGCGAGTCGTGCTCAACGAATTGGCGATGTGTAGGGCGTCCGTCGGACAGGTTGATGGATAGCGAATGTCCTTGATCTTTTCTTCCGAGTGGTTATGGATGAAGTTTCCTTTGGTTTCATATCCGTCGGCGCCGGAAGGAGGCGGACTACTCGTTCTTGGGGTTAGGAGTTGCTGCTGCCGAGTGGATGTGTCAAGTGGCGTCGTGCGAGGCGCGCGTGGGATTTGTCGAGTGAGCAGGTTAGCTGTCGGAGTGAACAGTCCGCCCGGCGCAAGATTTTTCCGAGTGAACCAGCAAACCGCTCAATCGGACGCGTCTCCCCTGCGGAGGCCGCCTTCTATCGGTCGGCGGGTGGAGGAGTCTCACGCTGCGGTTGCTGCGTCTCGCTGCTCGAGGCGGACCACTGTCGGGGCCATGAAGAATACGTTACGAGGCATTGATGGAGTTGCCCGTCAAAAGAATCTGCATGCTATAACTCTTGCCCAATTGATGAAATGGCAGTTTCCTTGTCTTGGCCATGCACTAATTGACATCGATCGGCAATCAAGAAAAATTCCTTTCTTCACGTTCCGTTATTCCTTCTTTTGGCCATGCACTAGCGGATATTGATTAAATCAATCAAAGCAGTTTCCTTTCACCTCCTTCCGTTCTCAGCGTGCATGCAAGTGGGATATCGTGAGCTGCATGCATCTTGCCGACAGCGCAAACCCGATTCTTGAGCCATTGACACCGGCTAGAGGAGGTGGCTGTGCGCGAGGCGTCGCGACAGGCGGGACCCCGCGATGAACGCGCAAGTTCTGTTTATGCGTGCTCGGCGGCGCGGCGGACGCCGGAGGGAGTTTGGACGAGCTTCGCCGGCAGCGTCGTAGAAAAAGCGAGGCGGCGTGGCGAACCGCGCGGAGGAAGTTTGGCGAGCTTCGCCGGCAGCGTCGTAAAGCGGAGGCGGCGTGGCGAACGCGCGGAGGGAAGTTTGACGAGCTTCGCCCGGCAGCGTCGTAAAGCCGGAGGCGACGTGGCGAACGCGCCGGGCGTTGGGCGAAGCTTCGCCTGGCGTCGTAAGCGAGGCAGGCGGCGTGGCGAACGCGCGGGGCGTTGGGCGAGCTTCGCCCGCAGCGTCGTATCTGAGCAGGCGGCGTGGAAGACCGCGCGAAGCGTTGTATGAGCTTCGCCGGCGGTGTCGCAAATGAGGCGGAGACGCTTGATGACGCCGGGCGGAGGGCGATGCGCGAGCTCGCCGGCGGTGTCGTGACTACGCCCGAAGATGATGGGGCGCCCGCGCCACCGGCTGTTTGCGATGGTTGCCATTGATGGCGATCTGTGAGAAGGCGAGAAGATGAGGATTGACTTGCCCTTTTCTCTTCCTCTCAGCTTCATGATCGATCATGCAAGGGTGTGTCGATCTGCGGGAGGAAAAGACAAACTCATGTTAGACAATGTATTGTAGAAAGACTAGATTGAATGGATACTTCCTGGTCTTTTTGTTTATGCGAATGGCGAGATGACGAGCTCTAGCGGCCAATTTCTTTGGCGATGGTAGTTGATTATTTGTTGAAGATTGAAGAAAAAACCATTTGCATCATGGCTCGATAGGCGTCATGCCCCACGGTGGGCGCCGGCTGTCGTGGTTCTAAATCTGACGATAGAATAGGGGTAGGATAACGGGCATGATCTATCGAGATGCATACGGGTGACACGGTGGTTTTAGCGAGTTCGGACCTCTCACGGTGGAGATAACAACCCTCGTCTCGTGCTCGGAGAGGCTTTGTTTTATCTGAGTATATATCCGGAGATTACAATGTGTGTGGCGAGAGGAACGGATCCCCATGCCCGAGCTAAGTCCACGAGACTAATGGTGAAAAGAGAGAGGTGGAAGAAAAAGACCCCCAAGTCTAGTGGTGGGGGTGGCTTATATAGAGCGCCACCCCTCACCTCCTATGTTACAAAGTGGAGTATCAATGCCATAATACATGGCCACTACAAAACCGTCATCTTGACTATTGGTCTTCGCATATCCGAGTGAATTACCTGCCGAGTGGAATGAGCTCGTCGAGTGGAAATCTTTGTGCTCCAGTGGTTGTTGCCGTCAAGTGACTTTCAAGTTGTGAATGCGTCGGGCGGCGATCGCCCAGGGCCCAGTACAAAAGTGTATGGTGTCCATGGGTAGGGTCTTTAGGTCAGGCCTGTTACCCTACCCCTAATACATGTCCTCGTCACCGGCCTCATCGACTTGGCAGCTGGACCTGCCTAATTCACCATGCCGCCAGATAGGTCGCACCCTCATCTGAAATCACTTTATTTAGGCGTCGGTTATCTGAATTTTATTACAGGCCAATCAATTCCCAATGGGAAGCAGCACCCCTCGGCGGCGGAGCTCCTAGGCTGCCGGTTGGCTGGTGTCTAACGTAAGGGTCGTGGTGCAAGTTCGCCGCGAAGGAGCGCTTAGATGGCTATCTTTTAGAGTTGCGTGGGTTGAAGAATCTTGCCGCGTCGGATCTGGATGACAGGAGTCTTTGTGGATTGGCCGGGCGCAACCACGGCGGTCTTGATGGGGGCGAGGCGGGGTTTTGGGCGGGGCCATGAGCAGGCGGAGGCAGGCTGCTCTGCTGTTGGTCGGCTAACTCTTGGGGAAGATTCGAACAGTGTCGGCCGGGAGGCACAAGGCGGCCATCAAGCCATCCAGCGTAGATCGAACAGTACCAAAATGAAATAAAATCGCGTGACCCCAATTTAGTCTTGATCAGCAGACGTGTGACCACTCTCGTACCTTCTTCGTTGATCTCTTAGTGTATTTCTTGGATCAAAGAGATATGTCGTTCTTAACTTTATGTGTTATCGCATCTTGACACACCGTCTTCCGATTCACCGCAGCTGCTCCAACAAGGGAAGCATACACGGAAGGAGCTACAGTCCCCACTCAACAGTTCCCTGCATTGAATCGCGTGCCCAACATGGACATCCACAACAAGCTGCGGGGCCATCAACAAGTCGGCACATGATGCTCACTCCTATGGATGGCAGCGGATAGGTTGTACCCTCATCTTACTTGTGTGCAACATTTATGGCTTTGTTATTCATCTAAGCACGGAAAATAGATCATCACATTTCACTGTATATTCATGTTGATCTCTTACGGGTCTTGTTCAGGAGTTCACGCTGTTCCATAGTTCAACTAAGATACTTGTTCTTTAGGTAACGCTGTTCCATAGTTATCATCCATCAGCCAATGCTATCCCACAGGCTGGTGATTATAGTATTATACCACTTCTAGTATTACCTATGTTGTTCTTTAATACTTTTGTGTGCCATCTAGTTAATCTAAGTACAAAGCGATACATATTTTGTAGCTTTCATCCGTGTTCTCCCTTTAGTTTATGAGACCTATTGCTGCTAGTTAACCCCAGTCCTACTATTTATGTCGTCTCCTACAGGCACTCATTTACATAAATATAACTACTAGTTGTCTTCCATGCATATCGATATAATTGCACACACTAATATATCCACAAGAACCTCACGGAGCAATGTAAAGGCCAATAAACTTGATGTCGGTGATACCCAATATGATCGAACATGTAAAGGCAGTTCTTGAAGACTTGCGTAAAGATGATGAATCCTCTTCACCCCACAAGGTCCTTGCTCTAACTTGGCACGTGATATGGGTACAACATGCATATAATGTCCAGGAGTGTATCTACTCTGTTGCAATGCCATGTGCTTAGCATGCTGATCATGCATGTAAATATGTCATGCCTTCCTATTTTTGATACCTATTCCATTCATGATAACATGTTTTCAAATTCAAATCTTGTCATTCTACTCTATCGCAATGCCATCTGCTTAATTTGGACAGCATGCTTCGAATATCTTATGCATTGTTATTCATCGATTATATACTTCATCATGTCGACATACCATGTTTTTTACATTGAAGTGATGTTCTAGTGCTCTGTTGCAATGCCATCTTATTTTCCCAATCATACACGTGTATGTTGCCTTGGTTATTTCTATCGTATTCCGCTAGCATATAGTTTTACATTCAACTAGTTTTTTTGTGTTGTCTTGTCGTATCCCTAGCTCTTACACCATACTCCCTCCGTGTGGATTACATGTTGCGAAATGGATAAAAAGGATGTATCTAGAACTAAAATACGCCTAGACCCATCCATTTTTCGGATGGAGGAATACATGTCAATATGACATGCCTTTCTATTCTTGATACCTATTCCATCTCTCGATGTCGCATGTTTTATAATTAAAGCACCATTCTTCTATACAAGGCATGCAAGGGAAAGACGACTATGTTAGAATCAAGGGTTACAAAAAGGCCTTCGCAAAAGATCCAACCGCCAGAGATAATAAACCAACTCCGGTTTTTATAGATCTTGCTCCAAAGACAAAGAAACCCAACTCCTCTGAAAATAAGCGATTCCAAAGGCCAAAGAACTAGTCCGCTCGATCAAGCAAAAATATGTCAACTCAATTCTAAGAAGCGTGTGTATCCTTGCATCATGAAATTTTATAGCATGCTGATCATATTTTCTACATGTTTCTTACCCATCTCTCTTTTAGAAAATAAGCTTAACAGATAGAAGAATTTCTGCAATGGTATCGTTTGTGAGGAAAGATTCTTGCGAAATTCTCTGTGCTCAATGTGGATGTAAGTACTGTTGTATATCACTATATTTTTACATCAGCATGTATTTTGTTAATCGGCGTGAATACAACCTTTATCGATCTAAATTTAGTTGTAGCAAAATGTATGATTAAAGGCCACAATGTTGATTTTGCAAGGAAAACTACGGTAGTTTTGCATCTGAGCTGCATGAGTGTACTATCTCATATCGGTGGGTTTGAATACTTTAGTTCTGCGTGGGTTTTTCGGTGTTTTTTCTGTGTTGTCTGTCGTATCCCTAGCTCTTACATCATACTCCCTTCATCCGGATTAAATGTCGCAGAAATGGATAAAACTTGATGTATCTAGAACTGAAATATGCCTAGACCCGTCCATTTATTTTCGGATGGAGGAATACATGTCAATATGTCATGCCTTTCTATTCTTTAGTACCTATTCCATCTCTGCTTGTAGCATGTTTTATAACTGAATCACCATTCTTCTATATAAGGCATGCAAGGGAAGACGACTCTGTTAGAATCGAAGGTTTACAAACCAGGTCCTTGCAAAAGATCCAAATGGCGGTGATAATAAACCAACTCCATTTTTCATAGATCTTGCTCGGCCGCAGAGAAACCCAACTCCCAATCGATAATAAGCGATTCCAAAGCCAAAGAACTAGTCCGCTCGATCCGGCAAAATAATGTCAACTCCATTCTAAGAAGCGTGTCGTATCCTCGCATCATGAAATTTTATAGCATTCGATCATATTTTCTACATGTTTCTTACCCATCTCTCTTTTAGAAAATAAGGTTAAGCGATAGAAGACTTCCTCCATTGGGATCGTATTCGAGGAAAATATCTTGCGAAATTCTTTGTGCTCCAATGTTGATGTAAGTACTGTTGTATATCATTATATTTTTACATCAACATGTATTTTGTTAATCGGCGTGAATCTAACCTTTATCGATCTAAAATTAGTTGTAGCAAAATGTTAAAGGCGCCAATGTTGATTTTGGTAAGGAAAACTGCACAGTAGTTTTGCATCTTGAGCTGCATGAATGTACTATCTCATATCACGCACATTCTTGAATCGTAGTCCTTCTCTGGTTGCCCATTCATTCATTGTGTTAATGTTGCTTTCGTACTACCTTACGGCTAATGATAGTTGTGCCATATTGTGTTAATTTGGTGTAGGCTACTTGCCCAAGCGTTCGTTGTGTCAATGTTGCTTTCCTATTATCGACTTGGCCAATGATAGCAATGTTAGTGTATAAATTTTGTGCAGGCTGCTGAAGATAAGAAGACAAACTCTGAAAACAGCAAGGCAACCCCATTGTTTCTTTCCAGTAAATCTAGGCCAGGTAATATGGCAATAACTCATGATTAATCTGTTTGGTTCCCTTCCTAATTTATGTTATGATGCAGTGGTCGAGACACTCTCCACTATCAATAATACAAGCCTGCCAAAATCGCCATCTGAATTTGTTCAAGATCCTCATCTCAAATGCAACGGAATAAATGTATGTTTGTGAACCAATTAATGGCTGAAGCAATGATGGAAATGGTGGATGAATCATAGGTGCGGAGTCGTGCGACACAACAAGCTGGTCAATGTTTTCGAGAGCAGTGTAGCAAAGCGAAAGAACTTGCCTACATGCTTATGGGCGTCATCGTCTTTGAGGTTGCAGATTGTGGCGTTGTAGATGGTTAGGTTACGCTCATTTATTTGCCTTGGCATGAATCTGTGATTGCCCGATGGATGTAATTTCTGTAATATATGCTGGATTTGCAATGTTATTCCTGTATGTCGTACCTTTGCGTGATCGGTTTTGGTCCTGCATAATTGCTCGTCGTAATGGGCTCAAATTATCTAATTTGGCCTAAAGACATGTCTGAACTTTAGTGGGCCCATTACGTTAATGGGCGTTACTAAACGAAAGTTAATGGTCGGCCCTCTTACCTCCGAATTAGTTAACGAGCCGACATCGAAGAGGTCAACGGTGGCCCCAGTTTATTTCACGGGCGTTAGTAGGCCATTACTAAGTTTGGGCTACATATGGCCCAACTATACAATAGGCCTTTAGCAGGCCGAAAGAGACAACAGTCTTGTACTAGACCATGAAGACCATGGGCGCTAAGAGGCGAAAGTCGGTCGTATTGTAAATGGCCCAAGCGTGTTGTGGGCCTTTAGCGAGCGAAGAGAAACCGGGCTGGTATTGGACCATGAAGGGCATGGGCGTTAAAGGGCCAAAACTAAGGTCCGACTACAAATGGCCCAACTCATTTATGGTCCGTTAACGGGCGAAAGTCACACAGGGCGGAATTGGCCCAACACTTAAATGGGTCACTAAAAGGCCAAAACTCGGTCGACTAAAAATGGCCCAACTGATTTATGGGCCGTCAGCAGTGAAAGTGACACGGGCGATAAATTGGCCCAACACTTAAATGGGCGGCTAAAAGGCCAAAACTCAGGTCCGACAACAAATGGCCCATCAGATTTATGGGCTGTTGAGGGAGTCCTGGACTAGGGGGTGTCCGGATAGCCGGACTATCATCATCGACCGGACTCCAAGACTATGAAGATACAAGATTGAAGACTTCGTCCCGTGTCCGGATGGGACTTTCCTTGGCGTGGAAGGCAAGCTTGGCAATCTGGATATGTAGATCTCCTACCATTGTAACCGACTCTGTGTAACCCTAGCCCTCTCCGGTGTCTATATAAACCGGAGGGTTTTAGTTCGTGGGACAACAATCACAACAATCATACCATAGGCTAGCTTCTAGGGTTTAGCCTCCTTGATCTCGTGGTAGATCCACTCTTGTACTACCCATATCATCAATATTAATCAAGCGGGAGTAGGGTTTTACCTCCATCGAGAGGGCCCAACACAGGTAAAAACATCGTGTCCCTTGTCTCTGTTACCATCCGCCTAGACGCATGAGTTCGGGACCCCCTACCGAGATCCGCGGTTTTGACACCGACATTGGTGCTTTCATTGAGAGTTCCTCTGTGCCATCACGATCAGGAAGGATGCCTTTTCCCGTCTTTAAAGACGGTACCATTGCCAAAGGAGCTTTGGCCGCCGGCCAAACTATCCGGCTGGGTGGTTTTCTTATGACCGCCTGTTCGGCCGCCGCTCCGACGATGACTCTCGGGTCATCAAAAGCGATCTTCATGTCAACTCGGAATTTACCGAGCAGCTAGATCCAATGGAGCTCTCTTCCATAAATGAGCTCTTGGATCGCTTCGCCGCCCTGGGAGTCGCTACAGACTACAATCAGATTGGGCTTAAAACCGATCTGAGAGAGATTGACTCTCCCGGGTTACCCATCACGTTCTTTGTGGTAGAAGAACAACGCGCGATTCTGCCCTGTATTAAAAACCATTTATGTCCGGACTCGACCCCTCCATACGGATTCCGCGGAGGGCGGACGTCAATCAAATCTTGAACCTAAAGTCATGCAGCGGACTAGATTAGTTGGGCGACATCCAGCAATCAAGCTTCCAAATTCGAAACTTTTGGCCCTTGAGCCTTAAGTTGGGCAGGGTTCGAAATTAATTCCACCCTCCACCCAAACATAAGCGATCTATCTCAAATCCGGCAAGAGCCGCTGAAACAAAGACATCATTATTGGGCGATTCCTCCTGGTCATGGACAGGATAAAGGACTGCCGTGAGGAAAACGCAATTTCAATTTTCTGCAACAATTGCACGGACAAGGGAATCTTGAACGCCGTAAGTCGTTGCAAAATTACACGCTTCGCCAACCTGGCATCCATAGTACAAAAATAATGTGCGATGGAGAGTGTCCGGAAAACCGAAACTAAGTTTTGGGACAATCCGACTCGAACACAACCCTAGTCGAAACAAAAGGGTGCACCATGCTCGGGCACCGGGACAAGAACCAAAAAGCAAAAACCCCATAAAGACGCGGAACCGTCTTTGGAGGGATGGCTCGGCGGACCTGTAAAATTCATAATCTGAGGGCGCCACTCCAACTCATAGCCTTGAGCATGTTGGATCTCGCGCGGCGTGGCCAAAAGTGGCGAAGAGCTTCTAGCCCCGAGACCCACCCCAACAGTACCAAGACGGTATTCTGATCTTGAGACTTTCGCATCAAATAATATCGGAAAAGAACAATCCATAGCCTTGCGAAGTCTACCAAGTAGCAACAACAAATTCATGGAGCGACACGGCTATCACCTTCAACGCCAGACGAGAACCTAAATTCGAACAGCCCGAGCACCACCCGCATTGGTCCTCGGTCCAATAGTGGGCGGCTTCGTCTTACCAAGGTACTCATGGACGGCGGCAGCAGATTAAACCTCATCTATGAAACCCTTGAAAAATGGAAATAGGCGGAGCCGCATTGAAGCGAAGCAGCACAACCTTGAGAGGAATAATCCCTAGCCGGGAAGCACACTGCACAGGAAAAATCACACTTGATGTGGTGTTGGCTCACCGGAGAATTACAGGTCCGAGGAGGTCACGTTCCAAGTGGCCCGTTCAGCAGCGGATATCACGCTTTATTAGGGCGAGAGGCATTTACAATTTTCCAAGCCATACCCCATTACGGGTACATGAAGCTTAAAATGCCCGGCCCAATGGAACCATCACCCTTGCCGATGATCCGGACATAGCATCGCTTGGCAAAACAAGACAGCCGCATTAGCCCTAGAGGCACTATTGAAGCCCTAGCGGCGGAGGAACTCACTACGCTGCGCTCTCACGGTGAACAGGGATGATGTGATACTCGATAAGAGACCCAAGTCCACCTCTTTTAAACCAGCGGATGAAATAGTCAAATTCGGGTCCATCAATGGACCCAACAAAACGGCCTCCATTGGGGCACAGTTAAACCGGATGTAGACGCGCAGACTGGCGAATTCCTTTGGGAGAATTGGGACATCTTTGCACGGCACCCTTGAGATATGCCAGGAATCCCCATGATTGGCGAAAACAGCCTAAACATCCTAAAAGGATTCAAGCGATCAAACAGGCTCTTGGCGATTTTCGAACCCAAAAGACGAGCAATGGGAGAGGAGCTAGCCAAACTATTGGAAGCAGGATTCATCGAGACATCAAACATCCGGATGGCTAGCAAACCTGGTAATGGTACCAAAAAGGACAAATCCTGGCGCCTATGTGTCGATTTTAAAGACCTTAACAAGGCTTGTCCAAAGGATCCTTTCCCCTTCCCGGATCGATCAAATAATCAACGCTACCGCGGGTTCGATTCATTGTGCTTCCTCGGCGCATACTCGGCTACCATCAAATCAAGATGGCGGAGGCGGACCAAGCCGCAGCGGCATTCATTACTCCATCACGGACCATTGTGCTTCAACACGATGCCCTTGAGACTCAAAACACCGACACAACATATCGGCGCATGATTCGAGACATATCATCTACCCAGATCGGCAAAAGCGGTAGAGGCATCGTAGACGGCGTGGTCGTCAAGACCAAACACGTCAAAACTCTAGTAGGCGACTTGAGGCTCACATTCGATAACCTCCGAGCATATGACATTAAAATGAACCGGAAAAATCGTCTTGACGTACCAGCGGAAAGCTCCTCGGCTTGATTGTATCCGTAGAGGAATTGAAGCAAACCCAGCCAAGATCAAGCTCATCACAGTTGGATATTCCAAAAGACCTCAAACAAATACAAAATTATTTGGATGCGTGGCGGCTCTAAGCGTTTCATCTCCCATTTGGGAGAAAAGGCATTGCCCTCTATCGCCTCCTCGGTAGCACGAACACCAGTGGACGGACGCTGCCACTACGGACTCGAAGAAATAAAGGCCATATTGGCAACAAATCTGGTCTGGCGCGCCTAACACAGGCGAACCAATGTTGTTATATATCGCGGCAACACATCAAGTGGTAAGCGCGGTGCTCGTCGTCGAGCGAAAGCGAAGGGCATAAATTCCCTCTTCAAAACCAGTGTACTCGTATCCACTTGTCTTAACTCCATGCAAGTCCGGTACCGCATTATCAAAAGATAGCATCTGCGGTGTTCATGGCATCCGGAAGCTGCGACACTACTTTCAAGAGTGTTCGATAACGATGGCCTCGAAGTACCCCTCAGCGACATCATAAACAACCGCGACGCGACGAAGCGGGATTGCAAAATGGGCCATCGAGCTCTTACCATTTGACATAACCTACAAACCACGGCGAGCTATAAAATCGCAAGTCTTGGCTGACTTTGTCGCTGAATGGACCGAAGCGAACTCCCTAAAAATCGGCGCATACTCAAATGGATCATGCATTTAAGCGGCTCTAAAATGTTGGCGGCTTGGGGCTGGCGTCGTTTGGCGTCCCCAACCGGAGACACAATCCAATCGTACTTCAAATAATGTACACAGACTCCAACAACGCGGCGAATCGAGGCCCTTACGCACGATCTCCGGATGGCAATCTCCATGGGCATTCAACGCCTCGAGGTCATGAGGATTCAAACCTCGCAATATCACAAGTAAATGGAGACTTTGATGCCAAAGATCCGAAAATGGCAGCCTACCGTAACGTCGTCTTAAAAATGTCAGCTCGGTTGAAGGACTCGAATTCCACCATGTAGCAGGATAATAACCGGGCAGCCGATGTGTTGGCACGCATCGGTGCAAAACGCGACGCCGTCCTCAAACATCTTCTGGGCGGCTCTTTAAGCCATCCGTAGTATGGGAAGAGGTGTCCGAAACAACAATCCGGAACCAACCGCACCGCCCAACACCAAACATTACGACACAACGGTGGCTCGACCAATGACATAACACCTTCCGCCCACGAAATAATGGCGGTCATTGCCCGTGGGCGGAACCATTCCTAGCCTACTTAATCGGCAGGAACTTCCGAAGACCAAAATGAGGCCCGCTGCATAGTTCGGCGATCTAAAGCCTACAAGGTCCATGAGGGAACTTTATAAGAAAAGCGCAACCGAGTCCTTCAAAGGTGCATCTCCAAAGAGGAAGGCGAAATCTTACGGCTAAAATTCACGCCGGACTAGGCGGACACCACGCTGCAGCCGGGCCCTTGTAGGTAAGGCCTTCCGTGACAGATTTTATTGGCCGATGGCGGGCGGATCTCGAGACTTAGTCCAACGATCGTCGGTTGTCGCTCTTTGCTAATCAAAGCCACATGCCACCCACCGCCCTCAAAACTATACCCATCACCGCCGTTTGCGATGCAGGGGCTTGACATGGTTGGACCCTTAAAGGGGAACCCACAAGCAAAAATACCTACTGGTCATGGTGGACAAATTCACCAAATGGATAGAGGCCAAGCCGTTAAAGCGGCGAATCCGGACCTATGATAGACTTCATATCCGGGGTAGTACACGTTACGGTGTCCCCACAGCATCATCACCGATAACAACATGAACTTCATGGCCGACAAGGTTAAACTCGGTGCAAAAATGTGGGCATTAAGCTCGACTATGCTTGATCTATCACCCTCAAACCAGCGGTCAAGTTGAGCGAGCAAATGGTCTAATCATGAGAGGCATCAAACCCAGTTAGTATGGTCTCTTATGGAATCCAACACGCACTGGGTAGAGGAGCTCGACTCCGTACTCTGGGGCTGCGGACCACGCCAAACCGTACTACGGATTCACACCATTCTTCATGGTATCTGGCGCAGAGCAGTTTTGCCATGTAATATAATTCATGACTCACCCCAGTGCACATGTGCGAAGAAAGAAAGCCGAGTTGGATCGGCGGGGACAGCTTGGGCGCATGGGAGGAGGAGCTTGACGTGGCAAAGGCTCGTTCCGCATTCTATTAGCAGCGAGCTCAAAGATATCAAAGCGAGAAGTATGGGCTAAAACTTACAATGTTGGCGAACTAGTTCTCGCTTTCTTTGGACAAGAAAAAGTACAAACTCAAGCCCAAATGGGAAGGTCCTTTCATCATTGACCAAGTCGACCGGCGGAGCATACCGTCTGCAAAGCGCATCGGACAACCGACTCGAGCGAACCCATGGAGCGCAGCCCGCCTCTGAAGATTCTCGCCTAGCGCTGGACTCGAGTTCGTCTCCTTCCTCCGTCCGCATTTTATACTTCAGTTGTCTCTTGTTTCTCTCTTTTCTCTCACCTTTTTCATAAAGCCCTTGCGGGCTGATTTGCGCATCGCCCGCACTTGACGTGCTACTCGTACTCATTATACCTAGGGGCTTCTTTAACAGAAGCTTATTTATCTGGGCTTTATGCCCAACACATGCGTCAAACTTCTGCATGTACCTATTATTCACCATTATATGCATCGATATGACTTAAGTTTTGGCCAAGCTGGGTTGCTGGCTCTGTGCTTACCCTCGTTCCCGATTGTTCGGCTAGGAGGTAAAGGAGCACCTTTGCAATTATTCTTGCGGGTCGACCGGATGTGTACCTCATCTTGGGTGAAGCCGAAAGCTAGCGTTCTTAAGGGAATATTCGGTCGGTGACTTGAAAGATGATTTCTTATTTATTCATTTATATGCCCCGGATGCTTTTACTGCTCTTTTCGCAGTCCGACATGCACTTTAGGGCATGCCTCCTGAGAAAGGAACCCCTAACGGAACTATTCTCCTGGAAGATGTTTCTTACTAACCATGTAGTATAACATAACTAGTTGGGCACTTATGCGATAAAGCACTAATGACCCCTCGCTGGTCTCCATGCATGCCCGGTTTTTCATAACCGTGAAGGTATTCGGACACACTCCGGACTCTAGGGTCCCGAGGTCGGGCGAAAAGGTCCGCAAAGACAAACGATCTACAATCCGGCTAGAAGGCATTATACATGTCATTTCAAAAATAATACATCGTCACATTGGTGATTGTACTCCTCTTCAATCCCATCTAACGGTGTCTAATTTACAGTCCGTTAGGAATACTTAGTGGCCAATTCTACTTGGCCGTACACTAAACTCACAGGATCTCCTTCCCATCGGGTCCCTCTGAGTCCGACCTCGGCCATGTGGTTCGGATCCGCCTTCTTGTACAGCGTCTTCACCATGGCCCGAGCCTCCTGGGCGCCTTGACGTCGAGCCGATATCTTCCATAGGCGGAAGCGCTGCCGTGCTCCACAGAAGCTTCTCCGAAAGCCCTCCAAGACCCTCGGGTAGGGAGGCGGATGGCCATAAGGCCTAAGCGGCGCAACTCATCGCTTTGCCGAACACGTTAAATACGATTCGCGACAGCTCGGGAAGTTGGTCACCCGTTGAATCGGGCATTTCCTCCATGAGGCGACTGTGAGCACACCTACATACACATTTCTATCAATCAACTTCCTCGCCAACTCTTCTTTTCAAAAGAGTTTGCTCAAGCACTACTATAGATCTTTGGGGCGGCCGCTGATTCTCCTTCACGGGCAGACGGCTGGCCCGAACACCCTTTAGCTCCTCTCCAAGCTGGGTGTGGGCATCTTGGAGTTTGTTCCTCTCTGTTGCACCTTCATAAGCACCCTCTCGCCGCCTTCACCGGGCGCAGAGCTGTTGCTTGTCCGGATCACGTCCGCAACATCTGCAATATCACTTGTCGAGACTTATACGCACGCTGCACACCGCTTATCTTTTTGAAATAATGTGTTACCGGAGGGGGTCTCTGTGTCTCCTCCTGAGGCGGCTAGTGCGGCCTCAAGTTGGGCCTTGCACTCCTGCAGCTCCTGGGACAATTGGGTATTCTTCTCCGTAAGATCCTGCATGTCAAATGATCCTTAAATCAGTTATTTCAACTACTTTAAGTCTTGGGGCTCTTGGCATATACAACTATAAAATCCCTTACCGTATGTCTTTCACATCTTGCTCCGTGGCTCTGGTTAAACCATCTTGAGCAGCACGAAGTGCGTGTCTCCAGCGTTAAAGGCATTCAACGCCTCGGGGAGAAACACGCGTCACGAAGAACTGTCCGTGGCGCTGTGATTCATGGCGCTCTCCGCCTCAGACACTGGTGGCGGACAACCTATCGGCATCCTCCGTTGGAGGAGCATCCGCTCACGCCTTGCGCTCGCCTCCCCGACCAGGTGTTGGAGCTGGTGGCGGAGGCTTGGTTGGCGACCTCTCCGGGCACAAATCCGTGGCGCTCTTTCTCTGAAAAAGTTATGAGCATCAATATACCTCACGGGGCCTTTTTCCTAAAAATGGTGGCGTGCCATACCGTTGTGTAGCGTTTCAATTCGCACCGCACCCTCTTCCTTTCTTTGGGCGAATCGACCCTGGTTGGTCGATCGCCCGCGAGATCAGCTTCCGCCTTGAAGGCACCTCTGCGAGACACCGTTGGTATCACGGTGGTCGAAATGAGCACCTGAGCGAAGTGATGGTGCGGGGCTCGGTCATAGTTAGGGGTAAAATGCAAAAATACCTTGGCCTTCGCATTAAATGCGACCGCGTGGAAGAGGGCCATTATTGGGCGTGGAAGCCAAGGGCGCAACATTTATAAGGAAGCGGACACTATTCGGCAAGCACATGGAATTTGGAGGAGAACCCGCCTTGCAACGCCGAAGACAATATCTGGCGCCGGACTAAATCGTCATTGAAGCTGGTTAGGGGCTCTTGAGGAGTCTGGACTAGGGGTGTCCGGATAGCGGACTCCAAGACTATATAGATACAAGATTGAAGACTTAGTCCCATGTCCGGATGGGACTTTCCTTGGCGTGGAAGGCAAGCTTGGCAATCTGGATATGTAGATCTCCTACCATTGTAACCGACTCTGTGTAACCCTAGCCCTCTCCGGTGTCTATATAAACCGGAGGGTTTTAGTCCGTGGGACAACAATCACAACAATCATACCATAGGCTAGCTTCTAGGGTTTAGCCTCCTTGATCTCGTGGTAGATCCACTCTTGTACTACCCATATCATCAATATTAATCAAGCGGGAGTAGGGTTTTACCTCCATCGAGAGGGCCCAAACACAGGTAAAAACATCGTATCCCTTGTCTCCTGTTACCATCCGCCTAGACGCACAGTTCGGGACCCCTACCGAGATCCGCGGTTTGACACCGGCTGACCGTCAACAGGTTGAAAGACACACCGGGCGGAAACTAGCCCAACATTTAAAAGGGTCGCTAAAAGGCGAAAGATGTACATCCCGAAAATTGGCCCATCCATTAGACAAGTCGTTAACAGGCCGAAATCTCATCGGGCGATATTGAGCCCGATATATAGCGGGCTGTTAGCGGGCTCGAATCGGCGATGGGCTGCAATGGTGTCAAATCTTTAGCGGGCCGTTGATGGGCGAATGGCTCATCTCGTATGGGCCGTGGGCTTAAATGGACTGACACAAGTAGGCCTTATATGGGCTGGCCTGCTAGTTTTTACTGGGCCGACCTTTTCACAGGAATGGGCCTCTGTTGGGCTGTGCCACTATCGACGTACCATAGGCGTCTTCCATCCAATGAGTGGATGACATCTGTCCCCACGGTGAGCCGACCGTGTTTCCTCCAGCCAATGATGATTTTACCGTGGAAAATCCCCATTGGTCGGGGCTGTTAGCGGGTTATCGGATCCAAAACCCGACCCAATAGCTTAACGGCGTTCCGTTACGGTGGATGCCATGTGTCGGTCACCCTTGACGAAAGCACTTATGTGACGCGATTTATCGTCATGGAAGTGGACACTTCGTGATGATAATTTTAGTAATGTCATGGAACACTTCTCTGACGACCGCGGTATGACTATCTTGATTACATCATAAATTTGTCATGGATGTACATGCATGACAAAAACACGACCTCTTGTGACAAACACGTATCATCACGGAAGTGTATGTTTTTTTGTAGTGATGTTGCATGCTTTTGATTGTTATACATGTTGAAGCTAGGGTTTGTGTTGCATGCTTTAGATTGTTATATGTGCATGTAGTAGGAGCATTTTAGGATGCTGCCAAATGTGCATGGGTGCACATGGGTGCTATTGATGAGTGGCACTTGTTGTTGCTCTTTTTAGATGTTTCCATGCTTAGGATAGTGCACTGATGAGTGGCAGTTGCAGAAAACCAGATGCCACTGATAAGTGGATTTTGCTCATGGGCAACTACCACTGATCAATGGCACTTGCTGTTGGGAAAGTACCTTGATCAGTGGCATTTGCCCAAAAGCAAGTGCCATTGATAAGTGGCATTTGGCAAAGAGATTGTGCACTGATCAGTGGCATTTTCTCTTGGGAAAAATGTCTCTAATCAGTGCCATTTGCTGTAGTGCTAGTGCAGCTGATCAGTGGCATTTCATAAGTGGCATTTGGCAAAGAGTTTGTGCACTAATACTTGTCATCTTACCTGACAAGGTATTGAAGAGTGACTGGAATGTGGCGGGTGGAGGAGCTCAGGTGGTGGACGGAGCTGAGGGCGCCGGTGATTTTGAAGGAAATATGTCCTAGAGGCAATAACAAAGTTATTATTTATGTCCTTATTTCATGATAAAGATTTATTATTCATGCTAGAATTGTATTAACCGAAAACTTAGTACATGTGTGAATACATAGACAAACATATTGTCCCTAGTATGCCTCTACTTGACTAGCTCGTTAATCAAAGACGGTTATGTTTCCTAACCATAGACATGTGTTGTCATTTGATGAATGCGGTCATATCATTAGGAGAATGATGTGATGGACATGACCCATCCGTTAGCTTAGCATTATAATCGTTATAGTTTCATTGCTCTGCTTTCTTCATGACTTATACATGTTCCTCGGACTATGAGATTATGCAACTCCGAATACGGAGGAACACTTTGTGTGCTACCAAAAGTCCTAGCGTCAATGGGTGATTATAAAGGTGCTCTCTGGTGTCTCCGAAGGTGTTTGTTGGGTTGGCATAGATCGAGATTAGGATTTGTCACTCCGTGTTTCGAGAGGTATCTCTAGGCCCTCTCGGTAATACTCATCACTATAAGCCTTGCAAGCATTGTGACTAATGACTTAATTGCGGGATGAAGTATTACGGAGCGAGTAAAGAGACTTGCGATAACGAGATTGAACTAGGTATGATGATACCGACGATCTGAATCTCGGGAAGTAATATACCGATGACAAAGGGAGCCAATAAGTGGGAGCCAATATGAGCATCTAGGTTCCACTATTGGTTATTGACCGGAGATGTGTCTCGGTCATGTCTACATAGTTCTCGAACCCGTAGGGTCCGCACGCTTAACGTTCGATGACGATTAGTATTATGAGTTATGTGTTTTGATGACCGAAGTTTGTTCGGAGACCCGAATGAGATGACGGACATGAAGAGGAGTCTCTAAATGGTCGAGACATTAAGATTTATATATTGGATGGATATATTCGGACATCGGAAGTGTACCAGAAAAGTTTCGGATAAAACCGGAGTGTTGGAGGGTTATCGGAACCCCCTAATGGGCTTCGATGGGCCTTAGTGGAGAGAGAGGGGGGCGGCCAAGGCAGGCCGCGCGTCCCCTCCCCCTTGGGTCCAAATTGGACTAGGAGGGGGGCGGAGCCCCCTTTCCTTCTCCCTCCCTCTCCTTCCTTCCCCTCTCTCCCTCTTGGTGAAACCTACTAGGACTTGGAGTCCTAGTAGGATTCCCCTCTTGAAGCGCGCCTAGGAGGCTGGCCGGCCTCCATTGCTCCTTTATATCTGAGGGGGGGCACCCTAGAACACACAAGTTGATCTTTTAGCCATGTGCGTGCCCCCCTCCATAGTTACACACCTCGGTCATATCGTCATAGTGCTTAGGCGAAGCCCTAACTTCATCATCACCGTCGCCATGCTGTCGTGCTGATGAAACTCTCCCTTGGCCTCAACTGGATCAAGACTACGAGGGATGTCATCGAGCTGAATGTGTGCTAAAAGCGGAGGTGCCGTACATTCGGTGCTTGGATCGGTTGGATCGTGAAGATGTTCGACTACATCAACCGCATTAACTAAACGCTTCTGCTTTCGGTCTACGAGGGTACATGGACACACTCTCCCCTCTCGTTGTTGTGCATCACATAGATAGAGTGATCACAGGAAGTTTTTTGAAATTACTGTGTTCCCCAACAGTGGTATCACAGCCAGGTCTATGCGTAGATGTTATATGCATGATTAGAACACAAAGAGTTGTTGGCGATAATAGTCATACTGCTTACCCCCAACGTCTTACTTTGATTTGGCGGTATTGTTGGATGAAGCAGCCCGGACCGACATTACATGACCATGTTCATGAGACTGGTTCTACCGACGTGCTTATGCACATAGGTGGCTGGCGGGTGTCTGTTTCTCCAACTTTAGTTGAATCGAGTTTGACAATGGCCGATCCTTGTTGATGTTTAAAACAGCAGACTTGACGAAAAATCATTGTGGTTTTTATGCGTAGGTAAGAACGGTTCTTGCTAGAAGCCCGTAGTAGCCACGTAAAACTTGCAACAACAAAGTAGATGACGTCTAACTTTGTTTTTGCAGGGCTTGCTGTGATGTGATATGGTCACGGCATGATGTGACATAAATTGTTGTATGAGATGATCATGTTTTTTAACGAGTTATCGGCAATGGCGAGAGTCATATGGTTGTCACTTTATTGTGTGAAATGCAATCGCCATGTAATTGCTTTACTTTATCTCTAAGCAGTACCGATTGTCGTAGTAGCAATAGTTGGCAAGACGACAACGATGCTACGATGGAGAACAAGGTGTCAAGCCGGTGGCGATGGAGATCATGATGATGCTTTGGTGATGGAGATCATGAGCACAAGATGATGATGGCCATATATCATGTCACATATTTTGATTGCATGTGATGTTTATCTTTTATGCATCTTATTTTGCTTAATACGGCGGTAGCATTATAAGATGATCCTTATTAAATTTCAAGGTATAAGTGTTCTCCTGAGTATGCCTTTATTGCTACTGATTCGTCATGCCAAGACACCATGTGATGATCGGGTGTGATAAGCTCTCGTTCACATACAACGGGTGCAAGCCAGTTTTGCACCTTGAGAATACTCGGGTTAAACTTGACGAGCCTAGCATATGCGAGATATGGCCTCGGAACACCGAGACCGAAAGGTCGAACGTGAATCATATAGTAGATATGATCAACATAGTGATGTTCACCATTGAAAACTACTCCATCTCACGTGATGATCGGACATGGTTTAGTTGATTTGGATCACGTGATCATTTAGATGACTAGAGGATGTCTATCTAAGTGGGAGTTTTAAGTAATATGATTAATTGAACTTTAATTTATGATGAACTTAGTCACGATAGTTATTTTGCATGTCTATTGTGGCGCCCCGATTCAATCGTACACTAATCATGCACGCAAATGTATACGATCAAGATCGAGGACTCACGGAAGATATCACAACACAACTCTAAACATAAATAAGTCATACAAGCATCATAATACAAGCCAGGGGCCTCGAGGGCTCGAATACAAGTGCTCGATCATAGGCGAGTCAGCGGAAGCAACAATATCTGATCTGAGACATAAGTTAAACAAGTTTGTCTTAAGAAGGCTAGCACAAACCTGGGATACATATCGAAAGAGGCGCAGCCTCCTGCTCGATCCTCCTAACTACTCACAGTCGTAAATCGTCGGGCTGCACGTAGTAGTAGGCACCTCCAGTGTAGTAGTAGTAAATGCGTCGACGATGGCGTCAGCTCTGGGCTCCAAAGATCTGGTTGCGGCAACGAGAAAGAAAGGAAAGGGGAAGAAAGCAACCATGAGTACTCATCCAAAGTACTACAAGTAAGGAGCTACACTACTTATGCATGGGTATATGTGTAAGGAGGCCATGTCGGTGGTGAATGAGAATGCGAATAAGAGGGGGATAGCTAGTCCTATCGAAGACTACGCTCAGCAGCCTCCGTCTTGCAGCATGTAGAAGAGAGTAGATTGAAGTCCTCCAAGTAGCATCTCCATGTAGCATCTCCAAGTAGCATCTCCAGTAGCATCTCCAAGTAGCATCTCCAGTAGCATCGCATAGCATAATCCTACCCGGCGATCCTCCCTCGTCTCCACATGGAAAAGCGATCACCGGGTTGTCTGTGGAACTTGGAAGGGTGTGTTTTATTAAGTATCCGGTTCTAGTTGTCATAAGGTCGAGGTACAACTCCGGTCGCCCTTTACCGAGGACACGGCTATTGAATAGATAAACTTCCCTGCAGGGTGTACCACATAACCCAACACCCTCGATCCCATTTGGCGGACACACTTTTACGGGTCATGCCCGCCCTCGGAAGATCAACACGTCGCAGTCCCACCTAGGCACAACAGAGAGGTCAGCCCGCGGTCTAAATCCTATGCACGCAGGGTGCGGGCCCATCGCCCATTGCACACCACGCTGCGTTCTGGGCGGCGGAAGCAGACCTAGCAACCTCCATTACAAAGGAAGTTGTGTTAACGCAGTCCAATCCGGCGCGCCGCTCGTCGTGACGTCAAGAAGGCTTCGGTGATACCACGGCAGGGATACCCATAACTACTCTCGCGTAGATGGTTAGTGCGTATAGAACAAATGGCGGACTCGGATCAAATACCCAGATCTCGTTAAGCGTGTTAAGTATCCGCGAGCGCCGAGCAGGCCAGCCCACTGTCTCCTAGGTGGTCTCAACCTGCCTGTCGCTCCGCCACAAAGTAACGATCGGGGCCGTCGGGAACCCGGGCCCACCTCTACCGGGATGGAGCCACTGTCCTTTCAGCCCCTCATCGTAATCACTTGCGGGTACTCCTCGAGTGACCCGACTTTAGTCACCATCTGTATAGTATGTATGTATGTATAGTATATACCCGTGATCACCTCCCAAGTGATCACGGCCCGATAGTATAGCAAGGCGGTGACAAGAATGTAGGGCCAATGATGATAAACTAGCATCCTATACTAAGCATTTAGGATTGCGGTAAGGTATTAACAGATGTAGCAACAATGTCGGGCTATGCATCGAGAATAGGATCAGCGGAAGCGGTAACATGCTACACTACTCTATTGCAAGCGGTATAGAGGAGAATAGGCGATATCTGGTGATCAAGGGGGCTTGCTGGTTTCTCTGGCAAGAGAGAGGGTCGTCAACTCCGTAGTCGAGCAGGCGGCAACAAAGATCGGTCTCGGTGTCTAGCAAGAGAAGAGGGGAAGAAACAATAAATACTTAAGCAAGCAGATGCATAGCGATGCATGACATGACAAGTAACGGTGCTAGGGGTGCCTTAGCGCGGTATGAGGTGATACCGGTGAAGGGGGGGAACAACCGGGAAAGTATCCCCGGTGTCTCGCGTTTTCGGATAGATGAATCGGAGGGGAAAAGTTGCGAGTTTGCTATGCTAGGGATGTGTGGTGACGAGCGATCTGCGTATCCAGAATCGTCTCATCGTTCTGAGCAACTTTCATGTACAAAGTTTTCCCATCCGAACTACGGTTTATTTTATATTAATTTTAAAATATTTAAATCATTTTTAGAATTTTAATTAATTTAATTTAATTCAACATTATCCATAACGGTGTTTGTGACATCATCATGACATCGAGATGACATCATCGATCAGCAGAGGTGTTGACTAGTCAACCGACGTGTGGGCCTAGTGGGACCCACATCATCATAATATTTAGGTTGATTAGGGTTTAGGTTAAACTAATTCTTGTTTAAGTAAACTAACTAGTTAATTAGATTAATTAAACATGATTAATTATCTTAATTAATCCACTAATTAATTAATAATTTATTTTATTTTATTTCCTTTTTTATTAAAATGTTACGGCCGGGCCCGTTTGTCATAGGATCATTGGGCCAATGCGGTTAGCGGCGCAACGGGTGTCGGCACCACTGAAGCGGTTCGAACATCTTGCTGAACCCGGCGACGGGCGCCATGGTGTGGCTGGCTTTGGCGACGAGCAGCGTAAAGGGCGGCACGGCGAAGCCCCAGTGCCGCAAGCAGCAACGAGGCCGAGGGCGGGTGCGCGAGCTGCTGGCGGCGGGCGGGGATCGGGGCGGAGCGAGCTCCTGGCGCCTGATCGTCGACGATGAGGTGAGGAGGGTGTGGCGTCGTAGCTGCTAAGCGGGCGGTCTTGGGTCGGTGGTGACAACAGGCGCAGCCACGGTGGCGCCTTTGGAAGGAGGCAGCAGGCGTGTGTCTTGTGATGGCGCACCGAGGGAGGCGCGGGCGCGGGACAGGGGAAGGAGGAGGCGGAGGTGGCGGCAAGGGGCTCACATTGGGGCGTAGGGACTAGGGCGCGGGCGCGATGGAGGTCGAGGAAGGCCGTTGTGGAGGGGGACGGGTCGGCGTCGACGCAGGAAGCAGTCGTCGGGGCGTCCGCGAGTCGCCCTCGAGGATGGTGATCTGGCGTCGGCGAGTGGAGCCGGGACGGCGAAAGCAGCGTCGAAGCGCTGTCGAAGCGCTTGGAGTCTGGCGACGGGTGGGACGCCGCGGCGTTAGAAGCGATCGTCGGCCCGATCGAGATCGAAGCTGGATCGGGGAGGGGAGCGAGTGGGGTGCGGGTGAGTGGGGGCGGGCTAGGGTTAGGTCGCCCGAGGGTTATGGGGAGTGTGGGGGCGGCTGGCCTGCTAGCTAGATTAGGCCGATCGCCCATGAGAGGGGAGGTCTCTTTCTTTTGTTTTGCTAGTTTTGTTTTTTATTCTTTTACTGTTTTATTTTAGTTGCACTATTTTTGGTTTAGTAAAATATAAAAATAGCTCCAAAAATAGTGGGTCAAAATAATCCGGTGTTCTAAGAAGTTTTACCTCGAAATAAAAATAGTTTAGTATTTGGTAAAATATTTTAGGAGTATAACTAATTGTTTTGATGTTGTTTTAATCACTTTAGGGTATTTAAATATTTTATAAAGATGTTGTTACACCACCAATCATATCCATGATTTATTTGTCACATTAAGAACATTTTAGTTTTGACTTTCGAAAACTTTAATTGTTTGACTTGATTTTAAATTTGAATTTGAATCGTTTTTGAACCATCGCGAGATTAACAACAGTAACCGAGGTGACGTGGCATCATTAGCGTGGAATTACTGTAGCCAAAATATCCGGGCATCACAATTCTCCTCCACTACAAGAAATCTCGTCCCGAGATTTAAGCGGTGGAGTAAGGGGGGGAAGGTGTTGGTAGCAGGGGGAAAAAACCTAACGAGTCTTCTCGGTCTTGGCTGCCCTTTCGAAGAGGTTGATCCCTTTCGTTGATGTCTTCATTTCTCTGCTTCAATTCATCATGGTGAAGTCTTCCTTTTCTTTGGGAACTCCAACATACTTACGAATAGGTAAGGGTAACTACGGAAGAACGGACCTTACAAGGTTGGCTATCTAGCAGATAACTCCGGGAATGTGGTAGAAAGTAACTCTCGAATAGATACTTAAGAAAATATCAAGAGTAAAGTAAGAAGGTACCATGAGAAGCTTCAAAACGGATAGGCAATCGTTCGATGTCTGAAACAACATGCGAAAGGGGCCAAAGCAACAGGGATAAGTATTATATTTGATAACAGGATAGATGATCCCTCGGAAGGTGGCTCGTGAATTACATACGAGGCCACATGCGAGGAACAACCTTGGGAATAGGGGTGTACAGGAGAGTCAGGTTTCGATCTGTGGGCTGTGGGTTATGGGCCCACCATGTGGTTGAAAGTAGGAAGGGGCCGACATCTTGCACGGTCATGATAGCAAGACATGTCGAGGGTAGCCTATCAATTATGTCGGCAACAATGTCGGTACCAAGGGCGAGGGACGAAGAGAACCATTTTCTGCTTTCGTTGAGCGAGGCGAACCATTAGGCAAAGTTCTCGTCCATCGGTGGCTACGAAATGTCATCAACAATAGCAATAGGGTCTTCTTGTCGAATTGTACACCGAGGTGTTTACATAAGCAGGAGAATAGTACTGCTTAGATCATATAGATCACAAGAAGGTTTAAACAAATCAATGGAAAGGAAAAGTGGTTATCGGGTTTAAACAGAACAATGGAAGGAAAATGTGTATATGCACATATTTCGGGGTATTTCCTTCCCAAGGACAAACAGAGCATGATATCCATTACAGGATAGAAAGTAGAAAACCATTTATGTAAGGGGAGAGGAATTTCATGACATTACCCATACAACGGTGTTTGGATAATTGATAAAGAAACATTTAGCATTGGGCTTTAAATGTTCATGTTGAAAATCGAATTATCACGTACATGCTTGAGATAGCATTGACATAGTCTTCAAGCAAAGGTCGGACTTTGGATACGGGAAGGATCCATCAGAACAACTTGTAGAATAAGTCTTACAATTTCCTCGTGGAAGAATGGATAACCTTGCTAATAAGGAAACTATAACAGCAGTCATCCGGCCAAGTGTCTTTGGGCATGCCATCACCTTACGGGTCATAAAACACCAGTGTTATAACTCTTGGAAAAATGTTCCAACCATCATATCTGACCAAGATTCAGATCTAATCAGTGTTAGGATACCTCAAACTCACGATGCTTGAGGAGAAAAGGTGCGATACAAATTGGCGAGATGACATCGAAGATTCTCGGAGATGAACCATGGAAGCCAGTTCGAAACAAGAGTTCATCGGTAAAGCAACGAGAGGATGAGGAGGTGGCTGATGGAATCATCGACAATTCATTGAGATTAACAAAAGATGTATTTCCGCAATTATGTGAACAAGGAGATAACATTTGTCAAATCAAATGGTATCATGATGTATGCTCGAGGAAAACATACACAATTAAACATTGGTTGAAAGGTGCACCGAAATATGGGCTGGGTTGCACAACCAACATCGGAATGGTGATTCAATAATCAAATGTTTAAAATGAACAGCCAACCATTAACTTCAAAGCAATAGGGTTGCTAGAAGGGCAGAATCCAAATTGCACTGTTCATCTGTTGGTATCTGGTTAGAACCAACACGGGACCAAGAAAGAATGGTGATGGCGAGAAGCATCGCTGCAACAAGAATTTCTTAAGAGGTGGTGAAATTCTCACGACATTCTTGACATAAAAGGTGGTAATATTCCAAGGTAAAGAAGAACAATGCTGGGTAGTAAGGATCTCAAGGTACAACACAAAACACGAACAAGTTTGTGTTGGAGGAGAGCATTAAAGTGGTCGATGACAACACAAATCATCGAAGGCAAGGATGGTATTTCTCATCATGAATTCAATAGATATCTAGGAAGGAGTCAAGATGTTGATGATGATCACGACAAATTTTGTCGAGAGGCTCCACGAAGATGTAATCCATCGGCGATGACATCAAGTTAAAGGAATTATGAAGCAAAAGGTTATTGGAACCATGGAGTGCGACACAAACTTGAAATCAAGCTTGTTGTTCAAGGTGAAATGATATGATGAGAAAAATCGGCGTAAGCTTAGCTCATTGTCGAAAATTGTGCTCCGGGAAGAAAGGACCAGGTAGCATAGTTAAAATTTAGCACAAAATGATATAGCCGATCAGGCTAGGAATGACGTGATGGAGTATTAAACTTCTCATCCACAATGTACTAGAGTCTTGAATCACGAGGCGATTCGATTAAGCTAATCGGTGTTCTCGGTTGGCGACAACCCGTAACCCGTGGAGTGAATAAGGCGGGAAAGGCACTACTTCATCGAAATGCATAAGATGTAGTGCAATCGGTTGATATCCTCGAGATACTAGGGGTTAGTACTCGAAGGTAGATCAAGATAGAGGTTGGATGGGTGTATTGATCAGATGAGGGACAGGTGGTTTAACTTGTCAGAAATGGAACCAAGTAGAAAATATGGTCGGATCCATGATTGCAAAGGATCAATTCACGATTCCAAATGATATTATAACAAGGAAATAGTTATTATTACAAGAAGCTTCCATGATAGGATCTACATCGTGTCCATGGGCATGAACACAAAGTTCAAGGTCGACTCCCACTTCTTCAATGTATAACCTTCTATTCACTTCTCGCTTTGATAAAGGCATTAGTGTTGAAAGTTTTACGGTGAAATACGGATGAGTATGACTCGTGAAAACTTCGAGTTCACACATATAAAGGAAGGCATAGGTTCCACCCGTCGAAGTATCGTGGAAACATATACCACAAGCTTCAATAGTAAGTACCACCAGCTCGGCGAGCATGGTTGGCCAAGCAGATGATACAATTTACCAAAGGCACTATGTATCATGGGAAGAACTCACCAGTGATTGAATATGAAGGACAACGTGGGATAACAATCCAACAATGGATCGGGTGATCCACAACGGCAGCTGATGTGAGTATTGGTACTCCATCGAGAGAAAGAAAAAATGCACGAGCATCATATTATAGAACATCGGAATAATTCGATGCTTAGATAACAAAGGAATTACGATTTCCAAAACAAAGGATCGAAGCGATCGCTCGATCAAGAATGAATAAGTTGGACGGACTGAGAGGCACAATTGGCAACAAATAGTTTGGTCGAGAACCAGCTCATGTTCAAAAATGATGTCCGAGTCGGAAAGATAATTTAGAAGGGTTGATAGATGATTGTGTGCATTCGCACACATATTGAATCAATAGGATCAAAATGGCGGGTCAAAAGATACTAGTGAATATTGCGGATATATGGGAAGCATCCATAATGCTAGTAGACAAGTATTTGCAGAGCAATAAAGCTGCTAAGGATTTTCGCGAGGATTGAATGGTATTTCAAAGACTTTTGTGAAACACACGAACAAGCTGGGATGGCGGATACTCGAAAGGTGCGAGAAATTTATTCTTAGGGGTATTTAGGTGACAAAGAACAGCAAGGCAATAAGCTCAAAGGATTATCGAAACAACGGCGAGTGTTTGAGGTATCTAATAATAACAAGACCAAGCGGGGATGAATATAATAATAACAACTACAAGTAGTTATCCATAAGGGTTGACGGTGGAAAGGAATTGCAAATGCGATGAACATAAGTTCTCGGGTTAACGTGCGGAGAGTATCTTGAGGTCTTCACGTGCCGCAGACAACCATCATTAATAAGGGGCTCTCCGGGTGAAATCGATAACGAGATTTAGCAAAAATAATTTAACCCGAATAGAAAAGAGATCAGAGTCCCAGAGTATAGGTCGAGGAATAAAAGATCCTAATACCACCCAATGGCGACGTGGGCCCGTAAGGCACACAGCCAAGTTAGTAAAAGTTCTGCAATGACTGGACTCAACTTCGGCCAAGGAGTCGGAAAGGGGGATTCCTATAGGCAGTCGGCTCTGATACCAACTTGTGACGCCCCCAATTCAATTGTACACTAATCATGCACGCAAATGTGTACGATCAAGATCGAGGACTCACGGAAGATATCACAACACAACTCTAAACATAAATAAGTCATACAAGCATCATAATACAAGCCGGGGCCTCGAGGGCTCGAATACAAGTGCTCGATCATAGATGAGTCGTGAAGCAACAATATCTGAGTACGGACATAAGTTAAACAAGGTTGCCTTAAGAAGGCTAGCACAAACCGGATACATATCGAGCGAGGCGCAGCCTCCTGCAGGATCCTCCTAACTACTCCCAGGTCGTCGTGGCGGGCTGCACGTAGTAGTAGGCACCTCCAGTGTAGTAGTCGCCATCGACAATGGCATCTCTCTCTGGCTCCGACATCCGGTTGCGCAACCGAAAAGAAAGGAAAGGGGAAAAGGAGGAAGAAAGCAACCATGAATACTCATCCAAAGTACTGCAAGCAAGGAGCTACACTACTTATGCATGGGTATATGTGTAAGGAGGCCATATCGATGGACCGAATCTGCAGAATGCGAGAATAAGAGGAGGATAGCTAGTCCTATCGAAGACTACGCTTGGCAGCCTCCGTCTTGCAAAGATGTAGAAGAGAGTAGATTGAAGTCCTCAAGTAGCATCTCAAGTAGCATCTCCAAGTAGCATCTCGAAGAGCATCTCCAAGTAGCATCTCCATAGCACCGCATAGCATAATCCTAACCGCGATCCTCCCTCGTCTCCTGTGGAAAAGCAATCACCGGGTTGTGCATGGAACTTGGAAGGTGTGTTTTATTGAGTATCCGGTTCTAGTTGTCATAAGGTCAAGGTACAACTCCGGGTCGTCCTTTTACCGAGGAACATGGCTATTCAATAGATAAACTTCCTGCGGGGTGCACCACATAACCCAACACGCTCGATCCCATTTGGCGGACACACTTATCCGGGTCATGCCCGGCCTTGGAAGATCAACACGTCGCAGCCCCACCTAGGCACAACAGAGGTCAGCCCGCGGTCTAAATCCTATGTGCTTGCAGGGTGCAGGCCCATCGCCCATTGCACACCCGCTGCGTTGAGAGGCGGCGGCCGAAACAGACCTAGCAACCTCCATTACAAAGAAAGTTGCGTTAACGCAGTCCAATCCGGCTAGCGCGCTCGTCGTGACGTCAAGAAGGCTTGGTGATACCACGGCGCGGGATACCCATAACTATTCCCGCGTAGATGGTTAGTGCGTATAGACCAAATGGCGGACTCGGATCAAATACCCAGATCTCGTTAAGCGTGTTAAGTATCCGCGAACGCCGAGCAGGCCAGCCCACTGTCTCCTAGGTGGTCTCAACCTGCCTGTCGCTCCGCCACAAAGTAACGATCGGGGCCGTCGGGAACCCGGGCCCACCTCTACCGGGATGGAGCCACCTGTCCTTTCAGCCCCTCATCGTAATCACTTGCGGGTACTCCTCGGTGACCGACTTTAGTCACCATCTGTATAGTATGTATGTATGTATGTATAGTATATACCGTGATCACCTCCCAAGTGATCACGGCCCGATAGTATAGCAAGGCGGTGACAAGAATGTAGGGCCAATGATGATAAACTAGCATCCTATACTAAGCATTTAGGATTGCGGGTAAGGTATCAACAGATGTAGCAACAATGTCGGGCTATGCATCGTAATAGGATCAACGGAAGCGGTAACATGCTACACTACTCTAATGCAAGCGGTATAGAGGAGAATAGGCGATATCTGGTGATCAAGGGGGCTTGCTGGTTGCTCGGCAAGAGAGAGGGTCGTCAACTCCGTGGTCGAGCAGGCGGCAACAACATCGGTCTCGGTGTCTAGCGAGAGAAGAGGGGAAGAAACAATAAATACTTAAGCAAGCAGATGCATAGCGATGCATGACATGACAAGTAACGGTGCTAGGGGTGCCTTAACGCGGTATGATGTGATACCGGTGAAGGGGAAACGACAGAAAGTATCCCCGGTGTCTCGCGTTTTCGGATAGATGAATCGGAGGGGAAAAGTTGCGAGTTTGCTATGCTAGGGATGTGTGGCTGACGAACAGGCTGCGTATCCGGAATCGTCTCATCGTTCAGAGCAACTTTCATGTACAAAGTTTTTCCATCCAAGCTACGGTTTATTTTATATTAATTTTAAAATATTTAAATCATTTTAGAATTTTAATTAATTTAATTTAATTCAACATTATCCATAATAGTGTTTGCTGGCGTCATCATGACATCGGCGTCACATCGGCGATCAGCAGAGGTATTGACTAGTCAAGCGGCGTGTGGGCCCTAATGGGACCCACATCATCTGTTATTAGGTTGATTAGGGTTTAGGTTAAACTAATTCTTGTTTAAGTAAACTAACTAGTTAATTAGATTAATTAAACATGATTAATTATCTTAATTAATCCACTAATTAATTAATTAATTAATAATTTATTTTATTTTATTTCCTTATTTTATTAAAACGTTACGGGCTGGGCCCCGTTTGTCATAGGGTCATTGGGCCAATGCGGTTAGCGGGCGCCACGGGTGTCGGGCACCAGGCCGAGCGGTTCGAACATCTTGCTTGAACCCGGCGACGGCCGCCAAGGGCGTGGCAAGCTCGAGCGGCGATCAGCCACATGGGCGGCCTGGCGAGGCCCCTGTGCCGCAGCCAGCAACGAGGCCGAGGGCGGGTGCGCGAGCTGCGTGGCGGGGGATCGGGGCGAGTAGAGCTCAGGCGCCTGGCCGTCGGCGATGAGCGAGGAGTGTGTGGCCATCGTAGCCTGGCTAAGCGGGCGGTCGCGAGGTCGGCGATGACCAACAGGGCGCGACCACGGTGGCGCCTTGGAAGGAGGCATGGGCGTGTGTCTTGTGTGATGGCGCCCGAGGGAGGCGTGGTGGCGCGGGATAGGGAAGGAGGAGGCGGAGGTGGCGCGGGGCTCACATTGGGGCGTAGGGACTAGGGCGTGGGCGTGATGGAGGTCGAGGAAGGCCGTTGTGGAGGGGGACGGGTCGGCGTCGGCGCAGGGAAGCAGGCCGTCGGGGGCGTCCGGCGAGTCGTCCTCGAGGATGGCGATCTGCGGCATCGACGAGGTGGAGCCGGGGACGGCGAGCAGCGTCGGGGCACGTCGGGGCAGTTGGAGTGCGGCGACGGGGTGGGACGCCGGCATCGGGGCGCGGTCGTCGGCCCGATCCCGATCCAGAACTGGATCGGGGGGAGGGGGAGAGAGCGAGTGGGGTGCGGGTGAGTGGGGACGTGGGCTAGGGTTCGGTCGCCCAGGGGGTTATGAGGGAGTGTGGGGGCCGGCCTGGCTAGCAGCTGGGCCGTCTGGCCCAGTAGGGGGGAGGTCTCTTTCTTTTGTTTTGCTAGTTTTGTTTTTTTATTCTTTTCTATTTTATTTTAGTTGCACTTTATTTTTGGTTTAGTAAAATATAAAAGTAGCTCCAAAAATAGTGGGTCAAAATAATCCGGTGTTCTAAGTTTTACCTCGAAATAAAAATAGTTTAGTATTTGGTAAAATATTTTAGGAGTATAACTAATTTTTTGATGTTGTTTTAATCACTTTAGGGTATTTAAATATTTTATAAAGATGTTGTTACTCCACCAATAATATCCATGGTTTATTTGTCACATTAAGAACATTTTAGTTTTGACTTTCGAAAACTTTAATTGTTTGACTTGATTTTAAATTTGAATTTGAATCGTTTTTGAACCATCGCGAGATTAACAACGATGAATCGAGGTGACGTGGCATCATTAGCGTGGAATTCTGTAGCCTAAATATCCGGCGTCACATCTATGTTATTGTAGATCAATGGCACGTGCTACTGTTCCTTTGAATTTTAGTGCGTTCCTAGAGAAAGCTAAGTTGAAAGATGATGGGAGCAACTACACGGACTAGGTCCGTAACTTGAGGATTATCCTCATTCTCGCATAGAAGAATTACGTCCTAGAAGCACCGCTGGGTGCCAGTTCTGCAGATGCTCTTGATGACATTAAGAACGTTTGGCGAGCAAAGCGATGACTACTCAATAGTTCGATGTGACATGCTTTACGGCTTAGAATTGTGACTTCAAAGACGTTTTGAATGTCATGGAGCATATGAGATGTTCCATGAGTTGGCGTTAATATTTCAAGCAAATGCCCGAGTTGAGAGATATGAAGTCTCCAACAAGTTCTACAGATTGCAAAATGGAGGAGAATAGTTCTATGAGTGAACAAATACTCAGAATATCTGGGTACCATAACCACTTGACTCATCCGGGAGTTAATCTTCCTGATGATAGTGTCATTAACAGAGTTCTTCAATCACTGCCACCAAGCTATAAAGGCTTCATGATGAACTATAATATGCAAGGGATGAACAAGACTATTCCCAAGCTCTTCGTGATGCTAAAGGCTGCGATGGTAGAAATCGAAAAGGAGCATCAAGTGTTGATGGTCAATAAGACCACCAGTTTCAAGGAAAAGGGAAAGGGAAGAAGGGAACTTCAAGAAGAACGGCAAGAAAGTTGTTGCTCGGAGAAGAAACCCAAGTCCGGACCTAAGCCCTGAACCGAGTGCTTCTACTACAAAGGGAATGGTCCTTTGGAAGTGGAACCGCCCCAAGTATTTGGCGGATAAGAAGGATGGCAAAGTGAAAGGTATATTTGATATACATGTTATTGATGTGTACCTTACTAATGCTCGTAGTAGTGGCTGGGTATTTGATCTGGTTACATTGCTCATATTTGCAACTCAAAACAGGGCTACGGATTAAGCAAAGATTGGCTAAGGGCGAGGTGACGATCTGGCGTGGGAAATGGTTCCAAGGTCGATGTGATCGCCGTCGACACGCTACCTCTACATCTACCATCAAGATTAGTTTTAGACCTGAATAATTGTTATTTGGTGCCAGCGTTGAGCATGAACATTATATCAGGATCTTGTTTGATGCGAGAACGATTATTCGTTTAAATTAGAGAATAATGGTTGTTCTATTTATATGAGCAATATCTTTTATGGTCATGCACCCTTAATGAGTGGTCTATTTTTGTTGAATCTTGATAGTGATGATACACATATTCATAATATTGAAGCCAAAAGATGCAAACTTAATAATGATAGTGCAACTTATTTGTGGCACTGTCGTTCGGGTCAAATCGGTGCAAAGCGCATGAAGAAACTCCATGCTGGTGAACTTTTGGAATCACTTGATTATGAATCACTTGGTGCTTGTGAACTGTGCCTCATGGGCAAGATGACTAAAACTCCGTTCTCTGGAGCAATCACTACTAGGGAAAACCTTATACACAGAACTTTAGCAGTAGCGTGGGTAAAAAAGCACGCTTGTGCTAAGTAGCAGTAGGGCGCTGGACAAACCTGCATGCAGATAAAGTTCTAGTAGTAGGGCGCCTTGTTCTAAACACGTTACTACTAAAATTCCCACGGCTTAGCTGATAGGCTACACATAGTAGTAGCGATCCATATTGAACCGCGCTATCGCTACTTCCTTTGTAGCAAAGGCGTTTATTCTAAACTCACTACTGCTAAAGGATATAAAATTAAATGGAAAGCAAATAGAAAGGTAATTGAAAATGAAAAAAATAAAATGTGAAGAAAAATAAATGAAAAGGGGGGAAAAGGAGAAAGGTGTAGCGATGGCGTGTATACGAGCAGCGTTGTAGCTAACATAGCGATGGCGCGAACGCCATCAGCGCTACTTCTACTTGACTTAGCCACCCGCTGGCTCAAAATTTTGCCAAGTCCCTTCCCCTCCCCTATTCCCTACTCCTCTGTCACACCGCCCGAGCCTGCCCTCACCACCGCCGCCGAGGCCGCCCTCAACCTCACCACCGCCGCCCGCCGCCGCTCGACCTCACTGTTGCGCCACCGCTCTCGACCTCACCGCTGCCGCCCGAGCCCGCCCAGCACCGCCGCCTCCAATCCCGAGCCTGCCCTCACCGCCCCTACCTCTCCGTCGAGCACCTCCCGCCACCGTCTCTCCCTCTCTGTAAGCCCCCACACACCCCACCCCTTTCTCTCTGCTTAGTTAGTACTAGATGTTGTTTAGCAGTAGTAGATGTTAATTTAGGATTCATAGATAATGATTTTTAGTAGTAGTAGATGTTAATTAGTACTAGTGATGGTACTAGTTAACTAGGGCAGTATGGTTAATAGTAGATGTTTTTACTATTGTATAATGTAGTTTATTTTTACTATTTTTAGTAAGTGTTTAAAATAATTAGTAAGTAAATTAATAAACTAGTTGAACTAGTTTAGTTTTAGTTGAACTAGTTTAGTAAGTAAATTAATAAACTACTTGCACTAGTTGAATTAATAGAACTAATGTATTTTTAGTAAGATAATTAATATAACTAGTTGAACTACTTTACTTTTAGAAAGAACTAGTTTTTCTATTTATAGTAAGTTTATATTTAGTAAGAACTAGTTGAATTAATAAAACTAGTTGAACATGTCATATTTGTATTTATTTTTTTAGTTTAAGCAATTATTCGGGATGTATTAGTGATAACTTATAGGGTTTTTGCTTTTGCAGAAATCAAGGAGCCCCTCCATCATCCCCGATGTCGTCCCCGTCACCGACCCCCTTCGACCTCAAGGTGAGACCAGCCAAATCTCCATGTATATCTTGTGTTGCTCAAATAGGATATGTGGTTGCCCAAGTGGCCGTTCATGTTCAGGTTACACCTCCGAGTGGCCTATGTTTTGCCGGAGTGTTGATTAATTTCCGTTCTGGCAAATTTCAAGCGCTCGATATGTCCTTTTTTAGCAAAGGTCATACCAGATTTTTCCGTGAATTCTGCCATGACTTGTGCTAGAATATGTAGGAAATATCGAGTGGCCTGGATTTTCTCGAAAAATAATGATCTAATTTAGGTTTTTTAGTACATATATTTAATTATACAAGTTTAATCTTTGAATTATGAACGTAGGAAATGTCATACTCGGACGACAGTCTCTCGGGGGAGTGCAGCTGGTGCCACCACGATCGAGGTCTGTGTGATAGGTTCCTTCAGCTAGACGAAGATCGGCGCTTCAGTATTATGCTCGGGGAGACCTTCGATGTTAAAACGGTGCATAACAACGACAAGTGTTTTTTTCGTAATTAAGCATGACTTCAACTATTTCAACGTCTAATTTTCATCTTTTACAATTCGACTAGCTTATCCCATGCCATGCAAGGCGCTATGTCTTGGAGAGGATGGGTTTTGAAAACCATGAAAATTTTGAAACAAAGAAAATATACCTAAGGACCCATCATGATATGGATTTTGAAGTAAATCAGAGAATTCTCACAGTGTAACCCATTTTGGTTGCCAAAATTGGGAAGCACTTTCCAAAATGTATGGTTTTTATGAGGGTATGATTGTCACCATGGATCTTGGTGATCGACATTGAGCAAGACAATATGGACATTTGGGTCCTTGTTGATACGCTTCGATTCGATCGCAATGTGAGTTTCTCAAACATAGTTTTAACTAATTTATATTGTTTATTTCAAAATAGTTGATAGCTTATTTCCATTGACACTTATTTTGATTCTTCAAAGAATGTGCGGAAGATGGTAGACAAAACCCACTACATCGATGGCTCGAATTAACTTATAAGGGAAAAGTCATCGATCGCATTTTGTACTTATCTTGAGAATTACAATACCTATTATCGAACTCCTCCAAATTATGGTGAATACGTGCCACTAGTGCACGTGTTGAACCACTGTAACTTCTATGGAGATACCTGGTAAATTTTTTACTATTACGACATCCATGCATCTTTTGCATAGTTCTAAAACTAGTACATCATTGCTAACTACGAAGTTATTACTATGTTTTTCAACGAAACTCTGATGGATTGTGTGCCTCATCTAATGTATCGTAATGGTCGCCTTGCGATTACGAACATACTACCAGTCAATCTAGGAGCTCACTGTGCATATCGGATTCTAAATCCGGTGAACACATGCTAATCGAAGAATGGAAAAATACTTGGACATTCGCAAGGAGGTTCTTGGAAGTAACATTAAGCGAAAGGCAAGAATGGGAGACAGGATAATCTCCATTCTCCATAATGCGAGTCGGGGGCTATCTTGTTTTTTCTATTTTACCTTAGAGAATATAGTAGGTCCTAAGAGAATGTAGTAGGTCCTATGAGGTACAATATGTTTGTTATGTGGTACAATGTGTTAGAGTTGATGATGAGGAGTACTTGTGATTACGACTAGTGACCAATTTGCTATGTGATGTCTCATTGATGAAAACGATGATCTTGAGGAGGTGTTATATGACAATGATGTATTATGATGATAAGTTGTTAATGATATGATGATGATGATATTTATTATATCATTGGGTGAAAGAATCATGGATTAGTTTCAAGTGGATGGACATCCACTTGAAACTAGTCAACAGTTCTTTCACCCCGTGATTTAATAACTCATTATGATGTAAAACAATCTCTAAATTCCTGTTGTATGAAAACTTGTGTAAAGGTGTATGAATACAACATGAAATAAAAAAGAAATAAAATACAAAATAATAGTAGTAGCACAGGCAGGAGAAGTGCTACTACTAATTACCAAGAGCGCTCCTCCGAGAAAGCGCTACTACTATGTCGATTTCAAGATGGCGTGGGTTGAGGCATGCTATCGCTAACCTTTAGTCAGAAGCGCCGCATCAAAGGCGCTCTAGCCCGCGCTCTTGATAGGCCTAAAACCCTCGCTGCTGCTAGGCTTTTCCCTAGTAGTGAATGGAATGAGCTACTAACTTATTGGAAATAATACATACCGATGTATGCGGGCCTATGAGTGTTGAGGCTCGTGGCGGGTATCGTTATTTTCTTACCTTCACAGATGATTTGAGCAGATATGGTTATATCTACTTGATGAAACATAAGTCTGAAAACATTTGAAAAGTTCAAAGAGTTTCAGAGTGAAGTGGAAAATCATCGTAACAAGAAAATAAAGTTACTATGATCTGATCGTGGAGGAGAATATTTGAGTTACGAGTTTGGTCTTCATTTTAAACAACATGGGATAGTTTCACAACTAACGCATACAGAACACCACAAATGAAATGGTGTGTACAAACATCATAACCGTACTTTATTGGATATGGTGCGATCTATGATGTCTCTTCTTGATTTATCGCTATCATTTTGGGGTTATGCTTTAGAGACGGCTGCATTCACTTTAAATATGGCACCATCAAAATCTGTTGAGGCGACGCCTTATGAATCTGTGGTTTGGCAAGAAACCAAAATTGTTGTTTCTTAAAGTTTGGGGCTGCGATGCTTATGTGAAAAAGCTTCAACCTAATAAGCTCGAACCCAAATCGAGAAGTGCGTCTTCATAGGATACACCTTCTATCACAGATCCGAAGGCAAAATCTTTGTTGCTAAGAATGGATCCTTTCTAGAGAAGGAGTTTCTCTCGAAAGAAGTGAGTGGGAGGAAAGTAGAACTTGATGAGGTAATTGTACCTTCTCCCTTATTGGAAAGTAGTTCATCACAGAAATCAGTTCTAGTGATTCCTACACCAATTAGTGAGGAAGCTAATGATGATGATCATGAAACTTCAGATCAAGTTACTACCGAACCTCGTAGGTCTTCCAGAGTAAGATCCGCACCTGAGTGGTACGTAATCCTGTTCTAGAAGTCATGCTACTAGACCATGGTGAACCTACGAACTATGAGGAAGCAATGATGAGCCCGGATTGCATAAAATGGATTGAGGCCATGAAATCTGAGATGGGATCCATGTATGATAACAAAGTATGGACTTTGGTGGACTTTCCTGATGATCGGCAAGCCATAGAAAATAAATGGATCTTCAAGAAGAAGACCGACGCAGACGGTAATGTTACTGTCTACAAAGCTCGACTTGTTGCGAAAGGTTTTCGACAAGTTCAAGGAGTTGACTACGATGAGACTTTCTCACCCGTAGCGATGCTTAAGTCTGTCCGAATCATGTTAGCGATTGCCGCATTTTATGATTATGAAATTTGGCGGATGGATGTCAAAACTGCATTCTGAATGGATTTCTCGAATAAGAGTTGTATATGATGCAACGGAAGGTTGTTTCGATCCAAAGGGTGATAACAAAGTGTGTAGCTCCAGCGATCCATTTATGGACTGGTGCAAGCCTCTCGGAGTTGGAATAAATGCTTTGATAGTGTGATCAAAGCATATGGTTTTATCTGAGACTTTTGGAGAAGCCTTGTATTTACAAGAAAGTGAGTGGGAGCTCTATAGCATTTCTAATATTATATGTGGATGATATAGTGTTGATTGGAAATTATATAGAATTTGTGGATAGCATAAAGGGATACCTGAATAAGAGTTTTTCTATGAAAGACCTCGGAGAAGCTGCTTACATTTCGGGCATCAAGATCTATAGAGATAGATCAAGGCGCTCAATTGGAGTTTCGCAAAGCACATACCTTGATAAAGTTTTGAAGAAGTTCAAAATGGATCAGTCAAAGAAAGGGTTCTTGCCGTATTACAAGGTGTGAAGTTGAGTCGGATGATCGTCTCCAACGTATCTACTTTTCCAAACACTTTTGCCCTTGTTTTGGACTCTAACTTGCATGATTTGAATGAAACTAACCCGATGACGTTGTTTTCAGCAGAACTGCCATGATGTTGTTTATTGTGCGAGAAAACAAAAGTTCTCGGAATGACCGAAAATCCACGGAGATAAGTTTTTGAAAATATAAAAATATCTTGGCGAAGAATCAAGGCCGGGGGCCACACCCTGTCCACGAGGGTGAGGGGCACGCCCTCTCCCCTTGGGCGTGCCCCCTGTCTCGTGGGCCCCCTGATGCTCCACCGACCTCAACTCCAACTTGATATATTCCGTTTCGCGGAGAAAAAAATCAGAGAGAAAGTTTCATCATGTTTCACGATACGGAGGCCGCCAAGCCCTAATCTCTCTCGGGAGGGCTGATCTGGAGTCCGTTCGTGGCTCCGGAGAGGGGGGTTCGTCGTCGTCACCATCGTCAACCATCCTCCATCACCAATTTCATGATGCTCACCGCCGTGCGTGAGTAATTCCATCATAGGCTTGCTGGATGGTGATGGGTTGGATGAGATTTACAATGTAATCAAGTTAGTTTTGTTAGGGTTTGATCCTTAGTATCCACTATGCTCTGAGATTGATGTTGCTATGACTTTGCTATGCTTAAAGCTTGTCACTAGGGCCCGAGTGCCATGATTTCAGATCTAAACCTATTATGTTATCATGAATATATGTGAGTTCTTGATTGAAAGTGCTAGTATCGACTAGAGGGGGGTGAATAGGCGATTTTTATGAAAGTATTCAAAACTTCGAAGTTTCGAAGACAAACAACAGAAACAACCTAATTGATATGCAGCGGAAGATAAACTACCCAAAACAAGCCATAGTCAAGTATGTAATGATGTGAAAGTACAGGACTAATAGCGGTTAGGTAGTATGGATCAAAATGGAAGATAGTGTGAAGCCAATCAACAATAGTAGTCAAGCAATGAAGTCAAACATATAAATAGATAGGCAATGACTTCATGAAGACAAACTTAAGTAAGGTTGGAAGGATAGAACCAGTTACTTGTTGAAGACACGAGATTTGTTGGACCAGTTCCATTGCTTTGTGAAAACTATGCGTCTGGTTAGGGAGGCTGAGATTTAACTTTCGAAGACCGTGTCTTCACCTTATTCCCTTGAGCTAAGGACACCCAGTCCTCGCCCAATCACTCTGGTAAGTCTTCAAGGAGACTTCCAAACCTTCACAGAACTTCGTTCACCGCAATCCACAATGACTCTTGGATGCTCGAACGCGACGCCTAACCGGCCGGAGGATTCACAGCCCTCAAGTGTAACAAGTCTTGGTCACACAGACAGAAAAGACTTGATGATGCCTAACACTCTTTGGCTCTGGGTGTTTAGGCTTTGTCCTCGCAAGGATTTCTCTCTCAAATGCTTGAGGTGGGTTGCTCTCAAACCGACAAAAGCCGTGCACAAACTCGAGTAGCCACCAATTTATGGTGTAGGGGTGGGCTATTTATAGATACTAGGCAACCCGACCTGATTTGTCCAAAATGACCCTGGTCACTAAGGAACCGACACGTGTTCAAGCGGTCGATTTCAAACATCTGCTGCAACTTTACTTGGGCTACAAGCAAAGCTGACTCATCCACTCTGGATAAGATTTGCTCTCATTGTCTTCGCTCGAAGACATAGGATTTGGGTTGAGCATCACTTGATCCCTCGACTTAGTTCACTTGGACCCCACTTAACGATCGGTGGTTCCTATGACTCAACAAAGAAGAAAATGAAACAAATGAAACCACACAGTCTTGGCGCCAAAGTCTTCACACAATGTCTTCTCATGTCATAGTATTCAATATGAATATCTTCTCTTACCACCATTGTCTTCAATGTCTTCATACATTTTAGGGGTCATCTCCGGTAGATAAACCGAATCAATGAGGGACACTACCTCGTTATCCTGCAGTTCTCACAAATGCATTAGTCCATCAACCAACTTTGTCATCAATACTCCAAAACCAACTAGGGGTGGCACTAGATGCACTTACAATCTCCCCCTTTTTGGTGATTGATGACAAACTGGTTGAACTTTTCAACAGGGATAAAGTATGTGAAATTGTAAGGATAGGGAATTGTCTTCATAAGTTGCAAGGGCTCCCCCTGAAAATGTGCATATAAGTAATTTGCTTTTGGAATGCAAATGGACATGGCAGGTTGTACTTGAGGAGATCCACTTCAACTTATGAAGATAATTCATCATGCATGAAATGATATAGCGAGTAGAATGGCATGCATAAGGAAAATGGACGTCTGCTGAATGATCTAAGTGCGGAAGTTATCATCGCACATGTGGAATTTATCATCGCATCATAGTAAAGCAAATAAGTAGCAGAAGTAGCAGACGACCATCAAGTTTAGGTGTTACAACTCAAAGAACCAAAAGTTTCAAAACGCAAGAGTTGTAAGCACGACAAAATATAATGCAACCGCCCATATGAACCCGCTTGAAGACTATCAACCCATACGCTTCTCCCCTTTTGTCGAATGACCAAAAGGTTTGAAGACATAGAGCATCTACTCGTCATGAGTAGGTGAAGCAGCTGGGTCGTTGTCGTTGGTTGGCGGTGCGATGAACTTGGTGCGATGTCGTCTGCGATAGAAGGAGTTGGTGAAGTAGCGTCATCTTCATCATCGATCACTCGGGCATTAAGCATTGCCATGGAAGAGGAATATTTAGAGTCTTCAAGAGATGGAGTTCAACGCAGGGTAGCAGTCCGTGGAGGAGTGGAGTCGAATGGAATCTTTCATTGAAGCCATCATCTTGAAGATCGGCTTCAACACCGGCGGTCAAGCTCTTCCATGATCTTGACAAGTTTCATGAGCAACAAAGGCATTCTTGGTGGCAAGGTTGCGAATCGATTGACATCCACCAAGAGGCTTTGCATCTCTCTTGAGCCGAAATGATGCTTATCCTATTTCGATGAAGAGCCACAAGAAGTTCTCGGTCATTGAGAACACGAGAACGCTTAGAGGCCTTTGGGCAATGGTGCTTTCGATGGCCCGATTGGCGCTCTGTGAGGCGGATGAGTGTTACCAGCCGGTGGATAGATTCTTGTTGCTTCTTGAACACCTTCAATAGGCTGAGTGAAGCATTGGTGGTCAATGTTACGAAGACAAAGCGGCGTTTGGCGGTCGAGTATCTGACATCAATCGACATATCAACCTCTGGCGAAATATTATATGATTGCGGCGGAGGGCTGATAATTGACAGATGAGTGTAAACGATGAGGCGCATGACCCATGGAGCATAAAACTTCGGACCAAATAGGTTAGAGCCGAAGCGACAAGTTGCACGATGAAGAATTCACGAGTGTTGAAGTGATGCCATTGAGAACATAGAAGACCAAAGTCTTCATAGCTCCTTCAAGCGTGGCGGTGATGAGTGTCCCTTGGTAGCCATAGAGTTAGCTTTGATGATATGATATATGGTTCGAGGCGGATACTCAAGGTCTTCAACAAAGAAATGTGTGGGATACTCGTCGTCGGATGGCAAAGGCTTCATCATGCTCAACATCGGCTCATATTTGGTTACGGCTTGTGGAAGATGCTCTCCACAGCATTGCGGTCTGGTGACGATTAGGCTCATCTGAGTTCTCGAGTGGCTAGCCTAGTAAGCTCGATGATATCCATAGCATTGGCTTCATGATGAACATTTCAGTCATCCACTCGAGAACCCATGTCTTGATATCTCCGTAGTAGCCGCGAATGTGCAGAGTGGCATAGAATTGAAGCAATAGCTCTTCATTCCAATGTTCTTTATGCATCACAAAATGGAGCGGACCAGCACCACGAAAGCAATCAAGTGCTTCTTCTAAGCACGACAATCCAGCAATAACCCGATGTCGAGGCGCATATGAGGAAGATCGCCCTTGATCATATAGTACACAGGAGTAATAGCTTCTTTCTTGATAGCTCCGGAACCGATCTAATGATATCCTTGGCTTGGAGTAGGGGTTCTCGGTCTTTGTCAAAGAAGGTATTGTGGCTTTTAAGCCATTAGCATTGAAGGACCGGGGAGTTAGCGATTACACAAACCTTGGCAACCTGGGCTTTGGCTTCGGACACGAGGCCGATGCTCAACATGATAGTCAAATTGTGGTCTGAGGCAGCACGCGGAGGCACCAGAATAGGCCATCGGACGGTGATAAGGTGACCGTGATCGTATCGTGCTCAATAGTGTGAGGCCTTGGTGGCGGAACAGGAGCGAGCAACATCGGAGGAGTCGGGCTACTGTAGTGTTTGAGAGCGATTGTCATGTTGGCTTACGGTGCAGCATCCTCATTGGCTTCAGGTGCAGCAACCTCATTGGTTTCAGGTGCAGCACCTCATTGGTTTCAGGTGCAGCACCCTCATTGGTTTCAGGTTCTGTTCCCACACTTTCTTCAGGCACACTAGTTGGTGCGGGCTCCACATTAGCGTCACCATGACTACATCACGGCTTCATTGGCGTTGGTGGTGGCAGCCTCAACATTATCAACCTCCTCTTGACAAATAGGAGGGTCGGGAACGAGCACATTCTCATCGGAACTTCTTTTCTTCTTCAATAGCCGAGGAGTAGGCACACGAACTTCTTCTTCAATTTCTTGGTGATGCAGCGGAATGTCTTCAATGACATGTGCTTCAAACTCGAGACATTCACAATCGGAGCAGTTCGAAAAATACTTGCCGTCAGCAGTGAACATTGCACTTCTCCTTCAGGCAGCTCGATAGAGGACTTGAGCCTTTGTCCTCTCTGAAGCACGCAAAGTCTGGCTTCAAGTTAGGAGATGGTGTTGGCTGAGCTGATGGATTCATGTACCTAGGGTAGGGTCATAGGCCCGACCTAAACGTCCTACCAAGGGTACTCACGAAGAGATCATCTTCGATCGACCAAAGAGGAATCCACTCGACCAGGTGGAAGCACTCAACCATGGAAGACCCACTCGACCATGAAGATTCACTCGACCACGAGAAGGTCGAGAAGGCACTCCATGATTACAGCGGTTTACTATTGAATAGACTTAATGATAGTTAAAAGCGCCTTATGAGGCGTTACAAGAACCCCCGCTTAATGTACTTTAATCCCTCCATTATGTGGGCTGGCTGGGGTCTGGCACACTCTATATAAGCCACCCCCTCCACAGATAGAAGGGTTGATTCTTGTAATACTCATACTCATAATCCACTCGACCGCCTCGGGGCTCAGGGCGTGGGGCTGTTACTTCCTCCAAGAAGGGCTGAACTCGTACATCCCGTGTCTCCACAATCTGCTCCATAGCTAGGACATCGCCTCTCCTTAACCTACCCCTACTTCTCTTGTCGGACTTAGAACCACGACGGTTGGCGCCTTGTGGGGCCTGTGTTTTAGCGATTTGTGGAGGAGTTCTTTGTACTTCCGAGTACCTTCATCACGATGACTTCGGAGTTTTGGGTGCGGGGTGCGAGATCCGTCTCGGTGCTCTCACTTTTGTCGCCGACTCCGCATGGCTCGAGGAGGCCCCTCTTGACATCGAGCGCTCCCGTCCATGAGGCGGCGCACTTCGTGCATGTGTCCGCGGCGTTTTCTTGCGGCAACCGTCGACCCGTGTCGGTCGACTCCCCTATCGATCGCTCACCAGCTTCCCTTGGCATAAGCGCTCTGGTGATCGAGGCTTCGCCGTGGGTGAAGCACGCGGTGGCTTCGCCGGATCAGCCACCGCCCAGTCGCTGCTATCGAGCCAGCGAATCCCTCTGGCTGTTCGATCTGTCGGACCGCTCCGTAGAAAGCGCATCCGAGTGTGATAGCGGTGATCCAGCGGCGGAGATCCTCATGGTCGGCGGCCCTCGCGATCCTCCCGGCCGCCCACGGTGGTGGAGCCGCGGAGAGACCCCGTGCAAGAACACGAGGAGTATCAGCCGAGACACTCGACTCTCTGCGAGAGAGGAGCTTCGTCGCGAGAGCGTGGATGCACTACATACTCCTATCGTCGGAGAGACCCCGAGGCTCGTGCCTTGGAGGAAGCACGTTTGTGCCATGCGGCTGAGCGCTCGCTTGGAGAATCTTCAGCGAGCACTCGGCAAGCTGCGCAATGACTCCACTGAATCCGATCGGCGTCGGCTCTTCCCGCCGACTCGGTATACCGCACGCCAATTCAGAATTTAGAAGCTGCAACTTTCGCATAGCAGAGTCCATTCAGCCGTCCCACGGAAGCTGGAAGAGGCTTGCGGCAGATCGAGATTTACTCGAGCAGCGGCGACCAGAATTCAGCCGTGTCGCGATCGCGCAGCAGGATTCACGATCGATCCGTCGCTGCGAACACTTCCCGATCGGCTCACAGCCCCGGATCGCCTCCAGCGGCGGGAGGGCGCGACAACCAGCGAGCAGCTTGGAGACCGATTCGACCGAGATGACAGGCGTCGAATGCCCCTTTCCCCTCCGAGGGAAGGGTCATACGCTCCTCGGCGGCAAGATGGTAGAAGACGATCTGATCTGGTGAAGGGTTCCAGTTGACCCCAGAGAACCAGGCTTTGATCGCGGTCCATTATCGTGCAAGGTCTGTCGGCCGGAGCAGAGCCCATCGAGGAGGACCGAGAGGATGCACCCACCAGTGATCAGTGCATGTCTCCGGTCCGAATGTTTTAGCAGGGCTATCGAGCATGATGATCCCCCAATTTCAGATTAGCGGCGAGTGTCTGCAAGTTCATTTGGAGAATCTAAGCTGAAACTTGGCTCGAGGATTACCGAGTGGCTGTTCAAATTGGTGGTGGAAATGACGAGGTGGCTATGAAACATTTGCCCCTCATGTTGGAAGGTTCGGCCAGGGCATGGCTGAGTCAGTTACCTCACAGCAGCATATATACTTGGGAAGATTTGTCCCGAGTGTTCGTCGAGGACTTTTGAAGGAACTTGCAAGCGACCGGCTGGTTTGACAGAGCTGCAAGTTTGTGTCTGAAAGACCAATGAAACTCTCAAGAGTACATTCAGAGGTGGATTACCTTGCACAATCTGTGGAAAATGTGTCGACCATCGGTGGTTTATGCGCCTTCAAGGACGGTGTCAAAACAGAGAATTGAGTCTGAAGTTTGGTCGAACGGGGACATGACCACTGAGTCGAATGATGGAATTGCTAGCAAATATGCCAGCGGCGAGGAAGAAGACCGACTCAAGCGGCAAGTACAAGCCGAGCTATCGGAGAAGGGCAATTCGGTCGAGCGAAGCGCAAAGCGAGCCAGCAGCTCCGGAGAGGCCACAGCCGTCACTCGGGAAAGTTCAAGAAACCCAAAGGATCACGGAATCCGAAGAAAGTGAAAGATAAAGAAGGAAATGGCGTGATGGATATGCCATGCCATATTCACACGAAGAAAGATGAGGAGGGCAACATTATTTACCCGGCACACCACTCGCCGATGTCGACTCCTGATCTAGCGGTTTCAGAACAAGCAGTCTAAGGACAAGGAGAAGGAGCGGACAAGGCGGAGATAAAGAGGACGGTGAAGAGGAATACCGCATGTCAACTCCACTCGATGATCTTCGCGGATGTGGAAAGCAAAAAGTCGATGAAGGTCATCAACCGAAGTGAATATGGTTGCCCAGTTAAGCCAAGTTATGTGAAGTGGTCCCAGACACCCATCACATTCGACCAATCTGATCACCCGACTCACATCGCCACCACAGGCGTGGCGTTGATGGTCGATCCGGTTGTCGAAGGCACTCGGTGACAAAGGTGCTGATGGATGGTGGTAGTGGGCTGAATTTGTTGTATCGGATACATTGAAAGGGATGGGCATTCGATGTCGATTAAGCGCCCGACAATATGAGTTTCCACGAGTCATACCGGGGAAGAAGGCCAACTCACTCGGCCAAATAGCCCCGGGCGTGGTTTTGGTGATTCCAAGCACTTCCGCAAAGAAAAGTTGACCTTTGAGGTTGTGGATTTTGAGTGCATACCATGCCATTTTGGGGAGGCCCACCTACGCACGATTCATGGCTCGACCATGCTACGTGTACCTCAAACTGAAAATGCCAGGACCCAAGGGAGTGATTACTGTCACCGGCGATCGGAAGAAGGCAGAAGAGTGCTTTCAGAAGGGCTCGAAGATTGCCGACTCACAAGTGACAGCAGTCGAATTCGGCGAATACATGCAAAACAGCGGATCCGAGTGATTTGCTACGATCTAAAAAGCCAGCCACAGAGTGCGCATTCAAGTAAATGCGGTGAGACAAAGCCCGTCCATATTCATCCGGTGACCCGATGCAGCTCCGACTCACATATCCACAACACTCGACTCGAAATAGGAAGAAGCGCTCATCCGGTTCCTCCGTGAAGCGGGACATTTTACATGGAAGCCGGTGACATGCGGTGTACCGAGGCTGGCTGAGCATAAGCTTCGAGTCGACAAGACAACAAGCAGTTAAAAAGCATCTTGGTCCGTCCGTCAAAAGAGAAAGGCTATTGGTGAAGAAGTGGCTCGACTTTTGGCGGCAGGATTTATCCGAGAGATTTACCACTCCAGTGGCTCGCTAATGTCGTCATGGTCCCCAAGAAGGATAACTCACTCCGCATGTGCATAGATTTTAAGCACATTAATCGGGCCTGCCGAAGGATCATTCCTCTCCCCGCATCGACCAAATTGTCGACTCATTGCGGGGTGTGAGAGGTTGTCTTTCTAGATGCATATTCCGGGTATCATCAGATCCGTGCTGTATGGACCCGGCGAAATAAAAACAGCTTTCATCACTCCATTCGGGTGCTTCGCTATATCACCATGCCATTCGGCCTCAAGAATGCGGAGCCACATTTATGCGAATGATTGAAGTGTCTTCTCCTCGGATCGGTCGGAATGTGGAGGCGTATATGGATGATATAAATCGTTAAGTCGCGAAAAGGTTCGGACCTGCTCGCTGACCTCGCGAAACATTTGCCAACCTCGGAAGATGCGATATCAAGCTGAATCCGTCAAAGTGCACATTCGGAGTTCTGGTGGAAAATTACCGGTTTTCGTTTCGAGCGAGGAATCGGCGCTAACCCGAGAGAAGATAGGCACTATTCTCCGAATGAAACGCCCGTCGAGTGCACGACGTCCGAGCTTCTTGGATGCTTGGCGCTTTAAGTCGATTCATCTCACGACTCGGTGAAAAGGCATTACCTCTTTACCGACTGATGAAGAAGGCTGACAAGTTCGAGTGGACTCCTGAAGCTGATGCAGCGTTTGCCGAGCTAAAAGCTCTGCTCTCCACCCAGCCGGTGCTTGCTGCTCCAATCAGCAAAGAGCCTCTGTTGCTTTACATTGCAGCCACTGGACAAGTTGTCGGGCCACGTTTACGGTCGGCGGGAAGAGGAAGGAAAGGCCTTCAAAGTTCAGCGCCGGTTTATTATTTGTCCGAAGTTTTGACTCCATCAAGCAAAGATACCCTCATTATCGAGAAGCTTGTGTATGGTATATACATGACCACAAAGAAGGTTGCTCACTATTTCTCCGATCATTACTGTCACGATCGTCGTGACGCTCCTTTATCGAGAGATCTTGCATAACGAGAGCGCGAAACGGTCGAGTGGCGAAGTGGGCGATTGAACTTCTTCCTTGATATCAAATTCGAGGCAAAAAAGCCATTAAGTCCCGAGGCTATAGCGGATTTCCTCGCCGAGTGGATTGAACAACAACAACCGGTGAAGTTCACTCGGAGCATTGGACCATGTTCTTTGTGGCTCCAAGATGCTGAATGGTTACAGTCTTTGGGGTTGTTCTGGTTTCCCCGGAGGAGATAAGCTTAAGTATGTGCTCCAGATTCACTTGATTCCTCCAACAATGAGGCGAGTATGAGGCCCTTTATATGGATTAGCATGGCCATCTCACTCGGCGTCCGTCGCTTTGATGGTGTATGGCGACTCAGATCTAGTGGTCAATCAAGTGATGAAGGAGTGGGGCGTGAAGCCCGGCTATGATTGGATCTTGCAATGCAAATGAGGAAGCTGGAAAAAGAAGTTCGAGGGTTGGAGCTCCATCACATCCCCGACTGAAAAATCAGCAGCGAGATGATCTGGCGAAGATAGGATCAAGAGGAAGCCATTCCGAGTGGCGTGTTTTTGGAACATATCGCACTCCGTCGGTTAAAGAAGATCCTTCACGGAGGAAGCTCCATAACCCAAGAGTGCCACGGACCCGGCGAGGTTGAGGTCCCAAAGATGGTCGACTTGGTCATGGAAGTTTTAGTTGTCACTCCCGATTGGACAATTCCATACATTGCATATATTAGAGAAAGGAACTCCCGGAGGATGAGGAAGAGGCTCGGCAGATCGTCCGTCGATCCAAAGCCTTTACCGTTATCAATGGGCAATTATATAGGGAAAGCCCAACGGGAGTCGGACAAAAATGCATAACGCCAGAAGAAGGTCGAGTCATACTCAATGATATCCACTCGGGGACTGTGGTCACCATCGTCCTCTCGGACCATTGTAGCCAAAGCATACCGAGCTGGATTTCTTGGCCAAGAGCAAATGAGATGGCAAAAGAAATAGTGGACAAGTGCGAAGGATGCGGTTCTACTCCAATATGTCACACAAGCCTGCGTCGACCTTGAAGACCATTCCGCTCGTCGGCCTTTTGCGGTCAGGGGTTGGACATGATCGGTCCCTTGCGAGCGGGTCGGGCGGCTTCACGCATGTCTTGGTAGCGATCGACAAGTTCACCAAGTGGATTGAGGCAAAGCCAATCAAAAACTTGATCTTTGATACTTTGCTGTTTCCTTCGTCGAAAAGTTGGCGTTCAGATATGGAGTCCCTTGCGATTATCACGGACAATGGGTGAATTTTGACTCGGAAGAATTCAAGGATTTCTGCAACTCCCAAGGCATACGAGTCGACTACGCTCGATCGCCCATCCACGGTCGAATGGACGGCGGAGCGAGCCAATGGATTGATCCTCAAAGTGCGAAGCCTCGTTTGATCACGAGATCTCAAGCATCTTGGCTGGTGCTTGGGTCGGCGAACTTCCTTCGCTTGGGGTTTGCGGACCCACGCCTAATCGGTCATTGGGAGAACTCCTTTTTCTGGTCTATGGGGCGAAGCAGTTTTACGAGTGATCTCCTTCACAATGCTCCACGAATTGAACTTTATAATGAAGCGAAGCAAGCAAGCGTCGAGATCGCATCGACCTCTGGAAGAGGAAGGAAATGGCTCGATCCGCTCGACCATTTACCAAAGCAAGACTTGCGCCCTGACGCCGAAAATGTGAGAGGTCGAGCCTTCCGGGAAGGAGATCTGGTCCTTCAGTGGATCAGCGAAAGCAACATAAGCTTGCTCCCTCATGGGAAGGTCCTTCGTCGTCACAAAGGTTCTCCACAATGGGGCATATCGTCTCTACAATGTCGAACCACGATATTGATGAGCCCCGAGCTTGGAATCGGATCTGCTCCGCCCGTTTTATACTTGAGGTTTTTCACTCGGAAGAATTGTAATAAAGTACTCTTGTAGCTCACGAGCTTTGAAGTAATAGTGTCATAATTCCTTCATAATTTTTGTCACTCTTTATTTTCGTCGAGTAAAATTTTCACCTCCCAGGTGTACACCCGTGGGTGTCTTAAGCGAATCCGTTCCGCCTAAGTTTTTAAAATCCTACCGAGTGGTAAGCCGGACTTCCACTCGGAACACCCGATGGGTGTCTTAGGCGCGAATCCGTTCCGCTAAGTTTTTTAAAATCCTACCGAGTGGTAAGCGGACTTCCACTCGGGGCTTAAGCTTGACTCGATGCTCGCCTAAGTTATTAAAAATCCTACCGAGTGGTAAGCGGACTTCCACTCGGAGGCTTAGCTTGACTCGGTGCTCGCCTAAGTTATTAAAAATCCTACAGTGGTAAGCAGACTTCCACTCGGGGCTTAAGCTACAGCTCAAGTACTTGCCTAAGTTATTAAAATCCTACCGAGTGGTAAGCCGGACTTTCACTCGGAGGCTTAGCTGCAGTCCCGGACTCGCCTAAGTATAAAGTATACTAGCAAGGGAAGCAGGCGCAGGTCATTGCGACCCTCTCCTTCGAGCTACACCATAAGTATGATGTGCGATTGCAAGGAAGATAAAGTGCAGGTCGATGCGACCCTCTTCTCCGAGCTTGACACAAATACAAAAGAAATCCTACCGAGTGGAGAGCAAACCTCCCACTCGGGGCTTAACTGCAGCCAGTGCTGCGCCTAAGATAAAAGAAATCCTACCAGTGGAGAGCAAACCTCCCATTCGGGGCTTAGCTGCAGCCTCGGTGCTCGCCTAAGATAAAAGAAATCCTACAGTGGAGAGCAAACCTCCCACTCGGAGGCTTAAGCTGCAGCCAGTGCTGCGCCTAAGATAAAAGAAATCCTACAGTGGAGAGCAAACCTCCCACTCGGGCTTAGCTGCAGCCAGTGCTGCGCCTAAGGTATTAAAAATCCTATCAGTGGAGAGCAAACCTCTCACTCGGGGCTTAGCTGCAGCTCGATGCTCGCCTAAGGAATAAGTCATTGCAGTAGGCATCTAGTACATTAACCCGCAAAGAGCGACTCAAGCCAAAGCAATTATTTCCAAACATCCAATCTGAATTTAGGTGCGACACCTAAAGTAACCGAGAGTGCTCAGGGCACTAAGCACATTAAAGTTTTATCGGTTACAACTTCACTCGACATACCGAGGCAAATTTAAGGTCAAGGAAAGTTTTGACCCCTCCGAGGAGGGCTGGATGGAGCAACGAACTCGTCAAGATCAATCCCGTCGGCGATCCGCGTGGCAGCAGCAATGAAAGTCTCCATGAAGGTCTGAAGTCGTGCTTTTTGGTGTTGGCCACTCGGAGAGCCGCCAACTTTCTTCTCGAGCTTCCTTGCAATGGACACGCGCCGGACACGAGGCAACGTCGCACCGCACCGGCGAAGATTTCTTCCACTCTTGCACTCGGTCGGGGGCGTCGTTCGATCGAGCCATCAATGACTCGAGGTCATTTTGGAGTGTCCCATTGGGCGGGCGTCGAGTCGATCTTGCGGACGTAGCAACCTTGATCTTGCGAGATAATCCACAACAAATGCAACGCAGGACTCGATCGGAAGATGTTCATGGCAGTTTCATCGTTCACCGGGAATTGACGGGGTCAAGGTTAAATCTCCGGCTGGCGGTTTCTTCTTCAAAGTTGCGGCGAGAACTCTGCAAAGACAAAACCCGAATCGGGAAAAGCGATCGAATGGAAACACAGCAGTTGAGAGAATTGGTCGAGTGAAGAAGGTTACCTTGAGCTTAAGGAACAATTTTTAGCAAGACCGCCCAAGAAGCTTTCCAGTTCGTTCCTCTTCCGGCCATTTGGAGGACCTTCTCGGTCAGATTCTTCTTGTCGATCTTCATTCGCTCAACATCCTTCTTTGGCGAAGGCCAAAGCAGTCTTCGATTACGTTGTCTGTTCGAGCTTGGCAACCGAGGCCAGCTTTTCATCGGCAAGCTTGATCTTCTCGAGACAGCTCAAGCTCCTTCTTCCTTTGAGCCTCCTTCACCTTGTGCGGAAATCGCAACAAAGTCAAACTTGAAGCAAATGAGGGAGAAAAGAGTTGTCGAAATCTCACCAAACATACCTTTGGTCTCCTCCTTCGCCTTCGTCGAGGTTCTCTTGCACCACTTCAAGTCCAATTCGAGCTGAATATGCTTCGCTCCAGTTCGATTAACGTGTCGCAAGATCACAAGATTTCTCTGAAGGTCACCACAAAAGTATCGGGATAATCCACTCCCGAGTGAATCAAGAGGAATTGTGCGTTTCTAAGACTACGGTCGAATGCAAACATTCAACCGTAGTCTCGGGGACTACACCGGTGGGTGCACTCAGCGTGCCCCCACCGGTTTTATTCAAGACATAGTCGACGATCGACCAAAAAAAAAAAAGAAGCGAGTCGACCAATCGATCGAGACTTCTTCAGGCTGTCGACCCGATCGGCCGAAAATTCTTCGGTGTAGTCAATCGCGTGATCGACCACGGTCTCGGGGACTACACCGATGGGTGCACTCAGCGTGCCCCCACCGGTTTCAGCTACATTCATTCCATTCGGATCTTGATCAGCGTCTACTTGGTAAGCCTAAGACCATTGCCCGTGATGACCCTTATATGGGGACTACACCCGGTGGGTGCACTCAGCGATGCCCCGCCAACTCGGAGTTTTTACCAACACACCTTTGGGTGGCTGCTATAATTCGAGAAAGAAAAGTTTGATAGCATATCCTAACGAGCAGGTGGTGGTCGACTAACTTGAACATTGCTCAAGAAGAGCGGAAATGGCGTCGTCAATTCGCTTGGCTCGCTTCGGCGATCTTCACCGCTCCATCATGATTCCTGCTTGACGGATCGCCTCTCTAGCAGCATCAGCCTGGTCCTCCGGGGCGTGGTGCGTGGTGAAGATCGAAGGTTTTCCAGCACTTTCGGCGAAGTGGGCGAGCACTAGTCGGCGGCACCGCGAAGGTCACGATGCTGTCGAGTGCCGCCCTCCCCTTAAAATCCACGACGGTCTCGGGTCTGCGTCGCGCCTTGGTTTTCTCTGCCAATGGATGCCTTCCTGCTCCTCCTAGCCCTCGGTGGCTCCTCATCCTCATCATCGCCGCTGTCGAGGAGAGTGATGATATTATCGGTTGGGGCTTGAAAAGAGTTAAAGTCGAAATCTTGAGTCGATCGACTAAGAACAAAAATTAAGGATATAATACCAAGATTTGAGGTGGCGGCGTCTTCCATCTCATGGTCGTCAGCCTTAGCTGAGGTTTCAGAAGTTGCAGCACTGAAAATCCAAAGAGTCAGTCGACTGGTTCAAGTATCAATCAGAGATAAAATTTATATAGAACATGAGGATTTAAGCAATATGTTTACCCTGAGATGGTGGGGATGGACACTTTCATTTTTGGCGAGAGGCTTGGTTGTCCTTGGCGGAACTACCTTCGCTGCTTTGGCGCTTTCTCGGTCGGCACGGTGAAGCGGTTCGAGGCGTTTGGTCGATTGCGAGGCGATCGCAACTCCTTACGCGTTCAGCCCGAAGGGTCGTGCACAAGTTTCGACCGCCTTTACGGCGCGGTGGTGCGACTTCCTCTTCTTCGTCCTCGTCATCATCGTCCTCGTCGTCATCATCATCATCGCCGTAAATGCGTCTCCTGCAGCGTCTGAGTCCCACTCTTCCGCTCTCGCCTCCATCGGCTTCTCCTCCTCGGTCGAATCTGGGCTCCATTGGGCATTGAATACAGCTCGGTGAAGGCTGAAAGTATTGAAGCGAGTTGATCGACCAAATTCTGAAGCACACTCGATGGACATGCAGCGAAAAAAGAACAAGTGTACCTTATCTGGGCAGCTGTCACGATCAAGCGGAGAAATCCTCCGGGATCGCGAGGATTGTCCTTGTTTCGATGATTGAAGCCATCCACCTTTCCACTACGGCATCGTCGACCGCCTCCGGGTGGGCCGAGTCTCGTCTTGATGCCGCAATACAACCACATCAAGTGACTCGGGCTGGAGGGCTGGATTCGCCTCGAAGAAAAACCTCCGGAGGTCCATGCCGATCCTCCGTCCCGACCAGCTGCACCACGGTCCATCAGCATCTTCACTTCAGCCCTCTCTTGGGAACAACCTTGGGAGGAGGGTTTATTCACTCGACTCATGGTAAATTCAGGAGGCGATCGGCTGCCCGGCGTCGTCTCGTTCGGCAATAAAACCAGGTCATTGCCAACCCCCGACCGACTCGGGAAAATGCATAGCTGGAAAAGTGCTTTTGCTCCTCAACTGGACTCCTAAACCACCACACATCCGGACTACTTGGGTCTTCTCGTCTCGGGGCTTGCCTTCTTCACGATCTGAGGCGACATGTGAAGATGTACTTGAACAAACCCGGTCGGCCGACAACCCGGGAAGTTTTAGCACATAGACACAAACGCGGCAAGGTATGCGATGGAGTTTGGAGTAAAATGGTGGAGCTGGGCTCGAAGAAATTCAGAAAACCCGAAAGAAGACACTCGGCGGCAACGAAAAACCTCGGTCGACATGGGTGGCCAAAAGCACGCCTCACCCTCTTACGGTGAGGCTGCCACTCTCGGCCAGAAGTCTCGCGGCGCCGTGGGGAATCAATCCGTCGTTGGCCATGTCGAGGAGATCCTTCTCCTCGATGGTCGTTGGATCCGATCTCCTGGACCCAGCCTTTCGGCAGGTTGGATCTCGACGAGAACCACCGCGACGGTGGATCTCCCCTTCGCCTTCTCGGCGCGGCGCCTTCTCCGCCATCGGCGCCTTCTTGGCGCTCCAAAGATCGTCGTCTTCTCTTTGCCCATGGCCGCCGCGAAATGCGCAAGGTGAGAGATGGCAAGGAGCAGCAGCGGAGGTGGAGAGCAGCGGCGGAGGAGCGGGGAGGAAGAACAAGGCATCTTGTGCATGAGCCTCCGGGAGTTACATTTATAGCATCCCTTCAGTGGGTGACAGTGGACCCAAGCAATCCAATCATATCGAGCAGCCGCCTTTCGCGCGTGGCGGAGAAAGTGGCGCGAAGGTCGAGGCGCCCTGATACGTCCCATCAAAGCGCCGCAGATCTGTTCCGTTTCAGCGCTTCCCCAAATTTCAGATCCCGAGATCCATGAGCGACGGATCAGTCATCAAGTGTGAGATCTCCTGCGATCCGTTACTCAAGTATAGCAAAGAAAGTCATTCGATCGAGGAACAAGAATGGATCAAGTCGATGAAGGAAAGTTTCTTGTTATCAACAAAGAAGATCTTGATCCAAGACAACACGTAGCGAATGCAAAAGCGATCGGAAACAACGTCAACTCCTCCTTCACTCAAGCCTCAATCCATTCGGGGCTAATGATGGATTCATGTACCTAGGGTAGGGTCATAGGCCTGACCTAAGCGTCCTACCAAGGGTACTCACGAGAAGAGATCATCTTCGATCGACCAAAGAGGAATCCACTCGACCAGATGGAAGCACTTTCGACCATGGAAGACCCACTCGACCATGAAGATTCACTCGACCACGGAAGGTCGAAGGCACTCCAGCAAATGCAATGGTTTACTATTGAATAGACTTAATGATAGTTAAAGCGCCTTATGAGGCGTTACAAGTAACCCCCCGGCTTAATGTACTTTAATCCCTCCATTATGTGGGCTGGCTGGGGTCTGGCACACTCTATATAAGCCACCCCCTCCACGAGATAGAAGGGTTCAGATTCTTGTAATACTCATACTCATAATCCACTCGACCGCCTCGGGGCTCCGAGGCGTGGGGCTGTTACTTCCTCGAGAAGGGCTGAACTCAGACATCCGTGTCTCCACAACTGCTCCATAGCTAGGACATCGCCTCTCCTTAACCTACCCCTACTTCTCTTGTCGGACTTAGAACCACGACGGAGCTGAATGTCTTCATCCTATTCTTGCAATGGGGTGTAGCTTGTTCTTGTTGTTGGGGAATCTTTGGGAGTCTTGTTGTTGTTGTGGGTGATCAGCCCACGAAGCATCTGAGCAATTGGCGTCAATGGACGAACAATGCTGATGAGTTATTTGTTAAATGCGACAGGTGATGATACCACTTGATGTTCGATCTAAGGAAGAACTTCATCATAATTTACATTGTCATCTTGACCAATGTCTTTAGCAGAAGTGCAGCTGCTGCAATATCTTTAGCCTCATGAGCCTCTGTGGTAGTAGGCTCATGGACAACCATTCTTCGTTCTTGGTCTTGCGCTTCTTCTTGGAGGGAGCGGCATCGAGGCTTCAGTGTTCTTTCTCTTTCGGCGTCGGCCTCGACAGCCCTCGTCTTCTTACATTGTCAGCGGTTGTGGAGACCTTTGGCTTGAGCTTTGTCATGCTGCTTGGGAAGATAATGTGAGGGCTTCTTGGCTCGAAGGCTCGGGCTGTTCGGAGGGTGCTTCTTCTTCCTCTTTGCAGCCATCCCAGGGTCAATGCCAGGATGGCCAAGTGATTTGTGCTTCTCAGCCTCATTGTAGACAAGCACACACTTATCGGCAATCTTCATGCGCTCGTGAGCCACAGAGCTTCTTGGCGTTTCTTGAGAAAAGCTTCTTTAAGCTCATGCGGCATGACCTTGAAGTTTCGGCGTCTTGAACACTTAGCTTGGACACATGCTTCTTGATCAGCTGCTCAAGAGCATCATCATCAAGATCTTCATCACTTGATAGATCAATGGGTTCTTCACGTAGAATTGCAGCAGGAGTCAAGGTTCTTTGATCAGATGGTCTGACAAGTTGCTTCTTCTTCTCCGTTCTCTTGGAGACACGAGACAGATCTTCATATTGCACTGCGGCTTCAGGAGGTGCGATGGCGATTAACCGCGTGAAGTCTTTGGAGGTGCGATTGAGGTTGAAGCCTTTGACTTCTTTTGCTTTTGCGGCTTTGGAGGAGGAGCAGGGTGTCGGTGTCAAAACCGGCGGATCTCGGGTAGGGGTCCCGAACTGTGCGTCTAGGCGGATGGTAACAAGAGGCGAGGGACACAATGTTTTTACCAGTTCGGGCCCTCTCGATGGAGGTAAAACCCTATGTCCCGCTTGATTAATATTGATGATATGGGTAGTACAAGAGTAGATCTACCACGAGATCAAGGAGGCTAAACCCTAGAAGCTAGCCTATGGTATGATTGTTGAGATGTATATTCGTCCTACGGACTAAGGCCCTCCGGTTTATATAGACACCGGAGAGGGCTAGGGTTACACAGAGTCGGTTACAATGGTAGGAGATCTACGTATCCGTATTGCCAAGCTTGCCTTCCACGCCAAGGAAAGTACCTTCCGGACACGAGCCGGAGTCTTCAATCTTGTATCTTCGTAGTGTGGGAGTCCGGCGGATATTGATAGTCCAGCTGTCCGGACACCCCTAGTCGGGACTCCTCGGTAGCCTGAACCAGTCTTCAATGACTATAAGTCCGGCGTGCATAAGGTTCGGCATTGCAAAGGCGGGTTCCTCCTTGAATAATCCGAGAAGATAATGAACACGGGATAGTGTCCGGCTCGCAAAATAAATTCCACATTCCACCGTAGAGAGAATAAAATGTACACTTAGTTCAATCTGGCGGCGTATTACGCGGCGCGTCATCACACCGCTACCAAGCCTTTGTTTGAATCGTTTTTCTTGTACCACCTCAAAGACGTTTAGCGGCGGTTTCCTTGGCACGTCTTGTCGAGCGAGATCGTGTTCCCTTATTCGAATTCTCATCAATATGTGCGTGGGTAACCCAACGCGCCATTGATGGTGGCGCTTGGGAGATAAGCGAGTTTTACCGGGCGGTGAGGGCGCATAGTTTTGTCCACCTATATATAAAGGATAAGGATTTACCTTCTCACCTCGCCTTCTTCCTCCTTTGCTCATTCATCCCTGCAAACTCAAGCTCCAACGCCCAAGTTCGCGCATCTCGCCTCGACCTTTCTCCGAATATGTCCGGAGCGGGAGGTAAATGGTTGGCCTCCACCGCTAAGGAGGAAGACATCACCAAGCTGCGCGACGCCGGATACCTTTCGAGCGATATTGCGCATCGGCTGCCCGACGAGGGGCAGCTCATCCCTACCCCCGCCTCATGAGAGGGTCGTCTTCCTCCCCACTTCCTCCAGCGGACTGGGCTTTCCGCTCCATCCATTTGTCCGGGGCTCATGTTTTACTACGGCTGGATTTCCACGATCCGGTGCGAACTTCATCCTCAACATCTCGGCGTTTATCGTGGTGTGCGAAACCTTTCTCGCATCCAGCCCCACTTGGCCTCTGGCTCAAGACCTTCAACGTCAAGCGAAGGTTGTGAAGGGGCATAAGCGGAATGCGGAGGCGCCATGTTGGGCAAGCTACCCAACGTCCCTTGGCTAGAAGGGACCTTCGTGGACTCCGTCAAGGGGTGGCAATCGGGTGGTTCTACATCACCGAGCCGTGCAAGCCCACATGGGCGGCGGCCCCGAGTTTAGATCTAAAATCCCCGCAGCTCACCTCACGGAAAGAGAAGGGCTTGCGGTGGGGCAGTCCGTGGAGGTGGCGGGACTCGAGCCTGCATCAAGAAGATGGTGAGCAATAGGCTCCGGCTCGTCGATGTGGTCGAGTCATGCTCCTCCGTGGATTCTCCCATGCCAAACGGGCATTCAATTTGTGGGAGTTTAATCCGGAACAGCACCAGGCGTTAAGCGGGCTCTTGATACAACACACGAAGGTGCACGGAGGGTGCTGTTCAAAGGCGCCGAAGCCCCGCATCCGTGACCAAAGACCGCGATTCAGCTCGCGATCTCCGTGATGAGGTAAGTGATTCAACCCCTTCTACGGGACACTTGTGGTAATTAGATTGACTCTAGTGAGGTTTTTAATCTGCCTCTTCCTTTGACAGAATGGATGGAGAAGGCCAAGCTGCTCATGAGCCCGGCTCCCATGCGGAAGAACCGGTGGATGCCCGCTTAGCGGGGCTGCTGGTTCCGCACCGCTGCGTGGTGCCGGAGAAGAAGGCCAAGAAGGTGGCCACGGGACTCGAAGAGTTCCCGTAATCAGCGTCTGACGATGACGAGGACTCCTCCCGAAGGCGAGGAGGAGGAGTACTCTCTCCGGAGGAGGAGAGAAGAAGAGGAAGGCTTCCCAATCGGGCGGCGAAGGGTCAAGAGGGGAGAACTATCCCCGACAGTTTCGCCAACATCAGCGTTGGCGAGGATGAGTGGCCTCAAGGGCGAGGCGTCCGGCGGATCGTAAGTATTCGGATCATTTACATGCCGTACCTTCGTGTCACGAAGTATCCTTCTAACACCGCATTCGTCCGTAGTCCGGCCAAGGATGATCTTCCCGACTCTATGGCGGTCGTTGGCCTCGTCGGAAGTAAATTCCGTCCCGACCGCCTCTACCCCACGCCCGACAAGGGCGCCAAGGTGGGATCCCAGAGGGACCCATCGGAGGAGGCTCGGAGGCGCCGTCGAGCGACCTCCTCGAACTTTGTGCGGACTCTACGCCGGAACCCGCGGTGGTTCCAGAGTCCGCAAGCGGCCCCTTCGAAAGAAGGGCAAGACCGTGACGCCGGCGGCCTCCATCCAACCGGGCGCGGATAACCTATTGGGGCGCTTAAAGGCGCTTCCATCGAGGAAGAACACCGCACTATCATGAGTGCGGTGATTGAAAAGGTCCACTCGCCAAGAGCGGGCTGACCAGCTTCAGCAGCCTTCTAACGAGCTTTGAGGTAAGAAGTTAAAATTATGTAATGTAATACCGCATAGAGTAGCCTGATGCTTAGTTCGATGTTCGGAAGGAAAAGCGGACTAAGGATCTAACAAGATATCTGTGAGGTTTCTAAAAATATGTCAATATGGGTTTGCAGGCTCTTTGTTGACCTCTGCCGCGTGCGGTGGAGGTCGGGCGTGAAGAAGGACCTTGGCGGTCGGAGCAAGAGCTCGGCCATGCCAAGAGGCAGCTCGAGGAAAAAGAAGGTGAATAACACCACTTTAAATAAGTACCTTGCGTAAAAGGGTTTTGGTTGCAAATAAGATTAACAAGGATAATATGTGTATTGCGGGGCCACTAACGAGGTGGCAGCCTGAAGGATGCCGTGTCCGTGGCCAAACATAATCGGCCACGGACAGGGCTGGCTGCGAGAAAAGCAAGCGGCACCGGTGGCGGAAGTTCGGCAAGAGCCCAGGCTCTCATGGAAAAGCATGAGAGTTTGGGCGTGACCCCAAGACTCGAGAGTCCGAGCTTGCCTTGGCTCTCGAAAGTGCCAAGTCCGCCAAGGCCGAGGCCGAAGGCCCTTCAGAGGTCGAGGACATGAAGAAGATAGCTGCGGGTAAGGCATTTTTCATGCAAGCAGGCATGTTAATGTGGATTACGGATACTTACCCGATTCGAGCCTTCGAGGCGTTTGCAGATCTGCCAGTAGTCCCGATCCGCCGCATTCTATCGTGGCGAGGAGGGAGCTCGACGGAGAAGGTCTTCGGTCTCGATCTGCCGAGGCCGCCATCCGTGCCCCTAAGCGACCAAGCAAGCAGCTGGTTGAACTCCACAAGGTAGCCGAGGAGGCCATGAAGGGCCTCATAGTCCGGTGTGGCTCGGAGAGGCCATGCCGGAAGCTACTTTGGCTTAGTCAGCGGCTGGTGAATGCCTGCCCAGTGGATGTAATCAAGCACTCCGCTTTGCATTGAAGGCGCTCGTCGGGCCCTTGCCCGCATAAAGGTGCAATGGGGCAAACTGGATGCGGAGAAGCTTCTCACGGATCCGCCCGCCGGGCAAGGAGCATCGTCGCCCGAAGCGGTATTATAAAGTTGTCTGAAGGGAGCTGCGATATTGCGGATGAGTGCTCGAAATGTAATCTTTAGTGAACTTCATTGTGTATTTATCTGGCGCTGAAAACTTCGTTTATATGCGCCATGAGCAACGCTTGTTTAATTTAAAATATTACCTTCATGCGGCCGTTTGTAAAATCGAGAGATGGCAAGTCGTTGGCTTCAGCCCCAAGCCACAAGTCTTTGGGGTGTTCGGTGATAAACTTGGCGCTCTTGTTCCCATTATTGGGTCCATCTAGGGGCGCTCAACACGACGAACAAGGCAACCGGACTTATAATGCTTGAACACTCTCCTTAGCCATAGAATTCTATAATTTTAAATTTGGTGAAGCCCCGGTATTTGGAAGACCGAATCCGGGCGCTATCCACGCCTATCGTCGGACATCATCGAACTTCGCTCGAAGCGGCATGAGTCTTTAAGGACCGAAAGAACCTCTCGAACAGCGACCGGTCTCGCCTTATGATGCTAGTCGGTTTTAGCTTTCTCCGAGGCGTTAACCGGCTCAACCGGGCGCAATCGCGATGGTTCTCCATGCTACCTTAGGCAGCGGAACGGAATGTAAGGCACCAAAACATGGGGCCGGGCAAACCCAACTATTGACCCAAGACATGATTGGAGCCGATTCATATAATGCTATAAGTTTGTGGTGCCGCACTTGTGAAAGTGTTCGGACTTAATAACACCATAATTTGGGGAACATAAGCCCTGGCGTATTCGGCCGTACCAAAATGTGCGGGTGCAAGATGTCATGTAATGAACATATATAAAAGATAACATAATTGCAATAAAAGGTGCTGCATTATTTATGAAAGAAGGTGCGCTAATAAAGCGGATGATACAAATAGTCGGTAAGCAAGGGATTTGGACTAAATAAACATGTCCCCCTCGAGGATGAGCTGCAGACTTGGTGTATGTAATTGAATTTAATGCTCGTAATTGAGACCACTGAATATTACCGGCCTCCTTTAGTCCCCGATTGTTTGCATCATGAGTTCGGCAAGTGCGCCCGTCGAGCAGAGCTTCGATTAACGAGTCCTGTATACATAAAAAGAAAAGATAAAAAATAAAACCAAGGGGGTGCTCGCGTGAGCCCCTGGTGTGGTCGAGCCGCACTCTTGGTCCCTTGTGATCGAGCCCCTTCCCTGCGCCCATGGTATCTCCAAAGCGTAATGATGTATGCGGGTGTTATTCTTGTGATCATCTTGGCGAGGGTTGGGGCCGCATTACGCTGGCGATGCTCTGATCGCGCCCGGTGGTCTTAGTTAGTATTGCTCGGGCGCGCTTTGATATATCCGGCTTTTTAGCTGCGGACTTGAGAATTGCCGTGAAGGCTACTCAGTACTTACGCGAGAGCCAGATGTTCCTCTGTTCGAGGGCGTTCCGTATTCCCATTGACCGTAATGACTCCACGAGGGCTGGCATCTTGAGCTTTAGGTATCGTAATGCAGCACCGCGTTGAATTTTACAACGCGGTTCGTCCGAGCAGGGCATGGTAGCCGCTTCTGAGCGGGACTATATCGAAGATTAACTCTTAACCGGAAATTATCCGGGATCCAAGACCACTTCGGTGTGGTGAGCCTGTCAGTTGGCTTCCACTCGGGATGACACCTTTAAAGGTTGTCTTTGTAGGTTTAATCTGGATGGGTCTATGCCCATTTTGCGCACCGTATCCCGATAAAGCGAGGTTCAGGCTCTGCCGCCGTCCATCGAGGACTCTTGTGAGGTGAAATCCATCGGCGATTGGGTCTAAGACCAGCGCGCGAATCCGCCATGGCGTATGCTGGTCGGATGGTCTCTTCGATCGAAAGTGATCGGACGGAGGACCATGGATTAAATTTTGGGGTGGCTGGCTCCATCGCATAAACGTCCGTGGTCGCGCTTCCTCTCCCTCTTGGGTATATGGGTCGCGTATATCATATTCACCGTCCGCACTTGCGAGGGAAACCTTCATCCTCTATTGTGCGGCGGCGGGTCTCTTCCTCGTCATCGCTATTTAGCCCCTTGTCATTGTTTTCGCAATTAACTTGCCAGCCTGCTGAACACCCAACAATCCCTATTGGTGTGATTAGCTGGCTTTTCGAGGTGCCATGTATCGGCATGGCGGTCGAGTATTCGGTCCAAATTGGGCGGACCGGAGTGGTTCTTTTAAATGGCTTCTTCCGTTGGCGGGTTTGGAGCCTCGGAATCCGGCATTGACTGCCGTATCCTCCTTATCGTCGCCGTTAATCGGCGCTTTGTTTTGATTCGACATGACCTGCCGTTGTTGTCCTTAGTATCCGGACTGCCAGAATTTTTACGGAGATTGTTGATTCGGGCTAGCCAGCTGTCCTCTCCTGCACAAAAGCGGGTCATTAACGATGTGAGGGCGGCCATGGATTTCGGCTTTTCCTGCCCCTGTGCGGGCTAGCCATTCGTGCGGATGTTATGCTTGAAGGCTGCTAGGGCCTCTGCATCCGGACGGTCGGCGATTTGATTTTCTTCGTCAAGAACCGAGTCGAAATTGTCCGGCCGATTCGTCTGCTGCTGAATAATGTGGCTTAGGTCATCGGTGTCGGTGGTCACACGTATGTGCCTTGGAAGTTATGAAGGAGCGGCCTCCGTGTCTTCCCAACACCCAATTGACTCTGCGGGCAAGCTGTTAAGCCAATGCCGAGCTGGTCCTTTAAGCTTGAGGGAGATATTTGATGGCGTGGAGATGCGTCGCGCGGGCCATATGGATGTGGAGAAGATAGTCTTGATCCAAACTGCGAGGTCTGTTGTGCCATCGTAAGATTCGATGTTTACGGTTTAAACCCTTGAGGATCGATGATCCATTACTTCGTCGATGAAGCATAGAGGTGTCTGGCGCCCTGTATTGAGCAATATCGCGACGCAGCTCGAGGGAGCGCTATGCGCTATGTTCGGCCCGGCGGTGTTATGTCCGCGCGACGGTATTCGTCGTGGGTCGTAGGGCGTACGTGATCCGTAGATGGATCTGGATTGCCTTGCCTTGTCCTCCAATATGTCTCGCAAGTCCGGTAGCGTTCCTTTTGGCCCAGTACTTTTGGGCGATGTCGAGTATGCGTTCTTGGCTGGGGCTGGATGCCTCTCATCACGACCACGGGGTGGTCGGTCACCATATCGTCTTGTTGGTGAAGAAGGTATGTATGCTTCCTCCTCTAATCGGGGAGCAGCTTGCGTCTTAGGTAACTTTTGGAGGGGCGTTCGAGTTTATACTCTTGACGCGAGGACTTGGTCCATCGATCGGCCGACAAGTCTGATCAGCTTGAAGCTGCTCTCGCTTTTCTTTAGGCTGTTTGCTGTGGTGATAAGCTGCGCGCTTGAAGCGCTCTTGTTCGACGGGATCCTCAGTGCAGCCAATTCGTCATCGTTGAGGCTTGCTTGTCTTGAGAGGGAGGCATATAGTTATCATCCTCAACCCCTTTGTTTGCCGCCCTCTCGGGGGCTTGCTTGCCTCCTCTGCGCTGAGTCGTGCGAGGGGATTGTCTTCGGCGCTCTCTGGGTGTTGTTGTCTCTGTGCGGAATCTCCATTCTTGTTGTGGCGGGATTTAGGCGGCGCCACGACGCCGGCGTTTGGGCTGCTTCTTTAAAGAGTCGCCTCCGCTGCTTCTTCGCCATCCCTTCTTTGGGGTATCCACCATGTATCGTCATATGGCGAGGTGGCTTTCGATGCCTGTAGGCGCTGGTTCTGTTGTCTCGGCATCGCCGTCCATAGCATCGATGTCTTGAGTCGTAGTCTAGCATGTCGGTTAAATCCTCGACAGTGGCTACAAAGTGGGTGGTGGGTGGGCTCTAAATTTCTTCGTCGTCCGTACTCCAACCATCCTGGCCATAGTCCGGCCAGGATTCTCCTGGTAACGAGAGATGCCTTAATGAGTTTAGGATATCGCTGAAAGGTGAGTGTTGGAATATGTCCGCGGCGGTGAATTCCATAACCAGCGCCCAATCCGGACCGATCGGTAGGGGCGCGGGAGGTTCGGAGTCCGGCGAGGAGTCCGGCACCTCGGATTCACGAGTTTCGCAAGGGACAAGATTGGTGTTCGGCTCCATCACTGTGGATGTTGAAGCCCCGGGCGGTGTCTATCCACCGACCCTCGATCTGGGCGATCGGCTCGGCCGACGGCGAAGCGGATCCGAGTCGGCCACCAAGGCCTTGTCCGACGGCGAGCTAGATCGTGCCCATCGTCAAAGTCGGGCGCGCTTAGCTGCGGCTCGAGTTCGTCGAAGATCAAGTCTCCGCGGACATCGGCCGTGAAGTTTAAGCTTCGAATCGACTGACGGCGGGGGTGTAGCTTCGATCTGCTCCGGATGGCCAAGAGAATTGGCCCGATGCAAAGCCGCCGAATCTGAAGATCTGTCCGGGAGAAAAGTCTCACCACAGGACAGCGTTGCGGTTGAAGATGCCATCAAGCTTATCGGTGGCGACACGAGGAACTCTCAATGAAAGCACCAATGTCGATTGTCAAAACCGGCGGATCTCGGTAGGGGGTCCCGAACTATGCGTCTAGGCGGATGGTAACAAGAGGCGAGGGCACGATGTTTTACCTGTGTTCGGGCCCTCTCGATGGAGGTAAAACCCTCGTCCTACTTGATTAATATTGATGATATGGGTAGTACAAGAGTAGATCTACCACGAGATCAAGGAGGCTAAACCCTAGAAGCTAGCCTATGGTATGATGTTGAGATGTATATTCATCCTACGGACTAAGGCCCTCCGGTTTATATAGACACCGGAGAGGGCTAGGGTTACACAGTCGGTTACAATGGTAGGAGATCTACGTATCCGTATTGCCAAGCTTGCCTTCCACGCCAAGGAAAGTACCTTCCGGACACGGCCGAGTCTTCAATCTTGTATCTTTGTAGTGCAGGAGTCCGGCGGATATTGATAGTCCGGCTGTCCGGACACCCCTTAGTCTAGGACTCCATCAAGGGGCTTCATCGAGTCGGCACCATTGTCGAATGATCTACTCTGGCGCCTTGAACCATGATGTAAGTGATGAGGCCGTCAAGGTTGGCATAGGGGCCAATGACATTGGGATTAGCTTCACGGGAGCCGTCGGCCACAGGGAGCAGAGGGACCAGGGTTGAAGTCCAAACCCAAGGACTTCTTGTTCTTCTTGCCCAGAGCCACTGCAAACTGGTAGTTGCGCTTCAAGAGAGTCATCCGCGACACCATAGTAGAGAGGTGGGATCTGCGTTTGCTGGCTGTGGGCCACGGACCATACAAGGATAGAAGCCTTGTTCAATGGCTTCAGCTCGGCTCTTGGATTGAAGGCCTCGATAGAGGATATCACCCCAAGGTCTCTTGATGGCATGCTTCTCTGCATATTCCTTTGTGACAAACTTGTACTTGAACCACTCCTCAGCCCAATAGCATCGAATCCATTGGATTCGCGTCTTTCTCTGATGATAGTTCTCTTCAGGATCTGTCTTGTAAAGTTACGCTAAATCATCGAGCAGATCTTTAGATGTTCCTTCTCTGCTATCGCCACCCTTCCTTGCTGATTTTACGCAGCCATGAATTTTAAGTGAAAGGCTTCAATCGTTCAAAGGCTTGAGATTTGCGCTTGCTGGTCAAGCGAGGCGGCTTCGGAGAATTTATATGATCTTTGTAAGTATTACGCAAGCGAATGAAGACTATGAGAACCAAGGGATTCTCCCACGGACATGTACTGTGACAACATTAGAGATGCGAGGAAGGGAAGAGGTCATATGCATTCTCGTAAGATTTTGAAGATAAATCGGTTTGAAGACATTGACCTCATGATGCGAAGACATTCACTTATATAGGTGATTTGGTTCGATTTGTGCCAATCCGTGAATAAGTACAAGTGAGGAATCAAACTAGACAAGAAATCTAAGTGAATCGACTAAGCGTTATGAGATGAAGACGAGAATAGATCTAGCTTGAATAGACGAAACTACTTTGATAAACAGGATGAATCTTGAAGATCAAAAAGGTGGTAAAAATAGAGTTATAATTACGCACGAAGAACTGCTAGATGGAAGAATAGGAGACCGAGCAGTTCAGCCCACCATGCCCTAAATTGGCTATGGAGGACACCTCACGGCGACGGGCGGAGAGGGCGATGTCCGCGTCGGCGTGAGGGCGCGTCGGGAAGCCGCGGCAGCTAAGCGCCGTCACGGCGTCGTCACGAGCTAGCGGTGGCGCTAGGGTTTTGACGGAGGTGGAGAGGTGGGAGAAGGATTTCTTTACCGCAGGGACAGGTATTTATAAGTAGGTGAGAGACACGGCGCAATTATCTTTGGTGCCTGGCGGTTCATATCTGAGGTGCGTGGCAAGCATGCAACACACTCGAGGATGTCCCACGTTCCCATGCCCGCCAGCATGTCGGAGAGTTGTTCGGCTTCTCGGTTTCAACGATAAAGATAAGACATTTAAATCAGATTTAATGTTTATCTCTTTGCCTTCTACGACTAGGGCCTTGAGAAGACATTAACAGTTTCAACAGAATGCATATGATTTGGACAGATAGATTTTGAGATAGGAAGCATAGAAAGGTTAGGGTCCCATCACATTCACTTAGTTCAATAGATCCAATCTTGAAGACATAGCTATAAGTGAATGTTGTAGAGGACAGAACACTTAATGTGTGTGTGTGTGTGTGTGTGTCTATATATATATATATATATATATATCGAAAGCAATCAAATCATCATAGTGCAGAAAGTCATGAAGACAAATTGAAACTGAAGATAAACCAAATGCGAAGTCATTGCAATATAACGCCTCGAGTGAAACACTTCAAACAAGAAAAGTTGGTGGTGGCGTTACCCACCGTATAGGAAGTATTAGACCCAGACACGGCGCACAATTATCGTGGCGCTCCGAAGTCAAATTCCATGTTAATGTATTCACACTCAGAGTGTAAACCTTCATTGATTGAAGATATACATTACTTTGTGTGTTGCACATCTAAGTCATCAACATGCATAAGTGTTAGGATGTGTGCCTGATCACAGGACATTAGAGGATTCCAAGATATTTAGCTCACACCGTAACTTGCAAAACCTTTTCTCATCCAAGGGCTTTGTGAAGATATCGCGATTGCTCTTTAGTGTTGATGTGAATGATATCGATATCTTTTTTCGTAACATGATCTACGAGAAAGTGATTGGCGTATTTCAATGTGCTTTGTCTTGAGTGTTGGACTGGATTGTTGGCTATTTTGATGGCACTCTCGTTGTCGCGAAGAGAGTACTTGATTCAGGTTGACGCCATAATCCTTGAGAGTTTGCTTCATCCATAGAAGCTGAGCACAACAGATCCAAAGAAGAATGTATTGATTCAGCGCTTGAGAGTGATACAGTTACGCTTCTTGAAGACCAACGGACAAGTGATCGACCAAGAAAATGACATGTGCGATGTTGACTTGCGATCCACCTTGTCACCAGCATAATCAGCATCCGAGAATCCAACCAAATCGAATCTTGAGCCCTTGGGATACCATAATCCGAGTGTTGGGGTGTAAGCCAAATATCGAAGAATTAAACTTCACGGCTAAGTGATCGATTCCTTTAGTGCCGCTTGATATCGAGCACACATGCAAACACTAAGCATAATATCTGGCCTAGATGCACATAAATAAAGCAAAGAACCAATAATGGAGTGGTATACCTTTTGATCGAACTCTTTACCAATGTCGTCGGGACCAAGATGGTGTTTGGTGGCATTGGCATCGTGTAGCCTTTGCGGTCTTCCATTCCAAACTTCTTGAGACAGTCTTTGAGGTATTTATCTTGAGATATGAAGATGCCATTCCTCTGTTGATTTAATTTGAAGACCAAGGAAGAACTTCAGCTCACCCATCATGGACATTTGATATTGCTCTTGCATCATGTACCCAAACTCATCACTGTACTTCGGTTGGTGCATTCAAGATTATGTCATCCACATATATTTGGCACACAAACAATTCACCATCATATGTCTTCGTGAAGAGAGTGGGATCGAGGATCCGGGTTTGAAGCCTTTGCTCTTGAAGTCTTTGATTGTATCATACCGAGCACGAGGGCTTGTTTGAGGCCATCTGATTGCCTTGTTTAGCTTGTACACCATATCGGGATGTTTTGGATCTTCAAAGCCGGTGGTTGAGCGACATATACTTCTTCTTCAATCTTGCCATTGAGAATGCACTCTTTACATCCATTTGATATAGCAAGATATTGTGATGATTAGCGTAGGCTAGTAGTATGCGAATGGCTTCAAGTCTAGCAACAGGAGCAAATGTTTCATCGAAGTCTATTCCTTCAACTTGAGTGTATGCTAGAGCCACAAGACGTGCTTTGTTTCTGACGACTTGACCATGCTCATCTTGCTTGTTTCGATCTATCCATTTTGTTCCAATAATGTTATGCTTGCGAGGATCGGGTCGCTTGACAAGTTCCAGACATTATTCAGTTTGAGCTGTTGAAGTTCTTCTTGCATGGCTTGAATCCATTCAGGTTCCATAAAAGCTTGACAACTTTCTTGGGTTACGATATTGACACAAATGAAAAGTGCCCACGAAGTTTGCTAGCTGTGTTGCTCTTGATCGAGTGAGCGGACCAGGTGCATTGATCTTGTCAATTATCTTTTCTATTTGAACTTCATTTGCAACACGAGGATGAACAGACGAAGATTTTGCTCTGGCTGTTCATTGTCATCATTGGGAGGATTGTCTTGGATGAGCATTGTATTTAGGTTGATTTGGTGCGAGATGATAAGTTCCTCTTGAGTTGTGCTTGAGAGGGCATGATTTCACCAGTTCCCATCAGCTTGATAGACTCGTTTGAAGGAGCTTCATCCGGTGTGCTTGGTAGAATCTCTCTCTGTGAACCATTGGTTTCATCAAATTTCACATCCATAGTTTCAACGATTTTGTAGAGATAAAGGTTGAAGACTACTGTAGGAGTGTGAATCCTTTCCATAGCCAAGCATGAAGCCTTCATGAGCCTTAGGTGCAAATTTTGACTTGTGATGGGGATCCTTTATCCAAAGATCTTGCTCCAAATACTCAAATGGCGATGTTTGGCTTCTTGCGATAAGTAGCTCATATGATGTTTGGTTGAAGCTTATGAATGTATACGGTTGATGATGTGACATGTTGTATCAATAGCTTCAGGCGAGAACTTTCTTGGTGTCTTGTACTCATCTAGCATTGTTCGAGCCATCTCAATGAGGGTTACTGTTTTTGCTCTCAACAATGCCGTTTCTTTGAGGTGTGTATGGGCGAGAGAACTCATGAGTGATTCCCATTGTATCGAGATATAGATCAAGTCCGGTGTTCTTGAATTGATGCCATTGTCACTTATGATGTGCTTGATCTTCACACCATAATTGTTCATTGCTCGATTTACAAAGCGTCGAAGACATCTTGCACTTCAGTCTTGTGCAAATTATATGAACCCATGTGTATCTTGAGTAGTCATCAACAATGGCGAAGCCATAGAGACAGCAGTTGTTGTGAGGGTGGAGTAGTGAGTAGGTCCCACCAAGTCCATGTGTAACAGCTCGAAGGGTTGAGATGTTGTCATGATTGTCTTGAGGGTGCTTTGCCCTTGTCATCTTTCCATCTTCACAAGCACCACACAGATGATCCTTTTGAACTTGACATCTTGATGCCAATGACATGCTTCTTCTTGACAAGTGAGTGTAAGTTTCTCATGCCAAGATGTCCCAGCTTGATGCGAGCCGACGATTCGAAGCTTTTGTGAGAAGACATCTGACAAGTCAGGACCTCTTGAGAAATCTACCATGTATAGATCATCTTTTCGATACCCTTCAAAGACTAGAGATTTGTCGATTCCATTAGTACAAGGCAACGATATTTGCCAAATATCACAATCATGTTCAAGTCACAAAGCATTGAGGCAGACATTAAGTTGAAACCAAGGGATTCAACAAGCATCACTTTATCGTGTGTTGATCCTTTGAGATTGCAACTCTACCTAGACCCAATACCTTGCTTTTACCAAAGTCGGCAAATGTAATGTGACTTTTGTCGGATGGGCGTAAGGTTGAGTCCATGAGAAGACTTGATCACCAATCATATGATTTGTGCATCCACTATCCATAATCCATTCGAAGCTTTTGGTGATGTACCCTCTGATGCGATTAGGAGGATAGGCTTCACAAAAGTGTTGTGAAGCATAAGCTTTTGACACATATAGGGACAGTCACATCTTATATCAAGGTTAGGACATAGTATGGCTGATAAGGGATTCAGATGAAGTATATTAAATGACATTTTATCATGTGTCCTTAATGAGTTTTAGGTCCCCAGCAATAGTATCGGACGCCATTGATTGCTGGCTGGAGACCATTTTCTGCAAAAGAGAGTTAGTTCTTCTTTGCCACCCACATCTTTAGTGGGGGCTTAGAAGCGACGAGTCTAAGTGCAGCATCTGAGAATTTTGGATTTGAAGCCCTAGCAAATAGCCTTGCAGGAGATGAATGATACTCATATGAATAAGCGAGAAAAGTTCTTAGTCCTATGAACATAGCGGTGCGAAGATACACGCTCATATTCATAAGTCTGAGCATGATTTCCATGCAAAACATTGGCGTTAGGGTGACTCATGTGAGTCTGTATCTCAGATGAAGCCTTTGGGCCATATGAAGCTATAGGTGCAGGGTTTGTCTTCTTCCTTGGTGGTGTCATGGCGACATTCACGGAAGATTCTCAATGTACCACTTAGGTACCCATATCTTCTTCATAGGTGGTCCATTCCTGCGATTAGTACCAATGTACACGCAAACACTTCACCATTCTGATTTTTGAACAGCTTATAGTTTGCATCAAAGGATTCATCAATGATAATAGGATTAGCACAGGTAAAGCGGATAAGGTAGATGGATCTCTTGAAGGTTCCTTTGCAGCAACCCATGTGGTTTTGGGCTCTTGCTCGGGCTTCGATCGAGCCATCAACATTCATTTTCCTTCAGACCCAACACCCTCTTACCTAGGGTTTGGTTCAGAATCGCTTTTGAGGACATCGCAGAGAGTCGATGTCCTTCAAACTTTTGACATCCTGTTTCAAGCAATGTCTTCAACATAGCATTTTCATTAGCAACAGCGGTGGTATCCTCTGCGAGAGGGTTAGTAACCACATTAGTAGGTGAAGACAATGAAACGATGGCGATGAGTGGAACATTCAACAGAGATGTAGCATTATCACGCTCAATGCATTTTAGACATGGTGGTTCAAATCCATCTGGCGGAACCGATCATTGGCCGTAAGTGACTCATTCACCTTTTGAAGATCTTCATGAGCCGCTCTCAATTTCTCAAGCTCTTGTTTCCTTTGAAGATAATCATAGGAAAGCCTTTCATAAATAGTTGAGAGCGATTCATGGCGACTTTCAAGTTCTTGGTACTTAGCATGAAGATTTTTATGTCATCAACTAAGGACTGTGAACGTGCCATTTCAGCGTCCAACAGGTCATCGCTTTTGTCTAACAGTTTTTGAGTATGTTCCATAGCCTTTTGTTGTTCAGTTGCAATTTTAGCAAGTGTTTTGTAGCTGGGTTTGGATTCACAATCAGAGTCATCTTCACTTGAAGTTTGAAAGTAAGCATCGTGTGATTTTACCTTGGCACCACGTGCCATGAAGCGATCACGTGGGAGTAGGATCGTCTTTGTCATTAGCTTCAGCGTTGGTGTGGAAGTCATTGTCTTGATGTTGAAGATGGACTTGGCAACATAAGCGATGGCTAGAGCCGGACTTACAGCGCCAGGTCGACTCCTCTCGGACTCCACCTCCGCCTCCTCTGAAGCAGACTCCTCCTCAGATCCATTTCCTTGCCAACAAAAGCACGAGCCTTGCGGATGAGCTCTTCTTGTATGATGAAGACTTGGAAGAAGACTTAGAAGACTCGAGGATTTCTTCTTCTTCTTGTCATCGAATCATATTCCTTGCTTTTCTTCTTCTTCTTCTTCTCATTGTCCCACCGTGGACACTTTCGGATATGTAGTGACCAGGTTTCTTGCACTTGTGGCGGGTTCTCTTCTTGTGATCATGTGTGGAATCTTCATCATTCCTTGATCTAGATAGTGAAGACTTTACGAAGCCTTTCTTCTTTGTGAATTTGGAACTTCTTCACAAGCATAGCAAGTTCCTTCCAATGTCTTGGGATCTTGAGCTGCGATGATTCTTCTTGGATGAGGAAACAACTTTTGCCTTCAAAGCATGAGTTCGGCCATAGCTTGGACCATAGATATCTCTTTTCTCGGATAGCTGGAACTCATGTGTGTTGAGCCTCTCAAGTATATCAGACGGATCGAGTGTCTTGAAGTCGGGGTCTTCTTGTATCATGAGGGCAAGGGTATCAAAGGAGCTGTCAAGTGATCTCGGCGGTGTCTTGGCGATTTCATGCTTGGTAATCTCGGTTGTGCCAAGAGCTTGAAGTTCATTTGTAATATCGGTGAGGCGATCAAGCGTAAGTGGACATTCTCATTGTCGTTTCTCTTGAGGCGGTTGAAGAGGTTGCGAAGAACACCGATTCTTTGATCTCTCGGGTTGAAACGCCTTCATTGACCTTGGATAGCCGTCCCAGACTAGCTTTGGCGTTTCGAGCACTCACACGGCCATCTTGTCCTTTGGTCGGATGACCACGAGATGATGTTCTTTGCGGTAGAGCCCAGTTGAATGAACTTCTTGACATCGGTGGGATGACACCTTCACGAGTTTTGGGAGCGCCATTCTTGGCGACATACCGAGATCGACATCAATGGCTTCAAGATGCATCGCATCTTATTCTTCGATAGGGATATTCAGTTCCCACTACAAGAAATATGTCAACTTATGACCTTTTGTCAGTGACCCTGGAAGAATTGGTCATAGATTTATGACCATTTGAGACCAATTGGTCAAAAGCTGTTCGAGGGGCTCCAAACCCTAAACCATTGCGACCATTTTGGTCGAAAAGGTCATAATTTCCTTACATGAAATGGTCATAAAGCTAATAGCGCTAGTCCGCTGCCTTATTTCTAGTTGTTAACAACCAATATAGATGGTCATAGCCTTGTAAATTGTGGTGGGTTGCTATGACTAGGCGCCACCTCATCGGTTTTGCCTATCTGTCATGTCCATGTGGCGGTTTTGCCCTAGGTTGTGAAGCAACCTATATTTCTATCATTCCCAAAATTCCCAAAAAATCTCATAAATTCTTTGGGTCATCTTCACAAATATGTAAAACCTTCCTTGCCTAGTTCAAAAATAATTCAAAAATATTCATTTTCCTATTACATTCAGAGTAATGCAGTTTGTGAAGGAAGTACCACTTTGGCATGTCCAAATAGTATCCATTTTCTCTGAGGCTTTCCTATGCCCAAATAACCATCCTCCACCAAATGCCAGCTCAATCCATTCATTATTTTGAGCCGAGCTTCAACATTCGTATTTATGTCCAAAGTGGTGGTTTGCAAAGCAAGTACCACCTAGGCTCCTCCTTTTGAGCTGAAAATTTGTGAAAACGGTCTTCTTAATGGCTGATCATCCTCGGCCAAAACTCACGCCCATTAGACATGTACATTTCCCGTACGCTAATCAAACACTTGGTCGCTAATTCATGTTTGAGCATCATTGGTCTCCTCGTCGAGAATCTTATGTTGTAATTTTCTTCCTAGCACCAACTTTGGGAGTGCCCAACCCACTAGACATGCCTAGGCCGCCCGAACACATGGCAACGCCACGGTCACGTGGTGACCACTTGGCGAGCATCTTGAGTTCTGGCAGCTCTAGAGTTGGGGCCCTCGGCCACCGCCCAAACCTCGGCGTATCGCCACCAAACCATGTATTTATGATTAAATAGGTCCTTATGTAACAAGAAATGATTTTTGGAAAAATAAATAGCAAACTATGAGGCATTGCAGTTCAAACTTGACCCGCTTCGGTGAATTGGCGAAATTTGTCTTTTTCACGAGAGGTGGATCAAAACTTTTACACCAGACCATTTTGTCAATTGTGCATTAAATATGGCCTAGTATTTTATAAAAATGATTTGGTCCAATTTTGCAACAATTATTTGGTAGTTCCTTCAAAAAAAACCTCCTTTGGCACTCGAAAAATGGAAAATGGTTTTTAAGTCCAACGAAAATGAAAACTTCCTTAGGCAACATTGTTTGCTATTCAATATGCACCCTTGTGCACAATATGAGATCATTTGAACAAACTATGCCATGAATGTGGCCATAAGATTGATCATTTGGCTTGAAAGCCATGAATCTTCACACTTGATAGCTCATTTACGATAACACTTTTTAAAATAATTACCGTATTACAAGTTTATTATTTTTCCGGAAACTTGATCACATATAATGACACAATGCGAAGGTTTTCCAATTTTTTTGATTTTTTTTTGAATTTTTTATGCCCGTTTCAAAATGCGGTCAAAACGGCGGACTTGACCGTTCCTAGCTAGTGGTTGAATCTTGGAATTTTTTTGGTATTTCTATGATTAAATAGATACTTATATACCTAGAAATGATTTTTGAAAAATAAAGAGCAAACTATGAGGCAGCTACAGTTCAAATTTGACCCGTTTCCAGCTGAATCAACGACAATTTGTCTTTTTCATCAGAGGTGGATCAAAACTTTTTTCACCCAACCATTTTGTCAATTGTGCATTAAATATGGCCTAGTATTTTATAAAAATGATTTGGTCCATTTGTGCAACAATTATTTGGTAGTTCCTTCACAAAAAAAACCTCATTTCGGGCACTCGAAAAATGGAAAATGAATTTTCCGTGCAAAGAAAATGAAAACTTCCTTAGGCAACATTGTTTGGAATTCCAAAATGCACCCTTGTGCACAATATGAGATCATTTGAACAAACTATGCCATGAATGTGGCCATAAGATTGATCATTTGGCTTGAAAGCCATGAATCTTCACACTTGATAGCTCATTTCGAGAACACTTTTTAAAATAATTACCGTATTACAAGTTTATTATTTTTCCTGGAAACTAGGTCACATATAATGACACAATGCGAAGGTTTTCCAATTTTTGATTTTTTGAATTTTTATGCCTGTTTCAAAATGCGGTCAAAGCGGCGGGCTTGACCGTTCCTAGCCATGATTGAATCTTGGAATTTTTGGTGTTTCTATGATTAAATAGATACTTATGTACCTAGAAATGATTTTTGGAAAAAATAAAGAGCAAACTATGAGGGAGCTACAGTTCAAATTTGACCCGTTTCCACCTAAATCGGCGACAAATTGTCTTTTTCATCAGAGGTGGATCAAAACTATTTTCACCCAAAAATTTTGTCAATTGTGCATTATATATGGCCTAGTATTGTATAAAATTGATTTGGTCCATTTGTGCAACAATTATTTGGTAGTTCCTTCACAAAAAACCTCATTTGGCACTCGAAAAATGAAAAATGAATTTTCCGTGCAAAGAAAATGAAAACTTCCTTAGCGACATTGTTTGGAATTCCAAGATGCACCCTTGTGCACAATATGAGATCATTTGAACAAACTATGCCATGAATGTGGCCATAAGATTGATCATTTGGCTTGAAAGCCATGAATCTTCACACTTGATAGCTCATTTACGAGAACACTTTTTAAAATAATTACCGTATTACAAGTTTATTATTTTTCCTGGAAACGTGGTCACATATAATGACACAATCGAAGGTTTTCCAATTTTTGATTTTTTGAATTTTTATGCCTGTTTCAAAATGCGGTCAAAGCAGCGGGCTTGACCGTTCCAAGCTAGTGGTTGAATCTTGGAATTTTTTGGTGTTTCTATGATTAAATAGATACTTATGTACCTAGAAATGATTTTTGGAAAAATAAAGAGCAAACTATGAGGCAGCTACAGTTCAAATTTGACCGTTTCGGTGAATCGGCGACAATTTGTCTTTTTCATCGAGGTGGATCGAAACTTTTTCACCCAACCATTTTGTCAATTGTGCATTAAACATGGCCTAGTATTTTATAAAATTGATTTGGTCCATTTTGCAACAATTATTTGGTAGTTCCTTCACAAAAACCTCATTTCGGGCACTTTCGGAAAATGGAAAATGAATTTTCCGTGCAAAGAAAATGAAAACTCCTTAAGCGACATTGTTTGGAATTCCAAGATGCACCCTTGTGCGCAATATGAGACCATTTTTGATTTTATTTTTCATGTGTAAAAGTAGAAGAAAAACAAAACAAAAACACAAATCACATATACTCTATTCCCATTGGTGGAGTTGGTTTGACACGGATCGATGACATGGCACCCATCCATCCATCCATCATCCCACATCCATCCATCTATCTATAGAAAACAAAAATTTTAAAAATTAAATAAAAGGAAACCACACGGCCCCACCCACCCGATCCCATCCCACCATCATCTCCTTCCCAAACCCTCGTGCCTTGGCACCACCAACCGCCCGCCGTCCCCGCCATCCATGGCCTCCCCACGCCAAGACCGCCACCAATCGCCCGTCTCCCTCACCTCGCCACCGGCCACGACCTCTGCCCTCCCATCCCCTCACCTCCTCTCATCGGAAGAGATCGATCCCCACGCCTCCTCCTCTCGCCTCCCTTCCCTCACGGAAGGTAGAGAAGAACCCGAGGAGTGAGATCCAGCGATCCAGCCTCGGTCTCCGCTGCCTCGGCCTCGCGCCTCGCCCAGAGCAGCTCCGCCGTCGACCAAAGTCCCGGTCGGCGTGTTCCCCGCCTCTTCTTCGTCCCTCTGTTTGTGTCTCCTTTTTTCTTTCAAGTCTCAATCCCTCTCAGCTTCTCTGTGCAAGGAGGCCGCCATGGGCGCAGATCCGCTGGAGCTGCTCAGCCCGCGGTCAGACCCTCCCTCCCTCGACCCCTGCCCGCACCGGAAACCCTAGCCGTCGGCCATGGCGACCGACCGCAGGGCGCAGGCACAGGGCTCGCCTCGACGATAATGCTTGGTATGAATCCCTACTCCCCTCCTTCTCCTCCTCTTCTTCTCTCGCTCTCTGACCCCGTCTCATCTTGTTACTCAGGCGCCATGGAGTGGAGCTTCCTCTGCTCGAGACGCCATGGATTGTCCTTCTTCCTCCAGCAGGAGGAAAAGCAGAAGCAGCCGCCGCATCAAGGTCCACCCCCTCTCTCTATTTCCTATTCATTTATCCCCTTCCCTTCCATTCCCTGATGAATGCTTCTCTTCTCTGTTGGTTTGGGTTGGTTGCAGGAAACTTCGACAGGGAGATCTGTACCCCAGCCCGCTCCACCGAGCGCACCAAGGTGCCTGATTTGGCAGCTATGGAGGTTCAGCACTATGCCCTTGTTCATCCATCTTCCCCTTGTCTTCTTATTCTGTAGTATTTGTTCATGGAGGTGCGGTTTGTGCAGGCCATCACCAAGGTCTACGAGTTTGAAGGAGCGAGAAGGTCAAGGGCACGCCCACCAAGGCCGCCAAGGTGGTGACTCCCCTCTCTCCCACTCTGTTGGTCTGTTTCCATCATGTATTGCATTAGATGTTCTTGATTTATTATGTCAAAGTGAATGCAATTTGGTCAAAAATAAATAATAATCATGTCATCTTGAATGTTGCTCTATGTGCACTCTGAAAACACCATGTGCCAACGGATACAAAACCATTAGATATTACAGGTTGTGGCATTTTCTTGAGCTCACCTGCATCCTGCGATGGTTTACTATAGCATCGGCGGCAATCCCATCTTTTCTAAAAGCAGGGGCTGCCGCCGTCCGGCGATGCATGGAGATGCTTGCGCCTTGCCGTCTATCTTGCAAACAGGCGGCCAGCCAGTATGTCTACCTCTGCTGCCTGTACCAGATCGCCATGCATATGGTCGCCGCGCTCTGCTCTAGGGTCGTAGAAAGGAGGGCGCCCGATGCATGGCAGCGCTGCTCTTCTTGGGTGTGCATTGGCGCTTGCATGTTCCCCATGTTTTCTTGGCTTGGACCACTTGCCGCGTAAGCTGCTTGATTATCTCTCTCCGGTGCCAACCTGTTTGTTCATGGAGTAAATGTCTGAATGTCTTGTTGTGACTTTGTGATTTCATTTTACGTGGCAAATAATAAATGCAACAAATTCAAACATGGAATGGAAAATGTATAGAGAACAATGGAAGGCGTCCGGTATTATTGAGTTGCTTTTGTATGAGTTCTTGTTGGCTCTTTTAATTATTTGTTCCTTTTACCGCTGCATAATTGTGTGCCCGACCGACCAGGCAGTTTCCAGCTCACACAAGCTGCTAAGCCTGCGAGCATGTGCCTTTGTGAAGGCCAGCAATTTCGCATATATTGATTCTCTCTGCGAAAAGCATTTTTGGCCTCTACGGTTCTACCAAAAGGATTCGAGGCAAGCGCTTCGTTGCAATATACGAGTATATAATGCTTCGTGTGTATGCAATACCATTAGATATTCTGATTTTTCGCTTCTTACCGTTAGCTGTTTGTAGTTTTGTGTCTGCTTGTATCGAGAGCATAGACCGCGGCATGGCATTTTGTCCCGCTTTAGTCGAACCTTTACCATGTGACTTGTGGCTGTTGAAGTGGATGGTGTTTCATTTTTTTCTCGCAGTTGATGGTTCGATATTTTGTGCATGAATGGCGGTGGATGGTTCCATATTTTTGTTTCGTTCTCTTTTGTATAGAGAATTGCGGAGAGCGATGACATAATAGTTTGTACTTAGTTACTAGTTTGTATCCATCTTGGTTTGTTATTTCTTCTAGTTACGCTACTAGTTGTCGTGTACTCCTAGTGCTGTAGTAATACATAAATATTAATGCTCAAATATGATGATCCTGCTGCGGCCTTTCTCTTTTCATTTCTATGATCGGTTTAGAGAGTTGCACATGTCGTTATATTGTATACTAAAAATCCTAGCTAGTGAGAACATTTTAGTCACTCCATGAACGCATATCTTGGTTAGTGTTAGTCATACTATTTATGTACATCTCATTTCTTTGTCAATTCTTGCTTATAAGTTATTGGATCCCTCATTGGCTCTTGTTTGATGTTACTGTACACATTCATATTCTTATATGTTCATTCTTGTTTTTGCACAGTGAAGTGTGAATCCAAGTTCAAGTTGTGAAGCATATCAACAAAGACTAGCATATTATGTGTTGTAAATGTAGGCGTAGTAGGCTTATCTGGGCTGTAGTATCTTTAACGCGTCTGTAATAGACTAGTACCGTGTTGTTTTGGAAGAATTTCATTTGCTATTTGGATTGTTTGAAATAATGATTGTGTATGTGATTTGAATACCGTCAAATGGAAACGACAAGGGGTCCAAGTTATAATGGTTGTTTGATAGTTTGAAATTTTTGATGTGTGGGATCAATTTTGTGATAAGAATGACAAGTGGGACCAATCTGATTGGTGGGACTAGTGGCAAAAAAAGCACGAAAATAAAAAATTAGTAGAAGGCTGCATCTTAGAAAAAAAGCCGAATTAATGGCCCAAGCCCATGTAGCTAGTGAAAATTAACAAGAAAAAATGCATTAAAAGGTCGAATTGTTGGGCTAGGCCCATGTGGAAAACTGAATTGGACCGGCTGAATCTTGTGCCACATCGACTTGCCATGCTTTGGCGCCCACGTGGCACGGGAGGTTGCTAGTGACCAAAACACCACAAGAGACATATTTTGGTCATAGCGTCTCGACCTTCTCACGAGAGAAGGTCGCTATAGTCGATTCGACCGCCACTTTTGACCTTCTGCTTTTGGTCACAAAAGGTCATAAAATGAAATTTGTGACCTTTCGGTGACCAATAGTCAAGGTCACAAGTTGACATATTTCTTGTAGTGTCCATCGAACACGGGCAAGCAGCGGAGACCTTGATTATCCTGCGGTCGACATAGCTGAAACTCCGGTGGTTAAACCAAACACACGTAACAAGGGAATACCTCGCTCGATACCAATTGAAAGTGCTAGTATCGACTAGAGGGGGTGAATAGGCGATTTTATGAAAGTCTTCAAAACTTGAAGTTTGAAGACAAACAATGTAAACAACCTAATTGATATGCAGCGGAAGATAAACTACCCAAAACAAGCCATAGTCAAGTATGTAATGATGTGAAAGTACAGACTAATAGCGGTTAGGTAGTATGGATCAAAATGGAAGATAGTGTGAAGCCAATCAACAATAGTAGTCAAGCAATGAAGTCAAGCATATAAGCAGATAGGCAATGACTTCATGAAGACAAACTTAAGTAAGGTTGGAAGGATAGAACCGATTACTTGTTGAAGACACAGATTTGTTGGACCGTTCGATTCTTTGTGACAATCGTGCGTCTGGTTAGGGAGGCTGAGATTTAACTCAAGACCGTGTCTTCACCTTATTCCCCTTGAGCTAAGGACACCCAGCCTCGCCCAATCACTCTGGTAAGTCTTCAAGGAGACTTCCAAACCTTCACAGACTTCGTTCACCGGCAATCCACAATGACTCTTGGATGCTCGAGCGCGACGCCTAACCGGGCCGGAGGATTCACAGTCCTCAAGTGTAATAAGTCTTGTGTCACATGAGATGAAAGACTTGATGAAGCCTAACACTCTTTGGCTCTGGGTGTTTGGGCTTTGTCCTCGCAAGGATTTCTCTCACTCAAATGCTTCGAGGTGGGTTGCTCTCAAACGACAAAAGCCGTGCACAAACTCTAAGCAGCCACCAATTTATGGTGTAGGGGGTGGGCTATTTATAGCCACTAGGCAACCCGACCTGATTTGTCCAAAATGACCCTAGGTCACTAAGGAACTGACACGTGTTCCAACGGTTAGATTTCAAACACACGCTGCAACTTTACTTGGGCTACAAGCAAAGTGACTCATCCACTCTGCATAAGATTTGCTCTCATTGTCTTCGCCGAAGACATAGGATTCGTTGAGCATCACTTGATCACTCGACTTAGTTCACTTGGACCCCACTTAACGATGCGGTGGTTCCTATGACTCAACAAAGAAGAAAATGAAACAATAAACCACACAGTCTTGGCGCTCCAAAGTCTTCACACAATGTCTTCTCATGTCATAGTCTTCAATATGAATATCTTCTCTTACCACCATTGTCTTCAATGTCTTCATACATTTTAGGGGTCATCTCCGGTAGATAAACCGAATCAATGAGGGACACTACTGCGTTATCCTGCAATTCTCACAAACGCATTAGTCCCTCAACCAACTTTGTCGTCAATACTCCAAAACCAACTAGGGGTGGAACTAGATGCACTTACATTGATCCTATCTTGCAAGTCTATAGTCACCTATTATGTGTTATGATCCGACAACCCCGAAGTGACAATAATCGGGATACTTCTCGGTGATGACCATAGTTTGAGGAGTTCATGTATTCACTATGTCTTAATGCTTTGGTCCGGTACTCTATTAAAAGGAGGCCTTAATATCCCTTAGTTTCCACTAGGACCCCGCTGCCACGGGAGGGTAGGACAAAAGATGTCATGCAAGTTCTTTTCCATAAGCACGTATGACTATATTTGGAATACATGCCTACATTACATTGATGAATTGGAGCTAGTTCTGTATCACCCTATGTTATAGCTATTACATGAGGAATCGCATCCGACATAATTATCCATCACTGATCCAATGCCTACGAGCTTTTCACATATTGTGCTTCGCTTATTTACTTTTCCGTTGTTGTTGTTACAATTACTACAAAACTGTTATCTTTACTTTAGCTACTGTTACCATTACTATCATACTACTTTGCTACTAAATACTTTGCTGCAGATACTAAGTTATCCGGTGTGGTTGAATTGACAACTCAACTGCTAATACTTAATAATATTCTTTGGCTCCCTTGTGTCGAATCAATAAATTTGGGTTGAATACTCTACCCTCGAAAGCTGCTTGCGATCCCCTACACTTGTGGGTTATCAAGACTAATTTTTGGCGTCGTTGCGGGAGCATAGCTCTATTCTTTGAGTCACTTGGGATTTATATCTGCTGATCACTATGAGGAACTTGAAAGACGAAAGAACTAAGATTTTGCCCTCAACTACGAGGGGGTAAGGAACGCCATCTAGCTCGCACTAGATTCTCCTTCTGTTATAAGTAAGCTTGCGACACCTAAACTTGCTACTGCTATGAATTATGATATGTGCATGTTATTGATGATGCCATACGCTATGCATGATATTTATGATGAAACTACTTACGTGCGTGATACTCTTGTGCCATTAGGTGAATTTCTTTATGTACAACTTGCTAGGGTTAGAGAGAATGAAATTATTGAAGATGCTATTATTGATGATAGTGATGATGAAAGTTCTCCCTTGATTATGAATTACCCGTTGTTCCCGAGGGTTATGTTATGAATGAGGAAGTTGCTAGAGCTATCTTTGCTTGCAAAGATAGATATGATCTTAAGAAGTTATTAGCTAAATGGAAGCAGCAATCTCTTAATGCTAGAATGAAACCTGACCTCGCTTTTGCTACTTCACCTATCGTATTCTTGATAAGGGTTATGAATTCTCTGTTGATCTGAAATAATTACTTTGGTTGAAATCGATCCTTTTATGGCCTTGAATCAAACTGTTGTGGCACACCTTACCAAGTTGAATGATATAGCCACCCTATTTACTAATGATAGAAGTCTCGCTATTATTATATCCTTAAGATATTTCCATTCTCATTAAAGGGTGATGCTAAGACTTGGTTTAATTCTCTTGATCCTGGTTGTGTGTGTAGTCCCTGGATATGATTTATTACTTCTCGCTAAATATTTTCCTGCTCATAAGAAACAAGTTGCCTTATGGAAATATATAATTTTGTGCAAATCAAAGAAGAGAGTCTCGCACAAGCTTGGGGAGGCTTCTCCGATTACTTAATGCTTTGCTGATCATCTGTTAAGAAAAATGAAATACTTGATATCTTTTATAATGGACTAACCGATGCTTCCAAGGACTACTTGGATAGTTGTGTTGGTTGTGTTTTCGAGGAAAGAACACTCGACCAAGCTGAATTACTATTGAACAATATGTTGACTAATGAAAATAATTGGACTCTCATTGAGCCAATTCCTAAGGCAATTCCTGAACCAATTGAGCCAACTCTGAGCCTATTCCTAAACCCACTCCAAAGAAGAGAGGTGTTCTATTTCTCATCTGAAGATATGCAAGAGGCAAAGAAATCAATGAAAGAAAAAGGTACTAAAGCTGAAGATGTTAAGAATTTACCACCTATTGAAGAAATACATGGTCTTAATATACACTTTGTATAAGAAACACATTGTCTTGATAACCCGACACGTAGTAAAGGTAAATTCTCTCTATAGATATGTATGATAAAGTTGAAATCCGTCTACTAAATTTCATAGCCCATGCTTAGATGAATTTGATGACTTTATGGCTAGATAAGAAAGTTTTAATGCTTATGTTGGTAGAGAATTAAAGAGTAATGCTTTCGAAATAGGACGCTTGAGTGATTATATGGCTAGAGTTAAAGGTGAACTTAAACTCATTAGCAAATATGCTTCTATGATTACCACTCAAGCTGAGCAAGTACTTAAAGCTCAAAATGATTTGCTTGATGAAATTAATAATAAATATGACATTGCTGTTAGAGTGGCTACTAGTGTTGGGGAACGTAGTAATTTCAAAAAAAATCCTACGCACACGCAAGATCATGGTGATGCATAGCAACGAGAGGGAGAGTATTGTCCACGTGCCCTCATAGACCGTAAGCGAAGCGTTATGACAACGCTGTTGATGTAGTCGTACATCTTCACGATCCGACCGATCCAAGTACCGAACGTCACGGCACCTCCGAGTTCAGCACACGTTCAGCTCGATGGCGATCCCGGACTCGATCCAGCAAAATGTCGGGGATGAGTTCCGTTAGCACGACAGCATGGTGACGATGATGATGTTCTACCGGCGCAGGGCTTCTCCTAAACTCCGCGATGATATAATCGAGGTGGAATATGGTGGAGGGGGCACCGCACACGGCTAAGGAACGACCACGTAGATCAACTTGTGTGTCTATGGGGTGCCCCTTGCCCCGTATATAAAGGAGTGGAGGAGGGAGGCCGGCCCTCTCTATGGCGCGCCCTAGGGGAGTCCTAGTCCCACCAGAGTAGGATTCCCTTTCCTAGTAGAACTAGGAACCCTTCCATGTAGTAGGAGTAGGAGAGAAGGAAAGGGCAGAGAGAAGGAAGGAAGGAAGGGGCCCCTCTCCCTAGTACAATTCGGACTAGTCCAAGGGAGGTGCGGCCACCCTTTGGCCCTTTCTCTCCTTTCCCGTATGGCCCATTGAGGCCCAATACGAATTCCGTAACTCTCCGTACTCAAAAATACCTGAATCACTCGGAACCTTTCGAACTCCGAATATAGTCGTCCAATATATCGATCTTTACGTCTCGACCATTTCGAGACTCCTCGTCATGTCCCCGGTCTCATCCGGACTCGAACTCCTTCGGTACATCAAAACTCATAAACTCATAATAAAACATCATCGAAACCTTAAGCGTGCGGACCCTACGGGTTCGAGAACTATGTAGACATGACCGAAACACGTTTCCGGTCAATAACCAATAGCGGGACCTGGATGCCCATATTGGCTCCCACATATTCTACGAAGATCTTTATCGGTCAAACCGCATAACAACATACGTTGTTCCCTTTGTCATCGGTATGTTACTTGCCCGAGATTCGATCGTCGGTATCTCAATACCTAGTTCAATCTCGTTACCGGCAAGTCTCTTTACTCGTTTCGTAATACATCATCCCGCAACTAACTCATTAGTTACAATGCTTGCAAGGCTTAAGTGATGTGCATTACCGAGAGGGCCCAGAGATACCTCTCCGACAATCAGAGTGACAAAACCTAATCTTGAAATACGCCAACCCAACATGTACCTTTGGAGACACATGTAGTACTCCTTTATAATCACCCGATTCGTTGTGACGTTTGGTAGCACCTAAAGTGTTCCTCCGTAAACGGAGTTGCATAATCTCATAGTTACATGAACATGTATAAGTCATGAAGAAAGCAATAGCAACATACTAAACGATCAAGTGCTAGGCTAACGGAATGGGTCATGTCAATCACATTATTCTCCTAATGATGTGATCCCATTAATCAAATGAAAACACATGTCTATGGTTAGGAAACATAAGCATCTTTGATCAACAAGCTAGTCAAGTAGAGGCATACTAGTGACACTATGTTTGTCTATGTATTCACACATAAATTATGCTTCTGGTTAATACAATTCTAGCATGAATAATAAACATTTATCATGAAATAAGGAAATAAATAATAACTTTATTATTGCCTCTAGGAATATTTCCTCCAGTCTCCCACTTGCACTAGAGTCAATAATCTAGTTCACATCGCCATGTGATTGAACATCAATATTCATATCTCAGATATGATTAACACCCATTGTTCACATCGTTATGTGACCAACACCCAAAGGGTTTACTAGAGTCAATAATCTAGTTCACATTGCTATGTGATTAACACCCAAAGAGTACTATGGTATGATCATGTTTTGCTCGTGAGAGAAGCTTAGTCAACGGGTCTGTCACATTCAGAGCCGTATGTACTTTGCAAATATTCTATGTCTACAATGCTCTGCGCGGAGCTACTCTAGCTAATTGCTCCCACTTTCAATATGTATCCAGATTGAGACTTATAGTCATCTGGATCGGTGTTAAAGCTTGCACCGATGTAACTCTTTACGACGGGCTCTTTTATCACCTCCATAATCGAGAAATATTTCCTTAGTCCTCACTAAGGATATTCTTGACCAATGTCCAGTGATCTACTCCTAGATCACTATTGTACTCCCTTACCAAATTCAGAGCAAGGTATACAATAGGTTTGGTACATGACATAGCATACTTTATAGAACCTATGACTGAGGCATAGGGAATGACTTTCATTCTCTTTTCTATTTTCTGTCGTGGTAGGGATTTGAGTCTTACTCAATTTCACGCCTTGTAACACAGGCAAGAATTCTTTCTTTGACTATTCCATTTTGAACTACTTCAAAATCTTTGTCAAGGTATGTACTTATTGAAAAAACTTATCAAGCGTCTCAATCTATCTCTATAGATCTTGATGCTCAATATGTAAGCCGCTTCACCGAGGTCTTTCTTGAAAAAACTCATGTCAAACACTCCTTTATGCTTTGCGAATAATTCTACATTATTTCCGATCAACAATATGTCATTCACATATACTTATCGAAATGTCAGAGTGCTCCCACTCACTTTCTTGTAAATGCAGGCCTTTCCAAAAGTCTATATAAAACCATATGCTTTGATCAGCTCATCAAAGCATATATTCCAACTCGAGATGCTTGCACCAGTCCATTGATGGATTGTTTGGAGCTTGCACACTTTGTTAGCATCTTTAGGATTGACAAAACCTTCTCGTTGCATCATATACAACTTTTCTTTAATAAATCCATTAAGGAATGCAGTTTTGACATCCATTTGCCGATTTCATAAAATGTGGCAATTGCTAACATGATTCGGACACACTTAAGCATAGATACGAGTATGAAAATCTCATTGTATTCAACATCTTGAATTTGTCGAAAAACCTTTTTGCGACAAGTCGAGCTTTGTAGATAGTAACACTACTATCAATGTTCGTCTTCCTCTTGAAGATCCATTTATTTTCTATGGCTTGCCGATCATTGGGCAAGTCCACCAAAGTCCACACTTTGTTCTCATACATGGATCCTATCTCGATTTCATGGCCGCCACCATTTCACAAATCTGGGCTCATCATCGCTTCCTCATAGTTCGTGGGTTTATCATGGTCTAGTAACATGACTTTCATAACAGGATTACCGTACCACTCAGTGCGGACCGTACTCTGGAAGACCTACGAGGTTCTGTAGTAACTTGATCTGAAGTTTCATGATCATCATCATTAGCTTCCTCACTAATTGGTGTAGGAATCATCGAACTGATTTACGTGATGAACTACTTTCCAATTCGGGAGAAGGTACAAATTACCTTATCAAGCTCTACTTTCCTCCCACTCACTTCTTTCAAGAGAAACTCCTTCTCTAGAAAGGATCCATTTTAGCAACGAATATCTTGCCTTCGGATCTGTGATAGAAGGTGTACCCAACAGTTTCCTTTGGGTATTCTATGAAGACGCACTTCTCCGATTTGGATTTGAGCTTATCAGTATGAAACTTTTTCATATAAGCATCGTAGCCCCAAACTTTAAGAAACGACAACTTGGGTTTCTTGCTAAACCACAGTTCATATGGTGTCGTCTCAACGGATTTAGATGGTGCCCTTTTAACGTGAATGTAGCTGTCTCTAATGCATAACCCCGAAAAGACAATCGTAAATCAATAAGAGACATCATAGATCGCACCGTATCCAATAAAGTGCGGTTACGACGTTCGGACACACCATAACGTTGTGGTGTTCCAGGTGGCGTGAGCTGTGAAACTATTCCACATTGTTTTATATGAAGGCCAACTCGTAACTCAAATATTCTCCTCCACGATCAAATCGTAGAAACTTTATTTTCTTGTTACGATGATTCTCCACTTCACTCTGAAATTCTTTGAACTTTTCAAATGTTTCAGATTTGTGTTTCATTAAGTAGATATACCTATATCTGCTCAAATCATCTGTGAAGGTCGAAAATAACGATACTTGCCACGAGCATCAACACTCATTGGATCGCATACATCGGTATGTATTATTTCCAATAAGTCAAGAGCTCGTTCCATTGTTCCCGAGAACGGAGTTTTAGTCATCTTGCCCAAAAGGCACGGTTCGCAAGCATCAAATGATTCATAACCAAGTGATTCCAAAATCCATCTTTATGGAGTTTCTTCATGCGCTTTACAATCGATATGACCCAAACGGCAAGTGCCACAAATAAGTTGCACTTATCATTATTAACTTTGCATCTTTTGGCATCAATATTATGAATATGTGTATCACTACGATCGAGATCCAACAAACTATTTTCATTGGGTGTATGACCATTGAAGGTTTTATTCATGTAAATGTAACAACAATTATTCTCGGCTTTAAATGAATAATCGTATTGCAATAAACATGATCAAATCATATTCATGCTCAACATAACGCCAAATAACATTTATTTAGGTTTAACACTAATCCCGAAAGTATAGGGAGTGTGTGATGATGATCATATCAATCTTGGAACTATTTCCAACACTCATTGTCACTTCACCTTCAACTAGTCTCTGCTTATTCTGTAACTCTGTTTGAGTTACTAATCTTAGCAACCAAACAAGTATCAAATACTCGGGGCTACTATAAACACTAGCAAGGAACACATTAATAACTCAGATATCAAATATACCCTTGTTCACTTTGCCATCCTTCTTATCTACCAAATATTCGTGGCATTTCGCTTCCAAAGGACTATTTCCTTTGCGATTAAAGCACTCGGTTTGTGCTATGGTCCAGCTTTGGGCTTCTTCGCAGGAGTGACAACTTGCTTGTCTTTCCACTTGAAGTTCCCTTTCTTTTGAAACTAGCGGTCTTGTCAATCATCAACACTTGATGCTCTTTCTTGATTTCTACCTTCGTCGATTTCAACATCACGAAGAGCTCGAATTGTTTTTGTCATCCCTTGCATACTATAGTTCATCATGAAGTTCTAGTAACTTAGTGATGGTGACTAGAGAATTCATCAATCACTATCTTATCTCGAAGATTAACTCCCACTTGATTCAAGCGATTGAAGTACCTGCACAATCTGAGCACATGCTCACTAGTTGAGCGATTCTCCTCCATCTTTTAGCTATAGAACTTGTTGGAGACTTCATATCTCTCAACTCGGTATTTGCTTGAAATATTAACTTCAATTCTGGAACAACTTATATGGTCCATGACGTTCAAAACGTCTTTGAAGTCCCGATTCTAAGCCGTTAAGCATGGTGCACTAAACTATCAAGTAGTCATCATATTGAGCTAGCCAAACGTTCATAACGTGCGCATCGCTCCTGCAATAGGTTTGTCACCTAGCGGTGCATCAAGGACATAATTCTTCAGGCAGCAATGAGGATAAACCTCATATCACGGATCCAATCCGCATCATTGCTACTAACATCTTTCAACACAGTTTTCTCTAGGAACATATCAAAATAAACATATGAAAGCAACAACGCAAGCTATTGATCTACAACATAATTTGCGAATACTACCAGACTAAGTTCATGATAAATTTAAGTTCAATTAATCATATTACTTAAGAACTCCCACTTAGAGACATCTCTAGTCATCTAAGTGATCACGTGATCCAAATCAACTAAACCATGCCCGATCATCACGTGAGATGGAGTAGTTTCAATGGTGAACATCACTATGTTGATCATATCTACTATATGATTCACGTTCGACCTTCGGTCTCCATGTTCCGAGGCCATATCTATATATGCTAGGCTCGTCAAGTTTAACTGAGTATTCGCGTGTGCAACTGTTTTGCACCCATTGTATTTGAACATAGAGCCTAACACACCCGATCATCACGTCTTGTCTCAAAGACGAAGAACTTTCATAGCGGTGATACTCGGGGAGAACACTTCTTGATAATTAGTGAGAGATCATCTTAAAATGTTATTGTCAAACAAAAGCGAAATAAGATGTATAACAGATAAACATCATATGCAATCAAAATATGTGACATGATATGGCCATGATCATCTTGCGCCTTTGATCTCCATCTCCAAAGTATTGTCATGATCTCTATCGTCACCGCACGACACCATGATCTTCATGATCTTGATCTATATCAATGTGTCGTCACATGGTCGTCTCGCCAACTATTGCTCTTGCAACTATTGCTATCGCATAGGGATAAAGTAAAGCAATTATTTGGCACTTGCATCTTATGCAACAAAGAGACAACCATAGAGCTTACGCTAGTTGCCGATAACTTCAACAAAACAAGATCATCTCATACAACAACTTATATCTCATCACGCCTTGACCATATCACATCACAACATGCCTGCAAAAACAAGTTAGTCGTCCTCTACTTTGTTGTTGCAAGTTTTACGTGGCTGCTACGGGCTGAGCAAGAACCGTTCTTACCTCGCATCAAAACCACAACGATAGTTCGTCAAGTTGGTGTTGTTTTAACCTTCGCAAGGACCGGGCGTAGCCACACTCGGTTCAACTAAAGTTGGAGAAACCGACACCGCTAGTTATCTCATGTGCAAAGCACGGCGGTAAAACCAGTCTCGCGTAAGCGTACATGTAATGTCGGTCCGCCGCTTCATCCAACAATACCGCCAACCAAAGTATGACATGCTTTGGTAAGCGGTATGACTTGTATCGCCCACAACTCACTTGTGTTCTACTCCTACATATAACATCAATGCATAAAACCTAGGCTCGGATGCCACCGTTGGGGAACGTAGTAATTTCAAAAAAAATCCTACGCACACGCAAGATCATGGTGATGCATAGCAACGAGAGGGAGAGTATTGTCCACGCCCTCGTGAGACCGTAAGCGAAGCGTTATGACAACGCTGTTGATGTAGTCGTGACGTCTTCATGATCCGACCGATCAAAGTACCGAACGTCACGGCACCTCCGAGTTCAGCACACGCTCAGCTCGATGGCGATCCCTGACTCAGATCCAGCAAAGTGTCGGGATGAGTTCCACAAGACGACAGCGTGGTGGCGATGATGATGTTCTATCGGCGAAGGCTTCGCCTAAACTCATGACGATATAACCAAGGTGGAATATGGTGGAGGGGGCACGACATGGCTAAGGAACAACCACATAGATCAACTTGTGTGTCTATGGGTGCCCTTGCCCCGTATATAAAGGAGTGGAGGAGGGGAGGGCGGCCCTCTCTATGGCGCGCCTAGGGGAGTCCTACTCCCACCGGAGTAGGATTCCCCTTTCCTAGTAGAACTAGGAACCCTTCCATGTAGTAGGAGTAGGAGAGAAGGAAAGGGAAGAGAGAAGGAGAAGGAAGGAAGGGGCCCTCTCCCTAGTCCAATTCGGACTAGTCCAAGGAGAGGGTGCGCCACCCTTTGGCCCTTTCTCTCCTTTCCCGTATGGCCCATTAAGGCCCAATACGAATTCCGTAACTCTCCCAGACTCAAAAATACCCAATCACTCGAACCTTTCCGAACTTGAATATAGTCGTCCAATATATCGATCTTTACGTCTCGACCATTTCGAGACTCCTCGTCATGTCCTCGATCTCATCCGGACTCGAACTCCTTCGATACATCAAAACTCATAAACTCATAATAAAACGCCATCGAAACCTTAAGCGTGCGGACCCTACGGGTTCGAGAACTATGTAGACATGACCGAAACACGTTTCCGGTCAATAACCAATAGCGGGACCTGGATGTCCATATTGGCTCCTACATATTCTACGAAGATCATTATCGGTCAAACCGCATAACAACATACGTTGTTCCTTTGTCATCGGTATGCTACTTGCCCGAGATTTGATCGTCGGTATCTCAATACCTAGTTCAATCTCGTAACGCAAGTCTCTTTACTCGTTTCGTAATACATCATCCCGCAACTAACTCATTGGTTACAATGCTTCCAAGGCTTAAGTGATGTGCATTACCGAGAGGGCCCAGAGATACCTCTCCGACAATCGGAGTGACAAAACCTAATCTCGAAATACGCCAACCCAACATGTACCTTTGGAGACACCTGTAGCACTCCTTTATAATCACCCAGTTACGTTGTGACGTTTGGTAGCACCTAAAGTGTTCCTCCGGTAAACGGCAGTTGCATAATCTCATAGTTACAGAACATGTATAAGTCATGAAGAAAGCAATAGCAACATACTAAACGATCAAGTGCTAGGCTAACGGAATGGGTCATGTCAATCACATCATTCTCCTAATGATGTGATCCCATTAATCAAATGACAACACATGTCTATGGTTAGGAAACATAAGCATCTTTGATCAACAAGCTAGTCAAGTAGAGGCATACTAGTGACACTATGTTTGTCTATGTATTCACACATGTATTTTGTTTCCGGTTAATACAATTCTAGCATGAATAATAAACATTTACCATGAAATAAGGAAATAAATAATAACTTTATTATTGCCTCTAGGGCATATTTCTTCAACTAGAACTGGTAGAATGACTCAGGAACCTTTGTATCCTGAAGGCCACCCTAAGAAAATTGAGCAAGATTCTCAGAGAAATAATTTAGAGGCACCTAGTTCTTCCAAAAAGAAGAAAAAAAATGGTAGGACTTTGCATGCTTCTAGTGAACCTGTTGTAGACACACCGAGAATCCCAATGATATTTCTATTTACGATCTTTGAAACACAATCAGGTAATGAACATGAACCTAGTGATAATGTTAATGATAATGTTCATGTTGATGCTCAACCTAGCAAAAACAATGATGTATAAATTGAACCTGTTGTTGATCTTGATAACCCACAATCAAAGAATCAACGTTATGATAAGAGAGATTTTGTTGCTAGGAAGCACGGTAGAGAAAGAGAACCATGGGTTCGAAACCCATGCCCTTTCCACCTAAACCATCCAAGACAAAGGATGATGAGGATTTTGAGCGCTTTGCTGAAATGATTAGACCTATCTTCTTACGTATGCGCTTAACTGATATGCTTAAAGTAAATCCTTATGCTAAGTACATGAAGGATATCATTACAAATAAAAGAAAGATACCGAAACTGAAATTTCCACCATGCTTGCTAGTTATACTTTTAAAGGTGGAATACCAAAGAAACTTGGTGATCCGGGAGTACCAACCATACCATGCTCCATCAAAACAAACTATGTTAAAACTGCTTTATGTGATCTTGGAGCCGTGTTAGTGTTATGCCTCTCTCTTTATATCGTAGACTTGAATTGAATAAGTTGACACCTCTGAAATATCTTTGCAAATGGCTGATAAATCAACTGCCATACACATCCGGTATTTGTGAGGATGTGCTGTTGTGGTTGTAAATGTCACTATCTTAACGGACTTTGTTATTCTTGATATTCCCGAGGACGATAGTATGTCTATTATCCTTGGTAGACCCTTTTGAATACTGCAGGGCTGTTATTGATTGCAACAAAGGCAATGTCACTTTTCATGTTAATGGTAATGAGCATACGGTACACTTTCCGAGGAAACAATCTCAAGTTCATAGTATCAATTCTATTGGAAAAGTTCCAACTATCATTATTGGAGGTTTTGAATTTCCTCTTCCTCTTGTCAAGAAAAGTATGATATTCTTATTGTTGGGGATGTTCATATCCCGTTGAGGTAACTTAGTGTTATTCAAAATTTCTCCGATTCCGTGTTATTCGAATGAGTTTGTTAACAAGACTTGATCAACCTTGTTAGTGGATCCATTTTGATGATCATGAGATGGATGAAACTAGAAGACACAACCTTTTGTACCCTTTTTTATTTTCTGTTATTTAGAATAAATAAAGCAAAAATAGTATTATCTGTCTGCTTTCTAAATTATCCGTGCAATAAAAAATATCCTGAAAATAAAAGTGCTCCAAATGCCTTGCAAATTTAGTATGATTTTTATGGAATATTTGAGGATTTTAGGCACCGAAAACACTGCAGAGGGCAAGCACACCCACGAGGGTGGAGGCGCGCCCACACCCCTGGCGTGCCCCTGTCTCGTGGGCCACGGTGGCCCCCTCCACTTATTCCTGCACCCACACACTCCATCTTCTTCTCAAAAAATCCTCATCCAGCTCAAGCACGAGTTCTAGCTCATTTTGCTGCGATTTTCGATCTCCTTGCTCAACGTTCCATTCACAAAACTGCTTTGGGAGATTGTTGCTTGGTATGTGACTCCTCCATTGGTCCAATTAGTTTTTTCTCTAGTGCTTTATTTATTGCAAATTTTTGCTGCATAGGTGACCCTATTCTTGAGCTTGCATATCAAATTTATGAGGTCCCAAGTAATTCTAATGTATGATATAGGCTCTAGGCACTTGTAGGAGTAGTTGCTACCAACCTTGTTTAGTTTTATTCACTTTTATTTTGAAGTTACTAAAATTTCAGAAATTTCTAGAAAATGTTAAGGAGATTTTTGAGGGGCTCTTCTAGCCAAGGCTCCCAGAAAAACAAGCTAAAGAGAAGGAAAAGGCCAAGTATAATCTTCCTCGCATAGCGGAAGTACGGCCGTGTGAATGGCCATGCGATAATTTTTTGAGAGAACCGGGATTTATGAAGACTTTTATTCCTTGATTGAAAATGCTGGCCTCACCAGCTTCCTCCACGACCGGATCGATCAGTATATCTTACTCACCAATACTTTCGTGCAAAACTTTTATTATTATCCTAAGAAGTCACCTCCTTGATGTCGTTCCATTTATATGATGAATTCAAGGAAATGTCTTTACGCAATTTTTGTGCGGTATGTAGAATACCCTTTGAGGGTAATTAGATGAACCACATCGTAAAGATGTGGATGGCTTTGTTAACACCATTACTATAGGGGATCCAAAAAGGGTTCGATCGAGAATAGCATACACTTTCCTGTTTCGCTACTTTGCCATATTTTCTAATTGATGCTTAATTGATCATGGAAATAGTGGAAACTTCAATGTTCCTGATATTATTCTTCTTCTCCATGCCTTGTTTGGTGATAATAGTTTTAGTATGGGTGCCGTTATTGCTAAACGCCTAAGCCTAAACCGCATAAAGGGCCCCATCTTTGGAGGTATCTATGATGCACGCCTTGCTAAATATTTTGAGATACCTATTAGGCACCATGAGAAAGAGGAGACAATATTGCCTCCTTACATTTTAGATTACAGGAGCATGGTAGCGCATGAGTTTATTGTTGACAACGAAGATAAGATGCTTCTGTATAACCTGAGATTTAATAAGAAACACAATGAGACTATTATTCTGCTGCGCTACTGTTGTTTGATTTGATCGCAGCTAATTATCTTGTCACGCCGAAGCGGTGTACACTCATCGAGGCCAAGCATCCACTCCAGAGCCTGAGCCTGAGCCGGAACCTTCACTGGACCCTTATCGTGCATCATCTTACTAGTGGGATCCGGAGGAGATGGCCAGCCAGTGGTATCCTGATTACACCCCTCAGTACACCGGGGAGAGTAGCCGAGGTCCTTGGCAGTAAACCAACTTAGGCCAAAAGCCTAAGCTTGGGGGAGTACGTATTTCTCACCGACTTTACATTCATGTTCACACAATATTCTAGCTGTCGGTGCTCATACTCTTTCATTGTATTATCCATGCTAGTTTAATTTTCTTTTTCTAGCTTTCTTTTTGTGTGTTTGATAAACCTTAAGAAAAAATTAGTTAGTTTAATTTCCATGCTTGTAGTAGAATTAAAATGAAAACCAAAAGATTTCTCATTCTTCTTCTTACTTGTTGGGAGCTTTCCGTGTAAATAGTTTTTATTTTATTTTCTTTCCTTTGGGGGTCGAGAGTAGAAGACCATATTGAAAATGTTTTGTGGCTCTCATATGCATGATTGTTTATTTAACTTAGAGCCCATATTACTTTGTCTTCTCTCTTGAATTGAATGCTTGCAGATTCCAGCTTAGTCCAATGCACATGCACTATTATTATTATACACATCGTTCGGTCGTGCAAGTGAAAGGCAATAATGACGATATATGATGGACTGATTGAGATGAGAAAAGATGGTATGAACTCGACCTCTCTTGTTTTTGTAAATATGATGAGTTCATCGTTCCTGATTCAGCCTATTATGAAGTAAACATATTTGCAATGACGTTTAGAGATTATAGTTGCTTGTGCCATGCTTGATTAGCTATGGGTTATAATGGTTTACCTTGCGTCCAACATGCTATTAAAATGATTGTGATGTGGTATGATGGGATGGTATCCTCCTTTGAATGAATTGAGTGACTCGACTTGGCACATTTTCACGCATGTAGTTGAAACAATCAACATATCCTTCATGATATTTATGTTCATGGTAGATTATATCCTACTCATGCTTGTACTCGTGTGAATTAATTTTAATGCATGTTCATGACTGTTGTCGCTCTCGTAGTTGGTCGCTTCCCACTCTTTTGCTAGCCTTCACCTGTACTAAGCGAGAATACTGCTTGTGCATCCAAACTCCTTAAACCCCAAAGTTATTCCATATGAGTCCACCATACCTTCCTATATGCGGTATCTACTTGCCGTTCCAAGTAAATTTGTATGTGCCAAACTCCAAACCTTCAAATGAGATTCTTTTGTATGCTCGAGCAGCTCATGTTTCAACTAGGGCTGCCTATATCTTCCATGCTAGGTGTGTTATTCTCAAGAGGAGTGGACTCCGCTCCTCATTCACGAGAAAGGGCCGGAAGATATAGCCATCTCATAGTTGTTCGTTGACAGTGAAAGTATGCCGCTCAAAATGTTATTCAATCTCTATTTTAAAATCGAGCTCTATCACCTCTACAAATCCCTGCTTCCCTCTGCGAAGGGCCTATCTATTTACTTTTAAGTTGAGTCATCATCCTCTTATTAAAAAGCACCCGCTAGAGAGCACACTGTCATTTGCATTCATTACTATTGGTTTATATTGGGTATGACTTGACTGGATCTCTTTTACCATGAATTACAATGTTTAGTCAGTCCTTCATCTTTAATGGTGCTCTGCATTTATGTTTTGCGGTCTCATAAAGGGCTAGCGAGATACCATCTTGTTATATCATATTATGATTGTTTTGAGAAAGTGTTGTCATCCAAGTTTTATTATTATTGCTCGCTAGCTGATCATCCCATTGATATGAGTAATTGTGAGACCTAAGTGTTATTGTGAGTATGGTTAGTTCATAATCTTTGCTGAAAACTTGAATCTGGCTTTACATATTTACAACAACAAGAGCAAATAGAGTTTGTAAAAGTTTTTCTTTATCACTTTCGGTTTATCAACTGAATTGCTTGAGGACAAGCAAAGGTTTAAGCTTGGGGAGGTGATACGTCTCCAACGTATCTACTTTTCCAAACACTTTTGCCCTTGTTTTGGACTCTAAGTTGCATGATTTGAATGAAGCTAACCCGGATCGACGCTGTTTTCAGCAGAACGCCATGACGTTATTTATTGTGCAAAAACAAAAGTTCTCGAATGACCTGAAAATCCACGGATATAAGTTTTGGAAAATATAAAAATCTTGGCGAAAGAATCAAGGCAAGGGGCCCACACCTGTCCACGAGGGTGGGGCGCCCTCCCCCGGGCGCACCCCTATCTCATGAGCCCCGATGCTCCACCGACCTCAACTCCAACTCCATATATTACATTTGGCGGAGAAAAAATCGAGAGAAAGTTTCATCGTGTTTTACGATAAGGAGCCGCCGCCAAGCCCTAATCTCTCCGGGAGGGCTGATCCGAGTCCGTTCGGGGCTGGAGAGGGATTCGTCGCCTTCATCATCATCAACCATCCTCCATCACCAATTTCATGATGCTCACCGCCGTGCGTGAGTAATTCCATCGTAGGCTTGCTAGACGGTGATGGGTTGGATGAGATTTACCATGTAATCAAGTTAGTTTTATTAGGGTTTGATCCTAGTATCCACTATGTTACGAGATTGATGTTGCTATGACTTTGCTATGCTTAATGCTTGTCACTAGGGCCCGAGTGCCATGATTTCAGATATGAACCTATTATGTTTTCATGAATATATGTGAGTTCTTGATCTTATCTTGCAATTCTATAGTCACCTATTATATGTTATGATCCGACAACCCAAGTGACAATAATCGGGATACTTCTCGGTGATGACCATAGTTTGAGGAGTTCATGTATTCACTATGTGTTAATGCTTTGGTCCGTACTCTATTAAAAGGAGGCCTTAATATCCCTTAGTTTCCACTAGGACCCGGCCACCACGGGAGGGTAGGACAAAAGATGTCATGCAAGTTCTTTTCCATAAGCATGTATGACTATATTCGAATACATGCCTACATTACATTGATGAATTGGAGCTAGTTCTGTGTCACCCTATGTTATAGCTATTACATGAGGAATCCCATCCGACATAATTATCCATCACTGATCCAATGCCTACGAGCTTTTTCACATATTGTGCTTCGCTTATTTACTTTTCGGTTCTTCTGTTACAATTACTACAAAATTGTTATCTTTACTTTTGCTCTCGTTACCATTACTATCATACTACTTTGCTACTAAATACTTTGCTGCAGATACTAAGTTATCCGGTGTGGTTGAATTGACAACTCAACTGCTAATACTTAAGAATATTCTTTGGCTCCCCTTGTGTTGAATCAATAAATTTGGGTTGAATACTCCTCGAAAGCTATTGCGATCCCCTACACTTGTGGGTTATCATCAGACTCAATGCCCGACCACCGCAGAAGATAGAGAGAAAATGAAGGTCATTCCCTATGCTTCAGCCATAGGTTCTATCATGTATGCAATGCTATGTACCAGACCTGATGTGTGCCTTGCTATAAGCATAGCAGGAAGGTACCAAAGTAATCCCGGAGTGGAACACTGGACAGCGGTCAAGAACATCCTGAAATACCTGAAAAGGACAAAGTATATGTTTCTCGTTTATGGAGGTGAAAAGGAGCTCATCGTAAACGGTTACGTCGATGAAAGCTTTGATACTGATCCAGATGACTCTAAGTCACAAACCGGATACGTATTTTTATTGAATGGAGGAGCTGCTAGTTGGTGCAGTTCCAAGCGGAGCGTCGTGGCGGGATCTACGTGTGAAGTGGAGTACATTGCTGCTTCAGAAGCAGTAAATGAAGGAGTTTGGATGAAGGAGTTCATATTTGATCTAGGTGGCATACCTAGTGCATCGGGGCCAATGAAAATCTTTTGTGACAATACTAGTGCAATTGCCTTGGCAAAGGAATTTAGATTTCACAAGAGAACCAAGCACATCAAGAGACGCTTCAATTATATCTGTCATCAAGTGTCGGAAGGGCAATAGAGATTTGGAAGATACATACATATCTGAATGTTGCAGACCCGTTGATTAAGCCTCTTCCACGAGCAAAACATGATCAGCACCAAAGCTTCATGGGTGTTAGAATCATTACTATGTAATCTAGATTATTGACTCGAGTGCATTTCATAAGTGGCATTTGGCAAAGAGTTTGTGCACTAATACTTGTCATCCTACCGACAAGATATTGAAGAGTGACTGGAATGTGGCGGGTAGCTAGAGGAGCTCAGGTGGTGGACGAAGCTGAGGGCGCCGAGGATTTTGAAGGAAATATGCCCTAGAGGCAATAATAAAGTTATTACTTATTTCCTTATTTCATGATAAGCGTTTATTATTCATGCTAGAATTGTATTAATCAAAAACTTAGTACATGCGTGAATACATAGACAAACATATTGTCCCTAGTATGCCTCTACTTGACTAGCTCGTTAATCAAACACGGTTATGTTTCCTAACCATATACATGTGTTGTCATTTAATGAACGCTGTCACATCATTAGGAGAATGATGTGATGGACATGACCCATCCGTTAGCTTAGCATTATGATCGTTACGGTTTCATTGCTCTGCTTTCTTCATGACTTATACATGTTCCTCGGACTATGAGATTATGCAACTACCGAATACGGAGGAACACTTTGTGTGCTACCAAACGTCACAACGTAAATGGGTGATTATAAAGGTGCTCTACAGTGTCTCGAAGGTGTTTGTTGGGTTGTCATAGATCGAGATTAGGATTTGTCACTCCGTGTTTGGAGAGGTATCTCTGGCCCTCTCGGTAATACTCATCACTATAAGCCTTGCAAGCATTGTGACTAATGAGTTAGTTGCGGGATGAAGAATTACGAATGAGTAAAGAGACTTGCCGCAACGAGATTGAACTAGGTATGATGATACCGATGATCGATTCTCGGGCAAGTAACATACCGATGACAAAGGGAACAACGCATGTTGTTATGCGGTTTGACCGATAAAGATATTCGTAGAATATGAGGGAGCCAATATGAGAATCTAGGTTCCGCTATTGGTTATTGACCGGAGATGTGTCTCGGTCATGTCTACAGAGTTCTCAAACCCGTAGGGTCCGCACGCTTAACGTTCGATGACGATTAGTATTATAAGTTATGTGTTTTGATGACCGAAGTTTGTTCGGAGACCCGGATGAGATCACGGACATGACGAGGAGTCTCAAAATGGTTGAGACATAAAGATTGATATATTGGACGACTATATTCGGACACTGGAAGTGTTCCAGAAAAGTTTCGGATAAAATTGGAGTGCGAGAGGGTTAACGGAACCCCCGGGGGAACTAATGTGCCTTCATGGGCCTTAGTGGAGAGAGAGAGGCGGCTGCAGGCAGGCGCGCCGCCTCCCCTTGGGTCTGAATTGACTAGGAGGCGGCGCACCCTTTCCTTCTCCCTCTCCTCTCCTTCCTTCCCCTCTCTCCTTCAGGAAACCTACTAGGACTTGGAGTCCTAGTAGGATTCCCTCTTGGGGCACGCCTAGGAGGGCCGGCCGGCCTCCCTTGCTCCTTTATATACGGGGCGGGGGCACCCTAGAACACACAAGTTGATCTTTTAGCCATGTGCGGTGCCCCTTCCACAGCTTACACACCTCGGTCATATCGTCGTAGTGCTTAGGAGAAGCCTGCGCCGTAACTTCATCATCACCATCGCCACGCCGTCGGTCGATGAAACTCTCCTTGGCCCGAATCGGATCAAGAGTACGAGGGATGTCATCGAGCTAACGTGTCTTGAACGGGGAGGTGCCGTACGTTCGGTGCTTGGATCGATTGGATCGCGAAGACGCTCGACTACATCAACCGTGTTAACTAAACGCCTGCTTTGGTCTCACGAAGGTGCGTGGACACACTCTCCCTCTCATTGTTGTGCATCACATAGATAGATCTTGCGTGATCGTAGGAGAATCTTTGAAATTACTGCGTTCCCCAATAGATTTCATCCCCATGAACAGGTGGCTCAGGATAGTAGACCTGCCTGGCAGGATCGCCTTCATGAGCCTACCTCGTTCAAGGGGACGATCTTCGAGGCAGGGCCACAAGGAGGGGGTCCAGGAGCTGCTTCTCTTCTACCAGCAGATCAAGGACAACGAGGACCTCGCCATTCTTGTCGTCCGTCGCAAGTTCGTGGAGGTGATGAACACCTGGCTGGTCATCAAGCTACTCCCGCGCGTGGTCAGGCTGCCGGCGAACAAGCGGTGCGTGTTCTGGGTGCAGGTCCAGAACTTCGAGGGGCACATGGTGCTTGGCCGGGGCTGGAACTACTTCTGTCGCCGCCACCGGATCGTCCCCGGTGACCTTGTCATTGTGCACATCTCAGGACTCGGCCTCAAGGTCCAAATCTACAACCATGACTCCTCGGTCATGTGCAGGTTTCGTTGCGGCGAGCAATAATCATGCTGGTGACATTGAGCATGCAATGTAGTTATATTTTATGGTGTTAGTGTTGAACTTTTATGGTGTGTGGGTAGAATTATGGTACTTGTGCTGGGAACTTGTTAATATTTTGGCTAGGAGCAGCACCCTAGCGTGGAGCAGGAAAGGAGGATGCCCCTGCTGTTAATCTAAGTAGTTTACTATCATTTCTTTGCTTGCTTTGTTTGATCTCATTTGGTTGCTTGCTTTGTTTGATCTCATATGTGCTTGTTGTTGTGCTGATCATGTGGTGCTAAGGCCACCACATTTGAATGGGGTGAGAAGAGCACAAACGTTGTTTGCAACCAAACAGCTAAAGTTTGCATCTGCTCACACCCTAAGCATAAAAATGGCAACCAAACTGCAGGGGGTAAGTGCCACTTCATGTGATGCAGCAACCAAACAGGTTACATCTGCTGATATGAAGAACCAGGCTGGTGGAGATGTGTATGCAATGCGGTAATGTGAGGGAACTACAACCAAACACGCCCTATAGCTCAACTCTTTCATTATGTATATATAATTATCGTCACTATATTATGCAGATTGAAGGGTTCATTAACCCAATACCGTAAATGAATGGTCGGTTAAAAAGAGAGTCAAGATACTTGAGGACAACTTGCTACAATCGTTGCTTCGACATCAAAACAAAGGGAAAAATACTCTTTCCTTACAACTTCAAGTGAGTGTTACTGTCTTGTACATATTCTGCTTTCGCTTACTCAAGGTTATAGTAATGTAATTGATGAGTTATGTGTGCAGGTTCCACTTTATTCAACTAGAGATTAATCTTGACCGGGAGTAGTAATCTGTCTTAGACTCGAGACGAAGATCCCTGTGAGTATGCGGACATGACCGCAATACTCGAGTAAGTTCAATCGATCATTATCGCACCATATCGGCAACTTTCGCTCATTTGCTGATATCAAGTAATCATTTCCTTTGCCTGGCAGGGTTTGGAAACAGTTCACCGGAATGGTTTCGGGTCTGCCGAAGGAGCTACGATTTACACAGCCCAAAGTAAGTAGTATTAGCTAGTTCCGCGCATCTCTCAGTGATTCTAGTTTCATCAATACCATTTATTATGCTTGATTATCAGTGTGATTGAACTCTATTTCTCGTAAAGTGCTTGTGGCAGGAAGGTGGGAATAATTTATGTGGATACTACGTTTGCGAGTTCATCTACAACTCGACCTCTCAGCGGGGCTACTCTGACAAACAATATGAAGTATGTAAACAATATTCACAATTTTATTTTATTACCATCAATTGTGTTGAGTTCCTTTCATATATATGTATTGACCCCCTTCTTTAAATTAGTTGTGGCAGATGCGGGATGAATTCCTACCACATGATCGCATACGAGCAATTCAAGAGGAATATGCGGGATTCTTTTTTGACCACGTCATACATAAAGACGGAGAATGCCATGTGGAAGTTGAAATTGATTTTAGATGTTAGGGATTGTAAGAGATGTTATATTGTATATATGTAGTAGCGTCGGATAGATATATACGAAAACTTGTTGTTAGACCAATCTCGGAGAAAGAGAGGTCACTTCTCTCTGTATATGTTCATGGCGACCTTGTGTAATTAATGGTTCCTTCATTTGCTTACTAGCTAGCGTGTCGAATTCTCTCTATATGTATAGTAGCTACCGTTGACCAAGCACGGAGAAAGAGAGGTCACTTCTCTCTATTAGCTAGCTAACACAATATGAAACCCCTAAATTAACCCTTCAAAACCCCTAAACCCCCCTTTAAAAAAACAAAAAAAACAGCGCTGCGAAGGCTCGACGCGTGGCTGCCTTTTGGTCCTGGTTAGTGTTACCAACCGGGACCAAAGGTCCTTCTGCCTGGGCGCCCTGCAGCAGCCACGTGGAGCCCCTTCTGTCCCGATTCGTAAGCAAACCGGGACTAAAGGTTTTGGGCTTTAGTCCCGACCCTTTTGTCCCAATTCCAGAACCGGGCCTAAAGGCCCTCTGGAACCGGGACTAGTTCTCTGTTTTCTACTAGTGTATATGAATGTATAGAGTGTATATAATATATGGATATGATAGTATGATTGAACAATGTCACATGATGCCGCTTATCACCACTATCATGAGGTGGTTGTCTATAAAATATAGTCTATGAAAGAAAACATTCCGCACTAGAGAACCAATCTAGAGTGTTTTCACTTAAACAGATTCAATCCAGCCTAACTTGTTTTCATTAAAGAATTTCTTCGAAAATGAGAATTACCCCATCTTTATTAAATTATTCAACAGAGACTGACAAAGCAGACACATGGATCGACCCAAATCCACCTTTCTGCGACCTCAATCGCTACACCTAGAAGAATGATGGAGTGCACAGGCACATCCACACACGCAATCTAATTCAGTGGCCTAGCCAAGATGCCCCACGACGAGCCGAGAGCACCAACCGGTCTAACAGACCCTCAGCATACACCGCATGCGCGCGCTCTAGAGGCCGCCTCGCCATCTTCCACCGTCCCACCTTCAGGATAGATCAATGCATAGGCCTTGCCAGGCCCAACTGTCGTCAACGCCACCATCCTGCGCTCGTACATTGACACGCGTCCACCGCCGAAACCCCGCTGCATCATGCTGCCGAGACCCGCCGTTGTCAACGTGCCAGATGACACGCCGCTCCACCTTCACGGACACCACCTGCTGCCATTGGTCCCATCCCCATCGCCTGCAATTCCTCTAACCAAGCACCCAAACGCCCCAGGCAGCGCATCCAAGGACACGACACACGTAGTGCCGCAGGTGCCCAATCTAAAGAGATTTTTGGGTCTTTACCCGGCCATGGGCTCGGGGTGGAGGGTAGGGACCTCGACAGCGCCTACAAGGAGGAGAGTGGCGACCTTGGTCATCGCCACCGTCGGGATGAGTGAGCCATCAAGAGTTTCCTCCGGGCGAAGCCACCTCTAATAGCCCCTGCCACTGCACCAAGGCCGAAGGCCAATACCGCAAGCCACCATGCAGTGGGAGAGAGGCTGCAGCGGGGAGGAGATCCACCGGCGACTCACCGCCCACGTGGTCAAGAAGCCGTCCATTCACCACCCGCGAGCGCTGCCAGCCGAGGACGTCGCCGCCATGCCTACTGAGGTCGCTGCCCTAGACCCAGAGTTCTCCACGAGGACCGGAGCAACGAGGTCCGCAGTAGCGCGACCCACAACGCCGCCCAAGCCATTGCCGGGAGTCAGCCGAGCGCCACCCTGGCGCAAGTCTTGGTCACGCCTGGATGCGCCAGGAGATTCTGCGCGACCCATTGACGCAGGGAAGGGAGGGAGAGCCCCCGCCACCACCGTCGGCTGCCTGGGCTTGGCCCGGCAGCGTCCTCCGACGGCGGTGGAGGGAAAGGAGAGAGGAGACGACGGCCCCGACAGCCACGGGGATTGGATCCACCTGAGTCGCCCGACGCAGGGGCCATTTTCCTTCGTGACGTGGGTTCGTTAAAAGCATGGTTCAATTTGTTGTTGGAACAAGAGAATGTACATTACAAAGAACATTGCAAGCATAAATATAAAAAATAAATACTGTACTACTAAACATCACAAATAAACAATACAAACATAACAACTCCATCAACATACATATATATACACACAAATAATTCTAATGCTTCTTGAAGATCCTGACGTCTTTCCAGCGAGACTCCATGCAGCTGGAGTCGTGGTTCTGCGCATATACACCAAACTTGAAGTAGTGAGAGTCGCCGCCGCGGCCTTGGACATGCAGCTTCTGCTCGCCATCGATGTACACGGTGAGCGTGGACGCCTCGACATCGTGGACCACGTTCAGCCGGAACCATCTGTCATAGATGGCGTCCTCCACGACCTGCCGGTCGTAGTACCGTAGCGCGCCATCGTAGACATGCAGCATGAGCGTAGTGGCCGTCTCGCCGGCACCGAACACCTGCATGATAGACACCCCGTGGTGCCGGAGGGACGTACCCATAGCCCTCGAACTGCCACACGCCGGAGCTGTAGTCGTACCCCTGCGAGCAGAAGAAGATCAGTAAGATCACTAAATCTTAATCACTCCCAAACGTAGTACATGGCAATGACTTGTAATTACTTACTGCCATCCTGATCTCAGTTCTTGGGCTGGTATGGCTCTGGCGGGCATGGGGCTTGTCGGAGGCGAGCACCCAGAGCTTCCGCACGGTGCCGTCGAAGCTGTAGCGTGCGCCGCTCGCCTCGTCGTAGGGGCGCTGCAGCACAAAGTTGCTCTCGTCGAGCCTCACCGACGTGAACCCATAGGTCGGGTCGGCGGCTTTTGGTGCCCGTGCGCCCCTGGCTGCAGCGCATGAGCAGAATGCCAAGAAGACAAGCAGAGAGACACTAATCCATGAGAGAGCGCGAGGAGCCATTGGTACTTTATATACTACGTGTGTGGCTTCTAATTTTCTTTGAGTTTACTCTCTGTCTCTCTCGATGCAGAGGCTTTTGCTGATGAGATGGGTGGGAGTAATCAAGCTCCCTGTGGTTTATATAGGCTCTGGGGATTTATCAGTATGTTCGAGATTGGAGAATTGACAGCTTAATTAAATAGTGCTCTTGATTTTACACGCAGAGGATACGTTAACGTTGGATACATGCAGCTTAAGTTGTTCAACGTGATTAGTGTAGTATGATCCTTTTTTACTAGTGCATACGAGGTGACATTGGCTAACTACTAGGTAGGGTGAACAGGCGGCGACTAACATTGACGGCACGCTGTTATTTTCGTGTTACTGACGGTAATTCAGAAGGAGAAAGCGATGTATTCGTCCCTCCTACGCGGTGATAAATCTACTGCGTGTCCTGGCAAACACGGCAGTCAATTTGGGACGACGGCAAGGAGTTAAACAATGGATAAATTATTTTCTGTTCAAGCGAGGGTATGCTTAAAAAAAATTACCAGGTATTTGTAACTTACTTTTTTTTTGCGGGGATATTTGTAACTCGTCAGCATGCTGAAGAAGCTACGGTGAGGAGAAATACATACGTGCCCCTCCAGTTCTAACTTTTCATGAATCAAATGTATACAAATACGTTTCAGTGTGATTGTTCACTCATTTCAATCCGTACTCGCCAGCATGCTGAAGAAGCTACCGTGAGGATGCTAATATTGTATTGTTGTATTGATCGGGCCCAGATGCAGGGTATATATAGAATACAATGTGATCGAGAGACTTGGAGTAGAGGCCGAATCGTACATGATTTAATCCTATTATATCTCTAACTTGAACATAATTATACTTCTAACATTCCCCTCATTCGTAGCAGGTGTGAAACAGACGATTGCAACTGAATTTGAAGTCTTGTGCTTCCATCATCTTGGCCATCGTGCCAGTATCAACTGCGTCTCTGATGGGTCGGCACCTAAGACGGTGATTGCGTCCCCTTTTGATGCCTTCCTTCCCTCTCTTTTATTCCCTCCCATAGTCACAGTGGGAGTGGCATCGACTCTTGTGATGATGCAAATGTTGTTGACTGGAGTTGACGTTGAAGAGTAGATAGAGGTAGCCATGTATGCCCATGTTGAGGTAGTTGATCATGTGGTAACCGTGGTCGAGGTAGTCGTTGTCGATGGTATAATCGTCGTGGATGATTGAACCGCACGAAGCCAGAGGCACAAAAAAGCGCCATGTTGTATATGATGGAGCTGGACGACGCCCCTTGCGGATGAACAGAGGGTGTCGTTGGTGAGACGTATTGCTTAGGGAGCCCGAGGCGTATATCAACTTTGTGTGGCCCCATGGGCCTGTTAAACATTGCTTGATGCTTCAGTTACTCGATTGACCGTCAATTGTTTGCCCTCTGAGTGCAAGGATTTGCAGCAATCCGAAAGTTTTACTGAGTGATTAAACCAAGGTTTTCAGTCCATAGAGGGATAACACCCAACGCCACTGCCAAGCGGTATTGCAATATGACAAATGCCTATTTTTGTCCCAACAATTCTGATGAGGTTGTCAATCTCGCTAGTTTTGCAAGTTACAACATACTATGAGTAGATCTTGGTATATATATTGTTTTGTATTGTTGAAATAAATAATGAATCTAAATAAATTGCAAAAAAGCAAGATTTAGGAGGTTACCTTATGGAGAAAATTGAACCGGTGTTCATTGGTTCGCTAGTATAATCTCATGAAAGAGGAGACCCATAATAATCATATGCGTGTGAAATTGATCAAACGAACAATCATGGAAATTATGACATATATGTAGGGTAATTGAGATCATGTTATATGATAAGTACGTCCTTAAATTCAAAAGACTAACATCCGATATTAATGGATAATGCTCCACTGAAAGAGACTGAAACCCTCACATACACTTTAGTATTAAGTAATAAAACAGAATATTGGATATGCCTATATGAGCATACTTGAATCTCTCTCCCCACCATTGTTGAATCCATAGTTTTAAATAGCGCTAAGCATCTTAGCGGCGGACCTCTTTCAATGTTATAGCGTGCTATATAGCGAAGCTTATAGCGCTATTTAAAATGTTTGTTCATTTGTTTGGACCAAAGTCTCTTAGCGCAAGACCTTTTGTAAACGCTTATAGCGTGGTATAGCAGAGCTATAGCGGCTATTTAAAACAGTGGTTGAATCTCTATAGCTTGCGTAAGCTCATCCCCTAATGCTCATATCTAAAATCTTTGGGCGAAAGAGAAGAGGAGCCCGATGTTCTATTCCATCGAGCCAAATCTCACCAGCTAATCATGTTGCTTGTTATTCTTGGGTATTGGGAATCACTAGACTATGGGTGTCACCCAGAAACCTTCAAGTTGTGAAGTTTTGGGGTCACCTAAAGGTCTAGCACCATTGATCGAGCTGATGCATTTGGATTTTTAAAATATTACTTTTTTATAAGAAATTCTGAAAATGTATGCCCTAAATCAAAAAGTCAATACTATGACCCCATGGGGCACCCTTAGGCCAAAGAGGCAGTTCTCTGTGTTGTTTTGGTGAAGAGGAGCTCTTTGGCCACCGTCCACCAAAGTCCTCTTTTCGGTTTACGTCTGGCCGAAGAGTGGTGTAACTAGGCCGACGAGCCGTTTTTGGTGGGCTGTAGGTTGAAGAGATTATCTTCGATCAGCCCATGATCGAAGAGCTGTCTTCGGCTAACGCGGGACCAAAGAGGTCGGGATAAGACCGACCATCTTTTCCTCCCAACAGTAGTGCTCACTTGCTCTCTCTCTCTCTCTCTCTCTCTCTCTGTGTGTGTGTGTGTGTGTGTGTGTGTGTGTGTGTGTGTGTGTGTGTGTGTGTGTGTTCTTCTCATTTTTTGCTCGATCTACTCCGTTTGCCCGCTATTCTCACATCCATTCATCATATCCACTCGAGTATAGCTATTCCCGGTGGTCTAGGCTCCGATCTATTCATGGGGTAGTCATTTGGAGCTATGGTGAGGAATAGGTGTGGTGGGAAGCAGCCATGGTTGGTAGGAGGAGGTGTGGCTGGTGGTAGGTGTGGCTGGGTGTAGAAGGAGGTGCGGCTGGCGGGTGGGGGACGGCTTCGTGGGTATTACTGGTGGGGCAACCTCGAGAGCCGAGGGAGAGGCGGTGGTGGTGGTGGCCGGTGCCGGTGGGATGGAGGACCTAGCAAGGGCTTACGTGCCAGCTATCGGCGACTTGCCTATTGTGGGATCTGTTTGGGCATAGATAGAGGTACTTCTATATTATGTAACAATTCATTCGATTATTTCTTTCCATGCAAAAGTGTTAGTAATGTTTATTTGTTGTCATGTACAGAGACAGTTTCCGCATACCCAAGTGAGGGGCTACCACCCGTCCTTCACGTCGCACTTTGATAGTCTGCACGAGGATCTAGTTATCTGGGAGCCATACTCAGATCATATCATTCAGGTAATCACTTGGGATATCTGGATTATGCACTAGATATCGGTAGTGTTGGATGAACAAGGCCAATGTGGTGTTCGACGTGACGGTTGAGAAGATGACTCTTCATAGGGTAATGAGACAGTTCAGTCTATGTCAAGTGCCTAAAATTCCAGTTATTCCAAGACACACCAAAGACACGTGCACAAGTAAGTATTCTAATTTAGTTCTCAACACTGCATTCCGAATATAGCTAACTATGTAACACACATGTCAATCTCAGGTACATGAATATAGCTTTAGAGCATTGGTCCTTACATTCAAGCATGGGCTACCGCATCGACAAATATCTGGGATGAGGTTCGGCCCTTTGACTGGGACAAGTTCAGGTTCTATCTACAGTGTTACCGACATACAACGAGGATCTACTTGGTTCCGTCAGCTGCTCCTGATCAAATGGAAGCCCCTCTCACTGGCGATATGTACCCAACTGCCTCTGTTGTGGGAACCAGACACCACGCGGTACATACCATGTAACTCATATGTGTAATTCTATCATAACCTCAACATATACAGTTGGTTAACTCTTCATGTACAAAGTGACTTGATAGTCGAGGCACGAGAGGAGGTTTCCACTTTAATGTGGCGGGTTGAGAGGGGAATACTGTTCCACAGCCAGAGCACGTCTCATGGTTGCACTACTAGGGAAAACCCTAGTAGTAGCGCCGGTTTTGAGGTTAGCAAAGGCGCTGGTGACCGCGCTACTAATAAGGCGCCATAGCTAACTTATAGTAGTAGCGCGGTCCGCACTCCAGCTACTATCGTTGATTTAAATCAGCAGCGCTTTTGCGACGCGCTACTATTACTTAGTTGTAGCGATTTCGCATCCCCTTGCTACTGCTATATCTTCCATCATTTTCCCTCGCACTTCTTTCCCTTTCGTTTCCCTTTCGGATACTAGATACTAGGTAATCGCCACTAAATATCAAATTCATAAACCATTATTTGGTAGTACTCGCCGTTCCAAATTACTCGTTGACGAGTAATTTGGAACGAAAAAGTACTAGATAACAATTTCATGCATAGTCAACATGCATCCTCAAGCGATACAAGGTCATATCAACGGCGATCATCATATGTAGTTCTAGATGATATCGACGACGATCATCATATGTAGTTCTAGATGATATAGCCACACACACACATATGTAGTTCTAGATGATATCAAGACAATCATCATCCTCAAGCTCAGGCGGTTGGTGTTCTGATAGTAATTAGGATGGCCTTTCCAACACGAAGATTCTTGCCATCGAGGAATTTCTTCCACCCAACCGAAGTTTAAGTGTGTGCGACCGTCCGTGTCCACGCGGTAAGTACAGATTATGACAGCCCCTTGCGAGAAGGCGTAGTCCAGTGAGCCTTCTTCATCGTGCTCGATACCATAACTCACAGATATGCTCTCTGCCAATTTTGAATAAGAAAAACATATCAATTAATAAATAGCCTCGCAAATAAGTACATATGGATTATCTACACTATTAATAGTTTCCTTAAATTCTACACTAATAAGCATGTGATCGAACTCTACACTAAAACATATCATCGACTAGATTCCACACAACATACCATACCATTGGACTGTACACTAAATATTTCATCGGATAATTTGCATTTGTAAGTATAACATAGCATATCATGTTGATCAACCATGGTATTTGTCGCAGTCACGAATGGCACCCGACAAAGTCAAGACGCGGCGGAATTATGTCCCACAGTTGGATACCTCCTCCTCGCTCAGCCTTGTTCTTTGAGCTACGATGGCTTCATGAAGTGGGTCCTCATCATCTCCATCGAGTGGGTCCTCATTATCTTCATCATCTTCATCATCTTCGCCATCTTCGCCATCTTCCACCAGGTTGAGATAAATGACAGCCACTTGGGTCTTTACGCTCAAGGAGAAGCTGATCAACTCACCACCAAGAAGACGCATGCGGGCGATTTAAACGGGCCCATCCATCTCCTCCAATCTGCGACATATTGTGTCCTTTCTCGACCTCCATAGTGTAAGGCCCCCAAGATCCTCAAATGTCACAAGTGTCTCCGTCGACTTGTCGAATTCCAAGCTCACATTGCATGGGACGATCTGTGTAAAATAAGCAAAATGACACAATGCAGTAATGCCAACACTAAAAATAAAATAGTTATTACATTTCATCTAATTTCTTACCGTCGCATGACTAAAACTCGGCCGAAGTAGATACCAAACAGCTTGCCGGTTGCAAGGTTGTTGGCACACCTTGACTTGCACAATCGACATAGTGGTGGTGGTGGCGCCATTTTTCCTAAAGTAATATGAGCAAAGGATTAACGATCCACTTCACAGAAAGAAAAACAGAGCATGTGATATTTTTGGTTCTTTCATGAGAAGCAATTTGATGGACAATTATAACCCTAAGATCTAGTAACATATTAGATGACAAGGTACCACCTACATTTTGCCAAAAAGTAACTTATTAAAAAAAGCAACTACCTATCCATGTACGAAAAAATAACAATAAAATGGTGCATACTAAATCAACTAAATGAACTAGCCTACTAAATCAACTAAATCAAAATGTTCTAAATCAACTAAATCAACTAGCCTACTAAATCAACTAAATCATATCAACTAAATCAAAATGTTACAGATGAACTAGCCTACTAAATCAAAATGTAGCAGGGGAGGGAGAAGGAGGGACGACTTGAGGAGGGAGAAGAGAGTAGGACGGAGGAGGAAGGCGGAGGAGGAGGGCCGGCCGGCGGCGGCAGTGGAGGGAGGACGGAGGAGGAAGGCGGAGCGAGGAGGGGCCGACCAGCCGAGTGGAGGAGGATGGAGGAGGAGGCCGGTGCACCGAGTCCAAAGAAGGAGGAGGAGGTGACGGAGGCGCAGAGGAGGAGGGGCAACGGGGAGGACCGCACGGGGTTGAGAGGGATCCAAGAGTGTATGAGTGTGGAGTGGATCGGATAGAGGAGAGGGGCCGGGTGGGAGATGGAATGGCTTAGCAAGAGCACGCTATAGAGAAAGACGCCATCGCTAAACTACCTAGCAGCAGCGCCTTTCACAAAGAAGCGCCATGCTATGTGTCAACATGTAAAAATATACTTAATTCAATGTATCAAAAATACATTGATCATCAACGATCTTTTGTGTACAATCTGATTTATCAATCGAGTCCTCACCGGTTTAGGAACCGTGAAGACTCATATTATGCCACAAATTCTACACATATAGTTCAATGAAGACCAAGTGCTTGTCAAAGTTTGAGAAGTAACATATTTAAGGTGGTAGAAACTCTCTTCACGGAGCGAGGTGGGACTAAATTTTTGTAGTAAACTTAGCAGTAGCGCTTATTGGCAAAATGCGCTGCTACTATGCTACATAGCAATAGTGCTCGTCGTGATAATGCGTTGCTGCTATAACTAGTCTCATGGCGGCCTCGTGGGAATTATATCAATGAGCGCCTTTGAGAGGTGTGTGTCTTGCTATATTTATTTCAGCAATGAAGTTAAGCTTGAGCTCGCTCTCGCTAATTAGCAAGAAGCCTTTTATTTTAAAGCATGTTCTTTGGTAAGATTCTGTATAGGCTTTTCCCTAGTAGTGTTGAGGCATTTAGATGAGAAGCTACGAGGATTTACGCATTGTTACATGTAGGCGATCTTTGGATGTTGCGCCCTTGTCCAAAGACATCGTCCGCCACGCCCCTCTATGCATCGTTCGTAACCACGATTTAATGGCTTCACCCCACGCCAAACTTATCGCCGCCACATCCTTCACAACCAGGAAGCTCGTCCTAGCATCAACAAATGGGACCAGTAACACTACTTTGTACTTTCTTTTCAGCATTGTAGGTTTGCAAATCAAATTTACATGTGCAACTCTACTGCTATAAGCAACCAGTACCACAATTCATGCATTCTGTGCACTCACATATGCTAAGTGGTGTAGGTTCACTGTTAGAGGGTTTTCACGATGACGATGACCAAGCTGCACACACTTATGACTCCTCCCAGGCAGCATTTCAGACTCCACCACCACGACCCACGCAGGAGATATGGACCATGAACGATGAGGGTATCTAAGGCCATGGTTATCGTGAGCCTCGTCCACCGGCTCAGTTCTGATTGCTTTCTGGTCCTCGTCCGAGGAAGGCAAAGATTCGTCGTTGTCCCCGGGAGTGATATGATTATCTATGTATAACACATATGTCCATTCATGTTAGTTTCAGACTTTTCTCGGTGTGAGTCATTATCTATGTATGAGACATGCTTTTATGTATGTGTCACTATCACGCTTGCTTACATGTGTGAGCCGCTACCTATGTATGAGACATATTTGTTTTCATGTTATTTTCAAGCTTTCTACTTCATACGATAACTCGATGAAGAGTTTGAAAACAATAGAAATTGTGACATACTACAACGGAAATTAAGATACAAAATAATGCTACTACACTAGAATTAGACACTATAAATTGATTATATAACATCGTAAAAACTAAATGAAGTCATCATCACTATTCTCGCTAACTTGCATGGGGCTTCCAAAGGTCTTCACGATTGCGTCCAAATGTTACCTGAACTAGTTTCCCTAGCATAAACTCAGCAGTAGAATCATAATTAGCATTGACACCCTTAGATGATGCTACACTCTTACTTGATCTACCACTCTTCATGCTGGCACAAGCCTTGGATCTGTTCTAAGCTTTCTTGCTTGGCATAAAGTCATCATCGTCGCACTTCACTTTCTTACAGCTGATACATCTCCAACGTATCTATAATTTTTATTGTTCCATGCTGTTATATTATCATTCTTGAATGTTTTTACAATCATTTTATAGTCATTTTATATCATTTTTGGTACTAACCTATTGACATAGTGCCCACTACGGTTGTTGTTTTCGCTTGTTTTTACATCGCAGAAATCAATACCAAACGGAGTCCAAACGCAGCGATACTTTCTGTGGATTTTTTGGACCGAAGACATCCAATGGGCAAAGAAGTACCAAGAGGGGGCCCGAGGTGAGCACAAGACACTGGCGCGCTGGAGGCCCAGCGCGCCTGGTGGGTTGTCCCCATCTTGATGGCCTCCGCACCACCTCTTTGCTCTATAAATACCCCAATATTCCAGAAACCCTAGGGGAGTCGACAGAAATCAATTCCAGCCACCGTAAGTTCCAGAAACTCCAGATCCAATCTAGACACCATCTCGGAGGGGTTCGTCATGTCCATTGGTGCCTCTCGATGATACGTGAGTAGTTCTTTGTAGACCTCTGGGTTCATAGTTAGTAGCTAGATGGCTTCCTCTCTCTCTCTCTCTCTCTCTCTCTCTCTCTCTCTCTCTCTCTGATTCTCAATACAATGGTCTCTTGGATATCCATATGATGTAAGTCTTTTTGCGGTGTGTTTGTTGGATCCGATGAACTTTGATTTTATGATCAGATCTATGTTTTTATCCATGAAAGTTATTTGAGTCTTCTTTGATCTCTTATATGCATGATTGATTATAGCCTCGTATTTCTTCTCCGATATTTGGGTGTTGTTTGGACGACTTGATCTATTTATCTTGCAATGGGAAGAGGTGCTTTGTGATGGATTCGATCTTACGGTGCTTGATCCCAGTGACAGAAGGGTAAACGACATGTATGTATCGTTGTTATTAAGTATAACACGATGGGGTCTATTTCTACATAAATAGATCTTGTCTACCTCATGTCATCATTCTTATTGCATTACTCTGTTTTCCATGAACTTAATACACTAGATGCATCTTTGGATAGCGGTCGATGTGTGGAGTAATAGTAGTAGATGCAAGCAAGAGTCGGTCTACTAATCTTGGACATGATGCCTATATAATGGTCATTGCCTGGATATCATCATGATTATTTGAAGTTCTATCAATTGCCCAACAGTAATTGTTTTCCCACCATTTGATATTTTTCTCGAGAGAAGCCACTAGTGAAACCTATGGCCTTGGGTCTCTTCTTTAATATATTTGCCTTCGTGATCTATTTTCCTTTGCTTTTATTTTCAGATCTATTAAACCAAAAATACAAAAATATTGTTCTGCACTTTATTTTATTTGCGATCTATTTATCCTATCTATTACAACTTTATCACGTCTTCTCGCCAATTTATGGCACCGTTACCCGAATGGGATTGACAACCCGTTTAACACGTCGGGTTGCGCGTATTTGTTATTTGTGTGCAGGAGCTGTTTATGTTGTGTTGTGTGGTTCTCCTACTGGTTCGATAACCTTGGTCTCATCACTGAGGGAAATACCTATCGTTGTTGTGTGCATCATCCCTTCCTCTTTGGAGAAATACTGACATAGTTCAAGCAAACATCAACAGCCATCGCCACCCTCTCTCGGATGCAACATGAGCCTTACCTGCATTACATTACGAGCTCGTTTGTTTGGCATAAAATCATCATCTTCTTCAATCAATTTCTTCGAGCTAGTGCTACCCCTCGCGGATGCAGCACTCTATCTCGGTTAGAAATGGTCGCCTGACATGACTGGAAGTATTGCTAAGGAAAGATGTAGGAGACAACATACAAGGGGCGGTTTTAATAGAATGAGAGTAAGGGGTTGGTTGGAAAATTAGGCGGGAAGAGAATTATGGAACCAATGGAGGGAAAGGGTTGGCGAGAAGGATAATGGCAAAGCTACATTTTTCACTAAAACTACTAGAATAAAGATACAGTACATTGAACTATTGAAATGAAGGTACATTGAACTACTGAAATGAAGATACAACCGGTTGTGGAATTTATGATACTACAACATAAATCTACTGAGTTCACTGTGGATATTTTTCTTCTCCATCACTAGCTTCTTATGCTGCCTTGGCCTCATGAGCCCTTTCTTTCTTTCTTTCTCTGCCTCTACGCCACACGAGCCTCATTTCAATGTCGTTCCTCCTCCTCCATGCGATGTCCCTCTTCCCAATTTTTCTTCACTAAATCCTAAAAGAAACACTCCTGCTCCACATAGATTTTTTTAACTCTCACCTGCTTTGCTTTCTCCTCTGTTGTCACCTTTTCGCGTCGCTCTTCCGCGTGCAAACTTCCCATGCATGACGACGTCTTTCACGAATATTAGCCCACTGCCAAAGCCGACATCTTCGTCTCAATCCAATGATAGTACATGCAGAGAGGCGATAAGACTACAACAAAAGTAACAACGTTAATAAGCAAATCAACATGAACACCAACAATAAGATTCATGATGGTTAAAACATACCGTGGTTTGTCGTATGGTGGATTACCTACGGGTATATCTTCCTCATAATTGGCGTACATGAAAAACTTCATGCCCAAACAATAAGAAAATCACACCTCCTTCGCCTTGCAAAGATCGCCACACCAACACTGCAGTACTTCCACACCCTGGGGCAAGCTCGGATCCTTCATTTCCTTGGCCTATTGCCATGATCCGAACAACGTAAACTCATAGCGGCTAAAACCATTGGATTACACACACTGCAATGGCTGTTTCTAAGGTTGCTCGATGAAGAATGAAGCATGGTTCAACGAGTGGTTTTATGGGTGGAGTGCACAAACAGGAGGAAAATGGTTGACGGGAAATGCGATGGCGAGAAATGCTTGGCGGAACGATGGCGGGAAAAAACACTCTTCGACCTAGTAAAAACAAGATTGGTGCCATACAACTTCGGCCTGCATTTTACGCGAAGAGATGGGCCCCATAGGACTCTTCGGCCTGAGGTAAACCAAAGAGCGCTCTTCGGCCTAGGAAAACCTGAAGTGCTCTTTCTAGCCCGTTTCCGCATGTCTTCGGCTTATTATACACCAAAGAGACATCTTCCACCTAAGGAATACCAAAATGTCCCTCTTCGGCATTAGCTAGGCCGACGGGTCATTGTACTATTTTTTTTAAGTTAGGGCATACATTTTCGGAATTTCTTAGAAAAAATATTTTAAAAAATCATGCATTTGTTGGTAAAGGCTCAAGGAGAAGAACATTCTTTTTTTAGAGAAAAAGGGATCTCGCCCCAGCCCCACCTTTTATAGAATGAGACCAACACAAGTCACAAGTAATTCGAGTTTTTAAGCGTACTCGGGATGGGCACAGCCGCCAACACCCAGAAAGGACAGATAAACTAAAACTGCTACAACCCAGCTAATATGGCACCCACATCAAAACCCAAAGACATACTCACACCCTCGAAGAAGGGGGATATGGGGAGAGCAGATGGCCACAGAACGGGGCCACTTGGGAGCTTCATTTTTCAACATCATGTCCCATTCCCACCGCACATCACTTTATCAGGGCCGAGCTCATAGGGGCAAGAAAAGATCTTCACTTAGTCCGCCAAGGCAGCATAGGTGGACGCCTCGCAAGCTCCCAGATTGACTTGGTAATCTTCTCCAACTTTGCCCTCGCTGCTCCAGAGCATAGCACCTTCCAGAGGTCGCACCAGCCTGCAACGCTTCTCAGCAGATCCTGCAAACCCAGCCAAGGAACATCATTAGAACATATATCATTATTTTCTTCCAGATGGACCAGAGAACAGCAAGATGCTAAGAATATTATCTACATCATGCTTTTTCTCACTCAACCACGGCCCACTATATCCGAGAATTGCAGATAAAAAGCACCACCAGTGATCTGAGGTGCACTTCTCCACACCTCCCTAGCAACAATGCAGCCAAAGAACAGGTGTGCACCTGCTTACGCTCGAGCAAAAACACAACACAACGCATCAACCTGTTCCCTCTTGGACAAATTATCCTCGTAAGCTGCTTATGGTGAGCGAGCAGCCACAAGAATATATGGATCCTGGGGGGAACATGGATCCTCCAGACAGAGCACATGGGCATGGACAGGCATAATACCTCAAAAGTTTAACACTGCATACAAATAGCTGACAGTATATGCCCCCTTGGAATATAGTTTCCAAATAAGAGCATCATCTTTATCATTCAGAGATAGGGATTGAGCAATACTAAGCAGGTCAAGACATTGATGCAGGAGCCTATCATCCACACATCTTCTGAATGTTATTTTTAGGTTGGTACCATCCCAAGCCTCTGCAATAGTGAACTTCTGCTCATTCGAAATGGAATATAGCTCCCGAATTGGATAGCTAGGCTACAAGTACAAAACCATTGATCCACCCAAAACTTTGCTTTCCTCCCATTTCCTACTCGCCAATTATACCCAAACTTAGCAGCTTGGGCAGCCCAAATAACCCCTTTCGAGAAGGGGGAGGCATGCAAGGTTGGGCAAGAAAATATGTTGGGAGAGCAGTTTTGTACTTGAAATCAACAATCTCCTTCCATATTTTTCTAGCCCCCGCTCATGCCTCCTAACCCAAGAGGCTAGTAAACAAAGGTTCATATCAGCAAGGTTAGGGATACCAAGGCCACCAAACTCTTTTTTCATAGTCGGTAGCTCAATGTTAGCTAGATGATACTTAAAATGCCCATCATAGCTATCCCAAAAGCAGTGAGCCAACTGAGAGTTCATAAGATTAATGGCCCACTTAGGAAACTTAATGAAACTAAAAGATACATGGGATACTAGCTACACAAGCTTTAACCAACACCAGTCTCTTTCTTTGGGGACAGAGTCTACCTCTCCACCCAGGCCCTCTACTAAGAGTTTTATCCACCATAGGTGTAGATCCCCTCCTCAACTTGGAGTGGTGCAAAGAAACACCCAAATACTTCATGGGCAGATCTCCTAGTCTGCACCCCTGAGCTTGGGAAATAGGCCCAGAGATATTCTCAGGCACATTCAGGGGGGATTAAGTCACACTTGTGAAAGTTGATCCTAAGGCCTGAAAGTTGCTCAAAAGAAGACATAAACCATTTTAAGTTCTGAGCAGTTTCAAGCTTGTCAACAATAAAGACGAGGTGCCATCTGCATCTGCAGCTAACCCCCCATTAGGATACAACCTGGTCATCAGCCCCTAATGTGAGAATGCTAAGCAACTCTATTAAGCATCCTAGTAAAGACATCTCGCCACAAGGTTAAAGAGCGGAGAGACTGGATTCCCCTGTCTCACCCCTTTAGTAGCAATGAAGAACTGGTCAAGATGAGAATGGGACGACCCGGCCCCGTGGCCCCAAGGCCAATATGTGAGGCCATGGGCCGACCCATTTCATCAGAATTTTGTGGCCCCATTGACCCATTGGGCACATGAGGCCAACCCAAAATTTAGCAAATGTTTACACATTCCAGAGGATTACAGTGTTTTTGAACCAAATGTTTGCACCGTCCAACATTTTTGGCCTCGCCAAATTACTAATAAGTCCCCAAAAATAGATGTCAAGAAATGTGTACACAAGACAAGAAAATGACAAGGTCTAACCTTTTCACATTTAGTAAAATGGCGAGATCATGTTTCAAAGAGTATCAAGCTAAAGACCTCACCCAACAGATTCAACAAAATCAAAAGATTACAAGTTTCAAAGAACGTTAAGCTAAGGACCTCAATCCAACAGACTCACACAAGATCAAAAGATTACAAGTTCAACATGCTAAACTTTTCACATCCAAGAGGTTATAGAGAAAGTGACATATCTTTGCTTCATCATCCGCTTGAGGTTTAACATGAATTGCTCCAACAAGCATCAATCCTCGATATCTGTATTTACAAAGAAATGTTACAAGAGTAATTACATGCACATCAACTAAATAGTATATTTATCCTCAAAAAACTAAATAATATATTTATGAACAGAGGAATATTCTTAGTAGCAAAGGCATGTTCTAGAAAACCAATTCATGATAAAGTTTGCAAGAAAATACACTTCTAAATATCCATCATACACTACCCGTCATCCATTCCACAACAAAGATTAGAACAAAGAGAATATTCCCGATTCTCGTAAGCATATCAACAAGCAAGAATGGAAAAAGAAATATATATTAGAGATCAACTATAACTTGGGAAATCAAAACTAACAAAGACTAACTTCACTGTTTTTCTACATATCATCTTAAAGCTAGGATTTATACTAGAGACAAATCTTCTAAATCCATCGTACTCCACCAATGAGAATGCCAATTCATGCAATAATATCATCCTCATAAGCTCTCGGCGTGCTAATGCACGATTAAAGGTCCAAAGCCCCATTGCAACTCCATCAGACTCATGATAGAAGCACTCGCTTGTCCGTAAACTCTAAGAACCTTCTTCCTTTCCTGCATCTCTTCAAATGTTTGCGCAATGAACTTGTTCCATGTTTACGCTCAGCACAAATATTCCTTGAACAGTGTTTGTGAAGGAAATATGCCCTAGAGGCAATAATAAAGTTATTATTTATTTCCTTATATCATGATAAATGTTTATTATTCATTCTAGAATTGTATTAACCGGAAACATAATACATGTGTGAATATATAGACAAACAGAGTGTCACTAGTATGCCTCTACTTGACTAGCTTGTTAATCAAAGATGGTTATGTTTCCTACCATGGACAAAGAGTTGTTATTTGATTAGCGAGATCACATCATTAGTTGAATGATCTGATTGACATGACCCATTCCGTTAGCTTAGCACCGATCGCTTAGTATGTTGCTATTGCTTTCTTCATGACTTATACATGTTCCTATGACTATGAGATTATGCAACTCCGTTTACGGAGGAACACTTTGTGTGCTACCAAACGTCACAACGTGAATCGGGTGATTATAAAGGTGCTCTCTGGTGTCTCCGAAGGTACTTGTTGGGTTGGCGTATTTCGAGATTAGGATTTGTAACTCCGAATGTCGGAGAGGTATCTCTGGGCCCTCTCGGTAATACACATCACTTAAGCCTTGCAAGCATTTCAACTAATGAGTTAGTTGTGAGATGATGTATTACGGAACGAGTAAAGAGACTTGCGATGAATGAGATTGAACTAGGTATTGGATACCGACGATCGAATCTCGGGCAAGTAACATACCGATGACAAAGGAACAACGTATGTTGTTGTGCGGTTTGACCGATAAAGATCTTCGTAGAATATGTAGGAACCAATATGGGCATCCGTGTCCCGCTATTGGTTATTGACCGGAGACATGTCTCGGTCATGTCTACATTGTTCTCGAACCGTAGGGTCCGCACGCTTAAGGTTTCGATGATGTTATATTATGAGTTTATGTATTTTGATGTACGAAGGTTGTTCGAGTCCGGATATGATCACGGACATGACGAGGAGTCTCGAAATGGTCGAGACATAAAGATTGATATATTGGACGGATATATTTGGACACCGGAAAGGTTCCGGAGAAGTTTGGAGCTCGGGAGGTTACTGGAACCCCGGAGGTATATGGGCCTTATTGGGCCCATGTAGGAGGAAGAGAGAAGGAGCAAGGGGGGGCGCCCCCAAGCCCAATCTGAATTGGGGGGGGCGCCCCAAGCCCAATCTGAATTGGGGAGGGCCGGCCCCCTTTCCTTTCTCCTTCCCCTCTCTTCCTTCCAACTACTAGTACTACTTCCTAATACTAGTACTCCTTCCTTCCCCTCCAAATAAGATAAGGAAAGAGGGAAACCTACTTGGAGTAGGTTTCCCCCCCTATGGCGCCCCCTTGAGGCCGCCACCTCCTCCTCCCTCCTTTATATACGGGGTAGGGGCACCCTAGGACACACAAGTTGATCATTGATCGTTCCTTAGCCGTGGTGCCCCCTCCACGATATTACACCTCGATCATATTGTAGCGGTGCTTAGGCGAAGCCTGCGACAGAGAACATCAAGATCGTCCACCACGCCGTCGTCTTGTGGAACTCCCCTCGGAGCCTCTCTTGGATTGGAGATCGAGGGTGTGTCATCGAGCTGTCTGCGTGTCAAGAACTCGGAGGTGCCGAGTAACGGTGCTTGGATCGGTTGGACCGGAGGACGTCGACTACTTCCTCTACGTTAAGCGTCAACGCTCCCGCTTCGGTCTAAGAGGGCGTAGACAACACTCTCCCTCTCGTTGCTATGCATCACCATGATCTTGCGTGTGCGTAGGAAATTTTTGAAATTACTACGTTCCCCAATAGTTTGCACTTAGCAGCTACAACTATGCCATCAATACGGATAGGCTCATATTCTTTCCACACTTTAGACAAAACTTTCTTCCCGGTTCAGAAAATGATCCCATGTCAATGATCTCAGCCCCCCTCTTCATCCACATTATCTTGCTCTTCATCATCATCATCATCATCATCTTCTTCTTCTTCTTCTTCTTCTTCTTCTTCTTCTTCTTCTTCTTCTTCTTCTTCTTCATCCTCATCTTCTTCTCCTTCCTCTTCTTCTTCATAGTCAACATCTTCTTCATCACCTCATCTTCAAAATCAACCATACAAGTGTCTTGTGAGCGTCCTGCCGAGCAAAGGACACGAGTAGTAACATTGCAATTATGAGTATTTTTATTTTAGCAATAATTAATTTGCATCCCAAGAAAAAGAAAGATTAACAATCTTGACCGTGATAAGCTCTACACATGTTTATTGAAGGAGACACCCACGGGGTGGTTGAGCCCTTCTCATTGTCGCACCGGATATCAACGATGAACCACCACTTTGGTATGCCTCATGGTCCCCTTCTTCCTCTTCCATTTTTTCTCGATCAAAGGAAATATAGGAACATTAGAGAGCATTAACTTTCAAAATCAACAGCAAATGCATGCAGATAAGAAACCGACAGTTTAGTTTATTGTCTAATAACTGTCGACAAAGCATCCCATTGAGAAGCACTACGAAAATGTGAAGAAATCGCTACCAATAAAGCATCCCTGAATCGACACTAAAAATGCTGGACTTGTCGATGGATCACCTACATCGATATGCATATACGCAAACTCAACCTGGCAGCTAGCCCAAGAAAAATAAGTCACAGGACCCTATATCACATAAAAAACTAAGCATTAACTACATCTTCTAACCATTGTTGCTTCGAATGCAGCATGCCCACAGCACCTAGCTTGTCAGGCAACAAACTAGGAGAACACCACACCAAACGGCCATTCGAGGAATAGAAAGAAACTCACAGTTGGACATATGCACTACTCCAGGAAGGTTTTCTGTGAGCATCATCAACTTATGAAGTCGCATACACTCGCACCCTAATGCTAGCCACAAACTTTAGTTTGTCCATCCTATCGATGAGAGTAAAATTTGCCGATTCAACAAAAAAAATAGAGTAAAATTGTTTCACAGACAACTATTTCGGTTTATTTAGTAACCAACAGCGAGAACTAACACTAATTACTTTTCCTCGGATCGAGGGATCGGAAGGCATGCTTCATGGCCACTATGAAAGAAAGTGGCATGCTGCACAAAAAAGAAAACTGTTGTTGAATGCTAAACTACAGCTACACAGAGCTCAACTAAAGCATTATTTCTTCTTGAGAACAATCAAACAAGTCCCATGCTAGTCAGTCTCTTCCAAGCTCCAACTCATCAAACAATTGCGCATAACACCCACCAAGAACCTAAACTAGACTAGTCATTGCAGCTGCTGCTGGGACGAGAGGAAGCCGGCAAGAGTCTCACTGCGTGATGATGACGATGAGGACGGCGACCGAATGGCGAGGTAGATGGTGGACGGGACCGCAGGTCAGCGAGCTCGGCAGTGACCAAGATGACGAACGAGATGCGGAGGAACAATGGCGGCAGAAGCCGCCAGAGATGTTCAGGGCAGCCGGGCAGCAGCAGGTCGGGAGTGGCAGTAGAGAAGGTCGGAGGATGACGGAGGCGGTAGAGATGGCCGGCGGTGTCGTGCGGGAAGAAATCGTCGGGGCTGCTCTGAGAGATCGTGGGGCGGTGGCGAGAGATGGAGGTCTAGGTTAGCGTTAGGTCGACCTGTCTGGTCCATCGGGTCACACGGGCCGGCTCCACCGACCGCTTTGTGATTCGAGGCCAACCCTTTGGCCCATTGGCCTCAAGATTTTGGGTGGTCGGTGACCCAAATGGTGACCCTGCCCATTCCCATCTTGAAGAACGGCTATTGACATTATTAATCCTAACTCCTACAGGATGCTTTGTCCAACAAGGATCAGATCGATCTAACCCATTTGGGATTAAAACCCATTTGGGATTAAAGCCCCTATGGGCCAGCATCTTAAAGTGGAACTCATGACCGACTCTATCATATGCCTTCTCATAGTCCAATTTAAAAATGAAACCAGAGGCTTATGTATTACAACATCATGAATAATTTCATGAGTAGCAACCGCACTTTACACAATATATCTATCCTTAAGGAAGGGAAATTGGTTAGGAGCAATGAGATCTTCACAAACTGGGCCAAGCCTATTGGTGGCACACTTAGCAAAGATCTTCTCACTGCAATTAGTTAGGGCAATAGGCCTAAACTTCAATTGTAGAAGCATCAGGTTCCTTAGGGATTAGGGTAAGAGAGAATCAAGCCTATACAAGTCTAGCTCCCTTTATCCCAAGCAGCAAACATACTCATAAGATCATTCTTAATCAAAGCCGAACTTCGATAGAACAGAAAAGAAAATCCATCGGGGCACAGGGCACCTTGACATAGGACCCAAACACAGCATCCTTAACCTCCTCTTCAAAGAAGGGAGCATCTAGGAATTCATTCTGCTCAGGAGAGATTTTAGTGGACTCATCCTAGAAAGAATCATCCAGCTTAATGTCTAACCCCTCCTCTTTGCTAAACAAGTTTTTGTAGTAATCTCTGGCTATCTGAATAATGCCATCTGTAATTTCAACAGGACCTAATGGTCCCTCTAGGCAAGAGATAGTTTTCTTTCTCCTCCTCTGGTTAGCTACAACATGAAAATAAGCAGTATTATGCTCACCTTCAAGTATATCTCTTTCCCTGGACCTCTACCTGGTTTTGATCTCCTCATTCCTCCATATCTTTATGAGCTCACCTACAAGGTCTGTCATTTTTGCTTAGAATGTGGAGATAAATGCTGGGTTTCAGATATAATATCCAATAGGTCATATTCAGCTACCAAATGCTTCTTATGCATGTTCTGCTCAACCTCTATATTAGCACTCCACCCCCTAAGGCATTTCCTAAGCCTCCTAGTCTTGAATTGAAATCTATCCATGGGGTCAGAGATGTTGCAGGGAAAGCTCTAGGACTTCTCCACTACCTCAGAGAAACCATCTATCTCCAACCACCACTTCTCAAACCTGATGATTTTCTCCCTAGGTGGTTTAAGAGCACCAGTGTCAAACACCATAGGTGTGTGATCACTGCCCACTCTAGGGAGAGCTTTAAGCATGACAACAGGGAACATCTGCTCCCAAAGATGTAGACATAAAAACTCTATCTATATTTGGCCATAACCAAATTATCTTGATTATTAGCCCAGGTGAATTTTCTACCAGAATTAACCAGCTCAACTAAGCCCATACAGTTGATCCAGTCATTGAACAAGTCTACCCAATGTTGATCAACCAAATCATTATTCTTATCTTCAGAAGATCTAACTAGGTTAAAATCCCCTCCAATAATAGTTGGCGAGACCAGCAATTCATAACATTATGGAGTTCATTAATAAACTCTAGTTTATGCTCTTCATAAGCGAGCCATAAGCGATAATGAACCTCCACAACAACTTATCGACTTTACTATATAAGATACATGAAACCGAGAAGTTGAAGATATTGCAAGAGAGAATATCAAACTTTTCATACCTCACCCCACTAGTATACCCCAACAGTTCCTACAGCAGGAAGCCACTCCCAAGAGTAGTCCCTCCTCTGTCCAAAGAAGACATTTGAGGGGGAGTGAAGTCTTCCTTCTTAGTTTCAAAAACCCAATTATATCGGGATATGTGTCTCTAATGAGCTCATGTACAAGTTTACACTTATCGTGCCCGTTGAGACCCCTAACATTCCAAATTAATCATGCTACCATGGAAACATAATTTTCTTTTGCTACTTATTTTGGAGGAAACTCAGATCGGGCTCCATCCAGATCTGAGCATTCAATAATGTGAGTCTCAAGATCAGCACCCTCTCCATAAGAGGAAAACTCATTAGCAAATTCTTCTTCATCGATATCAATGTTATCGGGAAGGAAAGCCTCTGGGTTATCCTTCTTAAAGGTATCTATTCTATCACACTCAATGCTTTTAATGACATTAATATTATGCACAATGCCTTATTATTCCTACCTAGGCTAATGCCAAAGATCGAAGCTTTTGCATACAAATTTTCATCAGCAAGGATTGCAAAAGAATTGTTAGAACAAGGCAAGGTGTTACCTGGCTTAGGTATCCCAAGATTTTTGACTTTCAACAGATCAGCAGCTTTCTAAATGGCATTCCTCCCATCTCTTTTAATTCTACAGCTCATCCTAGGGGCCAGCATAGGTCCCCAGGAAGGTTTTGGATCCACAATTAGTTGAGACACCTGAGATTTGCGGAGAGGATATGCTACTCAGAAAGATCCATTTTCTTGTGTTCCTCAATGTCATCCTCCAATTCCTCCTCAAATCTTATCAAGAGGGCAAGACTGATATTGTCAAGATGTCTTTTGAAAGCAGATATAGGCAGCTCCTTTAACTTTACTATTGAGGACCTGTGTTGCTATCTGCTTTTCTTCCCTCCATCATCACCTCATCATATGTTGGTGGGCCCACAGTTTGCTCTTAGTAGCCCCTGTGCCCAAAGACTTGAGCCCCTTTAGTAGGAGGAGGAGCCCCTCCACTGCTCCCATTGCATGTATTCTTGTCGGTGTCCATAGCTCTCCTTCCGTCATTTTCAGTCCCTTTTCCATTGTCATCATCCACCAGATCATCATCACCGTTATTGCTAGATGGATCACTAGGATCCTCTCCAACATCCACATGATCGGTGACCAAGGAGAACTAAAATAGATATAACTCTTTCTCAATTTCCACTAGTCTATCCTTTGGAATTTTTTAGTGATCCCTAACAACAACTTGGATGGTAACATTTTTGAGAAAGCTTCTGAAGATTTCATGCCAGTCCACATTTGTGAGAACCCCAAATGGAAGCCACTTGAGAGATAACTTTCCAAGTGTTCCACTTGGGGGCAATAACCACATTTATTCAGACCTCATGAGTCTCGGCATAGCAATCCATCTCCCTTCCCACTTCATGAAGGATACAGTGACCCCTTTCTTCTTAAGATTTATAGACGGTAGCTCAACTAGGTCTTTGACCCTCTTGTGTGGGGGGAACCTGACTAGGAATTTCTTCTCATTCAACTTCCGGATTTGCCAAAGCCAGTTGGTCTTCCATATATCAGAAAAGTTTTGCTTTGGCTCCTGGATAGTGACACTCCCTTCCTCAATGAAAGCAATCCCAACATTGGATAGGTTCAGCCATTTGTTATCATCATCACCACTGCACTCAATATGGAAGAACCCAAGACCAACATTGGCACTCCCAAGATAGGTAGCAGCAGGGAGAGGCTTGAGCCAATCATGGCAGACATCCATATGATGCCCAGCTTTATGGCAAATGAAACAGAGTTTGGTAGTCTCACACTTCCCAACATAGTGTGCAGGCTCTCCACGGTTGTAGCAAATTACATCCCTTGGCCTTATATCATAATTCACACCAGCGTCAGTATTGTTGCCCAAGACATAATTTGTTTTCTCACCAGCATTCTCCAGGTTCTCCCTCTGCCTCTGGTCCTTCTGCTTCTTCTTCTTTTGATTTTGCGATTGGTTGGCTCCAGATTGAAGCATGGAACTTGACCTCGACCCCATGGCAGCACCTAGCTCCAGGGGGAAAGCATGTTGTTGGAAATACTGCCCTGGGAAACCAAATTGGGCACCCAGCGGCTGCATCATCTAAGGTTGTTGCATCAATTGCTGCATCTGCTGTTGAGGAAGAAAGAACTGCGGCCACTGCCCAAATTGAGGGCACCCTGCACCCGGATGTGCTCCAGGCATCATCCCAGGATCCTGGTACTGGATTTGCGCCTAAGCAGCTAACATAGCCGGAGGAGGTTGTTGCACCAGCTCCCGCCCCTGGTTGATCTGACCGGCGCCAGCACCAGCCCCTCCAGGCTTGAGGTTGCTCGGCCTACGGTCGTCGCTGCGTCCGCCCCCGCCATCTTGACAATCTCCGCGTAGGTGCTCCTCCCCTCCGCAACACTCCACTATTTGGCAAACGAGAAGGATTTTGGGGCTGCTAGGTATGGAGAAACCCTAGCGGGAAAGTAGTTGGAGCTAGAGAATTTCTTGGCTTCGAATAAATCCTTGTGAATCCAAACTAGGGCAGATGCGGCCCGTCCTCGTCGCGGCTTTGGGGACGGCACCGCCCACAACTGCCCAAAAAAGTCGAAGGCGTCATCCTCATCCTCGCAAGCCCCAGCAGAAAACGCCCCAGCAGAATCCGCCTTCCTGTGACCTCTCGCCCCCACCACCAGAGGGGAAACTACACGGCATACACACAATCAAGCTCCCTATCCACCATGGCGGCTCCTCTCATCCATGCGATGCGGGAACGGAGCAGGCGAAGCAGAGCGGATCCAAGGCTCCTCTTGGCTGACAGGAAATTGTCGAATCCGCCCACCACCAGGCGGTGGGTGAACCTCTTTGTCTGACCCAAACAGTCAGGATTTCTGAAGCACCCGCAATCGCCGCCGCCAACTCGGAGGTGGACTCGGCTTCCCTGGCAGCCCAGTACAAGATCAACTCCATCGAGATCTCCTGCCCTGACACGTACAACCTTTCCCTCTCGTCATCGTCCATGTGCGACATCGTCCAGATCGCTAGGTTGCGGTGTGCATTGGTCAGCGCCCTCGACGCCAACTCCAATCTCCGCTCTGCGCGGCCCACAGCCACCAACAACGCCACGATTTCCTCGTCGGAAGCGCCAGCCATCAGAGGATCTCACCACCCCGGACCTCCCCGAGGAGGCGTGGATGGCCAATCTCAGCCCCGAACTCGAGTCGAGGCGGGGCGGCCCCTCCTCGGGGAAGCGGAGGGGGCGGCGAACTCGCCCGAGCGATGCTGCGGCTCTGGGGGCAGGCTTTAGGCGGCGGTGGGGGCTAGAGATCTGCGGTGAGCAACGCAGACGTGTGGGTGCGGGCATGGACGAGCGGGGGGGGGGCACCCTCCGCGGACGGATCTTCCAGAGTAATTCGAGAAGAACATTCTTGGGGATACCATTGTGTTGCCTACACCTCTCCAACAAAGATTACCACCCATGTCATGGGTGTAGATCCCTCCCGACCCCGACTCCTCCTCCCGACCTTGTGCGGCCGCCGCCGGGCCGCACCGGGCGACCACATCCCGATCTCCCCTCGACTCCCGTGCACCCCTTCCTCCGCCGCCGCAACGTTGCTGTCTGAAGGCCCGTGGCGTGGCGGCGGAGGACCTCCTTTGGCATCCCGAGATCCGGGCGGCGGCGGCTGATTTGGATCTCCCTCCGACGAGCATGGCGGCGGCGGCCGGGCGCGACGGGGTTTGGCTGCGGCCGGCGGGAGTAGTACGAGATGGCGGCGGCGGCCGGGCGCGTCGGCTGCCGTTCGATCCTCAAACCGCCGCATCTCATCGGATTTGGCAACGGCTCATTGAAGCACTCCGGTGCGCATTGCATCACGAGGATTATGGCGGTGGTGGTCATCTCCTCGTCGGAGGTGGTCGACCGAGATCGCATGATCGGATCTCGAGATCGTAATCTAGTCCCGCCACGAGTCGGGAGACATAGTCACGGTGAAAACCGAGCCGATGGCGGACGATGGCGGCGTTCTGCGCCGTTACCTTGATGAAGGCATCGTTCTATAACTATTGTCGACCCACTCGTGCTGCTCTGGGAAACACTATGATCCGGTTTTCCAGATCGGACGATGGAGCACTGCGGTGTCGTTTCTCTCTTGGGAGCATCATTTGTGGAGCAATACCGAAGTCGAGGCGGGGAGGTGGAGCGGCCGTCTTGCACGAGCTTCGGTGGAGATGTCAAGTCATGCTCGACCGACAAAAGCTACGCTTTGTCATGCACGGTCGGCGGTGCTACGCATGACAGATCTTCCAAGGACTTCAAGTCGTGTCATTTGGTGGTACTTGGCGACATAAGCGAGAGGTGTATCGATGGCGACCGCAACGTGCTTTCAAATTGTTCTTGCCAGGAGGAGGAGGTGCCATTAGGCGCCGTGGTGGCGTCGACGATAGCTAGACCGAGCAAGGTTGATGCTTCAATACAATTACGAAGATGGGCGATGGCGATGGCGGCGGCGGCGGCCTCTAAGACACGCCGGACGGTGTGTCCCGACCCGACAAGTGGCTAGGTTGGGGTCTCGGGTCTTAGATGTTAGGCTTAGCTGCGATGTCTGTTTGGTATTAGGCCCGAGCTATCTGCGCCCCTTCATCACCGGTTAGGTGTAGCGACGGTCTGTTGCTTAGACGGTGGCTTTAGTCTTCTTGTTGTACCATTTTGTAAGGTCTTGCAGAGGTCGGGGTCATCCTTCTTTTCTAAAAAAAATGTCATGGGTGTAAACTTTGGGATAAATCTTGGTCTCCTACTTTGTGCTTGCTTCTGGTTTGTGCTTTTAATTTCAAGTTTGTGTTGTGCCAGCTTGCTCCTTAATTATCTTGTTGCCAGCCTTCTTTGCTGTCGACGGCCGTGATTTGCTTCGGTCGTCCACGTCGTTACCCATGAGCCACAGTTTTCGTTCGCAACCGGGCCTTTTAAGATAGAAGGCCCAGCTCCAGTCCAACGTGCACCAAGCGATTTCCTCGCGGCGGCGCTAACCCTATGCCCGAGCTGCTCCTAAAAAAAACTGCTCCGCTGTCCGTCAACGCTGCGCCGCCGCCGTTCTCCGTCCCGGCGGCGAGCTTCGGCAACTGGTCTGCTTCGGCGTAGGTGCCCTCCACTCCCCCGTACTCTTCCTCCGCAGCCCCCCACGGTTGGTCTCTTTACCCTTTTCTCTCCCTCTCAATGTCGGTTCCTACAGCGTTTTCCATGGCGGGCCGATGTCCAATAGTAATCTCGCTGCACCGCTCTCTCCGTCTCTCGGTATCCACAGTCGTCTCTCCTGCGACTTTACTCCTTCCCTGTTCGTGCGACTTCAATCAGATCGCTAACAGCGGATTCACGGCGATCCTTCTGAATCCCTCTCCGGCGGCGGGAGCAGGAGTGTGGCGACTTGACCCTTGGAGTTGAGGAGAGGCAACGAGGATGTGGGCACGAGGAGGCAGTGGAGTCTTCCCGGTGGAGTTGAGGTGAGGCAAATAGCCAAAGACGACGCTGGGCGTGAGGCGGCGGCGGCGGCCTTAGCTCGCGCTCTCCATCACTCATGATGTTTTTTTTTTTTTGTTGAGGCCTCTAAAAACATTTCAACCTCCATCTTGCGCAAATTAGTCCATGTCAAATTGTAATCCTCCTGATGTCCTGACGCTCTTCATTTCCGTAGCTGCTACAATTCCAACGTTAAGGTCTTGTTGAGGAAGGACGGCAAGCTGATCAACTGCCGCCTCTGGTTCAGACTACAGGAAACGCTAGGCAAAGATTAGCATAACTTGAGGAATTATGCTCCCAGCCCTTCTTGTTTGAGATTCCCTCTGTGCTCTCTAATTATCTCTTAAGAGAGTAATATTATTACTGCATGCCAAGTGTTTTTGTTATAAAAAAGTTGTTGATATTTACACCTAAAATAGGTTCTGAACTGATCCAGGTACAGATGCATATTCCATGTAATTCCCAACTGATACCACTTATTTAAAGTAATTCCTAACAGGAATGAGAATAGTTAGACAATGGAATGATTGCCTTGATTGATTCATCACAGTACAACAGTAGTTACATATATAGAGAGAGCCCAGAGAAGTAGGCACGCAGGCCAGGGCGATGGTTGAGATCCACTATAGTAGGCTGGACGTGCCAGACTAGTTACAACAGAAAGTACAGTCTAACACCCCCTCAGCTGGTACGCCGTTTGGTAGGGCGTTCAAGCTGGACCTAAACTCCGTGTAGATCGGTGAAGGTAGTCCTTGGTGAAGATATCCGCAAACTGCGAGCTGGATGGAACGTGAAGAACCCGGGCTTCACCAAGAGCAACGCGATCCCGAACAAAGTGAAGATCGATCTCAGCATGTTTTGTTCACGATGTTGTCTGGATTGTTGGATAGGTAGGATGCACTGACATTGTCACAATAGACAATGGTGGCACGGGAGGGAGGACGCCGAAGCTCATAGAGAAGTTGACGGATCCAGCATGATTCGGCAACGCAGTTGGCGACCCCGCGATATTCAGCTTCGGCGCTAGAACGAGACACTGTGGGCTGCCGTTTGGAGGACCAGGAGACCATGTTCTGCCCAAGGTAAACACAGAATCCGGAAGTGGAACGCCGTGTGTCGGGACAGCCGGCCCAATCAGCATCCGTGTAGGCGACAAGATCGAGCGAGGAGGCCTTGTATAATCGAAGACCGAAGTGGGATGTGCCACGCAAGTAGCGAAGGACTCGTTTGACGAGTTGCATGTGAGACGCACGAGGCTCATGCATGAAGAGACATATCTGTTGGGCGGCATAGGAAATATCCGGTCTAGTGAGAGCGAGGTACTGTAATGCACCGGCAATGCTACGGTAAGTGGTGGGGTTTGATAGGCGCTCACCGGAGCTCGATGAGAGCTTGGCGGTGGTATCGACGGGAGTGGAAACGGGCTTACAATGTAGCATGTTGGCGCGGTCAAGTATCTCGAGAGTGTACTGTTGTTGGCTAAGGAAGAGACCGGAGGCATTCGGAGTGACATTAATCCCGAGAAAGTGATGGAGCTCACCCATGTCAGTCATGGAAAACTCCCGTTTGAGAGAGTGGATGACGTGGTGAAGAGTGTGGGGTGTGCTGGCGGTGAGAATAATGTCGTCCACATACACTAAGAGATATGCAAGAGACGTGCCGTGGTTGAGGATGAAAAGAGAGGAATCGCTCTTGGAAGCACGAAATCCTAGTGTCAAGAGAAAGGCCTGGAAGCGATGAAACCACGTACGTGGAGCCTGTTTTAAGCCATAGAGAGACTTGCGAAGGAGGCACACATGATCCGGGCGCGACGAGTCGATGAAGCCGGATGGTTGAGCACAATAGACCGTTTCCTTGAGATCGCCATGAAGGAAGGCATTTTTGACGTCAAGTTGATGAATAGGCCATGCACTTGACGTGGCAATGCTCAGCACAATGCGGATGGTTGCGGGCTTGACGACGGGGCTGAAGGTTTCCCCATAATCCACACCCTCCTTTTGTGTGAACCCCCGGACAACCCACCTCGCCTTGTAGCGTGCCAAGGATCCGTCAGTATGGAACTTGTGACGAAAAATCCATTTGCCAGTCACCACGTTGACACCTGCAGGCTTTGGAACCAAAGACCAAGTCGAATTCATCATCAAAGCATTAAATTCATCACGCATTGCTTGCAACCAATTTGGATCTTTTAGAGCAGAACGATAAGTGGGTGGTATGGGGGATATGGTGGAAGCAGAGTTGGTGGCGAGAAAGAGGCGTTTTGGTTGGCAGAATCCGGATTTGGCTCGAGTGCGCATGTTGTGGGAGTTTTGTGGTGGTGCAATCGGTATTGCATGCTTGGGGCGACGTGGAGGCGTGGTATAGGCTGGATCGGACTCCGAGGAGGATTCGGTGGGGCTGGAGAGGGGCAGGTGTGAGTCAGGCGCACGATCCGAGGAGGATGCGGTGGAGAGGGGGCCGGGCGTGGGATCCAAGGCAGATGGGGCGCTAGGTGGGGAGGCAGGCGCGTCAGGTGCGGGATCCCGAGCGGATCGGGGTGAACTGGCGGGCGTGGGCGACGAGGAAGGTCCGTGGTGCGTGTGGTAGTGGGGCCGCCGACCGCTGCGCATTAGGTGCGGTGGGGCTGGCGTGTGGATTGGTTGCATGGGGTGGGTGGCCGGGCTGCGCGTGGGGGGAGATTTGGTGGGTCCCGTCCGAGGTTGTCGGGGCGGTGGGATCTGGGACGGAGCGCGGCAGCTGGATTCTGATGGCCGGATCCTCTGTGAGCGATCTGCAAAGAAGCGGCGGTGTGGGAGACTTCGTCGGAACGTGCTCGCCAAAAATAACGTGGCGAGACACAATGACGCGCCGGGAAATCGGGTCGTAGCACCTGTAACCCTTATGTTCGAGGGATAGCCGAGGAAAATGCACCGTTTGGACCGTGGAGCAAGCTTGTGTGGTGTAGTGGCGAGAGATTTGGGAAGCATAAGCAACCAAGACGCGAGGTGATCATATGTGGGATGGATGCCATGAAGACGGTAATATGGTGTGTGGTTGGAAATAGCACGCGATGGACGGCGATTGAGGAGATAGGTGGCGGTGTGGAGGGCTTCTACCCAAAAAGGAGGGGTTAGTTTAGCTTGGATGAGTAATGTGCGAACGATGTCGTTGGTGGTACGAATTAAACGCTCGGCCTTGCCATTTTGGGGGAAGTGTGGGGCGGGAGAAACGGTAGAGCGATGCCGTTGGTAGAGAAGAGAGAGCGTAAATCTGAGTTGATAAATTCACCACCGTTATCGCATTGTAATGCTTTGATGATTACATTATATTGAGTTTTGACAAAGGCAAAGAAGCGGTGTAGGGTAGTAGAAGTATCAGATTTGTGGCGTAGAGGAAATGTCCATGAGAAATGAGAGTAATCATCAAGCACAACAAGGTAATATTGATAGCCGGAAAAGCTCACGACCGGAGAGGTCCATAAATCACAGTGGATTAAATCAAATGGCGCAAACGTGCGACTAGTGGATGATGGAAAAGCTAAACGTGGTTGGCGCCCAAGTTGGCATGCACTACAGGGAGCATGTGGAGATTTATTACAAGAGGAAAGAAAATTATTGTCTAAAGAACGAAGGGTATGTGGGCTAGGATGACCCAGCCGGCGGTGCCACACATCACCATCGGAGACAGTAGTTGAAAAGGCGGTGCGCCAAGCCTTGTTGCTGCCATGAAAGGGGTAGAGGTCGCCGGAGCTAGCGGAGATCAGGATGATTTTCCGGGTGCGAAGATCCTTCACAAGAAAACCAAATGGGTAAAATTCTATAGAGCAAGAATTATCCTTTGTAAATTGACGAACGGAAATGAGGCTTGTAGTGACGTGAGGAGAGAAAAGAACATCACGTAAATGAAAATTATGTGGGAAAGACGTGTGGAACCAAATGGCATGTATGGGGAGGTGAGATCCATTGCCGACAATAATGCTTGATAAATGATGCTTAGAGGGTGAATTCGAGAAGGTGAGGTTACCAGAGTTACCGGTCACGTGGTTGGTGGCGCCGCTGTCGAGGTACCACTCGTTGGAGGAGCGGTGTTGGGGAAGCCGTGGGAGAGGGCGGCGTGAAGCATGGCGAGATGATCCCATGACGGCGGTTGGGGTGGCGCGCGTACGGTGCAGCAATCTTGCATCGGATAGGCGTGGGCGTGGGATCCGGGACGTGGCCCAAGCACGCCCCCAGAGTTGGGAGGAACCCACCGGGCGTGGAGGATTGCCATGCCATATGGGGCGAAGAAACCCATGTATGGGTTATAGGCGGCGGGGCATGGCCACGCCGCCGAAGTCGCCAGCACCACGCCGCGCCAGCGCCGCGATCATGACGCGATCACCGCCATCACCGTGCCGAGGGGCCATTGCCACGCAGCCGTCTGGTGGTTGGTGGCCCGATCCGAGGGCCGATCCGCGCGTTCGCCAGGGCGGTGGCCCGAGCCGCCGTTGTTGGAGAAGTTTGGGGCCCGGAGGAGCCGCGGTGTCGTGGTGCCGCCGCTCCGTGGGACGGCGCAGCACGGTGGCGCTAGTGTCGGGCGCTGGCTGAGCCGGTTCTCTCGGCGAAGTTTGACGCGCGAAGACCGTCTCGAAGGGTGGCAAGGGGCGGTGTCCCCGAACCACACGGATGGTGTCGAAGCGCCCATCGAGGCCGTGAAGAAACTGCGAGGTGAGGTCGACCTCGGTCACGGCATGATCGATGTCCGCGAGGCCGGCGGTGATGAGCTTCATACGGCGCGCGTACTCGTCGACGGAGAGGTCACCCTGCTTGAGATTGCGGTACTGCCGATTGAGGATCATGTATCGGGCCGCACGATTGGCAAGGAAGTACTCCTGGATCCGAGTCCATAGGGCATAGGTGGTGGTGGCGCCGATCACGTGGTCGATGATCTGATCGGTAAGGGTGGCGTACATGGCGAGGACGACATGGGTGTCAATCTCATGGTAGTGGCTGTCGGCGTTGGGTGGTGGTGGATGCTGGATGAGGTGGGTGACGCCAGTAGCGGAGGAGGACCATCAGGAAGAAAGATTTCCACTTGTGATAGTTGTTTTCGGCTGGATTCAGGAGGAATTTGATGTGGCTAGTGAGATCCACATTGAGGATGGGGTGGCGGGCGGGTGGAGCTGGTGGCGGCGGCTGTGGGTTGGTGGAGGAGAAGAGAGGAGCAAACTGGGAATTAGGGTTAGGAGAGGTACCGGTGAGATGGGATGGGGCTGTGCCAAGACGAACTGCGGCAGGGTTGTGCCGGCGGCGGTGGCCGAGGACGAGCCGGAGGAGGCTGTCGAGGAGAGAGAGGCCGGGGAGGAGTCGGGCATGGTAGCCGCGGAGGAGGAGGAGTCGTCGGCCATGGAGGGAACCCGGGGAACACTGATACCAAGTTAGACAATGGAATGATTGCCTTGATTGATTCATCACAGTACAACAGTAGTTACATATATAGAGAGAGCCCAGAGAAGTAGGCACGCAGGCTAGGGCGATGGTTGAGATCCACTATAGTAGGCTGGACGTGCCAGACTAGTTACAACAGAAAGTACAGTCTAACAAGAATATTTGTTTGGTAAGATTTGTGAATTTCATTTTAAAACATGGGATATGCAATGCATATAATGGAGATTGTATAATTGTGCCCTATATATGAAGCAGATGCACAGAGGACATTCTTATCTGTAAACAAACTTATTATGGCATGGTTATCGGGGATTCAGATTAGGATTTGACACCATTTGGCTGTTCTGGACAAAGCCTACTGTTACAACCCTTTACTCTGCCCTCAGCATGTTCCATAACCCTTATTTTCTCTCCTTTTTATGTATCTTGTTGTAATATGCAGATTATAACAAGGCGTCGAATCCCAGATTACGACGATTAAAATGAAACAGGAGCCAGACTTTAATGGATTCATTTCATGATTTTTATTTGAGATATGTATTTTAACTGGTCGTACCTATAAAAGCTTGACCAACATGCCATATAGCATATGATGTTTTTTTTGGAAGAACTGTTGAGCAGCATAGTCATCCTACAAAAATATGTTAGATCGAAAAAATCCAAAATAGTATTCTGTGCAAGCATAACAAGTTGTTCTATAAATGGATATAATAGGCAAACACAAGTTGTACCAGGCTACTATCGTGTAGTTAATTATCAAACATATAAATCACATGTTACAAATCAGATATATTTTTATTTATCATTCAACCAAATGATCAATAACTTCTCAGCTTTTAGTGCGATGATGTTTTTCTTACAATGTAGAAACTTCTCCACAAGTTAATGTCTTATATGATTTCGGGTAATGAAGCACCTGGGGTACTGTGTTGTTTATCTTCCACCTCGACATGAAGGCTGGGCAACTGAGGAGGTATGTTAATGAACTGGAATTTATCCATATACTAGAAAATTGTTGAAAAAGTTTGTAAAAGAGTGTGTTAGGCAGGTAAGATGGCAACTAGATTTTTTTAACACCTGTCTATAAGTGAACTTTTGTATATCAGATATTTTTTTAAGTAGCAATGCCATGATTCATTTAGGTGATCATGCAAATAATCATACACCATATGCCAGACTGATATACCTTTGATGCAACCTGAAAAATGAAATTTAGGCATGCTTTGCTCCTCCATGTCTGTTGCCTGGTAACTTTGTGGTTTCAACGATGGATTATTAATTATGTTGTTTCCATGATTCTTAAAACATGGAACTGGTTATTTTGGATTTAGAGTGTATGATTGTGATCGTGTTATTAGAACCACATTTATAACTGCTGAATTTTATCTTGTGTAGCATTGCTTGCTGAAGTCATAAATGAAAATAATAAATCAGTTGAGATAGATACACTTTTGTTTCTTTTATATTGTATTTCTTCATATCTCCAATTTTTCTGTTACTATGAAGGGCATAATAGATATGCTCGGACAAACCTCAAGCCCATTGGACCTAGGAAATAAATAAGTCCACATACTGTTGCACTACTTCTCAACAATCTTATATTAGAACTCACCTATTGAGTTATTGGCAGTATAATCAATTCATGCAAATTTAACTTCCATATTTTGTATCTCCATATATTTATCGAAGATCCTACCATTTTACTGTAAAAATTGACGGGCGGCAACGCCGCTTTCATCACGGTCTAGTATTATCGTGTAGGGTGTTCACTTAGTTGCTTTTAGAGTACCTATAATTTCACAATCAGCAGTGAGGGTGCCAAAAGACCTTTTAACTAGAGTCTGCAACTGATGGTTAGAATTTATGAAAACCCCACTGCTGATGGGCCTTTATTTGTGCACTCCCTAGTAGTATTGTGGACAATGTCGGCTAAATGGTTAAGCCCGTCACTGGTGCTCTGACCTCTACTAAAGTGCAGCCCATTTCATCTCGTCACTAGTTTATTTGGCCCAGTCCACTAAGCTCACCAGCCTAGGAAGTATATAAAGGTATACCAAACCCTAACCCCCTCATTCCTCTTTCTTCTCTCGCCTGCCGCCAACCCTCTCTTTCTCAACCGAGCTACCACATATGCCTCTCCCCAATTCCCTTTCTCGAACCGCCACTCACCGATGAGCCGCCCCACTGTCACGCCCCTCACTCATCGGTGCCAACTTCCAGCCCTCCCCTACCACAAAACCACCACTCTCCCTGCCCCCACTGTGTGCCTCTTGCTCCTCCACCGCGCTGCGCTCCTCTCCTCCTTCGCCGATTCCAAGATCTGGTATCTGATTCTTAAAATAAAGATATTATTTTGTTTTCACCATTTCTTCTATATATATACTCGTTGTCAAAGATGACATCGCATTCATATCGTAAGTCTAGTTTCGTGGTAATATGTTGCAGTATTTTTGCCATTTATTA